>CM075809.1:58536168-59736168 GCA_037975025.1 Excoecaria agallocha
AAATAAAGCTTTAAGGGCATAATTATCAATGGACCAAATTTGGATTCATGGAGACCAAAATTAGAGGAGTTCAAAAGGGATTGAAGATGGTTCACATGCTTGGAGCAAAGGTGGACAATGAAAAAGAGTCATAGGTTGAATTTTATGAAAAAGCAAACTGGCATGTGTAACTCATATGCCAAACATGTGCCTTGACATGTGACCTTCACATGTGCAAGTCATGTGCTAAGAATATAACATATGCATGTGCACATCATGTGATACATAACATGTGCATTGCATATGCAATGCTTAAATTATAGTGCTATTTTGAGTTAGGCTTAATTTGGGCCTTATGTAAGACCTTATTTAATTGAGTATGATTAATTTTAGGGCTTTTAGAGTGGGCCTTATATTCTTAGAGGCAGCCCACTCATTTGGTTTTAAGTTTTCCCATTCTAGGTAGGAAAAAGGCTAAATTCCAACTTCTATTTTAATAAGGAATTCGGCCTACTTATCCTAATAACTTTAGGTTAATTTTATACACATAAAAGATATTATTATTGCTGTAACAAGGGAAAATTGATTATTGAATGAATTCTTCATAATTAAATTGAATTTTAAAGGTAAGTGTTCTTTGTTTGAGTTGTTTCAAGAATTGGGTTGTTCAAATTTTACTTGTGTAGTTCTATTCTTCTTTGTTCTACTTTAGTTCTTACTATCCTTTGGAATTAGGGTTTAAAGTTTATTAAAAAATTAGATTACAAGCTTAGTTTATGAATATTCAATTGATATGGGGTTCGGGTTATAATTGTATCCTTGGGTTCCATATCATCTATCAATGTTGTTACTGCAAATGCTAGGTCATAGATAGGCTTATTACTAGCGAACACAGAGGGATGAAAGTAATCAACAAGCTTTGTTGATAATCAACAAGCTTTGTAAAGAAGTTAGATAAAGAAAGTATGTTATTCATGGCTTTTTTTTATGAAAAATGAGCAATCTAACAATGTTTGGTTTTTGGATAGCTGTTATTTTAACCATATGTATGGAACAAGGTCTTTATTTAAGGAGCTTGATGAGTCCAATAAGATCGATATGATACTAGTAGATAGCAAGAGGATTTAAGTTGAAGGTAGAGGTACCATCAACATTAAAACCAATCATGGTAATGCTAAGATTTTACAAGTTGCGATCTCATAATCATCTTGGCATTATGCAATTGATAATCAATGGATACTCAATTTTTTTATGATGGTTTTTGTATAATTAAAGATAAAAATTTGGGCAAATAATTTCAAGAGTCCCACTGATTAAAAATAAAATATTTCCACTGGAAGTGTCAATGATTCAAAATTATGCTATGGTTGCTAATGGTGATCACGAGACTAAAGTGTGGCATTTGCATTATGGGAACTTGAATATTAATGGATTAAAGCTACTATTATAAATGGTTTTGGCTTACCAAAACTTGAAAATCTTGGCTTTTGTGAAGGTTATGTTTATGGAAAAAAAAGTAAAATTTTTTTTTCTTGTAGGACCAGCTTGAAGAGCCTCTAAGTGTTTTGAGTTAGTACATGCAGGTTTGTGTAGGCATATGAACATTGAATTTCTTTGTGGTAGTTGATTTTTATCACTTATTGATGATTATAGTCATTATAGTTGGGTTTATTTTTGGAAAAGAAATTTTTAAACTTTTCATAGTATCAAGAAGTTCAAAGCACTTGTGGAAATAAAAAATGGTCTTTAAATTAAGACGTTGTGAACAAATATAGGAATTAAAATTTTCTCAACTAGTTTTAATTATTTTTGTGAGGAAAATGGAATTTACAGGGAGCTCACAACATCATACACTTTGAAAAATAATTAGCTGAAAGGAAAAATTAAATTGTAGTAAAGATGGCTAGATGCATGATGTAAGAAAAAAACTACTAATTATCTTAGGCAGAAGCTATTGCAACAGTATTTTACCTTCTCTATGTATCTCTTACAAAAGTTGTTCATAATTAAACACCAATTGAGGCATGAAAAGTTAGAAAACCAATAATAAGCCACTTAAATGTTTTTGGTTTTATAGCTTATGCTTTGGTTAAAACTTATTCTAGTAAATTTGATTAAAAATTTGAGAAACATATCTTTATTGGTTATTGATCACAATCCAAAGCATATAAGCTATATAATCCTATTAGTGGTAAGATTACCATTAACAAGGATATGGTTTTTAATGAAAAAGCAATCTAGACTTGGAATGAAAAAATGGGCAGCAAATGTGGAAGATAATATTGCACCATCATTCAATCCAATACCAATAATTTCTACCTCAAGCAGTAACCCATTTGCTCTTATAAGTAATGAATCATCATCCTTAAGTTCATTAAGTGAAATTTCTCCAAGGTAATTTAGATCCTTGCAAGAAATTTATGCTTTTTCTACCTTTGCTTTGCTTGTTTCAAATCTTATTAACTTTGAAAAAGCTGTAAAAGAGAATGAATGGTGTAAAGCTATAAAAGAAGAGCTATTAGTTATTCAAAAAATAAAACTTATGATTTGGTAGGCTTGCCTGAAGGAAAGAATGTTATTGGGCTCAAATAGGTGTTCAAAACTAAGTATGATGCAGATGGCAGAATCCAAAAACATAAGGTAAGGTTGGTCACAAAAGGTTATTTTAGTAGTAAGGTATTGATTTCTATGAAACCTTTTCTCATTGTGCATTTTGAAATGGTGAGAACTTTTTTACCTTTTGAATTGTGATATAGAAGAGGAAGTTTATTTCTCATAACCTAAAGGTTTTGTTGTTCATGGTCGTGAAAATAAAGTTTATAGGTTAAAAAGGCATTTTATGGCTTAAAATAAGGACACAAGCATGGTATTTAAAAATTGATTCTTATTTTCAAGAGAACAATTTTAAAAGAAGTGAAAATAAGCCTTACTATTTTTGAAGAAGAATGATAAAGATGAATTTTCGGTGGTATGTCTTTATGTTGATGATATAATTTATATAATATCTAGTAAGTTTATTTTTTTCCAAGTTTAAGGCTTACATGATGAAGAATTTTGAAATGACAGATTTAGGTTTATTGCATTATTTTCTTAGCCTTGAATTGAAACAAAACATTAATACAAAGAAAATTCACAATGGAACTTTTGAGGAAATTCAATATGGTGAACTGCAAAGTAGAGGCTACACCTATAAATGTAAATGAAAAGTAAAGTTGAGATGATGGTGTTGAATTTGCAAATTTAACTTGCTTTAGGAGCCTTGTTGGAGGCTTAAACTATTTGTACCATACTATACTATATATCACTTTTTCTGTTGGAGTTGTATCCAAATTTATGTATAACCCAAGTGAATTTCATCTTGAAACAACAAAGAGAATTTTAAGATATGTAAAAGGAACAATAGAGCTAAAGGAATTTGGTACACCAAAGTATCAACTTTCAAACTAACAAGTTTATTGATAGTGATCATGCAGGTTCAATTGATGATAAGAAAAGCAAATCTAGTTTCTAGTTCAATCTTGGATCAAGAATGATTTCTCAGAGTTCAAAAAAGCAAGAAGTGGTAGCTTTATCAACATTAGAAGCTGAATAAATTGTAGTAACAACATCAGTTTCTTAAGTAATTTAGCAAAGGAGACCTTTTTCTGATTTTTTATAAGCAAGTTAGAGTAATAAAGATCTTTTGTGATAGTTCATTTACTATTGCAATGATAAAGAATCAAGTGTATCATAGTATAAAAAAGAATATTGATGTCTATTGCCACTTCATTCGAAGCGTGGATATAAATGGAGAAATTGTGTTTAAGTCTTTCAATACAAAACAACAAGTTGCTGATATATTAACAAAAACACTTCTATTGGAAAAGCATGAGAATTTTAGAAAACATATAGTAGTTGATAACTTTGAATCAAGGGGGAGTGTTGAAATATGATTTGAAGTTTGAATTGGTCTTTCTTTAGTTTTTTAGTATATTGATTTGCTTCTTTGATTTTAGTTAGTGTTTTGCTATTGTAAATAAATATCTTAGTAGTGGGCTGATTTGCTTCTAGATTTTTTGCTCAATTGGTTTTTATTAGCTTATATAATAAATCACTCCTTGTTTTTTTCATCATTAACCATAAGAAGAAATAAAAGCACAATATTTCTTTCTTTAAATTTGCACTCTTTTTATTTCTTTTTGTTACTATTTCCAACAAACACTTCTTTGGCTAATTGCCTTTCTTAGTCAATAATAAGCCATATATAAATAATTAGATGTAATAAAATTAATTAATGCATGCTTCTAAAGCATAAACAAAGGTCCGTATGCAGGTTTAATACCATCTAAAATAAAGTCAACTAAATCCATTTTAGATATAGCATGGATAATGCACCTAACTAGTATGAAATATATTTGCCTTCTTAACAAAGGTAGTGATACTATTATTATCTTATTTTAGAATATGGAGTCTAGATTTCAATTCATGAATTTTAGGCTTAGATCTACATACATAAGCATAAGCTTGTACTAAATGATCTCAAGGTGCATAGGTGGTTTCAGCACCTATAATCTATTATAAAATAACTTTGGATACTTTCACAATGACCTATGATGAGATGACCAACTAATATTATCATTCTTACTTGAGGTAGGCAACATTCATAAAACCATCCAAATGAATTATTTAAGTGATGACAGAGACCATAACCTTTAAGCATAGGCATCAATTAAGTCTCTTATTAAAAAAAATTATTGAAGAAAGTTTGGTATTTGATGGATTAGATTCATCAAGGAAGAAGTAGATGCAACCAAGGTTCCAATCATACCACATTCTTGGAGCTGGTCGGCTGTGATGGTGCAATAAAGTCTTCCATAAGATATTCCAAAAAAAGGTTTTGGATTGCAAAACCTCTTTTAGGGCTTTCATACCATGATATATAGAAACTTGTATTATCATTAATCAATATAAGTATATATACAACGATAGTCATAAACTAACTAAGATTACATAATAAGAAGAATACAATAACAAAGAAAAAAATATTTCTTTATTCCTTATCATACCTTTGGCAACATTAGCACTGTGGAAATTAATTAATCTATTTGAGAGAATTCCACGATGGATTATAATAAAAATAAAAAACACATAAATGTGGAAAAATTAACTCAAAAATAGCTTAAGTTCAGAATTATCAAACACAACTCTCTAAAATCAATCTAATTTTAATATGGTTTTGGAAATCATTGCATAAATGTAGACTCTATGCATAAAACATTAGTGACCTAAAAAAGAGAAAAGGCTAAGATGAAAATGTAAACTCTATGGCTCAAAAAGAAAAATCCTTTGTATATGAAACAATAAATTTAAGCAAGTGAAAACTAGATACTCTAGTTACACTTGAGGGGATGGAGAGAATCTCATATTCATAATTAATAAAAAATAATAATAACTTATAATGATGGTGGAACTAACTTTAGAATACTTTAAATCTTTTAAAGAATGATCATTCCACAATTATTATACCCGATTCTCCAAGTCCCATTAAATTAATATTACATACCATAATTATTATGTAATTTTACTAAATTTATATGTTGTTAAAAAGCATTTCAACAAAAATTGCAAAAAGAGATAATATAACTACTCCCACGATTCTCATAAAAAAATACTCCCTCTATTCTAAATTGATAGACAAGTTTTTATTTTATGATGAATTAAGAAAATTATTTATTTAAATTAGAGATGTAAAAATCTATTTTTCCTATCATTTCCCCACTTTAATGTGAGACATATTAATGTATTATTGGCTTTTGTTTTCTTTTCCATCAACCGATTGTAATTAATTATCTAAGATTGGTTAATATGCATATTGGAAATAGCCAAACTTAGTAAACATAACATCCCATTTCATTTTTCAAAATGATTGTTAATAAATAATGGCATTGAAAAATAAAGAGTGACTTTTGGTAGAAACTACAAAACAATTATTTTTAATAAGTAACATAAATTTTGGATGTAATAGAGATGTGACATATTAAATAATTTATTATAATGATAAGTGGATTATAATTTGAGAAAAGAAAAAAAATTTTAAATGGAATGGAGAAAGTACTAATTAATGGATTTTTTCTTATTTAGACCGGGAGCATCGAAAGTTTCATGCCTACTAGATACGTTTCATATATACAAAACAATGATTTCCATACATGATACATCTTAATTTGGTAAAAGTTAACACTAAATATAATCATCACATGTTTTATTTTTCTTTTTCCTTTCATCCCATATATTTTTTTTTGTAGAACCATTAAAGGTACAGTATTTATTTATACTATACTATACTTAGCATACTATATGCATTAGAAATTATTTAACGGGATTCAAAATTGATTGAATATGAATTACTTTGTACACACTTGATAATTACATTACTAAGTTAATGAATAAGATGTAGACCTAAAAATTGAATTGAATTGGATGGATTTGGATCAATTTGTTTCAGTTTTGAGTTTTCGAATTAGATTTTAAATCACAGTTAAAATTGAAAATTCAAACTGAACCATAAACAATTCAATATATTTTGTTCCATTTTAAACTAGAAGTTGGTTATATTAGTTTGGTGTTTAGTATTCAAAAATTGTTAAAATTGAACTAACTGAACTATTAGTAAAATTATGTTCCTTTCTACCATTAATATATTTATTTATATAAAAATCCTTAATCTTATTCTTTTCTTTTTTTTTGTTTTTATACAATCCCTCTGTCTCTATCATTAGAGGAACAAATAAATTAAACTAAGTTTTGTTACGGTAATTATAATAAAAAGTAACACCCCCTCTATAAAGGGCTAAACTTTACTATACACATACGTATAGTAAACTATTTTCATAGTTATACATACATGTCTTAGATCATGGTCTATACAAGTTCGTCACATACTACATTCCAATATACTATGTTATTTATAATATAAGTATCATTATGTCACAAAAATTCAATAGTTAAAAGATAATTTCTTTTTAATGCTTTTTAACCAAAATATTATATGCACATCTGTAAAATAGGAACAAGACTCATACTTCAAAATCTTCTATTCCTTATGTTGGCATTCCTTTTACAAAACTCATCCCTATGCCTGAATCCTATCTTGAGTACCTACACAAATGAAAGCCCATGCTAAGCTATAATAAGGAGTATATAATTGTGGACAACCACTCATAGTGGTCATTCCTAGGCATACTCATAAACATACACACAAAATAAATTAACAAGAAAATAAAATGATAATAAGCAGCTAATTTAGTAACAACATGTTTATTTTTTAATATAAGTTCATATATGTACACACATATGAAAGTAACCATGTATCATGCTTATCCACATAAAGGATCAATCATTTAACATTTTGTTCCCCGATTCACATATTACTATAATTGCTTGCCTATATTTTATGAGCGTGGATAACAGGTGTTATGGATACCCAAAGACAACGATCATATAGATACCCAAAAGTATAAAACTTATGGATGACTAAAAGTATCAAACCTATAAATACAAAGAGGTAACAAAACCTATAGCCAAAGGGTCAAGTTTGTGGTCCCAACAGGGACTAAACTATGGACCCAAATGGGGTTAAGACAGTGGTAGCTGCAACTTTACCTTATAGGCATGCCTATCTATCCATAACAAAGCTCTATATGTAGGTATTAACTCAACTCAACTTTCATATCATGTTCTTATAATTATAATAGCACACATATGTTATGGTAAACATTCACATGTAATTATTATAATGTAACATTGAATATGGGAAATTACATGTCTATACATATGTGCCTTTCTTTGTTAATAGTCTTATAGCCTTATTACATTGTTATAAATTTATAAAAAAGTGGTTTTAAAGCTTAAACATTACACAATATTCTTTTACCATGTTCATTCTTTACTTTTTAATTCAAAGTATATACATTTAATTTCATGTACACTATATTAAAGTAAATTCAATTAGGTAGGGGTAGTTCTATATATAGACCCATCACTCAACCCATCACTCAACATGATTAGATTGGGTACAATCCAGTTTGGTAGATTGAAGTCAAGGGGACCTAACTTGATTGAACTTCAATCTAGTCGGATAGGTTGCATTTTGTATATACTGAATACATCTTACATGACCAGATTGAAAATCACTCCAATTGGGTAACTTTCACTCTATAAGTCTAAAATGAAGGTTATCCAACTAAATTGGAAAACAATCTAGATGAGTAGATTCGAAACTCTCTTCTTTCAGAAGAACACCTCTTTAGGTCTACTTTTCTAGGTATTTAGGCATGGTAAAAAAAAGTTGTTGGGCAAAGTGCCCTTCTAACAAAATGTAGTTATATAATTTTAGTTTTAAAAATGTTAAAAACTAAATCATTTGGATATCTCTAAAAAATATTATCCTTAAAAATGGCCCAACCTTCCCTAATGGATAGGTTAACCATCTCACCTCAATACTTTGAACTGGATTTTGATGGTTTTAGAAAATGAATTAGATTTGGGGTTCTTCATAAAATATTTAGATTTGTGTATCTATTTTTTTTTTCAATTGGAATAATTCTAGTTAGAGTCCCTTAACTCAAGTTATATTCAAAACTACATTGATAGGTCTAGAGCATCCTTTGGTATCAATTTCGATTCTTAACTACTTTTGCTATACTTTAACTTGCATACATGTCTAAGCCTCTTTTACATACTTCCATACCATTTAAAAAGTTAACACAACATATCTGCTCAATATTTACAGAACATGCACATGCATAAAAAATTAGACATTCCCATAACTTAATTGATCCAATAGTCTTCTTCAATCTTTCTCCACTTCCTTTCTATTCTTATTGCTAGTTCCTCCTTCTATACACCATAAAGTTCACTTGTAAATATTCATTTCTCACCTTTATTTCAGCCTTTAAAAATAAAAAAAAAACAAATAAGAGAGAGAAAAAAAAGAGAAATTACCTTTGTAATAAACTCTAAAGTCTCTCTCTCCTCTTAAATGGGAGCAGCTAGAGTAGGAAGAATAAATGAAAAAAATATTATAATTCTTTTAAGGAGAATTTGTTGGAGCTAGCCCCTAAAGTGGTTGGCTCAATCTCTCCATTTTTCTTAATTTTTTCCATGCAAATTCTAGAGCAATATTGTGGCATTCTCTTATTGCTCCATTTGTGGCCACAAGGGAAAATTCATCTTTGCTATTTCTATTTCCTCTTAATCTTACAATTTCCTTATATTTCCTTTTAATGTCTCAATTAAATATATAATTTAATCTTTTAAATATGCATACGTATGCTTATGGGTTAAATTACTATATTACCCATATCTTTTAAATTAATACCCTTTATGTCCCATTCTCCATTTTATTAGTTAACTTATTCATGTTATATACTTACTCGTCTAAGGCCTATGTTAGAGCCTTACATTTTCTCCCCCATAAAAGAATTTTATCCTCGAAATTCATACTTAGATCTAATAACTATGGGTATTGGGCTCTTATAGTTGCTTTGGGTTCCTAGATTGCATTTTATTTGCCATAATGTCACCATAAGAACTTCACAGATGGAATTGATTTATTCTTAAACTTGAAAAATTCTTTAGCTATGATCTTCTTAGGTTTTTCATCATATAAGAAATCAGGTTGAATCTCTATCTTTTGAGTAGGCAAACACATGAGATTCATCTGATAAGCATGGACATATGGAAAACATCATACAACTTGGACATATGAAAAACATCATACAACTTGGACAATTCTTCTGGAAGTGCCCACCTATAAGCCACTGGTCTATTTCTCTTAAAACCTTCATAAAGATCAATAAATCTTGGACTCAACTTTCCTTTATTTCCAAATTATAACACTTTTCTCCATGGTGATACTATAAACACTGAGTTCTAAGGCAGCTTCTAATCAGAGTCACCCAATAAGGAAGATGCTTCCCATAAAAAGAACTGATTTTGTCACCAAAATTAGCCTAATTTGGCACCCATCATTCCTAAAATATTTTCAAAGTTAAAGGACTGATTTTGTCTCCAAAAATTACCTAGGAGCAGTTGTCAGTGTTTTAGCCATAAATTCTAATATACAAATCTAAACTAAGTAATTATTGATTATTAGAAATATAAGGCATAGGTGAAAAAACTTAAAGAATAACCTTGTCCAAAAATGGCATCTTCTAGCCTAAAAATTGAGAAACATCTCAGATTATGGTGCCAGTTGGCTGAGAAAGGGCTAAATTGCTCTTAACTCACTAAGTCACAGGTGTAAATCGAATGAGTGGCACCCATAACTCATCGCGTCATATCTACAACTCGGATGAGTAGGGCTTATGACTCATTGAGTCACAGGCTTAACTCCTAAGTCACAATAGCAATTCATCCAAGTCATACCTAAGATGGTGCATTTTGGCCAAAATTGCACCAGAGAGTGGATAGGCACAAATAGATTTTTATTTTTAAACCTTATACCATTTTAAGGTAGTGGATTTTGCCTATAAAGACATAATGTTTACACTAAGTTGGGAGGGCTCTCTCTCTTTCTCTCTTCTTTCTTCCTCTATTTCTGTCGTCTACATACACAAACATATGATTTTTTCCAAAATAGAGAGCAAAAAAAGGGAGAACAAAACCAAAAATACTAATTCCTTGTTCTTTGAGAAATAAACACTGAAGGCAATATTATTGAGCCCCCAAAAATTTATTAACCTAGTGTTTATGATTGATTTATAGTAAATATCTATTAAATTTCTTATTCTTTATTTTTTTGTTCCTTTGATTTACTTAATTAAATTATGGCATATATATCATTTGTTGGGATTAATTTTGTGTAAATGTGTTGTGTTAATTACCATGAATCTACTATTCATGTTTCCTTCACTCTATGTATTTCTTGATTTTTTTCATTTTTTTGGATTCTTTGATTTGAGCTTGTAAGTTTGTTATTTCTTGTAAGTCATCTTTACTTTAGTCACTAACTCACAATAACCTATTAAAATGATGGAGAAAATGGATTGAGTTGAAGATGATAAAAAATACTATTCATCATCTTCAACCCTAGTTTCTAACTTTTAATTTTGTTTTTTTAGTTGAATTTCCCTAAAATAAATTTTAATCACTTTTAAATGATTTTTAAGGAGTTTTGGTAAGTTTTTCCAAGTATTTTCACATGTTATTTGATTTAAAATAGGCTTCAAAATATTTGTCTTTCGATTTCCGAAGTTAATTGTGTTTCTAGCCTTTTTAGCGATGTTGGTTTTTGCCCATCGCTAAAAGACTTCTTTCATGGATGACACTTGTTCTTTTTATGGCCGGCATTGGCCTTTAGCGACACTTATTTTGTCCCATCGCTAAAAGTTTCCTTGCCTCGTTATTGCCATCTCCAACTTCCTCATTCTTGGCTTTTAGAGACATTTAGAAACTCCAATCGCTAAGGGTCTTCCAACTTTAATTTTCCACTGCCGCCTGTTACTCATGATTCTCACACCCATTTTTGTTGCATGGCACTATTCATCTTTGGCTATTTTGCATGCTTTACACTTTTCTATTCATTTCTTTTATTTTTTATTATTGTAATTTCTTTTAATTATTAATATTATTAATACCATTAATTTATTATTGTTATTATTACTATTATTATTACTATTATTATTATTATTATTATTATTATTAATCCCAAGATTATCGAAATGAGTGAAAAATCAGCTGATTCAGTGGGGAACACTTAGAGAACCTACAATGAAAAGATCTTGATTGGGCCAGGCATGGAACCTCTAAAGCTTAAGTTAGTATTTTTTAAATAAGCCCTTTTGGGCATATTAGAAAAAGAAAAAAAAATGTGAACTACCCACCTGAGGTCTTATAAGATTGAGTAACTTATATGGGATATGACCTATTGAGATTGGCATGCTTGATTGGTTTAGTAGACACTTGATGATGATTAGACTAGTAATATCTTATACTGATGCCAATTCTTCTAACACAACCAAAATCTTGTTAGACCGATTGGGTTAGTGATGTTTTCATAAGAAAGCTCACACGTGTTGTAAAATTCACTCTAATTACCTTTTATTTACATATGGTTTCATTTAATAACTTGCACAAGTACACATATACACACATAAATTTAACATACTTAAAAAAACATATTTACAAGTCGTTCATTATATGTATTCCACATCTTTTACATTTAATGTGTTACAAAAATGACTAAACTATCGAAATTGGTCTTCACTTGCCTTTCTCCTAGTAGCCCACAGATATTGACTTGAAAACTAGCTCATTAGATCTACACCTGTATACCTACATGGGAAAAATACCCATGTTGAATGATAGCTCAGTGGGGATTAAAGCAATGCAATGGACTTTTTTTTGAAGTTGTAAATACAAATAATATAATATACTAATGAAAATATATAATAACATTTAATAACTAGCATACTTTATCATATGACCACTCATATGCATTCACTATGATATTTCATTTCATTGCAACACTTAGTGAGAAACACTAACACTAACATAAGGCACTACAACATTTACATTATTAATCATTTGCTAATATTAATGTAAAAGTTTAAATCACTTTCATCACCTAAATTTCCATTGATGGTGGACAATAGGTACAAACACTAGATATTGGTGAGCAGTATCAAACATTAGAGATATATTAGTCTTAGGTCATTAGATACCAATAGGTATTGGAATACTAGACACTTTTCAATGTCAACACTAGCAGCTGCAATCACTATCTCCTTATAGATATGCCTATCTATCCACTAATATGTGAAATTTAGGCTTCAATAAGTCATTAATCACTCAAGAATATCACACATTAATACATTTAGAATGACATAGATTATACATATAATAGAGCATGTAATAAAATCAATGAGCAATTTATATTCACTTACACTTCAAATACACTTAAAATACATATTAACATGATTATTATTTATCATGCAATATGTAATACTATGCATACCATTTATCATGTTCAGTCATATTCATTACTTGTACAATTTTTTATATTTTAAGATTTAGTATATAAATTTATTTTAATACTTTATTATGCTCTACATACATCTATGGCACATATTACCCTCACTTTTATGTTTAAAATACTCTAAACATGTTTAAGTAAGCTTTTGTGATAATTTAAGGCCTAAAAATCAAGTATAGGAGAAAATAGGGTAGGGTTACAGTGGCCAATGATTTTTTGTGATCGTGAGATAGGTGTAAATTTAGTTCTGAAAGGGCTGGCAGTGGTTACCAATTGGTTGTGACAGTGAGGTCCCTTCTACCCTAAGAATCCTAAAGATAGATTTTTAGGTTCAACTTGTATGCTATTTTAAACTTAGTAAATGACAAGGCAACAAGGGTCATTCAAAGTTGTTTTCCTATGTTTCTAGTTTCCATAAAATTAAAAATAATTCCATTTATACCTCTAAATCTCAAGATATTAATAAAATAGTCTAGATTACTCTAGATGACAAGGCAACAAGGGTCATTCAACTTTAAGTTCCATTTCGAGCACTATAAGGATATATTCAGATTTTGGTTTCTCCTATGAAGTTGTAAATACATGTCTTATATTTTATATCTAACTAGAATTGCCTTAATTAAACATCTATAGAGAGAGAGTTATATCCTTTATAATAAAACTAGTTCAAGTGAACTTTGGGCATAATTTTCACTAGGTTACTTTTTCATGCATAATTATCATTATCATGTAATGACAATATCATTACCTAGTTCCACCATCAATTAAATAAAAATTATAATACAACATAATCTTGGATGAATTAAACCTCTTTGGCAAGTTCTAACCCTTCCTGTAGGCTCATTCTCCTTCCTTCCCTTTACCCTTGCTAGATTATCCAACTAAAACATATCATAGACACATATCAATATCCAAATCTCATATATGATTCCAGCTCCTCATGTTTATAACAAATAAAGGACCAAACTTGAGCTAAAAATCCCATTAAAACTTACCTTAAATAAGCTAGGGTGCATAAACTCTTTAAGCTAAACTATAAACAAGAGAATGACATAGGGAAGAAGAAGAAAATGGTTGGGATTCTTTGGTCAAAAGTGGCTGGCTAACTCACACACAAAAAGGGGCAGATTTCTTCCATTTTCTCCATTCTTCTAGAATTGTTAAATATCCCTACTAATTATTCACCTTATTAACTTCTTTTAATACATTCATCCCTACTTCTCTAGTCATTGCCCCTAAATTGCCATTTTATAAAATTGCACTTCACTTATGCAATTATACCGATTACATCCTAATTACATTATTAATAATTCTTTTACACTAATAATTTTTCAACCTTTCCCTCCACTACATACTAATCCAATCCTATTAGGGTATGATTTGGGGCCTTACATATGTCGGATGGGAATTTAATCATGTGAGCTTTTACTTGACTCTAGTTTTGGGCCCTAAGGGCCTTACAGAATTTTGGGCATTATCATTTGTCCCCCTACCTTTATTTGATTGGTTAGTAGGATGATGATGGCTTGTAGGTAGTTCTCTTTAATTGGAAAATAATTCAAAATGCATACAATTCATATTATTATTATTATTATTATTATTATTATTATTATTATTATTATTATTATTGGTATTATAATTATTGTTGTTATTGTTATTGTTATTGTTGTTGTTGTTGTTGTTATTATTATTATTATTATTATTATTATTGTTGTTGTTGTTGTTGTTGTTGTTGTTGTTATCATCATCATCATCATCATCATCATCATCATTATTATTATTATTATTATTTATTAATTTTTTAAGAGTGACTTTTCATGCTCAAGAAATGACAGAGGATAGTTTTCTATTAGGGCAATGGACATTTCATCGAGGGCAATATTAATGATAACTCTTTGTTAAGCATAACGTCCATTTAGTTGCTCAATTGGGGGTTTACACATGGATAAAGAAGGCTTTTATGAGGCTAGGGTTTTTTATGGGTCGATTCATATCCTTACCCTAACAAGTGAGTTTTACTCCCCTCTCCCTTTTTTACCTTTTTTTATGGAATTTATGCACTATTCCTTTTCGTGCTTCTTTGAATTTCTATAATTTTTATGATTTCCTTTTGGAGTTTCAAGAAATTGCCCTTTTCCACTATTGAGTAAGTTTTCCTTATACTTCAGATGCATTTTGTTGAGATTTCTAGTCATAATGAGACTTCTTCTTCTTTATAGTCCTCATCTTTTTCTTTATTGTGGTGGTGTTTATTCCTTTAGAGCATCTTAGGTACTCATTTTTAAAGCCATTTTCAATAGTGGTAATGAGTTGGACATTTCTTGGATGGCTTTGTATCAGAGTAGGATAATGGCATGTTATCTTACAAAGTTGTTGCTTGTAACCATTCTTTTTTTAAAGAAAGGTATGACCTTCCTAGTGATGTGGCCATTATGGCCTGATTGGCATCGATGTCGATTGAAAAAAGCCCGTTTAGGAATCCTTCAAAATGGTTTGGCTACTTATATTCAATTTCCTTTTTCTCCTTTTGATATAGAATTTATGGAGGTGTACAGGTTGGCTCCTATCCACATAAACCTATAATGGTTGGAGGATTGTAGCTAGCTTTACAGTGATATGTAGGAATTTGAATATTGCTCCATCATTAGAAGTGTTTACACACTTTTTCTACATATCTGGTCGGAGTGGGTCATTTAAATTTTATTTTACTAGTAGAGCAAAAAGAAGGGTTTTCCCTCTTCTTAGTTCTCTAAAAGGTTATAAGGACAATCTTTTTCTAATTGGACAAAAAAAAAAGGTTTTAGGGTGAATCTCTAGCGATTGAATAAATTGAGGATATGGAAAGATTTATTGAAAGATCTTAATATGTGTTATTTAGATAATAAGGCCTTTATTGATTATGCCAAAAGTCATAAAGGAACCTTCATTTCTTGGATTTTTTGTTAAGGGATGGGAAAGTCGATCCTTGTAGCATTTTTGATCGGGTTATTCATATTGGTATTTTAGGATCTTTAAAGCCTTTAATGTTTTAGGCTGAATGTGATCCCATTTTTTTTGTACATTTTTATATCCATTTTCTGAGGGTCTTGACCATTACTTTATTTTATAGCATCGATGGTGAGCTAAAGATGCTCAAAAGAAGAAATGGTTTGCCCAACCATTTGGCTATAGGGTTTGAATTTTAAGTAGAATGTCTAATGGCCCCCTCCATTTGCTTAGTTTAGAGGTGTTTTGATAATCATATCAGTATCTATTTTGATTGCTCCTCTTTCTTCTGTAGGCAAATCATGCCTCTTTATACTAAGTGCGAAGACATACCTATAGGGGTCACATCTTTAGGTGTTTTTGATTGTGCTATCTTTGTAACTACAGGGGTTTCTATTGATGCTTCCCTATGTAATGTTGTTATTCATTTTGTAGAGTATTTGACTCAAAAAGGTTTTTTTTTTGTCTCATAAGCTTGGCTCTAATTTTTCCTTTAAGGATAGTAATGTGCTAGATTTTACCATATGCTTCTTTATGTTTGATAAGGACACAAGGGAAATGGGACCAATTTAGTTGCCAGGGGAGGAGTTTAATAATTTTTACTTTTATTTTGCCACCATGAGCTTACTCCTTTTCTGCTTCCTTTTCTTATTTTCATTTGCAATTATACTTACTTTTCTCTTTTCTCTCCCTTTTTTTAGATTGCATAGAGGGTTTTTTATCTTTATGGAAAAAACATAAGATGGTAGGATAAGCTTTAGCAAGCCATTCGATTGGAGAAGGAATTAAAAGTGAGGTTAAGACATTAAGGAAAAAGTGCAAAGCCGATCTTTAATCACTTCGATTGAAGCATTCTGTATAAGTGGTGAGCCTTTCATCCCAAATTGAAAAGCTTAAGGCTAAGGTGGTTTCCTTAGAATCAACTAGTATAGCCATTTTGAGATCTTATGAGGAAGAGCTTTCGGTGCAAAAGAGCAATTTTGTAAAGTGGATGGCCCAACTTTAAGGAGATCTCTTTTTGAAGGTTATATTTATTTACTTGTAGCACTGTTCAAGTGAGGATTTTAGCTTTCTGAAATATTTGACCAGTTGGCCTAAAGTGACTTCAAGAAGTGAAAATGAGGTTACTGAAGGTAATGATGGTGATATGATCCTCTTATTGATCATGGGGAGGTTAAGGTCAGAGTCAATTCTATCGAAGGGGAATGTTCTAGAGTGATTTATTTTTGTTAATGTATTTTAGGATGTTCTATCTTTTAAGATTGTTTGTTTTGCAATTTTCTTTTGATAACATTAAAACAATTGAAGCAAATTCTTTTGTGATCAAAACTTAAATGCTATTTCATTATTTTGACTATTTCAGTCAAGAAAAAAGCATTACATTGTACATTTCAAGTCATGTTTTTTTAGACTTTTACATTTCATAACCTAAGAATGTCTAGTCCCTCTAGGTTTCTGAGCTTGTAAATGCTTTTACTTAGGATTTTAGAAATTTCATAGGGCCTTTACCAGTTAGGGATAAGTTTTTGGACTCCTGCATTCCCTGATCCTATATTTCCTTTTTCTAAGGACTAGATTGCCTACATTTAGTGATCTTTCTTTGACCTTGCTATTGTAGTATCTGACTATTTTTTATTTCTAGGTTACTATTCAGGCATAGGTATCTTATTTCATTTCTTTCATTAGGTCTAAGCCCTATTTATTTTCTTATTTGTTATCTCAATTAGAGTAAAAAGTCAGTTTATAAGAATTATAATTTTAATTAGTATAACTACTTTTGATTTGTAGATAAGATAGAAAGGAGTTGGCATCATTTCAGCTCCTGGTGTTGTTTGGTCGAACCATAGGATGCTTTGTAGTTCCTCTATCCAATTACCTTTGGCTTCTTTTAACCTTTTTTTTTATTCCTTTAAGGATTGTCCTATTAGAGACTTCAATCATGTTATTGCTCTGGGGATGGGTAGCTGAGGTGAATTCTAGGTGAATGTTTAAACCAAAGCAGAAGGATCTGAACATTGTGCTATCAAACTACTTACCATTATCGGTGATGAATACCCTCGATAGACCTTATCTATAAATTATCTTTTTCCACGTAAAGTTTCTTACCTTTTTATCTATAATTATGGCCAGTGGTTTGGCTTTTATCCATTTAAAGAAGTGATTGACTTCCACAATTAGGAATTTCATTTATCATTTGCCTTAGAGGCATGGTGCTAAGATGTCCAATCCTTATTGATTGAATGGTTAGGATATAATGATCGGCTGCTATTCAGATACTGGTTGCTTAATTATCCTTTTGTGTATTTAGCATTTATGACATTATGACCTGCTCTCGAGCATTGCTAAAAATGTTAAGTTAAAAGTATCTGATCTGTAATGCTTTCTTGGAAATTGCCCACTAGCCTCGTAGGCGCCACAAATCCCCTTGTTTATTTCTTTTATTAAATAGCTCCCATCTTCCTTCGAGAAGCATTTCAACTATGGGTGATTGAATGGTTTTTTGTATAACTCTTCTTCGATTATGAAATAGTTGATAGACTTCCACATGACCTTCCTGGCTTGAGCTTTATCACCAGGTAGTTTGCTTGTCGTAAATATCGAGCGATCAGTGTCATCCAAGTGTTGGCTTTTAGATTTATTTCGATTAATTTGATCTTGTTGAGGGAGGAATCAATCATGTCTGTTATAGTGATTTTTTATTGCCTTTTCATTGGAGGCTACGAACTTTGCTAGTTGATAAGCTAATCAAATTTCTTCTCTTGGGGCTTTATCCAGGGTCCATGTTCTTTCTATGGTTTCCAACGCTTGGAGCTCTTCCTTGACCTTTGCTAGGTATTTCTTCATGCTTTCTTTCTCCTTTTTCTTTAAAGTTCCCGAGTACTTAGTTAATTACTAGTTGTCAGTCACACTTGATTGTTAGGTTTTTCGATCGGATGGCTTTAATAAGCCTCAACCCTTATAATAGTGCTTCTTCTACAATATTGTTAAATGCTTCAAAGTTTAATCTGATTGCGTGTTTGATAATTTTCCCAAAGGGACCTTTGATTACGATCCTTGATCCTCTACTTTTACTATTGAAGGTTCCATCAACTGTCATTTCTCATGCAATTTTATTGATTTCTTTGACTTTCGCTATAAGAAAATTGATTTTTAACGACCAAAATTTAGTGAAGGAATAAAAATTCGATTGTAAAAATATACAAACAACGAAGGGAATTTAATTCGGTAGGTAGATCTTAAATTTTATTATTATTTAATGAAGGGTTTACATCCGACCGTTAAAGGATGAGGATTTCGATCGTTACTACCTTTAAGAAAGTGGCAGTACTTGCTTTCGTTTGCCTCTAAAAATAATTCACAATTATTTTATAAAGAATAAAATACAAAATACTAGAAGTGCAAAATTAGGGAAAAAATGCAAATCTATTATCTGTAAAATGCAAACCAACATTTTTTATTCCTTGTATAAAAGCAGAAAATCCATTTTTTTTTTGTAAAACATAAACCTATCATGTTCCATTTTCTAAACCCCTTTCCTATAAAATACAAATCCCAAACCTAATAAAAATGGTATAAGAAGCTTTAAATGTTATCCGTATGGCTATATCGATCTAATTTTTCTGCTTTAATCAAACTAGGGCATTGTGACATTGGTGATTGTAGGTGTTAGATTGAAAAAAACGCTTTTTTATGTGTTGATACCAGTTGAATATTGCTTTATAATTGTTATCTTCTTCCATTCAAATATAAAAATAGGGCATTTCTTCTTGATTAAAGAACCAAGTCTAAGATATTTTGAGGATTTGAGAATCTGTTGGGCTAATTGTGGTAAGCAACTTAGTTTTATTTGGTTGTAAATTTTTTGAAATCTAACCCCTATTCGGGTTGCTGCTGGTTCCTAATATTTTGTAGGAACTATTTTTACAAATTTGGTTCTGCTGATCATCATTTTTTTCAGGAATATTTTTGACCTGCACTAAGCTCTATCGTTTTTGGGTTAAGTTTGATGTATTCAGTCTTCTTATCTTGGTTGGTCTTGGAGCTCTGGTTATTATCCTCAATCTTAATATGGTAGCTTATATCTTTATTTGTTTTTGTAGTTCTTTTATTTTTGTTATTTTTGTTGGGCTGTAGGGTAGAGCCTTAGTTCGTTAGCTTTGGGTCTTTGCTTGATAACATGTGTTAGTGGTGGCAGTTTATGCCTCTGTTCGATTTCATTGTGCTTTTGTTCTATGCTATGTCTCGGTTCTAGAAGTTATTGTTAGCTCTGTTGTAATAAATTTTTTAATGCTAATAAAAATGTAGCTTTTAAAAAAAACTTGCAAGGTCTTTCTCTTTTCTTTCTTTGTCTATATTATTAGATAAATTTATATGCTTTTCTTTAATTTTACTTTAGATTTTTTGCCTAATTACTCTCATATTTATTTATTTTAAGTTTTAATGGCGATCAATCATGCTTTATTCATTATTTTTATCCCTATTGCTACTGTTGTACAATGGCAGAACTCGAGAATCGGCTTTCCTAATGCACTTCTCTTGTTTAACTGTAATGAAAATACCCTTCTTTTTTTGAATTGTTTGTGGTGTGCCATTTTCTTTGAAGAGCACTTGCTATTTTATCATGGTGAGAAATTTCCTTTAAAGGATAGTTATTCGAAGTACATAACAGAGTTATCTGTGTGTAGGGTCCTAAGTCATCCAAGAGAGGAGAAGGTGGTTGAGTGTGTTCATTGTCACTACAAAGGCTGTGTTAGTGGGGACTTATTGTTAGAATTTTGTAAAATTCCTCAATTCAAGGTGCATAATTTCCTCTTATTCAAATACTATCTTGAAGCATTTGTTATAGCTGATTGAGATATGAGAATCTTTAGCTTTTTAATATTTGGAAATTGCAAAATTTATCCAAGTAAGAAAAATCAATAGGACCTATGTGGACTATATAGTGAAGTTAATTCCTTGAAACTCATATATATATAAAATGTCTATCTTTAGGGTCGTTTGTTGAGAGTTTGACTAAAATCATATTAATTAAAACACTAAAGTGGCTTATGTTCTCCCATTTTCCATAAAGAATAATATTTTCTAAAGATGTCACTTCTTATTATATTGGCTTTCAGTTATTATCTTTTTTCTCCATTACTTTTTTGCTTTTACTTGTATTTACCTATCATTGTTTTCTTGCACATGGTTTAGTATTTTTTTGTTTAGCTTCATTTTAGTAGTTGACTTTTCTGCTTCATTTGAATATTACTTTTGGAATTTTGATATTCTTTTTTCCCCCATCATTGGGAATTTGCTTCTTCTTATTGGCAGACTTTTTGGGCTGTGAATTGTCTGAAAGAAGAGGAAGGAAATCAAAATTCCAACTTTAAAAATTATTGGCATTTTTTCTTTTATTTTGAATCAGGATTTTGAAAGAGTATTTTCTTGCAGTTTTCTGATAGTATAGTAGGTTGTGCAAAGATGTTTTTCTTGTAATTTTTGGGAGAATTAAATGTTTGCATGAACAATTTAACTAATCGAACTTGAAATTCTATATTACATGCCTAAATTAAATTCTACTAGATAATCTTTTGTTTTTAATTGTAGTGACATTTTAAAGGATTAAAATTTTTAATCATTACTTTAATAAGTATTGTTTCTAAGTGACAAAATAAACATGAGCAGAGTTTAAATTAAATTGACAGCGAAAATAACTGTCTTTTTTCCATCTCAGCAAAAACATAACTGTGATTAATATAAGCCTACGTAGCATCAAATTTAATAAAATTTTTGAATGAGAAAAAAGATCATGTTCCACCTATATCTGAGGGTGTCATCTATTTTCCTTATGAATTTACCACCCCAAGTTCAGTTCTTGAAGGATATGTGTGTGATAAATCTTGGTTATGTTATGATACTTACTGTGTATGTCATGTTGGGTTTGTTTTGCTAATTATGACCTTTTGCACTTGATTATTTTTAATTTAATTGATCTCTTGATTTCTTGTTAACTAAATGTGGCAGTGGTTTATGATATATCATAATTTTGCACTTGATTATTTTTAATTTACTTGATCTCTTGATTTCCTGTGAATTGAATGTGGCAATGGTTTGATGATAAATGATGCACTAATTTTCTTCAATTTCTTGATTATTTTAGATCCTTGCGATGATGTACTAATTTTCTTAAACTGAATTAATAATTTTTCCTATCACCATTATTCATTAAATATTTACCACTAATCTATTAATTGTTATTATAATATTAACAAACTTTAACTTACTATTTTTATAATTAAAGGACTTCAAGGTTTTGATAAGTAAGCTTACTATTTGAATAAAAAAATTTTACGCTAAAGATAGATTAATCAACCTTTAAATTCAAATATAAAAACTTAAATACTTTGTTAAGCAAATTTTACTACCATGGCCACCACCTCCACTTTCTTCAATTTCATTGCTTTCTGGTATTCTTTTTGCTCTTCCCCATCTTTATTTGATTATAATCATATAGCTAATTTTTCTACTTTGTGCTTTTATCTTTTATACAGAATTATGTCATGTTATTGTTAACCAAATTAGCTTTTGTTTGAATTCTCTGTATTCCTGATTTTCTGTAATCAAAAGAGGCTACTATGTTCGCCAATGCTTAAAAGCTAAACTTTTTAGCTGCTGATAGTGGATTTTTATGAGTTTTTAGTTCAATTGTAGTAGTGTCCATGTAGATTATTTGATTTCTCTTAAGAATTGTACTGCTTACTTTTCACGATGATATAAATTGAGAGAAGAACTGCATATCTTTTTATGGTGCTTCTTTAACGGTTTCCATATTGGGGCTTTTGACTAGGAGAAACCAATAATCAAGATATTCTTCCATGTTATTATTATATGATTTTTTAAAGAATATAAGGACTATATTAAATTTATAATATGAATTTCTATAGAGTAGACTGGACGGAAGAAAATTCATTATGTTATAGATTTTGACGATGTTGAATAGAGTACTTAATATGAACATAGATTGTTGTTGCTGTTGGTCTTCTTCATCTTTTAATATAGTAAATGAAAACCTCTAATTCTTGATCTAATTCATCGAGTTCAAGCAACAATAACATTCTTAATTCTTAACATAATTTAATTGATTCACAAATTCTAGAACAATGTTATAATGACGTGAAACTCTGAAGTCAAGGTGGCAAATAGTGAGAGATGCAAGAGCTGCATTATCTTGTTTTGATATATATTGGATAGTTATTAGAACCAAGCAAATGCAAAGAAGTAAATGGGTAAAAGCTTCTGACTTCAATTTTTTATTTTTAGAAAGATTTTCAGAATGATTTTACAATTTTCTTTTTTAAAACCATTAATTACTTTTTATTTTTTTAATTTTGAATTCAACTAGGGTGTCTAATTTTATTTCTTGGCATGTTTAATTTGGGATGCTTTGTTTGTTCTTTCTTCTTTTCTCAATAATTTGCATCAGTAAAAAAAAGGGAAGATGGGTTAGCTGTAGACTGCTCAGGGTGCTATCAGTGTTGCTCTGTTCAAAGAAGTTGAGTATGCTAATTGCGAGGCCTAATGTTTTTATGGCATAGCTTTTGCTATTGGTTTATGCTATTTGTTTGGTTGCTGTGGGTCTTTTCTATAGCAAAAACTTTGTTTCCAGATTTTGGTTTTGTGAGACCTTGCTTTGGCAGTACTATTTATTTGCTATTTATATAGAGGGAGCTACACTCAATTCTGTCTTTTTGAGGTTAATCTCGATGGTTTTAGATTTCCTCTTTCGGTCAGGCTAGTGTGTGTGTATGTGTGTGTGTATATATATATATAAGGAAAGGAAAAAATTAGCATATATAATCTATTTACTAACATTGCACATAAACCTAAAATAAGTGCTGGCATTACATAGGTTATGGTACCAATGAAAGATATGTGTGTATGGTTGATTTGCTTTCCATTATACTACCTTTTATATGATATGTTGATATATTTTAAATTTTTGTTGTAATTGTAGACTCAAATTCAAGATGTTGTGTAATTGGAACCTTCTCTTTCTAACATAGAGGTAGTAGAAAAAAGTATTTGGACCTCAACGAAAAGGTCATGTTGCTGGATTTGGCAGTGGCATAACTGCAAAGTAGTTGAAAGGGCCTAGTTCATCAAAAGGGACATTATTATCCAAGATAAAAAAAAATTGATGAAGCAAACCAAGAATTGAAAAGAAAACTTGATGATTTTGATAGAAAATTCGCACGACTCGAAGCTTTAATCTTAGCTCAACAACCTAATGTCCATTTTGAATCACCATCTCCAAATGAATCCTCAACACAGTGAACCATTTAACAGGTAAGTAGGCAATCCATAGTATGAAAATGTTATAATTTCCTTGATGAATCACATATTGCTAACCAGTAATAGAATTGCTTTTGTAAGGCCAATGGATATAACTTTGTCTATCATGGGTGTAAGTTGTATTCAATCTTTTCATTGTTATTATGTCATCAAGCTTACTATTATTTTTTTTACTTTTTTCCTTTGTAGCCCTTTTCATTTTTTGAATATTTTAAAGTGTATATACAATTACACTTGTTGGATTTTGAATATTTTGAAGTGTATATAATTTCACTTGTTGGAGATTTTGGATATTTAAGGTAAATGATACTTTAAATTAAAAATATTAAATTCTTTTGCCATTTGATTTATTGCCTATGTGCATGAATATTAACTACAAATTTATATTTTTTTTGAATTCTATAGGTCTTCAAAACAATAGACGATGAAGATATATGAGGTTTAGATAGGGGTTATTTTTGGGTTTTTTTAACAAGCTTGCATGTGATGAATAGAAATCAAACAATTTAAAATATTGATATATTTTATACTACGTATTTTACAATATATCAAAAGAATTTTCATTATAATTTAGTTGTATGTGAATAATGTGAATAGGTAATATTCAAATAAAATATTTTATTTATTTTGAAAATTTAATATTGATGACTAAATTTACTTCCAAAATAATGAAAATTTGGTACCTGAATTTTATTTTTAAAAATGAAATACAATCAATGGAGGAAATCCATCGCTAAAATATATCTTTAACGACTGGAAAGTTTTTTCATAGAAAGTAAACATAAATAATGAAGGGAAAATCCAGTCGTTAAAAGGGATCTTTAAATCTGTCATTGAAAGTGAATTCAATTAGCGAAGGAAAAATTCGATCGCTAAAAGATATCTTTAATAACTAAAATTCCCTTCGTTCAAAGTGAATACCATTAGCGATGGGAAAATTTGGTTGCTAAAAACTCATATTCAACGATCAGAAAAGATCCAATTGTTATACACATTAATGATCGGATACAAAATCCGATCGTCTATACCTTTATCGGTAGGGCTTCTACCAACCGGATTTTTCGATCATTATAGTGATTTAATGATCGTATTTTAACATTTAAAAACATTATAGTAATTTAACGATTTTATTTTTTGATTGTTATAGTGATTTCCCTTTGTTAAAGGTCATTTTTCTTGTAGTGTTTTCTTTCTCCCATGAATTCTACCATGAAGGCTACGATAGCTTAGGCTTTGATTACTTTCTTGGGCTTATATCTTATGTTGAATGATTGCAATCTGATTGCCTATCCAACCATTTTTCCATCTAGAGGTCAGGCATTTGCAATATTTTTTGCAATGGTTGGTTCGATCGTACCACGATTGTGTATGCCTCAAAGTATTATCTCAATTTTTTGGCACACATTATCGGGGCAATGATTAATTGTTCGATTAGATTCTACTTGAGCTCTTAGAAAGGCATGCAATTGTTGGTTTCTTTCTTCTCATACCAAGATGGCTACTATTGCCTCTCTTAAAATGGATAGGTATAAGTATAGGTTTTCTCCTTAGATTGGTTAGGTTTGCTAGAATATTCTTTAATTCCTTGAAGGAATAAGTATAACACCAAATAATAATCCCAAGATTATCTAAATGTGTGGAATGCTAGTTGATTAAGTGGGTAATGCCTCGGAGAACCAACAATGGAAATGTGAGGCCCCAATCTTGGTCCTAATTGGATTATAGTAAATTAATGAGGATTAAGGTTTAATAGGGAAAAATTAGAGTATTTTGCATTATTAAAGGTAAGTCTTATGAGGGTTATTTTGGTAATTGTGCACACATGTATTGAAGTGTGGTTAAATTAGAAGGAAGGATGCAATTGAAGTAAATTAGAAGTTTGGGGTTAAATGTTAAGAAAATAAGTTTTTAAGGGTTAAAATGTATAAGGGTAATTTTGGAATTTCTTGAGTGAGATATTTACTCCACTCAGCCATTTAAGGCTTCTTGGAGAAAGGAGATTAGATATAGGGCATTGTAGGGAGATGAATCTTTCTTTTTCTCTCTCTGGTTCAGATTGAGGATTGAAGAAGCTTAGGGTTTGTGAGTAGCATCTTAAAGGAGGAGAAAGGAATCATCAGATAAAGAGATGGATCAATGGATTGAATGGGGACTTAAAGCTTCAATATCAGGTACGAGAGTTAGGTTTACTGTACTATTCATAAGATTGATGTTGGGAATCTTCCCTTTCTTCATGCGTGTGTGTTCTCTTGATGAAGTTATAGGCTAAATCTAGTGATTTAGATGAGTTTAGAATGGTTAAATGGTTGAAAGAGTATTATTGTAAGTTGTAAGTGAGATATGGGATGTTAACCTACATAATTTGGGTTTTGAACCATTGCTTGTCGGGTCGCTGTGCATGACCACACAACCTATCCCTTCTTTCCCTATGCGACCGCTCATGTCCTCTCTTCCCCGAACAGTCATGTGATGCCTTTGCTTTTCACTTAAATGGTCGTGCATCCCCTTTGTGTTTTTTTTTATGTGGCCATGTGACCGGTGTTTAGCATGTGTACTAGATCGGTTAGTAAAATAAGAAAATATAGATTAAGACCCCAAATATCGTACCCAAGGGAACATGGATTGCTAAGGATAATATCTATGTATCAATTAAATTAACTTGAGATTGTTTTCCAAATATTTTTGATTTAAAAGAAAAAATTAAATAAAATAAATAATGAAACAAAACAAAAACTAAAATTAAATTAACATAAATTGAAAACAAAACAATAACTAAAATTCTCTTGTTAAAGAAACTATCAACCTTAACTTTCATTGTAATGACTTAATTAAAAGAAAAACACAAGTAATTATGAAGAATTCGGATGAATAAAACAAGATAACTTTACTCAAGATTATCATTCCAAGTATTAAAATTCTTTTATTCATAATAATTCAACACTTAGCATAAAGATCTGAATTAATCCTCCTAGATGTCTATTAAATCCTTTTTCAAGAAATTTAACTTTCATCTATTCTTAGTTACACTTTTCCTTAATCTTAACTTACTTTAATTAACACAAAATTATCTCTTATTCAGATCATAATCATGCATCAACCTAAGCAAACTAACCTAAGAACATGCATATCAATAATCAAACCAAAAGTCAATTATTAACCAATAATTAATCAAGCTAACAACCAAACTTTAGTTATATAATGATAAGAATATGCTGAAGAACTAAGAAATAATCAAACTTGCATTAAAATTAAGCACAAGCTTAAGTCATAATAATAAAAGTTAAGGATTCAAGTATCCTCTAGTAAAAGTTAAAGGAAACTACTCACTAGACATGTTTAAAACCAAAACAAAGCTTTAAGAAAACAATAAAAATGGAGAAAATAGAAAACAACGTAAAAAATTAAAAACTAATGAATTCTTGATAACTAATGGTTGATGCCTTTGGTGTTAGAGTCTTCTATTTATAGGCAAAATATGTTGTAGAAGTTTTATAAACTTCCTCAATTAGAATAGGAAAAGAATCCTTATTGAATTGGAAAATTTGGAAATCCTTCGCAGCATAGGAAACAAAACACATGGCCACTTGATTTTTCTCTTTGGTGGATGCACTGCTGTGTATCCTTTATTTTGGGATACACGACCACATGATCTCCTTTGAAAAGTCACACACGGCCACTCATCTTCTTTGAGCAAAATTGATACATGGCTACTCATTTTTCCAACCCATGCATCACATGACTACTCATGAGTTTTCTAGACTTCACATCTAATTTCTTCCATGAATTTCCTAAATTTATAGTTTTGGCCCAAATCTTATTGCCTTTTTGTAATTAAGTCCTTTTTCTTGCAAAATAACCCTGAAAAACACTAAAATTCATAATTAACTCTAAAAACATAAAATTTTACCAATTAAACTCAAATTCAACCTAATTAACACAAAATTAACTCAATTAAACACCTAAAAACATAGTAAAAACATCATATAAATCACCATTATCACTATGTATGGCATATTGATTTTCAATGCACAGCCACGCACACCCTTCAGAAGTTCCTTATGTGGCCGCACATCCCTATTGACTCTTCCTTGCATGGCCAAGTATGGTCCATTATTTTGATGCACGACCAAGCATAATCCTTTTTTTCCTAGTGCACGGTCCTTTGTGCTCACTCTCCCTCATTTGTATTCACTCACCCAATCAATGAACCACTAATAAATCATGAATACATTATTGTATAGCTGGTATGGTTGTAAAAATGGGAATGTAATTGGGGGTGAATTAAGCTAACACTGAGTTATGTTGATGATGATTATATATATTAAGTGGTGGTTAGTAGGTTATCTGATTACTGATGATTTGATGGATTTGTGAAGTCTTCCCAATGGTAAAATTTTTGAAAGATATAGTTTAGAAAGGTGTGGCTATAAGATGAGTTATTATATGAATTTGAATGACATGAACATATTTATATGAGGGAGTAGATTGAACTAATTGTAAGTCACTTAAAGCCACCGATATGTTGTATCTGGCGTTGTCACCTAATTGGAGAATTCTTATATATGTATATATGTATATAGTAAGGGTGAGAAGTTTTAGAGTATTAAAACCTACTAAAGTAAAGAATAGGGTTCACTTGAAAGCTGAATCAGGGGGACTTGCATATAGCAATGGTTAAAATGAATGGTTTTGCTAGAATGTATTTTGGTGTATAGTAGGCATGGAACTAAAGAAAAGTAAGAGACAACATAATAACCTAAAAATTATATGCTATCAAACATGTCATACAAGTTGGTATAAAGTATATAACCTATCAAAGTAAATGGTTTTACCTAAATTATTGCACATTGATGTGCCTTTGCAATGGCATGGAAATACTACGATGTGGCCTAGTGTTATGAGAGGTTATTTGAAATGTTACTTGTCTAAGTTAAAGAGATGGGGAATTGCATTTTATGCTTAGTCATGAGACCACAGAAACTAGGCTATGCTTTAAGTCATAATGGAAGGTAGTGATTAACTTTGATGTAAAGAAATATGCTTGTTTGTTTGCTCCTGTTCTATAACATATTGTGTAAATCACATGCCTATAGGTGGTGTGCTGACATTGAGATAGAGTAATCTCACACAAACTTACTTGGGTGTAAAACATTATAAAATGTAAAGTATAAGCAAGGAGATCGATGTAATTATGATCATGTTAGGGTATATAACCTATTATCCATGATCTAATAGACTATAAAAGTGAACTAAGGAGTTAACTAAGAACAAGTGTTGACCTTATGATGGAATTAACGTACTCATCTTATTATATCGCTTATAGATGCTTAAATATTGTCTAAGTGATTATGTATTGATTTGAATGACTATGATATGGTATGGAAGCTACTCACGGTAAATGGCAATAAGGTACGATATTGAGAACTGTCAATGAAGTTGATAAGTCCAATATCTATTATTGATGTATCTATGCTATGATAAGTAGTCTGACTCAGTATGTGAACAAGTATGAATCTAAAAAGTATGTATTGCCGTGATTCAAGTTGTATATATATGTATATGGATATGCATTTAACTTTATGAAGACTTTTAGTAGCAAGAACCATTCTTTCATATTGCCTTATGAAAATCATGCATAATGCTGACTATGACGAGATAGATTAATGAAAGGTTATATTCTATTATGTTTGCATAATTGTGCAACTACTATGATATGAATGAATAAATGTTGATGCTATTATGTGATCATATGATTGGCATCCATGTATGTCGGAACCTAAAGCTCAATACTGATTTATTGTAAGAATAATATACATTCTCATATGAAGTGTGGTTTTAAGCAAATGTGGCAATGAATAAAGAAGAATATGTTGAATTAAAGATGTTCTTCAAAATGGTAAAGCCTATGGGTCTTAGCTCAGTTGTGGATTAGATAGGAATGCTTAAAGGGATACAGTTGTAGCTGCCATAGTTGACCATGTTTGGGTCCATTGTTTGTTACTTATTGGAACCATAGTTTGGCCCTTTTTGGTCTATCATTTGATATCTTTGGATATCCATAGTTTGATATCTTCGGATAGCCATTGTTTGATAAATTCAGGTATCCATTGCTCTCGTTATCCATCCTTTAAACTAGTACTTAGGCAAGCTATTAATGATTAAAGATTAAGAATGTGTTCAAAATTAAGGAATATATGTATCGATTGTTTCACTTATATAATATAAGCATGATGAATCGCCTATTATATTACCTTATCATAATTCCTTTTAGCTATAAATTGTTTCAATGAAATGAAATTATTAAAATGTATACCTATGAGATTTAGTTTTCCATGCTATGATATAATGCGTATAATGTTATAATAATAACTATTGGGCTATATCATACATAATGAGTTTCATATGCTTCGAAATTTATGAAATGTATGTGATAATTGGACCTTCTTGAGTAATCATAATATGTAATGCCATTCTCTATAATCACATGCAAAGCTAATTAGTCAATGCATATAGGTGTTTACACATGTATGTGCCTACCATTAACACGGACATAAGCCAAAGGACAGTGTATGACATAATATGAAGTTTTTTGACATTTAGTTGTCATGCTAAGACAGCATTAAGGAATACATGGTTATGAATAGAAGTTATGAATTATAATTGTATACCATAATTATGATTTCATGATATATAATATATGTGAAGTAATTATGCCTAGCAGTGTCTTGATGGAATATGACATGGTATGATAATCATGATAGCACAGCGGAAAAACAAAAATTTTATCATGCATACCATACATATCCAAAACTAGGAACGAAAACATGCAATTTTAGGGTTTTGAAACTTACAATAGATGATGCCTTTTTATTCTTTGATTTTGTGATGTCCAGCAACCAAGATGCCTTTATCCACCTTAGTTCTCGATCACCAATGCCAAGGAACAGCCTTTTGCGCCACTCCCTCTATTCTCACACACACACTTGCACCGACAGCTTAAAATCGAGATTGCTAGCTCTCTTTTTCGGTATTGTGTAATGGTTATAGTTTGAAGCTACAAAACTTGATTTTGTACTTCTTTAGATTGCTATTACTGCTCAATAACACAAGAGAATGAGGAACAATCCCTTCTCCTTGTGAAAAATTGAACAAAAGAATTAAGAGAGAGAGAGTCACTATTCACGAGTTACTATTCACGAGTTACTATTCATGCCACACAAAAAAAATTAGGTTTAGGGTTTTATTTCTTTTAATATATATGCTTATCCTTTAGCAAGTCATTAATCTGAAATCAACTATCCTAAGATAACTAATTCAAACTCTATCAATTCCTAAAGATAAGTAATATATTTTGAATTAAACTCCTTTGAATTTAAATTCAAATTTGAAATAAAACATAAGACATTTAAATAAATGAAATCACTTAAATAATTGTTATTCCCATAACAATGACTGACTAGGGATATTTAGAATGATGTCTCATTTGTTTCAAGGTCTTACAATCCATGTGCCTCACACATGATAACTTAAACCGAAACGACATTCTTGGATAGTTTTATCAATTGATATGCACAGGAATACAAAAGATAAAACTAATGCCTCATTTTATTAATTTCAAGTGTTTCGTTACAATGCATTGGGGCTAGGGCTTACACTAACATGTCTTTTATAGACATTACATGACACATGCACTCCTTATGCTTTGAATAAACCTTGACTGCATATCCTATGTAACTAATGTGATTAAATGCATATGATTTAAGTTTGTACTATCAATAAAATGATGTTTGGATTCATGAATGAAAGGATTATGAAGAGAAGGAATTATGCTAGTTTATCAGTTATAGAGATTTAATTATAAAAGTAAATTTGAAAAGCCTTCAGAAACTAGTCAAGTTCACGAAATGCTCTAAAGTATTGTAAGAATAGTATTCATGGGTAAAGTTGAAGAATTCTTAAGAATATTCATAGTAATGATTTAAATTAGAGACTTATATTTTATCCTTAATTATAAAGATTGTACTGATTTGATGATAGTTGGTAAGAATTGTCCATAGAGTATTATTTCCCCGCTAAGCTTTATAGCTTAGCATAGGTTTGTTATCCCTGTAGGTTTTTGGATACGCTCCACTTTGGATTGTTAGCTATTGTGGCTTGACCCATATTGAAGAGAAGATCTAACAGGTTGTAGTTGTCCTTGAGGATTTCATAGTGTATTGAAGGCCATTTATATTATTTCTCCTTATTTTGGAGTTTGATTTGGTTATGTTATGGCATGTACTTGAGGCCTGTACCATTATTATTATTATTGTTATTATTATTATTATTATTATTATTATTATTTCTGCCTGATCTTTACTAGGTTTATGTTGGTATTGATAATTTTGCATGTTTAGTGGATTAGGGTGTTACAGTTAGTGGTATCAGAGCCCCTAGGTTTAGTCTTTTCTGAGAATAAGAAATTAAAGATTTGTTTTTGAAAGTTTAGATGATTTGGCCTAGAGCAATAGCCATATTCTATGTTATTGTTATTGGGATACAAATTTTGATGATTGTGATAGATGATTGACCCATGATTTATTTATATTGGAGCATTAGTAAGATTTTATTTCGGAGATTGTAAGGTTATATTAAAGGAATTGATAGTATCTCTCACCTCCTGATATAGAAAGTGCTTAAATGCCTTAATGTTCCATGATTGAAGTATAGTATAAGTTTGATTATAAGCACATCGGGATTGCTTATTAAGGTGTTTAAGGAAGAATTTATAGGATTAAAAGAAAACTTGATTTTGGCATTAATGATAATGTGAGATGTTGAGGTTATTAAGATGCTCTATATATATATTAATCAGGATTTTTTTGAATCAGCATAGGCAATTGAACATGTTTCATGGTATTGGGATGGGGAAAAACATGAATAGTATATAAGAATACGCATTGATATTCAATTGCATACATGAAATCATCGACGCATTGCATAACATCCCATATCATCTCATAACACATGAATAGCATCGCATCATATTTTTGCCCAGCTGAAAGGAAAAACTGATAGAAACTATAACAAGAATAAGAGTATCTAGAGATTATAGACAAGTACTAGTATTATAGATGGATGAGTTTATTATGGATATAGAATACTTATGGTTATAGTTGCTTTTAGCTAAAGTGAAGTGTGGAAGATTGCTAACAATAAAGATAAAGATTACATGTTTAAATTTTGAGGACGAAATTCTTTTGAGGGGGAGAGATTTATGAGGCCCCAATCTTGGTCCTAATCGAATTATAGTAAATTAATAAGGATTAAGGTTTAATAGGGCAAAATTAGAGTATTTTGCATTATTAAAGGTAAGTCTCATGAGGGGTATTTTGGTAATTATGTGATGGAATATGACATGGTATGAATGTGATGATAGCACAACGGAAAAAACAAAAATTTTTATCATACATACCATACAATTCCAAAGTAAGAAATGAAACATGCAATTTTAGGGTTTAAAACTTACAACTTTGGATGCCTTTTAAACCTTGAGTTTGGTGATGATCAGCAACCGAGATGACTTTATCCGCCTTAGATCTTGATCACCAATGCCAAGGAACAGCCTTTTACGCCACTCCCTCTATTCTCACACACACAATTGCACCGACGGCTTAAAATCGAGATTGCTAGCTCTCTTTTAAGGTATTGTGTAATGGCTATAGTTTGAAGCTACAAAATTTGATTTTGTACTTCTCTTAGGTTGCTATTACTACCCAAGATCACAAGAGAATGAGGAATTATCCTTTCTCCTTGTGAAAATTGGCTAAAAGAAATTAATTGGGAGAGAGAGAGAGTTCACGCCAAATACATAGAAGATTAGGGTTTTTTTCCTTTGTTTTCACGCCAACTTCTCCTTCTCTATCTAGGGTTTTATTTCTTTTAATATATATGCTTATCCTTTGGCAAGTCTTTGATCTGAATTCAACTATCCTAAGATAATTAATTCAAACTCTATCACTTCCTAAAGATAAGTAATATATTTTGAATTTAAACTCCTTTGAATTTAAATTCAAATTTGAAATAAAACATAAGACATTTAATTAAATGAAAACACTTAATATAAATAATAAACATGTGCCGAAATTCCTTGATTTCCCTCTTGGAATTTCGGCCACTTCATCAATTATATAAGTGATTTAATTTAATTTAAATTCCTTTAGGCTTTAATACTCAATTAACTTAATTAATGTAACATAATTAATTAATTGAAATTAAACCTTGTAGGCTGAATTTCTCTCTCTCATGGACCAAAGCCCAATAGCAATTTTATAACCCATTACATACATTAATTTGACATTAATTAAAAGCCCAAATTAATGCCCAATACTTAATTTAAGTATTTTAAGCCCAATGCTTTGTGTGCGATCCTATAAGTCCATTTAATGTTGGCAATGAATTAATAATTTAATTCAAAGGCTATATATATTCTCTAGCAAGATATTATAGCATTCCAAATTAAATGAAAATGCATATGGCATTTAGTGACCTAATGCAATTTTGTATAGTCCCTTACCCATAAATATCAGAATTAATATAAGGCATGGAACTAGTCATCCTTATATTTATTAATTCCTTTCTTGATATTCCAGTGACACTGAACTCTCAGATAAATAATGATTACTCATTATTTCATCTCGGTATGGCCATACAGTTCTCAGTTCACTGATCAAGTGGCCGATGATATTTTCTCTCTTATTGAGAGGGGTAATCCCTTCACTTCTCTCATGCTCTCTAACATGAATCAATGCATACCCAATCATACCCGTACTTGTCACTCTGTTACGAGCACGTTAGGTGTATGTCAAAGTACACAGTAATTCATAAAGAGTTTCATAGAGATTTTAGGTCTAAGAACTCCGATACAAAACTTGCATATGAGAAACACTTATGACTAGTACCATGTAGTGTTCCCATGAGCGGATCGTATCCAGATACCATGTTCTTTAACATGTATCTATGATCTCTGATTGACACTCTTGTCCTAATGATCCGTAAGACAAAACTCATAATATCAGAGAGAGCATACTAGTCTTAATTCATTGTTATTCCCATAACAATGATTGACCAGGGATATTTTGAATGATGTCTCATTTGTTTCAAGGTCTTACAACCATGTGCCTCACACATGATAACTTAAACCGAAACAACACTCTTGGATAGTTTTATCAATTGAGATGCACGGGAATACAAAGGATAAAACAAATGCCTCATTTTATTAATTCAAAGTTCTTTATTACAATGCATTAGGGCTAGGGCTTACACTAACATTATGTACCTGTATATTGAAGTGTGGTTAAATTAGAAGGAAGGATACAATTGAAGTAAATTAGAAGTTTGGGGTTAAATGTTAAGAAAATAAGTTTTTAAGGGTTAAAATGTACAAGGGCAATTTTGGAATTTTTGAGTGAGATAGTTACCCCACTCAGCCATTTAAGGCTTTCTAGAGAAGGGAGATCAGATATAGGGCATTATAGGGAGATGAATCTCTCTCTCTCTGGTTTGGATTGAGGATTGAAGAAGCTTAGGATTTGTGAGTAGCATCTTAAAAGAGTAGAAAGGAATCATCAGATAAAGAGTGGATCAGTGGGTTGAAGGAGGAATTAAAGCTTCAATATTAGGTACATGAATTAGGTTTATTATACTGTTCATATGATTAATGTTGAGAATCCTCCCTTTCTTCCTGCATATGTGTTCTCTTGTTGAAGTTATAGTCTAAATCTAGTGATTTAGATGAGTTTAGAATGGTTAAATGGTTCGATGAGTATTAATGTAAGTTGTAAGTAAGATATGGGATGTTAACCTGCATAATATGGGTTTTAAACCATATATTGCTTGTTGAGTCGTTGTCCATGGCCGCGTGGCCTATCCCTTTTTTCCTTAAGCAACCACACATGTCTTCTTTTCCCTGTACAGCTGCATGATACCTTTGCTTTTCCCTTAAATGGTTGTGCATCCCTTTTGTGTTTACTCTACATGGCCGTGCATGGCACATTGATTTTCATTGCACAGCCGCATACACCCTTCAGAAGTTCCTTGTATGGCCGCGCATCCTTAGTGACTCTTCCTTGCAAGGCCAAGTATGGCCCAGTTTTTGATGTATGGCTAAGCAGGATCCTTCTTTTCCTAGTGCACGACCATTTGTACTAACTCTCCCTCATCAGTATTCACTCACCCAATCAATGAACCACTCATAAATCATGAATACATTATTGTATAGCCAGTATGGTTATGAAGACAGAAATGTAATTTGAGGTGAATTGAGCTAACAATGAGTTATGTTCATGATGATTATATATATTAAGTGGTGGTTAGTAGGTTATCTAATTACTAATGAATTGATGGAGTTGTGAAGTCTTCCCAATGCTAAAATTTTTGAAAGATATAATTTAGAAAGGTATGGCTATAAGATGAGTTATTATTTGAATTTGAATGACATGAACGTATTTATATATGGGAGTAGATTGAACTAATTATAAGTCCCTTAAAGCCACCAATAAGTTGTATCTGGCATGGTCACCTAATTGGAGAATTCTTATGTATGTATATATGTATATAGGAAGGGTGAGAAGTTTTAGAGTATTAAAGCCTACTAAAGTAAAGTATGGGGTTCACTTGAAAGCTAAATTAGACGGACTTGCATATGGCAATGGTTAAAATGAATGGTTTTACTAAAATGTATTTTGTTGTATAACAAGCATAAAACTAAAGAAATGTACGAGACAACATAAAAACCTAAAAATTATATGCTATCAATCGTGTCATAATAGTTGGTATAAAGTATATAACTTATCAAAGTAAATGGCTTTACCTAAATTATTGCACATTGATGTGTCTTTGCAATGACATGGATATACTATGATGTGGCCTAGTGTTATAAGAGGTTATTTGAAATGTTACTTGTTAAGTTCTCTTAGAAGGCACACTTAAAAATTCAAGAGCATAAAATACCCCAATAAACAAAATACTTAGACCTAAAACACACCAATAATTAAAGGGTTTAAAATCTTCAGAAAATAAACCAAAAACTTAAAAATGCCCAAAATCCAAAAAGGCTCAAATCTTTCAAAAATTCCACAAGGTAAATTGTCCAAAACCTTTAAGTTTTAAAATTTGTTCACCTAAGGGCAAGCATGAATCCAAGCATTGTCACAGATAGTGGGGTTTGCTTATAAATCCAAAGTCTTCTTAAGAGGCATCAAAATCCTTTCAAAAGGTATCCAAAGTCGTCTTAAGAGGCATTCAAAATTTTTAAATCCGTTTGCCTATGGGAAAACTTAAATCCTAACAATGCTTAGATAATGGAGTTTGCCTATGAATCAAAAATTTATCTTAAGAGGCATCAAAATCCATACAAAAGGTAACCAAAGTCCTCTTAAAAGGCATTAAAAATTTTAAAATCCATCCACCTATGGGTAAGCATAAATCCAAGCACTACAGTAGACAGTGGGGTTCTCTTATGAATCCAAGGTGCTCTTAAGAGGCATCAAAATTCTTTTAAAAGGTATCCAAAATCTTCTTGAAAGGCATTAAAAATTTTAAAATGCATCCACTTATGGGCAAGCATAAATCCAAGCACTGCCACAGATAAAGAGTTCATTTGTGAATCCATAAGTTCTCTTAAAAGGCATCAAAATCCTTTTAAAAGGTAACCAAAATCCTCTTAAGAGGTATTAAAAATTTTAAAATTCTTCTATCTATGACCAAGTATAAATCTAGGCATTGCCACAGAATGTAAGGTTCACCTATAAATCCAAAGTCCTCTTAAAAGCCATTAAAATCCTTTCAAAAGGGAACCAAATCCTTTTAAAAGACATTAAAAATTTAAAATCTATCTGCCTATGGGTATGCACCAAAAACAAAAGATAGGTATGCCTAGGTTATGGATAGATAGGTATGCCTATAAAGGTAGAATGCAGCTATTTGAGTTTTTACTCCGTTTGGGTTCATTTGATCGATCTAAAGTACAGTTTATGCCCGTTTAGGTTTAAAATTTAATACCTTCAGGTATTCTATTCATACCTTCATGTCATTATCCACTTTTATAGAAAAGCATATGCATAATACAAATTATAGAAAAGTATCATGTAAAGCTAAAACATAAAGATACATGATAGTTCTTCATTTGATATTCATATTGTCTTTATATGAAACCTTATATTGCATATGGGGAAAATGATGTAAAAGGAGGTTACATTATATATATATATATATATATATATATATATATATATATATATATATATATATATATATATATATATATATATATATATATATATATATATATATATATATATATATATATATACATATATACATACATACATACATACATACATATATACATACATACATACATGCAACATTTAGTATCACTTGCATATGCCAGGATTATAAGTTATATGAATAATGAACTCATGCATTATTAATGTTTTGTCAATAATCATATCGGTGAATGTATGTTCTCTATAGTCATAAGTTACTTGCTTAATATTATTAAATGAATTGTATGACTTTTTGCATATTATAACTATGAAAACATTGATTTTATTTTAAAGTGTTTCCGATCCCTGGAATACATCAGTTACAAGTGGATGAAATGGGTTATTATGATGGCTTTCAGTTGCTATATTGGCTCATATGCCTTTCTTATTAGTTATAAGTTTATTACTAGATATTGACATATAACATGTGCAAGTCCTATATGTATACACAGATGAATTATGAACTCACAACTTAGTTCGATGTATGAATTAGTAACAAATTAATATTTCAATGTATTAGTAAACCAAAACTATACCCAAATATGAAAAAGGGATGGCATGTTAAGGATAGCAAGAATTAAAAGTATTAATATATGTATTTGAAACATAAGATATTTATGCATATATTTACTTGACATGGAAATTAATAGTATTAACTATGCATGGGAAACCAGTTTATACACTTAATGTTCTTTGATATTAAAAGGGGTTTTCCAATGAATCTAAATATATATTAACATGTATTCAAGAAAAATTAAATGGAATGTTAATAAGTATTAACATCAGATATAAGAATTATATGAGATTAAATAGTACTAGGAGATGTTATGATCATATTCCAATTGTTTAAAATGATTAGTTATCTGGCTAATAATATGCTTTTATGTGTATGCATTATTTTGATGACTTTCAAAAGATGTCGTCCACATGTTTTATATTCCTCACTAAGCTTTATAGCTTAGCATAGATTTTTATCCATGTAGGTTGTCAAGCTAAGACTTCTTCTTAGGGATAATATCTGCAACAGGATAACCAACACAAGTTATAAGAGACACTAAAGTAATTTTTGGTTTCCTTTTGGTTATAAAGTTTTTAATTTATGCTGGAATTTTGTATAGTATAGATGTACAATAAATATAACAGGTTGTAATTTTTTAAAAGACACTTACGTAAGTTAAGTTATAATAAGAAAGTTTATATGTTATGCTTTATGTTTCTCATAAGACTTTTATTCAGTAAAGCAAAGTATAAGAACACATCATAAAATTATAGTTAATTTTGTAATTTTTTAAAAGGTAGAATTATGCTATAAAAAGGGTGTTACAAATTCATATCAAAGCCTAGGTTTAGGCAATTCTAATCAATAAGAGTCTATAAATTAGTTATTATAGGAGATTGTAGTGTGTTGCTGCAATACAAATATCCTGGTTTTTCTTTGTTATAGATTGAGAATGGATGGTTTGAAAGAAACTAGAAAAGAGATGGAAAAAGTCATCAACTTTGGGGTTTCAAACTTAACTGATTTCTATTCTGCTGTTATAACTCGTGATGAGATACCGACTTCATTAGTAGTAGGATTATTGGAAATGAACAGTAATTTGATTCAAATTTTATAAGAGCTAACCGAAGATAGATCGAAAGGAAAATTAAGACTAAAGGAAATAGAAATAAGAGTATAGAAAAGGTGAAATCAAGTAAGAGAAAAGAGGTTTTGGAAAAAGGCTCTTCTAGCAACACCTTGGAAAGGGAATTCGTATGTCATAAGAAATAACAATCTCTAACACATCGCAACATATGCAAGGATTAGCAAAGGAAGGTAGAAGAGCTTAAGCTCTTAAATGCTTTTATTGGTCCAAAAATTATTAGGGTGTATGTAGAGTTATGAAAAGGGTTTATTTTAGATGTGGGCATGTAGATCACTATTTTATGAATTGCCCAAAATAGCAAAGGAAAAGTGGTGCATCACTTATGAGTGAAAAGAAGTTTGATGATTTTGATGTACCTCAGAAAGAGGAGGTAGACCATAGTGAAAGGGATAGGTCTATAGTCACTTAAGAGCCTAAAAAATCTAGTATAAATAGGAGAATAGGGCATTGGATATGGCCATTCCTAAGGAAAAAGAAAGAAACCCTCTATTCACTTTTCTCTCTCTTCTCTCCCTAAGAAAAATCTACAAAGCTCTTCTTCCTGTTTAAGATATGTAATTTCAATTCTCTCCTTCTCTTTTATAAATCTTGCCTCTTCACCCTAAAGAGCATTCCTTCATTTCCATTATTATGTATATGAGGAAATGTGATGGACGACCTTTCTAGAAGTGCAGTAGTAAAGTTAAGAAGAAGTAAAATAGAGGAAGAGGGGATTAAAAGAAGGATTTAAGGTTACATGTCAGGTTTGGGAACCCCTTTCACTTTGTATGTCATCATTTTTCACATTTATTTAGAAATATAGATTAAAGGCTTGAGATTTGAGATTAATATTTTGCATGTGCTTAATTTTATGAAGTTTAAGATGGTAGTATTTCGAGAATAAGAGAATAGCTCATTAAATCTTTGCATTTGTTTGTTTTAAAGCTTATTTGATTTAGCGAGATGACTTAAAGTTATATGATAAACAAAGTTAAGAAGACTTATAAGTAGAAAAAAGAAAAAAATGTTAATTTGCAAAAGTTGATAGATTATCATAAGGAGCATGTTGCTCAATTTTATAGTAATTATTGGATTAAATTATATTGGTAAGTTGATAATTATGAATTGAAGGAGTTTAAAAGTAAGGAAATAGCATAGATTTTAAAGGTACATTGTTGTAAAATAAGTATAATTGAGCTGTAGATTGTATGCAAGATGAAAGCTGAGTTCAACTATTGAATTTCATGAATAGAGGGATGAACTCCTCGTTACTGTTACGCTCAAGATAGAGCAAGTCTATTTCCTTCACTTATTTCTCCTCCTCTTTTCATATTTGTTTACCTTCTTTTGTCATGACCATTATAATCGTCACACTCACGATAAGTCTTTACATGCTGAAAAATATAATGTGCATGATTAAAGGATTTGGGATGTTTGATTTGGTTATAATCGAATATTCCAAAAGTAAAGTTAACAATAAAAGTTTGACACACAATATATCATAAATGTATGAAGAATGGTAGCATTATATTATAAATCATTAATTATCTTAAAGTAATATGTTTGGATTATATGCCCATGAATAGTCATAATTTCATTTATTTATTTTAATAAAATAAATATGCATGTATGTTCACATCTTGATGTTGTTAAATGATTGTTTGTAATTATGCTATGGTGTAGTTACATATATTTACACAAATACATAAAATCGTATATATATGTGTGTGTGTGTGTGTGTGTGTGAAAATGTAGTATAAATATGTGGGATTGGGTTTCAACTTTGGAATATGAATGACATATACATTTGAACAACTATATTGGTTTAAATATCTTGATCATATATGCATAACATGCTATATTAATATGAACATGTGATGATGTTTATTTAATATAAAGATGTATAGGAATTGGACATAGTGAATTGTAAAGGTATACACTTATGAAATGATAGCTTACATATATCTTTGTTTCCATATATTTATAGTTCTTATGAATATATCTTACAAGTATGATAGTATAGTGCTTATGCAAACATTAAATATATATGTAAACTCCTTATGTGATTCTTAATCTTAAAAAGAAGGATGACAGTTGCTTCTATTCTTATTCATCCTAGTGTGCACCAAATACCCTAACCAATGCCCTAGCCATATATTCATGAAGATACTTTTAGCTCCTTTAGTATGCTTTCATTCCATTATCCTTGGCAGTATGATGCTATAGCTAGTCTATCTAGATGTTATAATCCTAGAGATGGACCATCTAGAACAGGTCCATCTAGTTTGAATATTGATCTAAATGTAAGCATATTTGAAGAAGATATAACTATAGACACTAGATCCTGATGAGGCTTTTATCAAGATTACCTAATGAGAAAATATATTTTTTGAAAGATAGTAAATCAAGGATTTCGATGTCTTTTCTATGTTGAAACCTTTTTCAAAAATGTTTTAAAGTGTTGTTGTGTATAATTTAGGTGCTCGAGGGAGGTAAAGGGTTGAATATTGAGAAATATTCTTGATTAGGGACTTAAATGTCATTTTCAGCAACTATCAAAACTAGCTCACCCATGCAAGGGGATTGCACATCTATGCATAGAGAGAATATCATCACATTCTTGCATAGAGAGAATATCATCATTGTTTGGCCAATTGCAACTTATTTTCCATTTTTGGATTTGCACACTCATGCAAAAGCCTTGCATGACCGTGCAATTAGGGAATCTTGCCTTTTTAGGTAAGTGCTATACAAAACTCGAGTTGCACACCATGCAACCTATTTGTACATCCATACAAGCAAAATGTAGGTCAACTTTTTAGAATCAAATTGGCAAGTTGGCTGACTTTTTGGGTTTGCGCACCCATGACCGTGTAAACCTTCCTAAATAATGTCTTGCATAGAAACTTTCTAGGGGTTGGTTAATTGATTGATTGGTTAGATGTTGTTGAAGTTTTAAAGGTAAAAAACTTTTAAGTTCAAAAAGGGTTTCTTTGAAGTTTAGTTCTTCATTTTCCAAATTGGTTTAGGCTATTTCAACATGTAAAAAGTTATCAAATTCAACAATCTAATGAGTAAGTACACCAAGGTAATATAAAAAGCTTTCTTTTTTCAATTCAGTTTTTCTAACTGTATAAAATTTATATATTTATCATTCTAAATGTTATAAATTTTATTCATCGATCTTATTTACCATATCTTCGTCTTATATTTATTTGTTCTTAGATTCAGGTTGTTAAACCCTTTTTAAGGGTATTTTTTTATGTGATAGAAATTATTATATTGTTATCTTTTAATTGCTTTCTGTTTATCTCAAAGTCAGTTTTTTAGAAATTTTGATTTAAAAGTTATATTTACCCTTTTAGTGATCCCTTTTTGCTTCCTTTTGGATCTATTTGTTGACAAAGACTTTATTTTAAAAAGAAAAAAAATAGCCTTTTTAATAGGCAAGTACGACTTGTGCATCATTTGATGCATGGCAAAAAATATATTTCTTTGCCCTTTCAAGATAAACGAGTTGACCGCACGTCACCCAATGAGCACCAATGCATTCCTTAATGTACATGTAGGTTTTTATCTTTTTTATGTTTATTTTAGTTTACCTTTTTTTAACATCTTTTTAATTGTTGTTATTTTTGTTGTTGTTGTTGTTGTTGTTGTTATTATTATTATTATTATTATTGTGATTGTGATTCTCTTGGATAACCCTTTACAAGTGCAGCTAGGCAAGTGCTACAGGTAAGTCCATAATCTTTTTTTTTATTATAAGAAGGCTCTTTGCACATCAAATGGAAAATTTCACAAAAAATATTTATAATAAAGAATTGGGATATTTCACTAATAAAATTGGACCAATGTCTTATTTCTCACCTAGAAAACTCACATGTAAAAATTAGCTTTTAATAATACAAAAGATTTTTGTATATATTTAAATAATGTGGGATATTTCTTAATAAAACTTGGACTAACGAGTCGCTATCTTCAACCCACATAATGAAAGGCTTCTTCATAACCCACATACAAGGATCAAAGTCCTTATACAAACCATTAGGTCTGAGCATAAATCGGTTAACCAGTTTGGTTAACTAATATTTTTTAAATAACCATTAAAATTTATAACATCAAAATAATAAAAAAATTAGATAATGTTCAATCCAATTTAAATGTGTAAAGTATCCCAAAATAAAAATCACTAAACAAATATAATTTACTAGCCAAAATTCATATTTTATAAATTAATAGCTAATATAATAAAATAGATTTGATATTTGTTGAAAATTAATATGACTGATTTTAAGTCAAATAAATTCTTGGGTAATATTAAATATTATAACATAAAATATAAAAAATATAATTAAATACTATGAAATAAAATATGAACACCAATATATGATAAAAAAATACTATATAAAAAATTAATCGTTTATTACATATAAATATTACTATTTAATTGAAAAGAATAAATTAATATGAATTTAGTTTGAATTATTATATAAATTTAATAGAAAAATATAAAAAATTAAGTTAAAAAATTTTAAATATTATTTAAGGTATTATTTTACATAAGTTTTAGAGAAAAATAAAACAAAAGAAAATTTTTAAGGTATAAAAATAAAAATATAATATAATATATAAGAATTGGTTAACTGTGAACTAATGGTTGATCAGTACTTAAAAGCCGAAACTGTAATGACCCAAATACTAAGTTACTCGAAAATAATACTCTTCAATGATGAATAGTAACATCGAGATGAATAGTACTTTTCAGAGTCAAAAAAATATTTTATTTTATTAATAAAAAGAGCATGTTAGTAGAAATCTGTAGTTCAAATTTGAGGTCAAACAGAGGTCATTTAGGCCTCGAAAAGGTGTTAAAAGGTTAAGCCACTACTAAAATTTGAATATGACCAGTTTGACATACTTTGACTAGACCATACAATATGCTACGAACCTCATAAAAATAATTCGAAAATATGAAAGCACTTGTATATATAATTAGAATTATATGGTAACGAAAAATTAATTTTTGGTAACTTTAAAAATTAGGTTATCGGACTGATAAAAGTGAAACAGATCGAAAAATAATATCCAATTGATTCAAAATATTGATGGAGCCTAATAAATATATTTTGAAAATTATGAAAGTATTTTTAGGAAGATTTGAACATAGAAAGTAAGAGAAAAATAATAATTTCGATTTAAATATCAACCAGTTGACCATTGATTTGATCGAAACTTTAAAAATAGCAAATGATTTTTAAAAATTTTATAAAATTTTAGTTGGGCTCTAGTTAGTATTTAAAATTATTTGATAGTGAAAAAGTGATTTTATGGTAACACCGAAAATTTATTAATCGAACCGATTTGACTGAATCAGATAAAAAATAGACTTCGACCGAGCTAAAATTTTTCATTAAGGCTTAATTTATTATTTTAAGAATTATGCAATTGATTTTGAGTGGATTGGAGTTTAGTTAGAAAGAGAAATAATTTAGAGTGCATTAAATGGGCTTAAAAAAATTGAGCTTAAATTAGGCCCAACCACTTTGATTGAACTAAGCTCAGCCCAAATCAGCCCTATAAATAGCCTAAAAATCTATAAGTTTTTAGAATTTACTGCAACTCTCTCCTATCCCCTTCATGGCAGAATTGGCCATTTCTTCTCATGGATTTTTTTTATTTTCTCTCTCAAAATCTCCCACCAAATTCTACTCTCTCAAGCAAATTAAGGCTTTTCTTTTACATGGTGATCTTATCTAAGCTTAATTTGGATTTATTGAAGGGAAAATCAAGATTTATCAAGTTATGTATATTCCATAATTTTCATTGATTTGATTTGATTTGTGATTATATGTGTTATGCATGTATATGATTAATGCATGAGTAACTGAAATAATTGCTATAGAAATTATTAAAAGGATTAAAAATGATGTTTTGAATGATTTAAAGATAGAAGAAAATAAATTTAAGTGAAAGACCTCTTATGGCCGAATGGTATGCTTAGGAAATTCTAAATGATTTTATTTTTATATTAATTAAGTATGCATCTATGATAATGAATATGAGAGTTAGTGATTTAAGTAATTAAATTATTATAAAGATGATTAAAATGGATTATATTATATTAGGCCGGATGGATATTAAGAATAAATTAGGGAATATGTCAAATATTAATGAATAATAAATGCAAGTTAATATTGTTTAACATAAGATGAAATGAAAATAATGAAATGAATGGATAATGATATAGTTAGAGTGATAAAGGATCTAAATGAGAGAAATTGAAAGTTCAAAGGTAAATTATAATTTTGTAAAATATTAAGGAAAAATAATAAAATGGTAATTTAGCAGTTCTAGGGACTAAATTGTAGTTTCATAAAAGTATAATGAATTAAAGATATAGAGTGTAGAATAGATGGCAATTTTTCAAATAAGAGTGAACTAGAGGGATAAAACTATAAAGCAATGAAGTTCAGGGATTGAACAGTAACTTTTTCTTTTATAAAAGTTTAAGTGTGAAAAAAGAAAGAAACAATGGTAATCCCGTACATAAAAATACAGGTGGAGGATAAAATTGTAATTTAAAGGATTGTAGGGGATTAAATAGAAATTAAATTATGTTAAGAATTAGAATTTAAATTATTAATAAATAAAGTTAAATGACATGAAAATATTAATAGCAGTAAGGATCTAAGTTAGTAAGATATTGAATAACTATATAATAATATTATAATGAGTTTTGTGTAAAAGAATAAAAAGAGTAAGGACAAAAAAAAATAAATAGACTAGAAAGTAAATAAGTAGGTTGCAAAGATTGAAATTAAAGCCGCTTATGGGGTCAAAAATAAAGATAACAAATAAGAAAATTAACCCTTAGTATATTCTAAGGCATACTGTGTGGGTATAAGATGGGTAATGGCCTAAAATAAATTTAAACATGAAAAGAATAGTCCATGAATTTATTTAAAATTTGTGAAATTGTATTATGGTTAAAGTGAAATTATTGAATTGCGATGAAATAATTCATAAAATGAGTAAAAATGATGAATTATAATGAGATAATTCATAATATGTGCAAAAGTGATGGAAAAGTTGAATGGTTAGTGTAATAAAATGTAAAAACAAATGAAAGTGTTAAAGTGTGAAAAGTAAAATTAAGAAAAGTAAATCATTCATGAAATGAGTGAGAATGATGAATATGTCAAGTGATTAGTGTATTGAAATACAAAAGTAAGTGAAAATTTTCTAATGTGTAAAAGTGATGAAAGAATTGAATGGCTAGTGTATTGAAATGAAAAGAAAAATTTAATGAACAGTGTACTAAAATGAAAAAGCAAATGAAAATGTTGAAAATGTGAAAAGTGATTCTAAAATAAGTAAGGAATTTTTCGTTGCTCTTAGTAGTGGTCAAACGGTTAAAAATATACTTCATGATATGATTGGCTAGCCATAAGGACACTTATACTGCGGTGTAAATCTTGGCAACTTGCTTTACCATGGTAGGATCGAAATGATCTTCCATAGTTTCTATTTTGACTATTGTGTTCTAATCTGATCTCAAGTGGATTGGTCCTTTGGGGTCATCCCTATTGTATTGCTATGGATTTGTGAGATCCACATCTCGTATATCCGATCTGAAAATTTATGTCAAGATTTTATTAGGTGCATGGTGATAAAAATGATTGAAAAGTACAAAAAAGTGAAGTGTAAATGAAAATGAGAGTGAAAAAGAGCTTATACGAAAGAAAATAAAAAGTTTAGGGTCAAAATGATAATTTACCCAAATAATGAATTTAATGGATAAAAAGTAATAAAATCGTGAATGTATGAATAAAAATGATAAAATAGTGAAAGAATAGCTTAAAAGTAAACTTTTGTAGCCTTGGAGGACTAAAACAAAATTTAACACGAAAAGAATTGTAACACCCTTAACACTTCTAATACTGTACCGGTGTACCAAAGGCTGAAATGTTTTTTTCAACTTAATCTTTACATTTCAATACCATACTTTTACTTAAATTGCTAACAATTTGTTGATGACCTATAATTGTCTAATTTACTATGCATTTAATAAATTTTTTGCAATATGACGGCTATACATAGCACAAGCCCGCTGAAACGCAGACAATCACACAGCCTCTCAGAGGTACAACAATCAATAATACTAACCATATCCATTCACTATCATCCATTCCATCTCATTCATAACCAAATTAAAGCTTACTAAAATAACATCAGTTTAACATTACATATCCAAAGTAAAGTTTATATATATATATATATATATATATATATATATATATATATATATATATATATATATATATATATATATATATATATATATAAGCCAAAATTTATACAAAAGAGCTCTTAAAAGAAGTCTTGTAAAGTGTATTCCTGCTTCTGCTCCTGTTCCTGCTTACCTGTGTGCAGTAAAAACTACACACTGAGCACTCAACATGCTCAGTGTTGACTAGTAATCGATACATTCCCTAACATTATCATCATTATTCTAAAATAATAACTTATAAAATCTCATAAAATCATTTAATTACTTATTAAATATCGATTTAACCTTTTTCTATAATATTATTCATTTTAATCGGGTAACTACAAATTTGCCCATAAAAACTTATTATTATTATTATTTTTTCTTTGAACTAATAATTGAAACATTTTTCGTTCCTATATACTTAATTTGACATTTATGTGCAAAATTACATTTTAGTCCTTATTGACTATAAAACTCACTTCTTTGACAATTTAACTATTATCTGACTATTTTATCTTTATTTAAGCGATTCTTACTTAATTTACTTACTTTTTACACCTTTGGAGAAAATTACTATTTTGCCCCTAAACTTTTTTTCTTTTCATTTTAGTCCTTTTTCACCTTTTATTTATACTTTTCATTGTCTTTTCACTTCTTTATCAATTTATTTCCATTATGCCCCTAGTACAGACCCGACAAACAATCTCAGACCGGATACACGAAACATAGACCCCATAGGCCCCACTAAAAGAGAAATGATTCCCAATTAACCATTCTCATAACACTGCACTTTTTACTTTCACTTTATACTTAAGCTATGGAGATCAAAGATCCTGCCCATAGCAAAGCAAGTCGCCATGACTTGCACTGCGATAAATGGTGTTCCTATGGCTAGCCAACTATATCTAAAACTAGTTTTTACTGCCAGACTAATTCTAAGGTCAAAGTTACAATTACTTTATTAATCTTTTCAATTTCTGAAAAATTCATCAGTTGACTTTTTATTTCTTTTTCATTGACTATAATTTAATTTCATATAAATTCACCTTTTTCAATATTTTTTGTGCAATTATTCACTAATAATTCAATTATTTTCAATATACATATTAACATTAAAACTTCAATAAATTTTTATAATTCCAATAAATTCCAAAAAAATTATTTACGCATTATTTATTATTTATTATCATTTTCCACTAAAATAATTCATTATTTCACAAAATTTGACAATTTTCAGAGTTCATTTACTATTTTTAATTATTTATGCAAAATCAAGTCACCTTCCCTATCAGGAAAATTGACTCGTAACTTTTTTCGTATTTTGACCTTTGTAGGCCCATTTGACCTCAATTTTACTTCAAATTTCAACCCCAGACTCACTATGACCCATACTTTTCGATGGTCCAATAAAATATTTTTAACTTTTGGGTGTCCTTTCGGGCCCGAAAAGCACTATTTACCATCGAAAAGTACTATTTATGGCTGACCCGGTGTCGAGGCCATTACATTTCTCCCCTACTAAAAGAAATTTTGTCCTAGAAATTTACCTAAACTGAAAAGTAACGGATATTGCTGCCTCATTGTTGCTTCAGGTTCCCACGTTGCTTCCTCGACATTATGGTGATGCCACAGAACTTTCACCAATGGGATCTGTTTGGTCTAAAGTTGTCGGACTTCTCTAGCTAAAATCTTTACTGGCCTTTCTTCATAGCTCATGTTATTCTAAACCTGTATCTCTTCTGGTGCTATCACATGACTCGGATCAGACCTATATCTGCAGAGCATAGACACATGGAAGACATCATGTATCTTCTCCAAAGCAGCTTGCAATTTCAACCTATAGGCCACGGGACCCACTTGCTGAAATACCTCATACGGACCAATGAATCTAGGGCTTAACTTGCCCTTCTTTCTAAATCTAAGAACTTTTTTCCATGGAGATACCTTTAGAAAGACCTTATCTCTAACATGGAACTCAATATCTTTTCTCTTTAGATCTGCATATGACTTCTAATGATCCATTGCTTTCTTCAATCTGCTTTTAATAATTTGGACCTTTTCTTCAGAGTCACGAATCAAGTTTGAACCCATAAGCTTCCTCTCACTCAATTCAGTCCAGCACAAAAGATTCCTACACTTCCTACCATACAAGGCTTCAAATGGAGCCATTTTCAGACTGGATTGATAGCTGTTATTGTAGGAAAACTCGACTAATGGCAAATGTTTTTCCAATTAGTGCCAAACTCAAAGACACAACATCTAAGCCTATCTTCCAATATCTGTATCACCCGTTCTGATTGGCCGTCAGTCTGAGGGTGGAATGCTGTACTAAGGATAAGTTTAGTACCTAGAGCATCCTAAAAACTCCTCCAAAAATAGGAAGTAAATTTGGGATCCCTGTCTGACACAATGGATATGGGTACTTCATGAAATTTAACCACCTCTTTTATGTAAAGTTCGGCCAACCTGGTCAAAGAGAAATCCATCCGTATTGGCAAGAAATGAGCTGATTTGGTGAGACGGTCAACGATTACCCAAATGGCATCATGCTTCCACTGAATCATAGGTAACCCAGTCAGAAAATCCATGGTTACCTGATCCCATTTCCAATCTAGAATAACCAACGGTTGAAGTAATCCAGAAGGAACCTGATGCTCTACTTTTACCCGTTGACATGTCAGATATTTATTCACAAATTCAATCACATCATGCTTCATGCCCAGCCACCAATAGTAGGCTTTTAAATCTTGGTACATCTTGTTACTTCTAGGATGCATAACATAGCTACTATGGTGTGCTTCAGTCAAAATTTCTCTCTTCAATTCTTCCTGAGCTGGCACACAAAGTCTTCCTTTATAACAAAGGCTTCCATTACTGGATAATGAATAATCACTTTCACTACTGTGTTGAAGCTTATTTACAATAGCCATCAATTTGTCATCTTTTTTCTGAGCTGTTTTCACTTTATGAATAAAATCTAGTTTAACTCGTAATTCAGCTATTATGGCTCCATCTAGTGCAAAACTCAAGCTACTATTCATTGCCCGAAGAGCTGCAAAGATCATTATTAATCATTTACACTTATCAACATCTTATACAAGTTCATTCAAAAGCACTAACATTACCTGACATAAATTTTCTGCTAAGTGCATCAACCACTACATTTGCTTTCCCTAGATGGTAGTTGATATAGCAATCATAGTCTTTAATCAACTCCAACCAGCTTCTTTATTTGAGACTGAGTTCTTTTCGAGTAAGCAAATACTTTAAACTCTTGTGATTCGAGAAAATATAGCATTTCTCTCCATATAAGTAATGCCTCTAAATCTTTAATGCGAAAACAATGGCTGCCAATTCTAAATCATGAGTAGGATAGTTTTTCTCATGAGTTTTGAGTTGCCTGGAGGTATAAGCAATCACCTTGCCTTCCTGCATCAGAACGCAACCAAAACCATTCTTGGAAGCATCACTATAGATCACAAAATCCTTGCCTGACTCAAGTTGAGTAAGTATAGGAGCTTATGTCAGCATAGTCTTTAGCTTCTCAAAGCATTCCTGGCACTTGTCCGTCCACACAAATTTAACTTTTTTTCTATAGCAATCGTGTCATTGGGACTGCAATGGTGGAGAAGCCCTTAATGAATCTCCTATAATACCCAGCCAAACCCAAAAAACTTCGTACTTCAGTCACATTCTTGGGTGGCTTCCACTGAAGGATTGCTTCAATCTTTGAAGGATCTACTTTAATGCCCTTTACAGAAATAACATGGCCTAAAAAGGATACTTCATTCAGCCAAAAGTCACATTTGCTGAATTTTGCATACAACTGTTTTTCTCTCAAGGTCTGTAATACAATCCTTAAGTGTTTGTCATGATCTTCTGGTGTCTTGGAATACACCAGGATGTCGTCGATGAAGACCACCACAAACTGATCTAGGTAGGGGTGGAAGACTTTGTTCATCAGATCCATAAAAGCTGCTGGTACATTTGTAAGTCCAAATGGCATGACTAAAAACTCATAATGGCCATACCTAGTACGAAAAGTAGTCTTGGGCACATCAGCTTCCTTTACTCTCATTTGATAGTAACCCAATCTCAGATCTATCTTGTAGAAAAAACCCTCTCCCTTAAGCTGATCAAATAGGTCTTTGATGCGAGGGAGGGGATACTTGTTCTTTATCGTCACTTTATTCAATGCTGGTAGTCTATGCACAGTTGAAGAGTCCCATCCTTTTTCTTTACAAATAGGACAGGTGCTCCCCAAAGAGGAGTCCTAGGTCTGATAAGCCCTTTGTCGAGCAACTCCTGAAGCTGAATCTTCAATTCTGCAGGTGCCATTCTATACGGAGCAATAGAAATAGGAGTAGTACTAGGATGACCTCAATGGCAAATTCTACCTCTCTATCAGGTGGTAAACCTGAAAGCTCATCTGGGAACACATCTTGAAATTCCCTAACAGGAGGCACATCTGACACCTTTAAGCTATCTTTCTTCGCTTTTACTGTATAACACATATATGCTTCATAACCTTTTCTTATCAATCTTTTTGCTACAATAGCTGATATCACATTAGACAGAAAATTAGATCTCTCACCCATAACAATGATGTTATCACTAGTCTGAAGCTGTAGAGTGACCCTCTTCTTTCTACAGTCAACAATCGCTTGGTGGGCAGATAATCAATCCATCCCAAGGAACAATTCAAACTCTCGAAAAGGCAATTCAATGAGATTTTCCAGGAATACATATCCCTGGGCACCAATAGGACACTATCTATAAATCTTATTTACTACCACACTATGCCCTAGAGGACTACTCACCGAGATGTCCTGGTCCAAGTAGGCCTCTTTCATCCCTTCACCCCGTGTCAGTTCTGGGCTAATATAAGAGTGTGTGGAGCCAAGATCTATCAATGCATACACAGAATTAGATAACAGGATAAACTTACGCACTATAACATCAGGAGCATCCTCCTTTTTTCGAGCTCTAACAGCATAAGTCTGTCCCGCTGACCGCCTCTATCCCTGAGATGACTGGCCAACTGGTCTGGAGGCTGAAGGTCTAGGAGCAACTCTGTAATGGCCTCAACACCGGGTCAACCGTAAACAGTACTTTCCAATAGTGAATAGTATTTTTCGGGCAAAAAAGGAACCCGAAAGTCAAAAATATTATATTTGACCATTGGAAAGTAATGGTTATGGTGAGCCCGGGGTTGAAATTTGAAGCAAAATTGAGATCATATGGGCCTCTAAAGGTCAAAAATACGAAAAAAGTAACGAGTCAATTTCCCTGGTAAGGAATGAGACTTAATCTTGCATAAATAATTAAAAATAATAAACGAACTCCGAAAATTGTCAGATTTTGCATGCCTACATGAATTTCTATGTAGAATATTTTGGTGATGAGAATTGAATTTTTCGATGATACTGGTGGTTGTCGAATCGGACCGATAAGTTTGAATTGGATCGATAACGGACTCCGATTGAGTCAAAAATTTATGTACTACCTATTTTTGATGTGATAAGAGTGATTGAATTATTTTTGGAGTGATTTGAAGTGAGGAAGAGAGAAAATTTTGATTGGGCTTTAAAAGGCATAAAATGTACCTTAAGACAAAAATGGATTAAGCCCATGAATAAAGCCCATTATTGGGCCCATTAAGACGGTATAAATAGGACCAAAAATTTAGAGTTTGCTTCCAGAACTCACCAGCTCCTTCCCCCTCTTGTGGTGGCCGAACCTCTCCTCTCTCTCTCTCTTGATTTCTCTTCAATTTTACTTCAAATCTCTCATAAACTCCAAAATAAAGATTAAAGTTCCATCTCTCTAGATCATCCTAGTGGGCTCAATCAAGTGATTTGAGCAAAGGAAGGCAAGAATTCAAGTGAGAAAGAAAAAGAGGTAAAATAGAATTTAAGAAATTAATTGATTTTAATTGATTTCTTAGTGTTTCTCATAGATTTTGAGGTGGAGATTATGATTATGAGCTTGGATTTTGCATTTGAGAACAAAAAAATAGAGAAATCTAAGCTTGAATGGCTGGCCCTATGTAAGTGAACAAGAAGAGGAAGATTTTTCAAGGAGTAAAGGCAAAGAAAATGAAGCTTAGGCTTCCTAAATCAAGAAAAAATTGTAAGTGACTACAAAATCCTTTGATTTCCCTTTTATTGTGAATTAATTCCAATTATGTAATTAGGTTAAAAATTGTTAATTGATGAAATTGGTTTAGGGTAAATGAAATTAGACATTAAAGAAGATGAAATGAAAGCTTTTATGGAAGAAATAAAAATTTTAAGAAGGATTTCCTTAAGTGGCCGAATTTTCTTCTAGGGTAAATTGATGGAATTTTGCATGAAAATGACATATATTAGCCTAAATTAAATATAGAGATGATAAATGGTGCCCATGAATTTTTATTGAATTATTGAAATTTATTTTGGAATTTTAGAGATTATGTAACAATTATGTATATAGTGAAAGTTGTGAAATAATTGATTATTTTAGTGAAAAAATGATAGTAAATAATAAATAATTCATAAATAAATTTTATTGGGATTTATTGAAATTATTGAAATTTTATTGAACATTTAATGTGAATATGTGTTTTGAAATTAATTGAATTATTAGTGAATAATTTTGTAAAATGTTGAAAAAAGTGAAATTATATGAAATTAAATTATAGCAAATGAAAACGAAATAAAAAGTCAACCGATGAATTTTTTGGAACAATTATTAAGCTATGAAAATAATAAGAATAATGAATTATTGGTAAATAATGCATAACTGAGTGAAAATGATGAAAATTATAAAATAATGTGTATATGAATTTTTGTAGAATTTATATGTTTCGCTAGAATATTTTTGAAATAAAATATTGATTATGTTTAATTAAAAATATTGTATTATTATGAAATAATTCAATAAATAAGTATGTGATGATAAACGAATGTGAAGTAAGTTACTTAAATATAAAAAGAAATGAAAAAGTCAAATTATGTATTTTTGAAAAATAAAATAATGAATTATATCAATATAATCCATAATTGTGTAAAAAGTTGTAAAATAAATGTGTGACTGATTTATCAAAATAAATTAGTCAATAAAAAGTATTAAAAGAGTGAATTATTATAAAATAATTCACCGACCGAATAAAAGTTGGCTTACCGAATGATTAAAATTTTGGACAGAAAAAGAAAAGGGAGAAATCGTAAAAAGTCAATTATTGAATTATTGGTAAATAATTCATAAAGAATTACACAAAAAGAATAAAAGAAAATTGTGAATTATAATGCTATAATTCATAAAGTGTATAAAAGACTAAAAAGCCTCAAGTGTTTGAGTGAATTATTGAAGAATAATTTACAAAAGTAATTTGAAAATATAAAGTGAAAGAAAGGAAAAAGCTACTGAATAGTCAAAAACACTAAAAAAGTGCAATTGATAAAAATGTATTGTATCAAGAAATAAAAGAAAGAAATTAAAGATTTTTAAATGTTTAAAAATTATTTCAAATATAATTGATTATTTTGCCCTTAGCGATAAGCAGCTGATGATATTCTTGTTTAGTATATAATTGGCTAGCAATAAGAACACCCTATACCACGGTGCAAGTCATGGCGACTTGCTTTGCTATGGGTAGGATCTTTGATCTCCATAGCTTTAGAGTTTTCAGTGAAAATGAAAGTGAAATATTTTCGAGAAATGGTCCCTTGGGGATCATTTCTTTTTCAGTGGGACCTTTGGGTCCAGTCCTATGCATCCTTTTTTTAGAATCCTGTTATATTGCACTAAGGGCGTATTGTAATGAATAAATCAGTATTGTTTAAATGTATTGAATATAAAAAGTTGTAAATGAAAAATGATTTGTTTTGAAGAAAATACAAAGTCGAAATAAAACTGTAAGGTTTTCCAAAAAGTGTGATTAATAAGAAAAAGAAAAAGAAATATTCTATAAGAATAAAATAATAAATAAAGATTAAGTTCAGCTTTTATAAAGAAAAAGGATTTAAAATGCATTTTTACACGAAAAAGATATATTAAAATTAGTTGGTATTTCATATACCAATTATTATTTTGAAAATTAATAAGTTTGGAAAATAATATTAAATTCCTATTTAAAGTCAAAAAGTGATGACAATGTCCTTAAATGAAATTTTATGTTTTAAGTAATGTATTTCTGAAAGAAAAGTCAAATGATAAATAAAACGATAAAAAGACATATAGTTGTTCAGTTGGGAAAAAGCAAAATATTTAAAGTCCTAAATAAGTATTTGAACATGGATAAATGTATAAAGAAGAAAATAAAGATTTGAATGCAAAGTATCCCAAAAATAACTGTATCACTTTGCAATAAAACTTAAAAGTCTTTAAATGGTAATGTGTTTATTAGTTTAAAAGTTAAAGTAAAATAAAAGAATATATAGCAAGAAGTGTAATTATAGCATGTATTAAATAACTGAACAATAGATCGTAATTATAGCATGTATTAAATAACTGAACAATAGATCGAGGAATAAAATAGTCTATAAAGTTGGTACCATTAAAGACATAAGTAGCAATATACACTAATAAATGACATGATAATTATATCGCTATGATTAAAAAGATAAAACAAAAGTTAAGTAAAAGTAAAAGTTATAGTAAAGAATAAGTGTAAAGGTAAAAGTAAATTTGATATCGATTCACCTAAGAAGGTAGTATAAAGTAACGTCGAAAAATTGAAAATCAAAGAACAATAATTACCAAAATATGAGTTAATAATTAAACTAATGTTGACTGAAGTAAAAGAAAATGTTTAATGAAATAAGTATAAGAGTAGCATAATGTATGTAATTATGCTTTATTTGGAAAATTCTAGGATTAGTAGTCACCACTGAGCATATCTAGTGCTCAGCACGTAGTGTTTACTGCGTGCAGGTTATGAAGTGTTGCGGGAACATATTGCACAGTAGAGCAAGATCGGTAAAGGAGAAATAGTGCTAAATTGAGTTGTATTATGGCATCTATGTACATAGACAATTAAGGTAAAACAATGAATTGTATTTTGATTGTTATTATAATTATTGATGAATGAGTGTTCGATGTAAAATTTTGCATAAATTTATGTAGTGTATGTTTTAATTGTCTATAAGGTTATCGCTTAATTAGGAATTTGATATAAAGGTATTTAAAGTATATCGAAACTGATTGGTGATGGAAAAAATTACATTTTTGGCTAAGTTTGTGTTGGAAATGACTGTTTCGTGAAGGGTGTGACAAACTCCCCTACAACGCCCTCATGGTGCAGAAGATCCAGTACCAGAAGCTAGTGAAGCAATTGAAGCAGTCTGTATCATAGGGCAATCTCTGATCTGGTGATCTATGGACCCACATTTAAAACAGGCTCCTATCAAAAATCTGCACTCCCCAGAGTGTGTCCTGCCACAATGCTCATACTGTACTGCTAACCCACTATCTCTGCCTCGGGGTGCACTGGATGCTGAAGTGGCAGTAGACTTGCCACAGGAGGCACTACCCTGTCCTCTACCTACTGGTGGGTGTCCCTAAGGTGTTTGCTATCCTTTTTGCTTTTTACTCTGTCCTGACTTTCCACTGCTCTGTCCCTGCTTTCTCTTCTGCTGAAATCGGGATTGTCTCTCTGCTTGCTCAGTCTGAATAGCTTTTAATTTAAAAGTTGTATCAATCATGGACTGCAAGTTAAGATAATGCTACGCCCTAATGATCTGTCTCAACTCTGTGTGTAACCTTCTCTCAAATCGCTGATACAGTCTTTCTTCTGTCGCCAGACCCTCATCAAAATAAGCGCTCAAGAGCTCAAATTCTCTGTCATATTCTGCCACAGTACGATTCTCCTGTCTCAATCTCCAGAAGGCATCCTGCATGGCAATTTTGTACTCAAACCCAATATCCTTATTCTCAAACTGGTTAATAAAGAATTCCTAATTCAACTGGTCTTTGAGTCCCACCAAATAAAAGTTGGACCCTACAGTAGAGCAATTATACCCTCGAACTTCTCCTTTAGAGGACTGTGGATAATCTCAAATAATATCTTTATCTTAAATAACCATTCCTCTACAACTGCTGGAGTCAAGGGATCATGCCCTGAAAAATCATCAGCCCCTAAACTTTTCAGCCGCTCCAAAATATGCTTCCTTTTAGGTGGAGCAGATGGCTGAACCTGTATTATTGGTGGTGGTGTCTGAGCCTGAGCAGCTTGGAGTTGCTACTGGATATAGTCTGACATCAAGTTGAGAAAATCTAACTAAGGAGGAGGAGGTGGAGGAGGCGCTACTGGTGGAGGTGCCTACTACTGTGGGACCTCCTGTTGCCCCATATTACTGGAGGTCTCACCCTTATTGTCTCCAACTTCATGACTTTGCTATCCAGACATATTTTCACTATAAAACAGAAAGGAGCAAGAATACATTAATTCCAAAACAACTTCACAAATAACAATTGGCATGTATATAATTAATTTAAATCAAACATTGCACCCACTCCGATCTTAGAATTGTCTAAACCTCTACTCTGATACCACAAAACATAACACCCTTAACACTTCTAATACTCTACCGGTGTACCAAAGGCCGAATTTTTTTTTTCCAATTTAATCTTTACATTTCAATACCATACTTTTACTTAAATTACTAACAATTTTTCGATGACCTATAACTGTCTAATTTACTATGCATTTAATAAAATTTTTGCAATATGACGGCTATACATTGGACAAGCCCCCTGAAACGCAGACAATCACACAGCCTATCAGAGGCACAACAGTCAATAATACTAACCATATCCATTCACTATCATCCATTCCATCTCATTCATAACCAAATTACAGCTTACTAAAATAAATTCAGTTCAACATTACATATCCAAAGTAAAATATATATATATATATATATATATATATATATATATATATATATATATATATATATATATATATATATATATATATATATATATATATATATATATATATATATATATATATATATATATATATATATATATATATGCCAAAATTTATACAACAAGAGCTCTTAAAAGAAGTCTTGTAAAGTGTATTCCTGCTCCTGCTTACCTGCGCGCAGTAAAAACTACACGCTGAGCACTCAACATGCTCAGTGGTGACTGATAATCGATTCATTTCCTAACATTATCATCATTATTCTGAAATAATAACTTATAAAATCTCATAAAATCATTTAATTACTTATTAAATATCAATTTAACCTTTTTTCTATTATTCATTTTAATCGCGTAATTATAAATTTGCCCATAAAAGCTTATTATTATTATTATTATTATTATTATTATTATTATTATTATTATTATTTTTCTTTGAACTAATAATTGAAACATTTTACGTTCCTATATACTTAATTTGACATTTATGTGCAAAATTACATTTTAGTCCTTATTGACTATAAAACTCACTTCTTTGACAATTTAACTATTATCTAACTATTTTATCTTTATTTAAGCGATTCTTTCTTAATTTACTTACTTTTTACACCTTCAGAGAAAATTACTATTTTGCCCCTAAACTTTCTTTTTTTTCATTTTAGTCCCTTTCACCTTTTATTCATACTTTTCATTGTCTTTTCACGTCTTTATCAATTTATTTCCATTATGCCCCTAGTACAGACTCGACAGAAAATTTCAGACTGGATATACGGCATATGGATCCCATGGGCCCCACTAGAAGAAAAATGATTCCCGAGGAACCATTTCCATAGCACTGCACTTTCACTTTACACTTAAGCTATGGAGATTAAAGATCCTATCCATAGCAAAGCAAGTGGCCATGACTTGCACCACGATAAAGGATATTCCTATGGCTAGCCAACTATATCCAAAACTAGTTTTTACTGTCAAACTAATTCTAAAGGCACAGTTACAATTACTTTATTAATCTTTTCTATTCCCGAAAAATTCATCAATTGACTTTTTATTTTTTTTCATTGACTATAATTTAATTTCATATAAATTCACCTTTTTCAACATTTTTTGTGCAATTATTCACTAATAATTCAATTATTTTCAATACACATATTAACATTAAAACTTCAATAAACTTTTAATAATTCCAATAAATTCCAAAAAAATTTATGTACGCATTATTTATTATTTATTGTCATTTTCCACTAAAATAATCCATTATTTCACAATATTTCACAATTTTTATTTTATACATGCACATTAAATAGGCTTAAAAATTCTAAAATTAATCCCAAATATTCTTTAAAAATTCATGGACATTATATATTATTTCTATAATTAATTTAGGCTAATATATATTATTTTTATGCAAAATTCATTCATTTTTCTTTAAGAAGCAATTCGGCCACCTATAGAAAATCCACCTAAAAATATTATTTCTTTCATTTAAGCTTTCCTTTCATCTTTTTACATGTCTAATTTCATTGACCCTATCCAAATTTCATCAATTAACAACTTTAAAAATTTTTACCCTAATTACATAATTGAAATAAATTCATAAACCTAGAAAATATAAAGATTAATTAGCCACCTATAATTTTTTCTTGAATTAGGAAGCTTAAGCCTCCTTTTCCTTGCCTTTGCTCTTTGAAATACCTTCTCCTTCTTCACCACCTACATAGGCCAGCCACTAAATCCTTAGATATCCTTATTTTTTGTTCTCAAATGCAAAATACAATCTCATAATCATAATCTACACCTCAAAATCTATGGAAAAGCACTAAGAAATCAATTTAAATCATTTAATTTCTCAAGATCCAACTTATCCCTTTTTCTTTCTCTACTTGTTTTCTTCACTTTATTTGCCCAAATCAAACAATAGAAGCTATTTTGGTGATCTAGAGAGATGGAACTATAATTCTTAAGTTACAATTTATGAGATATTTTGAGTGATTAGGAAGCAAAAGAGAGAGAGGAAAGGGAGGAGATTAGTTCGGCCATGAGAGGAGAGGAGAAGCTACAACAATTTTATGCAGTTTTCTCCAAATTTTAGGCTTTTATTTGCCTCACTAATGGGCCTAAAATTGGGCCAAACCAATGGGCTTAGCCCATTTATTTCTTAAGGCCCATTTAGGCCTTTTTAAAGCCCAATCAAAATTTTCTCTCTTCCAGCCACCAAATCACTCCAAAAATAATTCTATCACTCTAAACACATCAAAAATAGCTAGCACGCAAATTTTCGGCTCAATCAGAGTCCGTTATCGGTCCAATTCAAACTTATCAGTCCGATTCGGCAACTGCCGGTGTCACCAAAAAATTTCATTCTCATCACTAAAATATTCTACATAGAAATTCATGTAGACATAAAAAAAATTGACAATTTTCAGAGTTTATTTACTATTTTCAATTATTTATGTAAAATCAAGTCATATTCCCTATTAGGAAAATTGACTAGCTACCTTTTTCATATTTTTGACTTTTGGAGGTTCATTTGACCTCAATTTTACTTTAAATTTTAACCCTGGACTCACTATGACCCATAATTTCCGATGGTCCAATAAAATATTTTAAACTTTCGGGTGTCCTTTTGGGCCCAAAAAATACTATTTACCATCGAAAAGTACTGCTCACGGCTGACCCGATGTCGAGGCCATTACAATAATAAAATTGAAACTAATTAATAATTTGCATGCCAAATAATGGATTTAGAGTAAAAATAAGTAAACCAATGGCAAAATTGTAAATAGAATGTAAAAATGACAGTTTTGTAATTAATTGAAAAATTAGGGATCAATATATAAATGGCCATAAAGTGGTGTATTTGAAATAAAATAATGATTTACATGTCAAATAAGAAATTTAATATGAAAGTAAAGATAATTAGTGGCATTAGTGTAAATAAATGATAAATAAAGCACCACTGTAATTTAACAAAAGTGCAAGGATTAAATTGTAATTTAGCAAATTAATGGAATATTAATTGAAAGATGAAACTATGAATGAACACTGCTATATGGTAAGATAGATATCAAAAGTGTAATTTTTATACTTAAGTAAAAATAGGGACTAAATCGTAATTGTTCATGTCTTAACATATATTAAAAATAAAATAGAGAAAAAATTAAGTTTTAAGAGTAAGTGTGACAGAAATAAGAAGATTCTTTTAAAATGAACAATTGGATAAATATCTAAATGACTAAATGAATGAATGTCTGTTCGAATGACTAATTAACATTGTAATGAATAAAAGAATGAACGTTAATTCCCAAACAAAAACAAAATGTTAGTGAATTTATTTGTAAAGAGTGAAAAGAATTGGTATTAAAGTGTAAAGTGGCAAGAAAATAGTATGTTAAGCATCGAAATTGTAAATTGCATAATGAACAATAAATGAAGTATATAAATGAGTTCAATTAGTGAAATTAAAAGTAATTAATTATAATTAAATGTTAATATTGTAAATCAATGAAATATAAGCATAAAAATGACAACTAGACTAAGTGATGTGTTTAAAGGATAAAACTAATAATTGTATTTTACTGAATGATTAAAACAATTTTTCATGTTAAATGCATATATGAATGAATGTAGGATGCATATCAAAATGGTAAATGAATAGTTAATGTTAAACAATACTCATGAAAGCATGCATGTGTGTATGTATGCATGTATGTATATGTGTTAATGACATTTTTATAGAAGTTTGGGATATATATCCAATACTAGGCATTTCGATGCTCAATATGTAGTTTGTTGAATGCGCTCAGGTTATAAAGATAGAAAGATAGGTAGCCGATGCTACAACGGTGATCAAGAACAAAGTAGGGTTCAAGGATAATAGTAGGTATGACATGTATATATATGTATATTGGAGGTATAGCATATGAATTGTACTTGTATAATATTTTATTATAGTTATATCTACCTTATGGGTATGTTATATGGTATGAATGTATTTATGAATTAAGAAAAAAAAATTAACAGACTATTTAGTATAGCCATATTCATTATCGCATTTTTATTGTGACATCCGATCATAGTATGTTCGGTACAATGATATAAGGGTGATACAAAAAAGTAATAAAAATTTGAAAATGTAAAAATTAAAAACTTTAACCAAATCCATCAGATTGGTTAACCGAAAAAATCAGTTTGTTTTCGAACCTCTTTTACTGTTAACTATATTTTCGATTTTTTTTGCTTACCTCTGCAAAATATGGTACAAATTAATTAAAAATCTGATAATTTTTCATATTCTAGACTTTTAGTTCATTATTATAAAATGTTTTGGTCATTTTCTCAAAGATTCCAAACACAAATGTAATGCTGGAAAAAAAATGAATAATAATTGAAATAAATAAAATTAATCAAAATTAAAAAAAATTAACAAAAGCAAAAAGAAATAAAGATGAACTATTAACATAAATAAAGTAAAAAAATATAATAAAAAATATTTTGGAAAAGGGAATCCATTATTGATATTGAATTGAAAATAATAAATATCGAAGTCATATATATATATATATATATATATATATTTGGATGGATTTGGATTGGATCATAAATGGACCAATGGTCAAATGGATTGCACGAATTTAGACCAATCCATCAGTTTAATGTATGTTGGTTTATTTCTCATTGACTCATCCATTTTTATTTTATTTTTTCACCAATATTATTCCAAAAATTTCTAAATATTATAATTAAGATATTTTTAAAATTTTGAGTCAATCGGAGTTCGTTTCGATAGGTTTCAGGGCACTTTAATATTTTTGGCCAATCTAAAAATTCTAAATTTTAAAAGTGTTAATATTTATTATTCTAAGATGTTCCAAATGATTTGAAAAATTTTCAGAAGTCTGTTGAATATTTTCAAACTGGTCAAAGTTAGTTTGACTTCTTTTCAGTCCCGTAATTTATTTTTATTTTTGACTTTTGGAATACTATTTGATCTCAATTTTAACTCAAATCATACCACTAAAATCATCATAAATTGTACTTTCTAATGAGGAAATAAAATTTTTTTAAATCTCGATGGACTTGGGGTTGTATTATTTACCCTTGATATCACGATTTACTATCAGATGGTATTATTAATGCTGGTAGTGATTTCAAAGCATTACAAGCAGCGATGATGGAAGGGAAAGATGATTTTGAGAGAGAAAGAGAAGGGGGGTGGGGGGAGAGTTAGACTGAGTGAAAGAGAAGAGGACTATTGGATCCAAATGGGTTGCATGTAGTACCAATGTGTATCAATGTATTTGATGTATTTTTTTAATGAAATTAAAACATTTATACAATAACGTGATGCAAAATATAGTGCAATAAAAAAATAGTCTAAATGGATCAGATGGCCAAAATGGATCATATTGTGATATATTTTAATTGTATGTAATCCAGATATGAATCAAATTATTTTATCTATTTTTTAATGAAATTAATGCTTTTATACAATAATGTGATACAAAAAATACTGCAACAAAAAAATGTTGGTCCAAATATATTGGATAGCCTAAATGAATCGGATGGATCGTATTTATGGCTTACATGGATTACATGTAGCCTAGATGTAGATTAACTTATTTGGCATTTTTGTTTTTTTTAAAAAATTAACCTTCAATATAATGTAATATTAAAATTACTGCAGTAAAAAATATGATAATCCAAATGAATCTTTTTTTGATTAATCCAATAGACATATAGCTAGATCCTTTGCGCATTTTTTAGGAGGCCCATTGATCATTATGACCGAATCCAAATGAATCACATATTTAGTGGGTTATTTTTGAATTGGGCTAATGTATATTTTTTTGGTTTGGGTTGAATTTGAATTATTTTTTTACGGGTTTGGACGAAATTTTAGATCTGGCCAATTTTGCCAAGCTTAGTGCCAAATAATTGCTAGTAAGCAATTTTAAATTCCATACATTCTGCTTGATCTTGGTTTTCATGAAAGAACTTGGCATTCAGTTCATCAACTTCACCAGGTTCTTATAATAATAATAATAATAATAATAATAATAATAATAATAATAATAATAATATAGTTGAAACTTAAATGCAAAACGTATAAGAAAATAATGAAAAAAAATGAAAAAAGAAAAAGAAAACATAAATTGACTCAGATAAAAAATTTTAAAATAAATCCGAAATATTTTTCGAATTAAGATATAAAATGGTCAAAATAAAACTTTAAAATATTCTGAATTTTTTTTAATTTTTTGTTAAATTTTTTTGAAATGAATTAAAAAAAATTTTTTTCAAATTTTTAATTATTTCTTATCTAATAAAATACAGAAATTTATACTTTAATCTTATATAAAATATTAAAAATCCATATATTAATTTTTTAAAATATAGGTAGTGAAACAATCATGTTATTTTTTTTTTAGAATCTATTTTTTTAGAAGACAGCTTAAAAATATCAAAAATATTGTAATAATTATATTTTCTTTTCATCCTAATTTTTTCAAAATTAACAAACACTACAATAACAGTTTATTAGAAGTCAGTAGTTATTAAATTACTTTAATTAGATAATCATTAATTAACTATCACTGTCATTAAAGATAATAACTCTGCAAATATTTCATCTTCCATTATTTTAAATTAAATTGAACTATCTTATCAATCAAATAATATTTTTTTAAGATAAATAACAAACTGAAAAATATATAGTTTTTTTATAGAATTAAACTTTTTATTTAGAGTTTTTTCTTTTTTGTCAGGTCTTTGTATTGAATTGAATTTCCTTTCACACTTTTTCTATTCAGTTTGGATGCTGATTTTGTTTAATGCAAGGTTTATTTTCTTCAAATTTTTTTATCTAATTAAAAAGATAAATGAAGTAATTAATGAAAAAAATAATTTTCAAATTAATTTAAAAATATAAATATTTTAGAGACTTCTGAAAATATATTAAAAATTTTACGTTTTATTATTATTATTATTATTATTATTATTATTATTATTGTCGTCGTGGTCGTCGTCAGATAGAAAAGGATTAAAGAGGGAGAATCTCATCATGCAAAGCAAACCATTTGACTTCTGTCAAAAATGGGGCCTAGCTTGTTCTTAAATTAAGCAGTCATATTGTTCTTTGTTCTCACTTTGACAAGCAAAACATGGTGGATTTAGAATCGCAATGTATTTACACTTGATTGCGCACCAATTACTGCTACTTTGGGAAATTTATTTATTTAATATATCAATGCATTCAAAACGGAGGACACCCTTGTCCACCAACATTTAAAAGTTAATATTTTCAAAGACATTCCAGTTGTAAATGTATATTTCAATGTAAATATGCATTTTAAGAAATATTTTGAATTCGAGATTTCACTTTTTTTAATTAAAAATTTAATATTGCAGGTCACATTGTGCTTATGCCCGACAACATTAATTAATTTCATATCTAAACAAGATATAGTGATATCCCACTTATATAATAAAAAATCCTTATGGTTTTTGCGTCTCACTTAATTATCGTTTATCGTTATATAGAATGGAAAAAAAAAATAATAATCCTCAAACTTTTCGCTATTCTTTTTATCAATTTTGTCAAACCTAACCTGTCCACCAACCGATCAAGAAAAATGATAAGATTTTAGAAGATTAATTGGGATCTAACCAGAATATAACCGTGTGTATGTATATATATATATATATATATATATATATATATATTGGAGGTAAAATTGGATTGATTGGAAATGAACAAACCATGAATATATATCCCTTGAGATACCAAAGTCACCTCTTACATGGTTGCCGATGTATGTTTGTTGCACAATGCATAAATCGAGCCAATTTATATACTCTAAATTTAATGCCAAGTTTAGTCATAGTAACGTACTGAAGTGCTACAATGATTTTTCGGTATTGATGTGCATCTTCAAGTGGGGTGCCATGAATTTTCCTCAAGTTGGGAGTGGTAACATAGGTGTAGCACAATAGGAGTAACATAGGTGCAGCACAATCCTAGGAATCTTGCATCTTTGTTTCAATTAACAACTCTTCAATATATTTTTGCTGAGAAAGGATTAAGCCTGACGAGTTTTGTTGAACCTCAATGCCAAGAAAATAGGGTAAAGCTCCCAAATCACAAACTGGAAGGCGCTGTAATTCTTGTATGAATCGGTCCAATTTTTTGTCATCTAGCATGTTAAAATTATATCATCAACATATACAAGAACGAAAAATTGTAAGTGATCGTTAGAAAGAATAAATAATGATTAGATTGGGAAGATGTAAACCTAAGAGAAATCAAGAATTCAAACAACTTTTGAAACTAGGCATGACGGGCTTGTTTAAGGCCATATAAGGACATGTGAAGCTCGCACACATGGTCTAACTTGGAAAAGTCATCAAATCCATAGGGTTGTTCCATTTATAGATCAAGATCAAGAGCGCCATGGAGAAAGGCATTGGAAGTGTGCAAAACCATTGCAGTAAATTAAAGGACAATATGGACAGTAGAGAACATGACCATAGGCAAAAATATTTTTTGAATCATCCAAACCCGACTACTGATAGTATCCGTGTAGTGCTCAATAGAACCATCAAAGTATTGTTTGATGTGGAAAATGCGTTTGTTAGCAATGACATTATTTCCAGGTGGTCTAGAAATCATTGTCCATGTCTTATTCTACATTAAGGCATTAAGTTCACGAAGCACAACATCATGCCACTCTTTATGGTGTTTAGCTTGAGTAACATTTTTAGGTTCCAATTAAATAGAAATGGAGGAAATTTTTAAGGTGGTGGTAAATGATGGTTATATTGGCTTGTCTATGGTTTATTGTTGTTTTTCTTAGTTCCATAAGGTGAACACGTGGTGGAGTGGAAATGGTGGTTGTATTTGGATGCAAGGATATTAGATAAGATCAATTACTAAGGGAATACCATGAAATTTGATGGATAAAAGGATATGGAATCGAGATAAAAAAAGATGGGGATGTATCTAAATTAGGTGTAGAGATATGAGAATGTAGTTGAGGATTATAATTATTTGAGAATTGGTATCAAGGTAAAGCTGAAGATAAAGATAGGTTCAGAGAGAGTTTATGAGGATTGAGATAAAGGTGAAGTTAAATATAGAGATAAGTTTTGAGAGTAGAAGACAAAATAAGGTAGGATTGGAAGTATTTTTGTTAAGAAGAGATAAGAATAAGGAAGTGGGGGGCTTTTACCAAAAATTGATACAGAGTCCATGTGAAGGGAACAATCCATTTGATGAGTAATGTGTAATTAAGAAGTGGAAACTATGGGTTTTGTAGATGACGTGGCAAGCACTTTGCATGGTATAGGCCCGTGTGTGTATATGTTGTATTTCATTGATATATATATATATATATATATAGGAGGTAAAATTGGATTGATTGGAAATGAACAAACCATGAATACCTATCTCCTTGAGATACCAAAGTAACCTCTTACATGCTTGCCAACGTATGTTTGTCGCACAATGCATAAATTGAGCCAATTTATATACTCTAAATGTAATGCCAAGTTTAGTCATAGTAACATACTGAAGTGGTACAATGATTTTTCGGTATTGATGTGCATCTTCAAGTGGGGTGCTATGAGTTTTGCTCAAGTTAGGAGTAGTAACATAGATGTAGCACGGGTTAATTTTACCAACGATCATTGAACTTATCACTTATCGTACAAAAGTAATCAATTTTTTTTGAACTTAAAAGTCGCTGAACTTATCACATATTTGCATAAAAATCACGGTCATCAGATTTCGGCAAGGATCCTTGTCGGATTGATGATATGGCATGTCATGTCATATGCCTAGACACACGTAGCATGTTCCACGTTTGGATCAATTTCAGCTAAAGTCACTGAACTTATGATTTATCACCCAAAAGTAATTGACTTATTTTTCGTAACTTGAATGTCACTGAACTTATCATCTTTTTTCAATAAAATCATCTTGATTGGACACACGTGAAGATAGGGGTGAGCAAATTTCGGTTCAAATCGAAAAACCAAACCAAAGCTGATTTTTTTAATTTGGTTCGGTTATCAATTTTTTGGTTCGGTTTTAATTTTTGAAAAAAAAATTGATTTTTTGGTTCGGTTTTTGAAAAAAAAAACGAATAAAAATCAAACCAAACAAAAATTGTATATAATTATATAATTTTTTGGATTTTTTAATTGAATAATTAATTTTTGCATGTAAATTATCTTATTTTGAGTTGTAAATTATATTAGTAAATTTATCAATTATTGATATCTATTTTTAGGTGATAATTTGGAATTTTGACTATTAAATTGAAAATCGATTAAATGAAAAAATTTATTAACGATTTAATTTGTTGTATTATTTATTATATATTTTGGGATTGTATCTTTAATTTGAACTTTTATTTTGTACAATTTAGATGTTTTTACTTTAGTATAATATGATTTATAATTTTTAGACACAATTTTTTAATTTCTTTAAATAGTTTTAATTTTCAGTTTTCTTGTTAACCGAACCAAACCGATCTAAAATTTTGGTTTGATTTGAATTTAGTTATTCTATAAATTCGGTTCGATTTGACTGATTAAAATCTTAAAAGTTCGCTTTTTGGTTTTTTCGATTTGGTTCGATTATTGAACAGAACCGACCGTTGCACATTGCTACATGGAGATGAATTTATTACCACATCATCAGCTATGATACATTAGCTATGGACATACATGAATTGCTGATGTGTAAAATATGATACATTAGCTTATGATGGTGATTTGGCTGCTGACGTGTCAAATATGAAACCTTAGCTTATGATGTGACAATAAATATATTACCATGAGTATCCAATAAAGATGACTTTTTTGAAAAAAAAATGATAAGTTCAGTGACATTTGAGTCATTAAAAATAAGTCAGTTACTTTTGGATAATAAATCGTAAGTTCAGCGACCGTGGCTAAAATTGACCCAAACGTGAAACATGTCACGTGTGTCTAGACATATGATGTGGCATGCCATGTCATCAATCAGGCAAGGATCCTCGCTGGAATTCGGTGACCGTGACTTTTATGCAAATATGTGATAAGTTCAGTGATTTTTAACTATAGAAAAAAATTCAGTTATTTTTGCGAGATAAGTGATAAGTTCAATAACCATGGGTGAAATTGACCCGTGTAGCACAATAGAAGTAACATAGATGCAACACAATCCTATGGATCTTGCATCTTTTTTTTTTCAATTAGCAACTCTTCAATATATTTTTGCTGAGAAAGGATTAAGCCCAGCGAGTTTTGTTGAAATTCAATGCCAAGAAAATAGGGTAAAGCTCCCAATCACGAACTGGAAGGCGTTGTAATTCTTGTATGAATCAGTCCAATTTTTGGTCATCTGGCATGTTACATTTATATTATCAACATATATAAGAATGAAAAATTGTAAGTGATAGTTAGAAAGAATAAAGAATGATTAGATTGGGAAGATGTAAACCTAAGAGAAATCAAGAATTTGAACAATTTTTGTAACCAGGCATGAGGGGCTTGTTTAAGCCCATATAAAGACTTGTGAAACTCGCATACATGATCAAGCTTGGAAAAGTCATCAAATTCATAAGGTTGTTCCATTTATAGATCAAGATCAAGAGCGCCATGGAGAAAGGCATTGGAAGTGTGCAAAACCATTACAGTAAATTAGAGGACAATATGGACAGTACAGAACATGACCATAGGCAAAAAAAATTTTGAATCATCCAAACCCGACTACTAATAGTATCCTTGTAGTGCTCAATAGAACCATCAAAGTGTTGTTTGATGTGGAAAATGCATTTGTTAGCAATGACATTATTTCCAGGTGGTCTAGAAATCATTGTCCATGTCTTATTCTACATTAAGGCATTAAGTTCACAAAACACAACATCATGCCACTCTTTTTGGTGTTTAGCTTGAGTAACATTTTTAGGTTCCAATTAAATAGAAATGGAGGAAATTTTTAAGGTGGTGGTAAATGTTATATTGGCTTGTCTATGGCTCATTGTGGTTTGTCTTAATTCCACAATGAGCCATAGACAATGGAGGAAAGTGTTGTTTTAAGGTGAACACGTGGTGGAGTAGAAATGGTGGTTGTATTTGGATGCAAAGGATATTAGATAAGATCAATTACTAAGGGAATACTATGAAATTTGATGGATAAAAGGATATGGGATAGAGATAAAAAAGATGGGGATGTATCTAAATTAGGTGTAGAGACAAGAGAATGTAGTTGAGGATTAGAATTATTTGAGGATTGGTATCAAGGTAAAGCTGAAGATAAAGATGGATTCAGAGAGAGTTGATGAGGATTGAGATAAAGGTGAAGTTAAAGATAGAGATAAGTTTTGAGAGGAGAAGACAAAATAAGGCAGGATTGGAAGTATTTTTGTTAAGAAGAGATAAAAATAAGGAAGTAGGGGGCTTTTACCCAAAATTGATGCAGAGTCCATGTGAAGGGAAGAGTCCATTTGATGAGTAACGTGTAATTAAAAAGTGGAAACTATGGGTTTTGTAGATGACGTGGCAAGCACTTTGCATGGTATAGACCCTTGAGGTTAAAGTTTCTTTGTTTGAAAGATTATCTGATGGTAAAATATTTCCTATGAGATTGAGACTTTAATGAACGGAGGACGATGTCAAGATCGATTCAGAATAGATTTTAAAACTTTAAAGAACCAAATGATTATTTGGTTTAAGAGATCAAAAAGGAATTTGTTTTGGAACAAGAGAGAAACAATTTTAAAGGTTTTCAAAATCTTGGTTGAGCATTGTAAAATTGTGCATTTCCATTTTATAGTCGTGAATAGCCTTTCATGCTTGAAAATAGGTGAGCGTGAGCATGTAGATTTTCAATTTGATCGACAAGTCACATCCATGACTTGCCATTCCATGACCGTGATGGTCGTCTTCCAGATTTGAAAATTTATAAATACCCCATAGTTTGTGTTTTGCAAAGAGGATGATTTTCTCTCTCCAAACAACAAAATTTCCTACATTTTGTTTTTACAAAAATCCACTCAAAAACTTTTCATTTGATTTTTATATAAAATCCATCTTCATAATCTTGTGTTTTGAGGGTTAATTTACCCATTAACTAGTTGAATGTTGTGAACCAAACCGTTATGTCTTTTTATTGCTTTTAATGCATGTTTTGCGGTTTAAAAAATGATAGATTTAGGTTGTGAAATCTATTTCATATGGATATTTATGCATGTTTGTTAGAGCACATATCAAGTGTGTATGTCCTTTGATTTTTGAGTTTTAATCAGATTTTTGTTTTAAATGCAAAAAGGTAAAATTTTAATAAAACTAATAAAATGAATTTAATTTGTTTATATGTAGTTCTTATGTTCTTTGAGTATAAAAACCTGGGTTTAAAAACCATTTGGCCATAATCAAGCTAAGCATGATTTGAAAAAACTACTTTCCTATAGTGATTCACGATTGTGCATTTTCATTTCACTGTCATGGAAGGGTCTTCAGCTCTGCCATGCGAGCCAAGTATTTCATGCCCATGAATTGCTATTTAAGAGTGTGAATTGCATTTCTAAGCTTTTTCTCTTTTATTTTATGCTTTAATTTATATTTATTGCATTTATTTATATATGCTTTTTGTATTTATTTAATTTATTTACTATTTTTATTTCTTCTGTAGTAAAATAGATTTATTTAACGCATCTACTTATTTAATGCTTTATTTGTTGTTTTAGATGCATGCTTAGTGTAATAAAATGGAATTTTACTTTGATTAATTGAAAAATTCACACCCAAAATATTTATAATAATTAATTGGATTTTTATTGGCAAAATTGGACTAATGTCTTATTTTTCACCCAAAATTCACATTAAAAAAATAACGATTTTAATAATAGAAAAAACTTATATTAATTAATAAATTGGAAGTTTCTTAATAAAGTAGGACCAGTATCCTAGTTTTTATCCAATAAAACTCACAATTAAAAATTCTCCGCAATCGCATGAAAAAAAAAAAAAAACAAATGTCCTCACCTAATTGGGCCCAATAATTTTTTTTTTTATTTCTATGCCATGCTAGGATAGATTTAAATATAATCTAGATGCCATGTGATATAAAATGCTCTATTACTTTCCAAACGTGAAATAGTGTGCCTTATGTTTATATACCTGATATACATGTGAGAAGAAGAATAAAACCATTAATTTAAAGGTTCAAACAAATGCACTATTAACAAAGGTATGAATAATAAAGAATCCGAAACCTTTCTCTTGGTTTGGCCTTGTAAGGTTGGACCGGCTCTTCTAAGGTTCTATTGGATGGTGACTCCACAATTTCCTACCTTATGATACCCAAAGATGCATATTAAGGTCGATTGCCAACAATGGGATAAGAGTACCCCAAAATGCTATTTAATGTCTTTTAAAGGCTCAAAACTCTGTGAATTGGATCAAACTCTTGAAGTGACAGACCTTGAAAGGTGAGAGATTTTCGCCTAGCCATCTTTAAAAGTGGGAACAGTCAAGATAAAATGGTCTCATCCCACCATAACTGAAGGGATACTCATCATGGTGGCGGCTCCATTGAGGACTCATGAGACTTTGATTCAAAAGTACTCCTAATTAATAATTTGTACATGGGCCTTAGGTTAAAAAGTTTTATCTTTCTCCAAAATTTGCATTAGAATCTTGCTATAGCTTTAGAATAAGTTAGGCATCCTTTTTTTTCCTTGGTGCATTCTCAAAGCACACAAACCTAGATTCACTTAATATTGGGGCATGTAAGAGATAATCATCGGTCCAAACCTCGTGCCTTATTGTATATCAAATGATGATTCAATTGATCATTATGCTCATGATGGGCTAGATTCAATGGTAGGGATTATGCTTGAATAGTTCTAAAATTGCATATCTTGACTAAAGCCCATATAATGATGTAGATACTTTCATTAAGTTAGTTAGTAAGTTCCATAATAATGTGCATTATATGTTTTGTTAACCTTTATTGGTTGATCAAGCCTAAACATGTTTAAATGATTTATCCATTGGGCCTTTTATGACTAAAGGGTTTGGATTTTCCATTTTGCTTTTTATGGCTGAATGATTCCATCTTAAGATATTTATCTATTAGGCCTTTTATGCTTAAATAGGCTTAATTCTCCATTAGCAATTTTTAATGCCTAAATGGGTTTATCTTAGCTTGATTTGATTACTTAAATATATAATGGTCAAACCTTGTGACTGTGCTTTCAATGAAGAGTGTTATGTTGCCAAATTTTCATCATACACATATGCGTGGCACTAATAAGGTTGGAATGACTTATTTGTTGTTGTCATTGCTGCATCACACGTTTATGCATATGCATCACCATTATGCATCATTCTAATAACTTTATTTTGCAGCCATTATAAATCAATTATCTTCAAAGTAGTTTTAGGGTCCAGCTAGTAATACAGTGAGGAAAGCTAGTCTAGTTTAACAATCTCAAGAGATCATGGCCAACACTACTTCGTTAGCAGTCTTGATTACCATTCTAGAGTTGAATGCTAAAATGGACATGAGATTGATGATTTCAAAAGGAAGATTATGACTATGTTTGATAACTTATCTGTTAGTTTGGCTCCTAGCTCCAGTGCACCTCCTATGGCACTAGTTGTGCCTTAGCTAAACCTCCACTAATTAGGAATGGTCATGTAGTCACCTTGGTTATGCCACTATCTGCTATTAATGTTCACGATGCTAGCCAAAGATTGGTTTTGGAGTTGGACACTAAAAGGGCTAAAAGTGTAATTTAGAGTAACCGTGAATTCGATTTTGTTGATAGTAAGGAGGATAAGCCAATTAGATCTCACATGGTAAAGAAGAAGGCCCCCAATGTCGAAGACACTATAGTTAAAAATCTTGAGGAAAAGTTAGGAGCCAATCTTGAGTTATGGCTAAAGTGATTTCCTTTGGTAAAAGGGATTGACTCAAAGGATATAAACCTAGACTACGAAGAGTACCTCCTCACAGGTTCAAAATAATCGACCTACCTAAGTTTGATGGGACTTTTGAACTAAAGACACATGTCAAGCAGTATGTGATAATGATGAAAGGTATAATGCTTACAAGGAAACAAAAGGTTGATTACTTTAGCCTTAATTTGGTGGTCTTTGCTATTGATTGGTATCATAGGTTAGACCATAAGACTAAGGATGATTGGGTTAGGTTGACTAAAAGGTTCTTAAGTCAGTATGACTACATCACAAGGATAGAGATGGCTTTCAAAGACATCGTGCTATTGAGATAGAAGCCTAATGAGTTTTCTAAGAGTAGCTCATTATTGGAGAAATAAGGTCATAGAAATTAAGAAAAAACCGAAAACCCTTAATTAGATTCAGATGTTTATCCATAATACTTGCCTTTACTTGAAGGATAGGCCTAAGGCAAAAGGTTTGGAATGGGAATCCTTAAAAGATATAGCTATTGGAATAAAGTACTTTGAAAAGAATGGGAATGTTAACAATAGAGGTTAAAGTATCAATCAAAAGCTCTGCAACTCAAGTTTTGTAAATATTTTTAGGAATGACAACTGAAGTGTTAGTTACTGATGTAAGACACTACTCAAACCTTGGAAAATTTGTTATCATGGTGTCTTAAGTGGTTTTTTTTAAAAAAAAAGAAGAGCTTCAACCTTTACTATCTAAGCTAATTAGGAGTTAAGACCTGCTAGGGCATAAGACTAATTGGTACTGCAATTAATATCAACACATAGGTCATGAGATAATTTACCATCATACTTTGAGGGATAATATTCAAAATATAATAGATAATAAGCAAGTTAATGATCCTGAAATGAGAGGGAATGGTTAAAGTGCCTATGTTGTAGTGCCACTACTAATCTTTATGGTTGGGTTAGGGTTTCGTAAATGGTATTTATTGCAAGATTTGTATGGAAATAAATATTTGGCTATCACAATAATAGCCAATAAGGAAAGAGATGGTATTAATGATGCCAATCAGATTAACGTGGTGGACATTTAGGCTATTGATATTGAGGAAGGGTTTGTAGTTATAACAAATAGTGTATAAGAGTTAGGAATGTTTGGGTGGAATCTGAAGAGGAACCCATAGAGAAAAGTGACACCCTTAAGTCTATCTCTAAAAGCAATCGAGTTGTGCCTTAAGTGAAAAAAGGAGCCAATGGTTGCTCAGTTTAAATTGAACAAGGTAGTTGAGGATGATTAGATCCTTAGGCAACTAAAGAAGATATTAGCAAAAATCTTGATGTGGGAACTTCTAAGGCAATTGCCTCCACATTGCTAAAAAAATGGTAGAGGCTTTTTGTACATCCACGATATCCATAACCATCTCATGTTCTACATTATTTAAGATGGTGAAAGAAAATATCAATGAGAAGGTAGATTTTCCTAATCTAGATTTTCATACTGATAAGCATAAGTGCAATTATCATGTATGTATTAATACAAAAGTCAATAGGAAGAATACTTCATACGTTATGGTTGATGGTGGTTCTTTAATTAATGTGTTCCTATTCATGACTATAGCAACCTAAGGGATCAGTGATTCAATGATAAGCAAGCCTAAGCTCACAATTACTACCTATGATAACTTGAAACGGCAGGCTTATGGATGTTTTAAAGCCAAGGTGAATACAAGAATGATAACAGATGAAGCAAAGTTTTTCATCCTTAACATCCCAATTAACTTTTCTTTGCTTTTGAGGAGACCAAGGTTTGACAAGTTGGTAAGGGTTTCATCCACTCTCCACAATGAAGAGGTGATGAGTATGCGAGCTATAAGGGAGAATCAAGTTTCCATATTGGAGATTGCTAACCAATAATTCATTAGGTTCGACATTGACCGAATCAATGCTGAGGAAAAAGAATACGAGAACTTAAATGTTGTCAACATAATGAGGAAGATGAACTATCTATCAATTACTGGGCTAGGAAAGAACTCTCAAGGGATTCAAAAAAAAACAATGCCAATGGGTCATAAAAGTAAAAAAGGTGTGGGTTATGAGTTAGAGGAAAACCTAAGCAAAAGGAAGAAAAAGATAGGAGGTGTCGCCAAGATCAATGATATCTTTATTCCTGTTCCTCAATAGTGCAAGTGTCATAGGGATCCTGAACCAATTTTAGTTAATGGGAAAGTGGTCCTCAGTTTTAAAATCTTCATCGATGTGGTAAACTGGACCATTAGAAAGATTAAACTTATTTTGAGGTTCTGGTATGAAGAGATTATGATCAAGCTTGTAGACCTAGATCTCGACCCAAGAGATCATTTGATGACTCTTGCTAATTAATTTGTTAATTCTAGAAAGTAGGTTTCTAGGATATCATAGAAATCTAATTAATTTGTAAGAACATTTCAGAGAGGGAGAGAGAGGAAGTCGCTGCTCTCTCAATAAGAGTTTGATGTGGTGAACATTATTTAAGGAAGAATAGGCTATAATCTTATGTAAATTAATAAAAGAAGGAATAAAAAGAATAATTGATGTTGTATTCCATTTATAATAATAAGTTTACAGTTGCTATATATACCTATAAATGTGCACAATATTTAAACTAAGGATAAATAAAATTGGTTGCAACAATATGATACGAATAAAATCAGTATGATAATGCTTGAGATAAAAGATATTTATTTACTTTAACATTGTATTGAGTCCAAATATTAAAAATGATACGTTAAATTTATAATGGGCCTAATTCATCTGGTAAAATATACGTTTATATGTGTGCATACTCAAAATACCATTTATAATTTTATGATGAGCCAAATTAGAAATAAGATATTTATGTATAATGGTTATGGTCCTTAAATTATACACATAGTTCTTTTTTTATTTGATAGTTAATAAAAAGATAGCACAATCTCCCAAATTAGTGAGTATTAATTGGAAAGATCAAGAACCACAAATCAAAGTTTTTCATCATAACTTTAGACTCTATACACTTTTGCATTCATATCAATTTCTCGATAATTAACAAGATTAATTTGGACTTACTTGAAATTTAGAATTTTTCCTAACAATTGGTATTATAGCCAAATTCATGTTAAATCATTTTTTTCTCTATTTGGTTGTTATTGTGCTTTGATGGCTTTTACGGCCATGATTTTTTTTAAAAAAAAATTCATGGTATCTTTGGTGTTCATTTGATTGGTTGGAAACTGAAACATAAAGGATGATATCCACTGGATTGTTATTAACATTATAAGAAAGGAAATTGAGAATTTATTCTCTATTTTTTTTATAAGGTTGAATTGGATTACATTAAATAAACTTTTTTTATTTTTTTGCTTTTGGTCTTCTACAATTCATTTTTCTTTAACGGCTTTAGTATTTATTTCTTTTATTGCTTTTTAGTTTGGACACTTTATTGTTTTAAGGGTTTTTTTTTTGCTTCATTTTATTTTCCAGTATTTGTTGCAATGTTTTAATTTATTTATTAGTTATGCAATTAACTACAGAGTTGATATTTGAGACATGTAGATATGCTTTATATGTTCTTGTTATATGTTTATATGTAGATATAATGTATAGTAGTATAGTGTAAACTTTAATTCTTAAAAATCATGCAAATTCAAAATATAAAATTGCACAAGCAAATTAATAAGATCTTTACAATAATATGATTGTCACAATAATGAATTATTCGATGTGGAATTAGAATCAGCTATTAACATCAATGATTGATTTTTCCCTTTTGACCCTCTTCAGTTACACAAGTTTTTAATCATGGAGATATTTAAAGTTTTTTGTATTTTGTGTGTTGGTGTGTAACCCTAATAGGTTAAGAAAGAACCAACTTGTATATATCAACTTTAGATTTGGTATATCCATTAAGTAACCGAATTGATGGTTAGGATTCAATTTGCTATTAAGTAAATAATTTAACTTCCTCACATTAGGCTATGAATTACCTTAATTGAGTCAAGCCACTTGATTTTAGCCTAATTCGATCCTTTAATTTTGGACTAAAATCTCACATTTTGCCATTTGGCCTGATGATGATAAAATATAAAGTTTAATAGCATAAATATTAAATGTTCATTATACAATTTACAACATTCATCATGATTACTATATTATATATTATAGTGAATTGCAAATGCGAGTTATGGTTGTTGTACATTTTTTTAGGTCATATACTTCCTTATATATACTACAACATTAACAACTTAATATAATAGGTTTTAAGTAATATACACATATGACAAAATGGTCCATGATAATGTTTTATAAAGACTTTTTTATCGTAAACAATGTCAAACAAATTATGAGTACATAATCATAAGAACAAGAAGTACAACATTTTTATATCAAAAACACAATATTGAGCTTAGAGTATTAAATTACCATAAAATGTAATTCATCAATAAAAATAGGACCTGGAGCAATATTAATAGAGAATTTCACTTCCTTGTCAGGTGGCAAATCTGGTAACTCATTACGGAATACATCAAGGAACTCTCTGACAGTAGGCACTTCTAACACCTTTAGACTTTCTCTTTCCACCTCCACTGTATAACATAAGTAAGTTATGTATCCTTTTCTGATCAATCTCTTGGCAGCTGTAGTAGAAATCACATTAGATAAGAAGTCGGTTCTCATACCTACAATTGTGATTTTCTGACCTCCATCAAGTTTCAAAGTGACTCTCTTTCTTTTGTAGTCTACTGTCGCTTGCTGGGCAGATAATCAATCCATCCCTAAAATCACATCAAAATTATGGAAGGGAAGTTCAATCAAGCTTGCCAAGAACATATGACCCTGGACACTAATAAGGCAGTCTCTGTAAATTTTAGTCACTACAACACTTTGCTCCAGAGGATTACTCATAAGGATATCATAGTCTAAGTATGCATCTCTCATTCCTTTACCCCCGTGCTAACTCAAAGTTTATATAGGAATAGGTAGAACCAGGATCTATCAATGCATGTATTGAATCAGATAATAATAGGAATTTGCCTACTATCACATCAGGGGCATTCTTCTCTGACTGCATAGCTTTTAACTTGATAGCAACCTCAACCATAGCCCTTAAGTCAAGGTATCTCTGTGTCCCTATAATATGTCTGAGCTCAATGTGTTGTTCCCTTTCAAATCTCTAACACAATTTTTTTTTCTGTGGACTGGCTCTCATCCAGGTAGGCACTTAGGCGCTTAAACTCATATTCATACTTTGCCACTGTCTTGTTACCCTATTTTAGCCTTTAGAAGGCATAATGTACCACTGCTTTATGTTCTAACCTAACTGCAATCTCTATTGTATACAATAAACCATCAAAATGAGGAAATCTAACTATAGGGGTGGAGGTGGAACCACTGATGAAGAGCCTGCTGATGTGGGGCCTCACGCTGTCCAATACCAATGGAAGCCTCACTCTCACCATCCCCCACCTGTTGATCTCTATCAGATGACATCATTTCATTTCAAAATAAAAAAAGAGCAAGTACAAGTTAGACTCCTAACACTTTTCCATTTATACTTGGCATGTATGTACAGATAAACCAATCACTTAATCCCATTTTAATCTTAGAACCACCTAAACCTTTGCTTTGATACCACAAAATGTAACACCCTTACTAATACAGTCTGATTGATTTAAGCAGTTTGCCAATTTTTTTTCTTTTCTTATACTGATCCAAAATTTATTGTCCATTGACTATAAGTCCTTTCCAATCAATATTGGTTACAACTAAAAATTTGCTAATGAACTATAACTGTCTAATTTTACTATTCACCAATTAAAAAATCGACAAAATAACGGCTACAAACATGCCTAATCAACCTGAAAAGCAGAGAATTTTCACAGCCTCTCAGGGGCACAAATATTTATAAAAAATATATATACATCTCATACTTACATATACATCACTATACTTTACATATACAATACCATTTTTTTACTATAAATATTGGCTAAATATATACATGCCATATCAAAATAATTCCTAACTAATCTCTTTTTCTTCAAAATTAGGCTCCATTGTGTACTTTGCTTCACTCAGTCTTCAGAACCTACATGCAGTAAATAGTGCATACAGAGCATTAAATATGCTCAGTGGTGACTATAAATCAAAGAATTTTCCATACAAGCATAATTGCATTAATTATGCAAAATTCATTAAATTTTATGTTCATACAATTTCCAATGTACTTTACATTCAATACAAATTAATACCATTATTTTGGTAAACTTTTCAATTTAGTTCTTAATTCTTCATTTAATTACAAAATTACATTTTTTACACTTTAATTATAAAATTGCCATTAGTTTACATATTTTCACTCCACATTCATTTATTGGCATACAAAATTTTTGTTTGGTCCCTTTTTGAACTTTTCATGCAAAATTTTATTTGTCATTAATTTTTCAATTAATTACTGAATCACCATTTTTATACTTTAATTACGATATTGCCACTAGTTCAATGATTTTTCATTTTCAAATCATTAATTGACATACAATTTACCAATTCGTTCCAATTTTAACTTTTTCATGTAAAATTATATTTTGATCCTTCAAAATTGTAAAAGTTCATTTTAGGGCTATTAATTCACTTTTTCTTTCCATTTTTACCCTTAGTTCCTTACTTTGTCTTTTTTACTCACTAAATCATTATTTGAGAAAAATTACCATTTTGCCCCTAACTTTTTATTTTCTTTCAATTAAGTCCTTTTTCATTATAAACTTCATTTTTACATTTTTTTTTGCATTTATAGCTCATTTTTACATTTATGCCCCAGTACAATCCCAATAGAAATCTGCAGATCGGGTATACGGGATGTGAATCCTACAGATCTATAGTACAAACTGAGAAATGATCCCGAACCATTTCTCACATAATAAAATACAGAGCAGATCAAATACTATGAGAGATTGGTATAATTCTGCCATAGCAAAGCAAGTTGCCATGACTTGCATCGCGATATGGATATCCCTATGGCTAACCAGTCATATCTTGAACTAAATTTTAACCGTCTGACCACTACTAAGGGCAAAATTCTTTGCTCATTATAGAATTTCCTTTCACATTTTGATATTTCATTTGCTTTTCAATTTCAATACAATTTTCAATCAATTCTCTTGTCTCTTTACACATATTTACAATTTCAGTAGCTTTTTCCTTCAGTATATTAGTCATTTCACTTTTTCCAATATTTTTACACAGATTATGAATTATCTCACAATAATTCATCATTTTCACTTTATACATTATACTTTTCATCGGCTTTTCATTTCAATGCATTAGTTAGTCAATTCTATCATCACTTTTGTACAGTTTATAAATTATATCACTATAATTCATTATTTTCCAATCAAATTATGAATTAAGTCTCAATAATTCATAAAGTTCACTTTATACATAATCTAATTTACTTCTCAAAATATTCAAATAATTTTCATAAATTCTAAATAAATTCATGGACACGTTATTTCATGTCTAGATTCATTTTATGGCAAAAATCATCAAAAATAAATAAAATATACTTTGATTTTCAATAAGGAACAATTCGGCCATAAGAGGTTACCTACCTTACCATCACTTTTAATTCTAATGAAACATTCTAGAAGTCATATTCAAGGTTTTAAATCATTATTCTAAGTTTAGTTTTAATTATACATGCATTTTTCATAGGTTTGCTTAAGTTTCATAAAGCAAAATCATACCAAAATAAGGGAAATAGATGGATTTCATAGTTAATAACCTTTCTCATTTGCTTTATTTTTCTTAGGCTTCATTTTTCTCACCTTTAGCCTTAGAAACTTATCCACCACCTTGAAAATCTACAAGGGATCAAATTCTTCATCAATAGAAACACTATGATTTCAATCTCTTTTACTCAAATTGAGATAATAAATGGACTCTTGGCATCTAAAAACATTTATAAGAACCCTTATACCAAATTAAAACTTTGAATTTCACTTACCTCAATTTCACCTATTTCACTTTCACGCTTGATTTCTTCTATTTTCTCCCTCTAATCAAAGAATAGAGGCCTTGAGAGTCTTTTAAGGAGATTAAACTACACTTATAATGCTTGGATTTGGTGAGAAAGAGTGAAAAAGCTTGAAGAAAATTGTAAGAATGAGAGAAAATGGTGTTCAACCAAATGAAGAAGAAAAGGAGAAGTGAGGAGATAAGGTTGACTAGCTAAAATATCTCATTCCATCTGCCTTTTATAGTGGCTAAATAAGTTAGGCTTTGGTTCAACTTAAAGCCCACTCATTTAAGACCAAAAGCCATAATTAGGCCCGTTATGCTATTTTTCTATAATTCTCTCACTTTCTAAATCTAAATCAACCCAAATTTAATTTCATAATTCTTATCATACCCAAAAATAGGTTGTACACAAAATTTTAGCCTAATCAGAGTTCATTACTATTTTGATTCAATCAGATCGATCCAATTCAACAATTATCGGTATCACAACAAAATTAACTTTTTATAATCAAAAGTTTCTACACTTCATTTTAGTCAAATTTATAATTTTTGATAATTTTTAGAACTCATTTGCTAGCTCAGTCAAATTTAATTCAACCTAGTTGATTTTTAAACCGAACCGGTTTATTTTTTGTATTTTTTACTTTTAAAGGTCTATTTGACCTCGATTTTACTCCAAATTTCAACCCTTGACTAACCGTAATCAATATTTTTCAATGGTTAAATAAAATATTTTTCACCTCCGAATATACTTTTTATCCCGAAAGCACTGTTTATTATCGAAAAATACTATTCACGACTGATTCAGTGTTGAGGCCATTACAAATGATGTCAATTTGTTAAAAAGAATTGAAAAAATGACATTAAGTGATGAAAGATGCCATGTTCTTAAGTAATTGATACAAAAACAAATTCATGTATGGTCATGGAATGCCAATGTGAGAAAATAAAATGAGATGAATGGTGCAGACACTAGGTCTTGAGGCAAGGATTACCCGATGAGGATAATGTTTCTCCAAAATAGCTAGAGAACAGAAGTACGAGGCTTTCTTCGGGTTTTACATTTTTAAGAGGAAATTGATTTTAAAAATGCTTTTTCTCATGGCTTTACCGCTACTTTTCTAAAATTAAAAAATATATTAAATAAATTAAAAATTTATTAAGTAAAATTTTTTTTATTATTATTAAAAAATATATGAGAGATATAATAAAATAAATTAATTTAAGTTAAAAATAATAAATAAAGGAAATTAACTAATTAATAAAAAAACATATACAAGTAAAAGTTGTAAGATAATTATGAAAAACATAAATGATAAAAATAAAAGAAACAAAAATAAATTTAAAATAGAAAGATATGTGTTTAAACTCATTTTGAGCATTTAATGCTCCATGATGAGTTTAAAAGGAAAAAAAAAAAAAACCCATTTAAAAAGGAAAGGAGACCACGTTTTTGGAGGAGGTCGAGAAAAAAAAAAGGAAAACAACAAAAAAAGAAATTTTTCTAAAGAACAAAACACTAAGAAATCAAAGAAAAAAACCGACCATATCCTTTAACAAAAAAAAAAAAAGAAAAAGATAGCAAGGAGAAAGGGGCTTAAGGTGCCTAATTCCCTAGGTTTTGAAGCTAAAAATTGAGGGTAATATTCATTAGCCTCTCAAAATCTCTCAATTTAATATTGATCTCATGTTTCAATAACTTTCACCAAGTTTTCTTCTCTTCTTTGATTTTTCTATTTCTTTGAATTTCTTATTTGCAGTTTGTGATTTGGCTATTTCTTGTGTTTTATGTTAGTTTTTGGTCATGAGTCCATAAAAACCTGTTTAAAATATGCATAAATCATGTTAATTGGTTGTTGTTCTTTCTTCTATTGTTCATCTTCTTCCTTTTGTCCCCTACTTCGATTTCTTCTTTTTTCATTTTTCTTGATTATGCGCTTTTGTATTTGATCATGTTTTTGTCTATTTAATGGTAAATTTCAAGTAACTTTATGCATGATTTAAGCTTTTATCATGTCTTTTGGCTTGAAATCTCATCTTTGGCAAAACTATGCTTGCTGGAAGCGGGAGCTCTATTTTCAGGTGTAGCCGACGGGCAGATGATGACAGATGACCATCAGTTATCCTCCATCCTGCCTAGCCCTGCTACTCGTCACTACTTTTCGTCGGTTGCCTCCTCTTCTGCCATCTCTATCTGTAACTTGTGTAGCCTATCACTCCCTTCTGCACATATTCATTTTGCATACTTTCATCATTTTGGGCCACTACCACTTTTGTCTTGCATGAATGCATGAATTTCCATTCTCATGCAAATTTACATACCAATGTCAATTAAATATTCTGGCTATTATTTGTCATGTCATTATTTATTTATTTATTTATTTATTTATTTATTTTATTATTATTATTATTATTATTATTATTATTATTATTATTATTATTATTATTATTATTATTATTATTATTATTATAGCTCATGTGTATTATATATTTGTGTTATCATTATTTATTATTTTTATTATTTCATGCTTATTTACATATCCATATTTATATTCTCGTTTGTCCTTTTGTTTGTAATTCTATGGTATATAATATATTATATATGCCATATACTACATAATATATTATTCATTCCTATTATTTATATTTCCACATTTTTAATTATATTATCATTTTATCATCATATTTTTCATGTTATTTTGAATATTTGTTCTCTTATAATTTATTTATTCCATGCTAACCATTTATTCTTTATTTTCACTGCCACACACACATTCTCGAGTTGGCAACCAGTCGAAATGCCATAGTTTATTATTTCTGTAATTAATTTAGGCCTGTAATTATTTTGTTCTTTTCTTTTATTTTTTTGCAAGGCATGTAATAATAAAGGTTTTTAATTTTTTTATGGAAAATCACACTTGTGACATGCGCTGAAGCTATGCTCATTTCTGGTTGGATTCTTGGAGGCCTACTCTCAGGATCTAAGACTGGAAGAGACTTAATATAACTCCTAAATTGGCCACTTCACAATAAAAAGGAATTAAGCCAAAATTATTATTGGTAGTCAATCCATGAATGCATATCCTAATGGGCTTAAAGAGGCATGTATCATGGAGTCACCATCCAACAGAACATTGAAAAATGAATCTCTACCTTTTTATACCTAAATAGAAATTGGTGTTTGGGATATCACTCTTACTTGGAACCTTGGTTATGTGTTGTTTTTTAATTGGGTTTTAATCATTAATCTAATATCCTCTCACACACGATGTATTTGCAATAAAAAATTAAGTAAAATATCCCAATCAAATAAAAAATGACTAATAAAATTATAAAATAAAAATAAATCCTACTTAAATTATTATAGATTCAAAACATCCAAAGAGAAAATGGTAAAACACCATATATATATCAGGCATTCATTTTGGTTGGGAGCATTGGTTCCCTCATGCACGTTTTACAAAAAAAACTCTTTTTCTTATTGTGTGACTTTTGGGTTGAAAATTGGACATTGACCTATATTTTAAAGCAAATCTCCAAATTAACTAGTAGAAATTATTTAAAATGTCCTTTCCCATTTAAGTGTGCAAAAAACCCCTTTTTACTATCTATTAAATCCCCTAAAAGAATAAATACATCCAAAATAAATAAAATCAAGCTAAACAAATGTGAATAAAATAAATGAAAAGGATATGAACTAATTGGGGCTATGACTCCCAATGCTTGATTGCCTCATAGGATACTCCAAATGCACATCGGGACAATTTTGACTTGATATGTCTTGAAGTCTAGATTTCTGCTCCGACCTTGGCTTTTGTATTTAAGAAAATAAAATGACTTTTGAGTGTATTTTTGTTGGATCAAAGGAATGTAAAACTTCTACCCTAGAGAGAGAAAATTTGATTTCCTTTTCTCTAAGAACCTTATTCCCCTTTATTTTCTGAATGATTCCCTCAAAACCCTAATTTTCTTATGTTTTATACCTAGAGAGAACATTCTGACTCTAAATTCGTAAGTATAAAGGATTAATCCCTCAAAATCTGGGCTAAATCACCCCAAAGACCCATCTTTTCCTTTTTTAAAATAAAAAATGTGGTATATCTAAAAATACAACCATAGATGACCGTCCGTCATGGACAGGCGGTCATCCCTTAGAGAAAAAGCTTGAATTTATAAAAAAACAAACCTTTACTTTGACTTGGATAGGAGGGAAGTGGTCATAGATGATCATTCCTCACATGATAGATGACCTTCTGTCATTACTGAAGACAAGAATCAAGTTTTTTTAGTGCTCTTTTATTAAAACCTCCAAAAACCACTCAAAAAATCCTAAAATTTTCATGAAAGATGAAAAAATTCTAGATCGAAGCTTAAAGATTGTCATTTTTATCAAAAATATACTATTTTCTCATCATCGGATAATCCTTATTTAGACTACCTCAGGTCACGATGTCTACAGTTATCTCCAATTTTAGGGAGCCGGTACATTATTATCAAAGTGAGCTAAAATTCAAAATAAAGGAAAAAGATGAATACATGAGGCTACAAATCTCAGGTTGATTAAAACATGTACCTGAGGCAATGAGTTTTTGGATTGGATAGTTATTGTTAGTTTGTCGATGTGTTAACCCTTGGTTGGGTAGTTAACATCAATTTGTTTATGTGTTAATCTTAGGTTGGATAGTTACCATCAGCTTGTCGATGTGTTAACCCTAGGTTGGATAGTTAACATTAGTTTATCGATATGTTAGCCCTTGATTAACTATCTGATTAGTGCCATCTTGTCGGTATGTAGAATCAGGTTGATCTTTTGCATTTGATTAACGCCAGCTTGTTGGTATGCAAAATCAAATGAGACTATGTAATGTTTGGTTGGTACCATCTATAGGCATACCTAACCTTATAGTTTTAGTGGTTGATGCTATCTTTAGGTGCACCTACCCCTCTTGAAATAATATTCTTGTGGAAGAATTCTAGCAAATATGCATTTGTGAGGAATCACTGATGTGTTTTAAAGTTTGTTCTCCATGTGTAGAGGTCTACCTTAGAAACAATATACCATAATTATTTCCCTATTATTTAAAGTTAAAATGTCCTTTTGGGTCATACCTCTATCAGTGTGCTTCAGTTTTATACTATGATCTTAGCTAAATTTTGTACACTTTCCAATTACTATGCCATCACTCTGCAAATTGGCACCAATATAAGGAAAACTATCATCATCAAGGCTGTTGGCATGCTTGATTCTACTCTGTATCTTTCCAAAATTTACATTATCATTAGAATTTCATCTCTTGTCCAATAGTTCCTTGTTGTGAACATTAGTCTTATAAACTCTAATGTGATCAAATTGAAACATCCCACACTCTAAAGAAGCATACCTAATTACCAAAGAGTCCTCTTGGTTGTAGTCCAAATGAACATTGACTGCTATAATGGCATTCTAGCCATTACATAGCTCTAACATTGGTAGTATTCCATTATGATCTCATGATAATCCAGGTTTTCCAAAGTAATTAGTAGTAAAGATTCGAAAAGGTGGCCTTTGAGGATATTACAGTTGGTGAAATGAAGTATTGATGTTGATGTTAGGATTTGTTATGAAAACCAATAGCCTATTGAGAATGCTTTTGAGCCTAATATAGGACTCTTCTTGTATGGTCATGATTGTGGAGCTAACAATCCCATAACTCATACATAATAGTAAAGACATGTCTAGTTCACAAGAGTGTACTCCATAGCTTGCTCCCATTAACTCTAGCAAAAAGATATTTTACTACCAATGTAATGCTACAATCCTCTTCCTTTTTCATTTTAGCCAGTTCAATAATTCCCTTGTCTAAAAGGGATTGGAATCTAACCTTCCTTTTAATGACTTTAGTTTGTCCAAATTCTCAACAAATAAAAGGGGATGTAAATCCTTCTAGAGTCCAAGAATATTAACGCTCCTCTATCTCTTTTGATTTCAACCTATTCAGGTGTTTTCTTGTGATAAGGATGGATAGCTTCGCCCATTCTTTCATTAAAGTGGTAGGTTTATGCCTCTTGAAAGGGTTTTAGGTACCTGTGGAAAAGATTTGATGTTAGCACTTTATTTATTAAGCATGGTTTTGTTTCCTTCTTTTTTATTTTTATATTTTTTAACCATCGTCTCTTTTATCTTCTCTTTTTTTATTTTATTTTTTTAGCTTGCCTATTTTGTTTGATTTGTCATTTCATCTTATTTTCGTCAGGTCATTATCTTATTTATGCATTTTATTGTCAGTTTCATAATGTCTTTTTGCAATTTCTAGCATATTAAACATGAATAAAAAATAGTTAAAATATAAAGTAAATATATAAATTAAACAAGTACATTTTTATACATAAAAAAATATCTAATAAAGTTTTAAACTACCTGAATACAAAATAATAAAGCTACTAAAATGATCCCGATCCTCTGCGGTATACTGATTTGGTATGGGTTGAAATGTTGAAAGTCTGGGAGGTTTGGCAGGTGCCACAGCCTCAGGTGCTATTGGTGGCTACCCTCCTCCTATTTGAATATAAAGTGAAATCTTGGTAATGCAACAATCAATGGCTATAGAATATATGCCATCACCTCAGCTAGCTATTATGAACCCTGGCCTACCCTTATCACTGCCCTAAAATGCTGCTCAAGGTATCTCATCAAGTCATTCCTCAAATCTCTAATGTATCTCCTAAGTTGCTCATCAACCTTGATCGCTTCTTGTCTCCCCCTAGGGAACTCAATCTTAATGTGGCCTTTCTGCTTTCCAATTTGGGTTAGTGACTCATCAACCACCTATAGGGTCACCTTGAATCTCTCCCTTGTAATCACCAAATCAGACCTCAATTTGTAGAAACTGTACTAAAGTCAGCATTATCTGTAAAGTCTAGTCTTATCTCCTGATGTATCTTCTACAACAAACAATCTCCTTAAAACATCATCAGATAAAGGGGCTAATGACGGATGTACTAGTGGTGGCACAGTGGATGTGGATGTCTTTAGGTGCCTAAATGGCAGAGGAGTAGTTGAAGTAGATCTCCGGGTGTCCGAATGGTGGAGGAGCGATAAAAGTAGAAGCTCCTAGATGCCCATATGGTGAGAATTTGCCTAGCCTCCTAGCTAACAACTGCTAATATCTTATCGATGATCTAGGATGCATCGAAGGAATGGGCAACATATTGGGAAGCATATCTAAGTTGAGCTGCATATCCATCTTGTAATCTAAATCCATGCCTCCCTATGGCTCGTATGGCTCCTCGATCTTCTAGAAAGTCGCATCCTTAGCACTGATGCCTTGTAAAATGTCTACTTTTTAATATATATTTTCTTATATTTAAGTTGCTTAAGTATGTAATATTATGTGTATTTTATGTTCAATTTATGTGTTTATGTATTTTTAGGTTAAAGATGGTGAAGTGTGAAGAAGAATGAAGAGCTGGTGAAGAATGAAGAAATGGTGATCGGATCACGAGTCGTGAAGTGGATCACGACTCGAACAAGAAATTCACGAGACGAACTGGAAATTCACGAGTGAGGCAGAGGAGGAACATTCACTACTCGGCATCTTATTCACGAGTTATGATATGGATCACAACTCAGGAAGAAAGCTCACGAGCCCAGAAGATTAGGTAGAGTTCACGACTCGTGAGGGTGTTCACGAGTCGAACAAGCATTCACGAGAGAGGCTAATTGTTCACGAGTGGAACAATATGTGAAGGATCACGACTCGTGAAGGCATTCACGAGTCGATCATGGCAACTGTTCTCAAGCGACATTATTTTTTAGCATATATTTTCTCAACCAACCATCATGACCTTCATGGCAACTTTTCACATTGACAAACATTATGAAGAGACATGTGTATAGAGTTTTCCCTCTATAAATATGGATGACAAGAAAAGAAAAAGGGGGATCAATGTTTAGTTTTTAGAAATATAGTTATTATTTTGGATAAACATTTTTACTTAGTCTTTAGTAGATGATTACAAAGGGATAAAGCCAAAGGAACATGAGATGGGTTTCTTTCTCTTGTTTGTTTTTAATTCAATTATATACTTTAGCTAGTTTCCTTTGTACATTATAACTATGCACTAGTATTTGTTTAAGACATGTTTATTCTTATTATGAATGAATTATGATTTACATCCATTTGTGTGCATTGATTTGCTATGTATGATTGGCCACCATATTTGGCATGTTAGTCAATTTATTCGCAATGAGAGTTGGAATTCTTTGATGGAAAAACAAATGAATGTACTTGAAGCATTGAATTCCTTTAATTTGACTTAAAGAATTCACTTTAAGGGGTTAAAGAATTGGCATAGAGCTTCATAATTTTTGTTTATCTCTATAATGACATGAGAGTGCTTATAGACTCTAAATGAAAACATCTTTACTGACAACGAGAGTTGCTTTAAAGAATCTTGGCTAAATTCTCCAGTCACTTTATTTATATAATTATCTAGAACTTGTTCTTAAATGAATTACTATTTCATATTTCTAATGTATGTTCATACCATCATTTAATTCGTCTTTAATCCAAATTAATTTAATCTATGCAAAGTAGTTTAGATATTTAATTAAATACATGATTTCCATTTTATTCGTTGCCTATCCATTTACTCTTTGTGGTTTCAATACAAAATTTACCCCATTCCCTTTGGAACGATACCCTACTCATCCTATACGTAGTCTAGTGAGACTAAGGGTTCAAATAAATCCCCATCAGATTTTGGCACCGTTGCCGGGGAACGGCTTGAATGAATTTTTATTGATTGATACAAAAGAGTAGATGTTTTAGGATTGTATGATATAAATTAGTTATTAGATGTATGAATTCTTATATTGTGTGTTGTTTGCTTTAGAATTAGAGTTTTGTTTATGGTTTATTTTTGGTTAAGTTTCACGTAGTTTATAGTTTCCTTTCTTATTGATTTATTTATCTATTGTAATTTTAACTTTTGGCTTAAGATTGGTATGATTTTGCAGAAAAAAATGAAGCACTGTCATGTTCACGAGTGCAGTTCAACTCGTGAACATGTTCACGAGTATTCCAGAGGCTGCAGCATACCGAGTCGTGAATCTCAGTTCGAGTCGTGAACCTGTTTCATGAGTAACATAGAGAGGAATTGCTCGCGAGTCGTGAAAGGTTGTCCGACTCGTGAACCTATTCCTCAGATGCCTGTATTTCGTTTTTCATGAGTCGTGACATTTATGACGACTCGTGAACATTTTTTCTCTTGTGCAAGATTACTACATTCATCACGAGTCGTGATGCTTCTTCCGACTCGTGATTCACTGTTCTCAATGTCCCAAGTCATGATTTTTACTTCTTCTCTTATTTTTAATTTATTTTATTTCTTTCTTTAAACGCTTACTAATTTCCATTTGTCATCTTTGCGGTTATTATGTAGCTTAACTGCCTTTAATTAGGTTCAATTACATGGGGGGGATGGTTATAAATTCAAAACCTAGGGTTTGTGAAACGATACACCATTTCATTTTCCCCCTCATTTCTATATAAATACTGCATTTATTTCTTTCTTTCTTTACACAGTTCTTTTCTCTTATTTCACTCGTGCATTTCACTCTATACGCACTCTATTCCCATTCTCTTTTCATTTTCTTGTTTTTCTCTTCTACTCCTCCATCTCTGTGTGTTTCTCCTACCTTTCTCTTCCTACATTACTATTTCTGCATTTTTTTTCTCTATCTCTTTCTCTTTAACCACCATGGTGAGAACCAAGAACGTCTCAACCTCAAGGGGTCAGCAAGGGGGAGATGAAGCACAACTAGCAAGTTTACAGGCAGATTTTGGTTCACCCTTTCCCCTTTCATCTATCCATGAAGGTAATAGATTCCTTGTTCTTAAGGATAGAGCAATTTCTCAATGTAAGTATTTTTCAAACTCTTTACTTGAACAAGTGGGTTTGTTTGATGAAGTGAATGAAATGCTATCTCAATGTGGCTTATTGCATTTTGTTAATATGCATGAACAATTTTATACTGATTTGGTCTTGGAATTTTACACAAATTTGAAGGAAAATGCTGAAAATCCTAGGCTAGTGGACTTTCATTTGAATGGGATTGATTATACATTAACATATTTCATGATGCATCGCATTTTTGGCTTTAAACAATATGGATTATATGATCCTCCTAAGAGTTATAGGCCTAATGCTTTTTGGAATTTTCTCACTAGCTTAACTACACCATTTAGGGCTAGAGAGGCTAAGTCTATGTTTATAATAGATTTGAAATACTGGGTTTTGCATAAAATTCTTACCTCTGTTGTCTTTAACAAGCCTAAATTTAATCGAGTTTCTAGTCATGAGCTATTTTTAATGTGGTGTGTGCATAATCGTAAGTCTGTTTGTTGGTCTTTTTGGATTTTCAAACAGTTATTGAATTGTGTTGGTCGTCCAGAGTCTCCTATCACCCATGGACATGTAATAGCTACTATTGCTAGGAATCTTGATATTGATTTGCGTACTTATGATACTGCACTTCCATGCTTATATTTTTCCAAACATCTTTTTGTTCGGGGTGAAATTGTCAATAATTCTTTTCAATTTATTCCCCCACTTTCACATTCTTGTTGGAAGGATCTTGCAGGAAGCTCTACTCCACAAGAAATGGCTGAGGAAAGCACTTCGGATGAGGCAGGGGATGAGGCACATGAACAAGGAGATGTTCCTATGGAGGATATTCCTAGCGATGAGGTTGCTGTTTCACCACCTATTGCTAGATCTTCTGCATATTCCATTCATTCCATGTTCAACCAGTTGTTGCAAAATCAATCCACCATTCAGAATCAACTCATATCATTGGAGCAAGTTACCTCCCATTTGGTTCGACATCAATGCCGCCTTGAGCACAAGGTGGACGCCTTCATTGCCCAATCGGGTTATGTGGTGTCTTTGCCTTCGCCTTCACCATGATCTTTAGGGGAGTCTTCTTTCCTCTATTTTCTTTAGTTGTTTCTTTTTGTTTTTGTTTTTGTTGTTTATGTTTTGTTCCTTCACATTGAGGACAATGTATGTTCTAAGTGTGGGGGAGCATCATAAACCTTATGTGTGTTGTTTGTTTTTGTTTGTCTTTTTCTTTATATAGACTAACCTTTTTCGTAAATTTTCTTATAAGTATTGCTCTCAATTGATTATAATATAGGTTGTTATGAAGAGTCATTTGCCTTTTATGCTCATTTTATTAGTTTTTCAAGGCTTTTGGCATGTGTTTTATGTTTTCAAGTTATCTCTTTTTACTTCTTTCAACATTTTAGGTTGTTTAGTCTCTTTACTAACTATGCTTAAAGGTTAGAATTTTCTCATTTAGCTTAAGATTTTAGGATTTTTGTTGTCTCATGGAAACTATAGCCATAATACTTACCTTTAGCTATTCAATAATGGATGAGGATTAGCAAAAGAAAATGACAAATAAATAAAATGAAGCAAGATGCATATCCAAAAAAGTTCAATTAAGTATGGGATGGAGCATAAAATGCACCCAATACTACATTCTCTTGCTATTTTAAAATTCATAGGATAAAGTCTAAAAGTATACCCATGCTTGAAAAAAAAAAGAAAAAAAAAAGAAGAAAAAGAATGAAAAATGCAGTCTAAAAATGCCATGAGATTGGTTTAAAGGTATGTGTGCTTTTTAATTGTCCTAAAAGGCAACTATAATCTTAAACTCTTAGGTTTTATGAACAGTATTCTCCCTTAAGCATGGTTAGTTTTGAGACTTTATTATCTTGATGTTGGGTTTAGTAAACTTAGGTGACTTAGTAACTTAGAATATATGTCTTAAGTTTTATTTACTGAAATTTTGAGTGTTTAAGGTATTTGACTTCATCTCAATCTTGCTTAAAGTGAATATTGAGCAATGCTTTATAATTTAACTTACTTAGTCTAACTTGGAATTAGATTTTCTCATTTTTCTCTTGCTTGGGGACAAGCAAGGTTTAAGTGTGGGGGAATTTGATGCCTTGTAAAATGTCTACTTTTTAATATATATTTTCTTATGTTTAAGTAGCTTAAGTATGTAATATTAAGTGTATTTTATGTTCAATTTATGTGTTTATGTGTTTTTAGGTTAAAGATGGTGAAGTGTGAAGAAGAATGAAGAGCTAGTGAAGAATGAAGAGCTGGTGAAGAATGAAGAAATGGTGATCGGATCACGAGTCGTGAAGTGGATCACGACTCGAACAAGAAATTCACGAGACGGACTGGAAATTCACAAGTGAGACAGAGGAGGAACATTCACTACTCGGCATCTTGTTCATGAGTCGTGATATAGATCACGACTCAGGAAGAAAGCTCACGAGCCCAGAAGATTAGGTGGAGTTCACGACTCGTGAGGGTGTTCACAAGTCGAACAAGCATTCCCGAGAGAGGCTAATTGTTCATGAGTGGAACAATATGTGAAGGATCACGACTCGTGAAGGCATTCACGAGTCGATCATGGCAACTATTCTCAAGTGACATTATTTTTTAGCATATATTTTCTCAACCAACCATCATGACCTTTCATGGAAACTTTTCACATTGACAACCATTATGAAGAGACATGTTTATAGAGTTTTCCCTCTATAAATATGGATGACAAGAAAAGAAAAAGGGGGATGAATGTTTAGTTTTTAGAAATATAGTTATTATTTTGGATAAACATTTTTACTTAGTTTTTAGTAGATGATTACAAAGGGATAAAGCCAAAGGAACATAAGATGGGTTTCTTTCTCTTGTTTGTCTTTAATTCAATTATATACTTTGGCTAGTTTCCTTTGTACATTATAACTATGCACTAGTATTTGTTTAAGACATGTTTATTCTTATTATGAATGAATTATGATTTACATCCATTTGTGTGCATTGATTTGCTATGTATGATTGTCCACCATATTTGGCATGTTATTCAATTTATTCGCAACGAGAGTTGGAATTCTTTGATGGAAAAACAAATGAATGTACTTGAAGCATTGAATTCCTTTAATTTGACTTAAGGAATTCACTTTGAGGGGTTAAAGAATTTGTAAGGACCCAAAATAGGCTCTATTAGAATTTAAGGACAATTACAAGTTATTAAAGTCTAATTGAGCATTATTGGGTGAATTATTAAGAGTTAAGATACTAATTGGGGCAAAAATGTTATTAAGTTATCAATAATTATGTGATAAATGTGTAAATTATATGGTATGAATTTTATAAAATCATAATTAAATTATTATTGTTGGTTTAATAATATTCAAGGGTGTAATTGAAGTACAAAGTATTAGTTTAGGGGTTAATTTGTAAATACGGCATATTTAAGGGCAAATGTGAATAAATGAATAATTGAGGGGTTGATTTAAGAGAAGGAATAAATTGATAGGTCAATGTATGAAAGGAATTAAAGGAGGGGTTAATGTTTAACATGCAAAGACTAGCTAGGTTAAATTTGGACATGCAAAAGGTTTAAGGACTAAAAGAGATATTTTCCTTAGCACTATATAAGTCAAAGATAGTGGAAAAATACAGATTTTATCATTCTCTCTTGCAAATTCAGCCATTAAACTTGAGTGAAATCCTCTCATTTTAAGTTACATGCATGGATGGTTAGCAAGGATCAAGGCTAGAAGTAGTAATGTGAAGAACAAGTTAGTGTATATCTACAAGGTAATTAACTTAATTTGATAATTCTTCTTCTACTTCTCCATCTTCTTATTTTGATTAATAGTAGATTGGGTTAGATGCTGGAAGTTTTTGTTAATGGATGAAATTATTGTGAAAGGAAAAGAAGGAGAAAATTAATTAAGAACATGAAAGAAGAAGATAGTGAGAGAAAAAGGAGAATTTTCAAGAAGATTTGAGTTGCATGTCCAGGTTTGGGAACTTCTTCATTGCTGCATGTGGGTTTGAAATGTGAAAATGTGGATTATAATTGTATTAGATGTGTTTTGTGATGAGGTTACAAGTGTAGGAATTAAATTTAGATTTCTTGCTTTGCATGTGTATATATATAATTAAGATTTATGAGATTTAGTTCTATGAGCAAGTTAAAATTCGTTCTAAGGGTGTTAGAATGTGAGGATACAGAAAATAATTTAAATGTCTATTGCTGGAAAATAATTATTATAAAGTTTGAAAAAAAAAAATAACTACATGCAATTCTGTTATAAAAATTCTGGGTTAAGTTCATTTGACCTAGCTGTATTAGTTTGTTAATAACTTGAGTTATAGAAAAGAAAATTTAATGATTCAAGTTGGTATATTTTATTAAGACATTAATGTATATTTTTGTAGAAGGAAAGCATTTCTAAATCGGCCTCTAACTCCTCTTAAAATTAGCTTGAATCTCGTAGGAATAGTTGTTCACTGTCAAAGAACAGATCTTAGTATTTTTGGCATAATTATCAGTAGAAAATTCGAAACGTTATGATTTAAAATTCTGGATAAACTAGATACATAGGAGCACAACTTTGATGAAGGGAAGTCGATCTAATTCTGTGCAAATTTTATTTTATGAATTTTCTAATTGGTGACAAAAACTGTTTTGGTGTTATGAACAGCTTATAGTTTTCTTCAATATCTTGAGTTATAAATGTGATATTAAGGTAATTCTTGATGTTTTGGAAATTAGACACACAGGGGATTATTATTCTCATACTTTCATGTAAATAACTAGAGAAGTAACATGAATATTTTTGTAGGATATGTTGAACAATTGTAATGAGAATAAATTTTAGGAATCTTTAATAAAGAGAAATATGTAAGTATCATGAACTAGTTGCTGTAATTACAGAATAATTTGGGTTATAAACTCTCAATTGAGTTAATTCCAATTTCATATTTTACATGAGAAACATACCTATAACTTTGTCGGAGATACCAAGGGCTAAATATGCTTTTAAGCTATTCAAATGTTCACTTGAAATTGTAGTGAGCTGTTAATTTCGGTTTCGGAACAGGCTGAAGTAAAAATGATGTATATTTGTGTGTGTTGCTCAGAATAATATGAGGTCGAATCCTATGCAAAATAGACTTATAAATTAACATTTTGTATGAAGGAAACTTTGTTTAATTATGTTTGTATGAGTTCCTAATGTTCGCTTTAAATTCTTGAAAACTGGATATACTGTTAAGGAATAGATTGTGGTATTTTGGACATAAATCTTAGTAGGGGAGTCAAAAAGCTATGATGTAAAATTGTGGATAAATTAGACACCTAGGAACAGGATTTTGTTGAAGGAAATTTAGGCTGATTCACTCTCCATTTTATTCTAAAATTTTTACAAGTGGTTACAATAACTGTTTCTGAATTTTATGAACAACTAATGGTTTTTTTTGAATATCTTGAATTATAGATGAGATATTGTGACAAATTTTGATGTTTTAGAAACAAGACATATAGGGGAATGAAATTGTAGAAGGCCACATGGCCTAAAAACAATATTTACTAGACCAAAAAGGGCACCTAATTTTGATCCAGAAAGCTGCCCCTGTGCAGATTTGTGTAGGAAGAATTGTAATTTGTTTTCTATATTTGGTTTAAATATAGTTATGTTAAATATGTGTATATATGATTACACATTGAATTATAAATAGCATGTAATATGATTGACAATAAAGATAGGTATAATCACATAAATTCAAACTTATGTACATGATTTATTACATGAAATTATGCTTACATGTATAGACTTATATGTTGCGCTTATATGCCACTATGCAAAGTGTATATGAAGATAGTGACATATGTTCATTCAAAGATAATTGTATTGTGCTGATTATACTTGTATTCATGTGTATGATTATGACTATCCTGCTCATAGGCATGAATAGATTTATACTACTATGTATATAAATGCATGATTGAAAAGGGATCATTCCTTGAACTAATTTCAAGTAGAAAATAGCAATACTCAATAATGTGTATGATCATATGTTTAAAGAAAGTATTACATGAACATGAATATGATTACCTTGACCGTCATTATACATGGGTTTTGACATACGGAATAGATTACATGATCGAATAAGATTATAAAGTATAAAGTAGTAATACCCAACAGTGAGTATATTTACAGGTTTATAGAAAGTTACACACGAGCATGTGTACGAGTACATTGTTTATAGTTACCCTAGAGTATACATGTGCATATAAGAATATGAATGAATAAATGAAAGATAAAGTAAATAGATTTTATTGCCTGCGTTGAGTCTAGGAAGTGGATAGATAGGCATGCCTATAAGGGTATCTTGCAGCCGCTTCTGAACATTTTGACCTCTTTAGGTCCACTTGAATTTCAAAGTATAGTGACCCTGTTTGGGTTTAAAAGTTAAAGTTAATTTAAACAACCCTCGTGTGGGTTGTAGCCGACCCCGCTTGGGTCCGCTTGACCGGTCCATGTTATTTGATTGACCTCGTTTGGGTCCACCGATTTATCATACAGTTTTATCCCTACAAGGGATCATCGTTTAATACCTTTGGGTATCTTATTTGTACCTTCGGGTGCCACCATTATAATCAATAGTTTTGTACCTTCGGGTACTACCGTATAACCCATTATCCACCTCTTTAGAATAGTGTAGGCTTTATTGTCAAAGGTTAAGAAAAGTTTAATAAGGCATGTAAATTCTTAATTGACTTCATATTATTCTACATGTGAAATTCCTTTTATTGCATACAAAACCTGCATCTATAGGAATGCCCAATAGTAAATATATGTAAGTAATACTACTAGTATCAAAAATGCATGCTAATTGTTAATTGATGAATTTGCGTTATATTAATACTTTGATTAAATTGATGATATATATATATGCCTTTGTGATCATAATTAAGTCTTTTTCTAGATGTATGCCAATGCATAATATATGAAGAAATTTTTATTAGGTTAAAGAGTATTATAATATTTAATGGACGCAACAATTTTATAATTGCATAAGCATATTTCATATTAAAGATTATAAGAGTTAGACGGTAACAACCATTGTTTTTGGAATAGTTTTCTTATGAATATATTGATATGTTCACATTGTTTATATGTACACATTTAATAAATGTGTGTTTGTTATTTACGGTGTGATGTATGCATAACTAAGACCTATAACCTGGGTATATAAGAATAACCTGGCAATGATGTATAATTGTTATGTTTAATTGATAGGCTTGTATTTGTAACTTATGCTATATAAAGTAAGCTTGTAGTATTATAAAGATCTCATGGTATTTGAAAGTGTTGATTTGCCATTTAATTCTAATGAGTGTATATCAAAGACATACTAATATAGATAAAAAGATAATGGATAATTATGCTAGTACGGTTTAGTATCAATTCAAAAGCTAATCACATGATAATTATTTGAATTTAAAGCCATAGGACTTTGGAGCTTACATTATTATATATGATGATTATAGTATCAATGAAATTTTTTTTATTGTTGAACTTTGTGATTTTCGTAATATGATTTAACTATTGGATCTTTATTCATTTCTTGAAACCAAGCTTTATTATAACTGAGGCATATGGTGTGCTTGTTGACGATCACTGTGAGTGGTCATTTATCATGATTTTAGTTCCCCACTAAGCTTTATAGCTTAGCACGGGTGTTTCATCCGTGTAGGTTGTTGGGATGTTATCTGCAGCTGGATGGCCAACTCAAGTCAACGAGAGAGACAATTATAGACTTTTATTTTGGGCTCTTTGTATATAGTAAAGATTTTGTGGTATTAGAGATATTGTATGTAAAAATGATAATCAGTTGTTGTATTTTGTAAAGAGACTTTAACGTACATTGAAAAGTTTTTAATAGTATAGCACTCTTAGGTATTAAGTTTGAGTTTATGTTCTTTGTATAGTTGGTATATGTTTATGTTGCACAGTAAAACATATGTAATGAGACGGATAAAGTGTTATGTATAGATTATAGGATAAGGGTGCTACAGAATTGGCATAGAGCTTCATAATTTTTGTTTATCTCTATAATGACATGAGAGTGCTTATAGACTCTAAATGAAAACATCTTTACTGACAATGAGAGTTGCTTTAAAGAATTTTGGCTAAATTCTTCAATCACTTTATTTATATAATTATCTAGAACTTGTTCTTAAATGAATTACTATTTCATATTTCTAATGTATGTTCATACCATCATTTAAGTCATCTTTAATCCAAATTAATTTAATCTATGCAAAGTAGTTTAGATATTTAATTAAATACATAATTTCCATTTCATTCGTTGCCTATCCATTTACTCTTTGTGGTTTCAATACTAAATTTACCCCGTTCCCTTTGGAACGATACCCTACTCATCCTATACACAGTCTAGTGAGACTAAGGATTCAAATAAATCCCCATCAAGCACTAGGACTCCTACTTCACATATTCATCATTGGAGGAGCATAATCCTCATCCTCATCTTTAATGTAATCATTCTCAGGGTCATGTCTCCTCTCCCTCCTTGGTGGGTTTCCAGGCATAGTAGCATATGTTACAGCAGCATCCCCAATGTGCATTGGCTTTGCTATCTCGTAAGCATGAAATTGATACCAGGTCTTATTCAAGTTTGGACATACATTAAATTAACCATAACAAAATGCTAAGAAATTGATTCCATTTCCACATCATTCTTTAAACATTGCATGAGATTAAATTTGTCCCATTTTTGTATAGGAATAATTCATAATTACCAATCATTCATATTAAATCTCTTTAAAATCAATGAATATAGTTTTTTTTATACAATCATAATATTTCTTGTAATTTATTGCAAAATATTTCAGTTCCTATCACATAACATACCTCTCCCATGTCTTTCATTTTAAAGTTTTTTTAGAGAAAAAATTTAGTCTTATACAATATGCCCAAGTCATTTGCAATGGGTAAGATATTGTTAACATATAAAACTAAGAAAATAAACTTCCTCCTATGAATCTTTTGATATATAAACCAACCAAAGGTGATTTCTTAAAAACAAAAAGATTTTATGGTATCATTGAACTTTATGTACCATTATCGTGAAGTTTGGTTAAGTCTAAATGTTAACTTTTTAAGTTTACACACTCTATGGCATTTACCTTTAATTGATAAATTTTTAGGTTGCTCCATCTAAATTTCTTCCTCAAGATCTCCATTTGAAAAAGTTATTTTGACATCCATTTAGGGTAACTCTAAATAAAAATGAGCCGCTAATGCCAGAATGATTCTTAAGGAGTCTTTCTTAAAGACTTGTGAGAATGTCCCTTTATAATTAACACCATCCTTCTAATTGTAACATTTGGCAACAAATTTACCTTTATATCTATTGATATTGCCATTTAAGTCTCATTATGGTTTTAGACACCCATTTTCATCCAACTCTTTTTTACCTTTTTTAGCAATTTAATAAACTACCAAGCTTTTTTTGGTTCTATAAATTTCATCTCATCTTTCATGGTATTAAACCATTTATCAGACTTGCACCTTTTATGCATTATGAAAATGAAATTGGATTCTTATTAATTCCAATATCATAATCCAGTGGTGTAACATGTTGTACCTAAACATTGGGTCGTGTATTAGTATGTCACATGGAAATGTGTTATTAATTATGTTATCCCTTACTTATATGGTGAAGTTGGCTATTAATATTTTTATTTATTCTCTTTTTAACCTTTCATGCAACATTAAATTTTTAATCGCACAAATATTATTCATTTGGTCAAAGTTATTGTTCATTTGGTGAAAATTTTGATAACATAATGAATGCACATATTTACTAGCACTCCTACAAATTTGAAAGTTCCACTCCTAAATTCAATCCACCATCATCAACCAACACAACCTCTAATATCAACACAATAATTGATCAACAACAATAATTACACATAACAACAATCATCATCCTATTCACACACACACACACCATATATATGTGTGTGTGTGTGTGTGTATAACCATATAAACTTGTCATATTATACAATATAACAAAATCCTTTTCAATTTATAAGAATATTCCATAACTATATCCTACATATACATGCCATTTTCAAAATAAATTTTATTCTCCAAATGGCTCCAGTGCATACTTTTCAACAGGTCCCTGTGCCTGCACCATTCCACTCCTTTGAACTTATGCGCAATAAACACTACGTGTTAAGTATTTTTATGCCTAGTGTTGGATACCCAACTAATACATTTCAAAAACACACAAACATGCAAGCGTATTCTTCCTAAATTGTCTATATATATATATATATATATATATATATATATATATATATATATATATATATATATATATATATATATATATATATATATACATATAGACAATTTAGGAAGAATACACTAATTAATTTTTCGTATTTATTTCTCTTCTAGTATTTAGTTATTTAGTATAATTTCCCTTTTTACTCTAAATATCATAATATTCATAACTATTATAATTCCAACTTAGTTTTCACCTTTCCTGTTTTTATCAAATTACAATTTGATCCACTTTAAATCCAATTTTTTTTCTTAAATTTATTATTCCATCTAAATTGTCAAAATTACAATTTTGTCCTTAAATTAATGATTTTACATTATATACGATTTTGCCTTTAAAAAATTAATTTAACTATTTTTTTCCTTTTTTTCACTGGCTTTTCTATTTTATTTCAAAAATTATTATTTAACCCTTATTTCTTAATTTTAGTCTACAGTTACATTTTTACCTAATTTAACTTTCTTATTCTTTTTATTCTTATTTTGCCGTTACTCTTTATTTTTATCTCCAACTTTTATAATCTTCTTTATTTTAATCAATTTGCTTTCAATTTCGTCCTAATATTTCAAGTGAAAACCACACATATGAATCGAATGTACAAGATTTAGACCCTAAAGGTCCATATATGCAATGTTCCATATTTTTCTCTTATTGTTCAATAATTTTATTTTTCTTTTTCTTTTTTGGTGCAGTTCAGCCATTAATTTATTTTTGCGAGTTGCCATAACTCACTATTATGGTCATTATCCCTACAGCTAACCAATTACAGTACATACTTCTAGTTTCTCTACTAAACACGTAGGCCATAACTATTTTCATAATTTCATTCCAAAATTTGTATCATTTCCATATTTTCCTCACATAATCACATTATATAACATATGAATTTGATCCTACATATATCATTTTCATCATCTTTCCATCATTTGTTTCATTATGTTCATATGAACTCCATACATACTACTAACGGTGTACATGAATCTGAATCTTCATGTACCGAGTCGAAATATATAAAAAGATCCAAAATATAATTGTACTATTGACTTTTTTACTAAATTTAAATCAAATTGTACTATTTACTTTATTTGAAATGGGTCTGGATATTTTATTCAGAATCGAATTAAAAATCCTGTTGAATTAAACTGTAATAATTTGGAATTGAATTAGACTGAAAGAATCGATATTTATTAATCATTATATATAATAATAATAATAATTTATATATAAATATTATTCATAATTTTTATTTTATATGTACTATATAAATTTAACTTCATAATTATTTGCATTAAATATTTTAATGTACAAAATTAAGATAATAATTAGTTATAAATTAAACTAAATATTTTAATTATAATAAGATAAATTTAATTATTATAATAATTATTATATCTATATGATATTAATAACTAACTAAAATAATTTGTATTTAATTTAATTGACCTTTAATATAACTCAATTACTGCTTAATTTTTATTTTTGTACAAATATGTGTGTGCGCGCGTGCAAACTAAAAATTTTATCACATAATTAGTTTATCAATTAATGTCATTTATTTTTTAGTGTGAATCAACTAGTATTCATTTATTTTTGTCACGATGACTATATGAGTATGTAAATTAAAAATAGAATTATGCATAGTTATGATTTATAATGTAAATAATGAGTATATGATTACCTTACCAATAATTTTATTTACTTTTGGTTTCATTCAAATAGTACTCATCTATTTTTTATATAATATTATATAAGTAATAGAGTATGTAAATTAATAATGTAATTATATATAATGAAATTTATCAATTTATGCAGTTATATGAATGTATAATAATCTCACCAATTAATTTCATTTACTTTTAGTATCACTAAATTAATACTTATCTGTTTTTAGCATAACGCTTCTTTGAGTATGTAAATTAATAAAAAAATTCTCCTGATTCTGAAACTTTGAGTTGATGGAAGATAAATGAGCCAGATTATCAAATTTTGGCTAAGGTTGCTAAGAGATTTTGGCTATTCAGTGCTCGACTATAACTTCTGAATTACCTTTTTTAGCAATGAAAGGAGGACTTTAAATAAATTTAGAAGTTCTTTAACTCCGATTACAGCCAAAATTCTCATTTAATTTCAAAATTGGTTAAGATCAAATACACTTTTGGTTTCAAAGGCATCAACTGTATAATTAAAAAGTTTGACTTAGGTAATTACTATATTCACATAAATTCTTAAATTTTGTACTTGATATTTAGAGTTTTTTATGGTCTAATTATTTAATCTCTATGTTATTTTTTTAGATATTGCTCAAATTCCTCAAATCAGTGCCAAAATAATGTAAAGAAAAACCGTCGAATGTTAATTTTTAAATTTCATATTTTTATTTAAATTTTATTCATACTTATTGAGATATTTTAATTATATTTGTATTTATTATTGTGTGAATTTATTTTACAAATTTTTAAAAATATTGAATTATCTAAAATTTTAAATTGTGTTGTATTGTATTGTTTAGTACCGAAAGAACTGAATCGAATTGTACCAAGTTTTTATAAGGATTGTACCAACTTGTCCTAAATTTTCAAGATAATAACACTACTTAATTTTTAAAATATCAAAAATTTCAAGATAATATGGAGATTTGTAAATCTCCGAATTGTACCACACCATATACACCCCTAAATACTACCATTCAGCCATAATGGGTGTTATGCCATCCATATTCTTTTTCTTGCCATACATTATTCCTACCATATATTTAAGGTATAATCCCTACACATCTATCTTTAATTCATCTAAATTTCACATATACATATTATTTTCTTTAATTACAAAATGTGCACACTTTAGGTGTTTTTCATTCCATAACTATTTCAATAATCTAACTTTTTTCACTTAATTATCATCCAATTCAACTTATTTAATAATTCACATTAACATAACATTTACATAATCAAAATTATAATGAAATGTAAAAATTTAGGTATCCACTGACCTCAAATCCTTTACTTTCAAGCTAATTCACCTTATTTTTGCCTTTATCCTTCTTTTTCTCACCTTCCTCTTCCTTATCCCCACCTATTCAAATTCATAAAGTCCACAATCAATAAATTTTTCATACATTTACAACAAAATTCATATGAATATAACCTATTTTCTTCAATTCCTAACTAATTTTACCAAAAATTCTAATTATTTACTTGGTAAATTTTCCCTTCCAAAAATTCCATAATTTCCAAGCTCTTCTTTTCACTGATCACTTAATCATATTAGGTAGAATGAAAATTAGCTAATTCTAGGTGAAATTTGGGGTAAAAATTAAGTATATTTTAAACTTGACAGAAAAAATAGTCGAGGAAGATAGAGATGTTGGTTTGGCCATAAGAGATGAAGAAGATGGCTAAATTTTGTTAACATTTCTACATACTTCCATGCTTTTTATAAGCACCTAATTGGAGAGCTAGGATTGGTCCAAGCATTATTTGATCCAAAGGTAATTATATTGCCACTTGTAGTCCTCCTACTCGTTCTAATATTTTCTTTATCAAATATTCATGCAAATTAGTCCAAAAATATTTGAAAAATATTTCTTAAAGTGTACATAAATTTTTGAATCAAAACCATATCATTTTGGTAAATTTTTGATCCAATAATGCAATGATCAATTCGGTAATTCACTTTTTTGTCAATTTTATTTTAAAATTTTACTTTCAAAAATTCATTTATACTATTTCTAACAGTTTCTCATGGTCTGAATAATTTTCTTAAGACCCGAATAATTTTTTTTATGCTTGATCAAATTTTAGGTCAACTGATGCACTATTCACACCAAAATCGTGACTTATTTTTCTTTTCGATTTTTGAGGCCTTAATTTACCTAAATTTTACGTCAAATTACATTCTCAAACCTGATATGAATTATACTTTCTAGTGCTTATGAAACGTATTTGTGTGTCCTAGGTGGTACCATTCACCTTGATGGAACCATTTTCGATCTAAAAAATACTATTCACGTAGTTGAATTTTTTGTACACTATAGATTCTTATAGATAAACCATAAATCATCATGAATTATTATTTAAATTACTAATGACATTATTTAAGGTTCATCTTCATCATACATTTATGAGTTATTTTTTTTATTGATGCTACCTCATTTAAATGTTGTGCAACATATGTCAGCAAGGAATCTTTTTATAGTAGTGGTGCAAATATCCTTAGACTTGAGATCATCAAAGTTATGTTAAGTAGTGAATGGTATAATTTGATTCTACAACTGGTTGCCTTTATTGTGGGATGAACATTGTAATACCCTAAATAATATTCTAATAGGATTAGAACGAGTTTAAGCATGTATTGGCATGAATTCTGATGTAAAAGAACATTACTTGTATAGTGGAGACATAAGTGGAATTTATGAAATTGTAAAAGGTATATGAGTAACTGAGGAATTATTAATGTGCGCCTATAAGTAAGGATTAAATTGATAAAAGAAATGAGAATTTAGGTGAATTGGCAACTGTAAGAGAATATAAGAAGGAACTTGTAATTAACCAAAGACCAAATATATGCATCAATAAGGAGTGGACACCATGCATATTCTAGAGACTTGTTCCATTTATTAAGGCATAAAATCTGCCTCTTTAAAAGAGATGGTCAGCCATGTCAAGGTAATAATTTTTAGATTTTCTTGTTCTTTCTTCTTCACAAAACCTTTTTAAATTATGCTCTTGGAAGAAATAATTTAAGAGTAATAGAGAGAGCTTAATAGCATAAGGGTTTAACGTTAAAGATTTAGCTAAAGATATGGTAGGAGAGAAGGTGGATGCTGGCTATAGGATTTTTATCTTTTCCGCATCAAAATACACTTATCTACATGCATAAATAATTGATCGAGATTTAGCAAATTAAGTAGTGATTTGAAGCATTAGGTAAATAATTTATGCATTTAAGCATAAATTCTCTTCTTCTCTTTTCTTCTCGTCATTCAAGATTTAGAAATTAATGTGTACTCAAATTTGTATTTGATTTGAGTGTAGCTCTTTAGTGGAAGAAAGAGCAAAGAAGAGCTATATAGAAGTGGAATCAGCTAGTTTACAAGAGGCATGGGAATTAATTCCTGTAATTAATGTAGCCTTTTAGATGATTAATTGATTTGAACATGAATTTTGTTATGGTATTAGTGAAGGATAATGAAATTATAGGTAATTCATGTGTTCAAGAACAAATTAAGCCAATTCATGTGTTCGAGAACAAATTAAGCCTTATATTGATGTTAGATAAAACTCTGGTTTTAGTTCACTTGAACAATTTCATGTATTTTGGCCATAACTTGGCCTATAGACCCCTAAATTGAGTAATTAGTGCCATTAAAATATTAAGACATAAGGCTTAACTTTCATGAGATCTCTAGTGCTAATACTACCTCTAAAATACTCAAAAAGGGCCTAAAAATTAAAAGTCTATTATTGGCCCCTATTTTGGACCAACTTATAGTTTTTTAGGTATAATTCCTAAAACATAACTCCAAATTACATTATTTTTATGTCAATGGAAACTATACATATACAAGAATAAAAGTTTAAAAGACCATTTGGTCTAAATTTGGCTGAAACTATGTCAAAAATGAAAAGTGATATGAATAAAGAATTTTATTGAATGAACTTGAGAAATTCTAAGAGACTCATGGTGGGTAAGATTTTCTAACCACAGTGAGGACACATTCTGGATAAATAGTATTATTTTAACTCAAAGGCTTGTGGTGGTCACAATTTCATAACCACCATAACCCATGTATGGATTTGAGTTCTCACGACAAGCACAAATTCATGACCACCATAAGGATGACTTCTATTTGTTTGGTGATTATTGATTTTAAGGAAGTCATGATAAGCATAAATTCATGACCATCATGACCCTTAACTGTTTTTTATTTTTATTGAATTTTCTCCTTTCTTAACTCATTGGACGTTCCTAAAGTATTTTATATGATTATTAAAATTTGAAGGTGGATTTAAGTATGTATTAAGATTGTTTCAATTCATTAATTATTATGGTTTAAACACTTTAAAGTGATGAGTTATTATCTCAAATAAATATGATTATTAATTTTTTTAGATCTAGTAAATGATGGTTCTAAAGCGATATATGTTTGTAATGCCTGAAACGCTGCATTTTGATATAAGTAGGACCTGTTAGTATTTAATTTATGGGTAAATAGGCATGTCTAGAAGGGTTTTCAACTACTGCTATTCTGTTAGATACTTTGATGTCTTTGTTAAGGCTATGCCTTTTCTGTTATAGACTATGTCTCTTCCAATTTCTAATTTTTAAGGTGATGCCTCTTCTATATAGATACCGATGGTATCTTTTGCTCTATTACTCATTCGTGCATCTTGAAACAAAAGTAGGAAACCCTGTAACTGTGATGTTTTATATCTATCCTATTCTAATCTTTGGTTAATCTATTTAGATATCGATAAAATTTAATAAGATTCTAGTAATTGCTTCGTTTATTTCAAATTACATTCTGAACACTTCCTGGATTATATAACTAAGGAATAAAATTCATTTAATTAATTTACATATCTAGTAATATGTCTTATATTATGGTTATTTAAATTTTATAACTCACTAACTTGAAATTTTTATAAGACTACTGTGGGTAGTCACCAACATGCGTTATTTAACCCATACTAAGTTTTATGCTTGGCATAATGGCTTTTGTCCATGCAGGTGTCAATTTGCTTTGAAGTAGGAATTCGAGGAAAGATAACTGCAGTTGGCCAATGAAGGAGTTAGGATTTAAAGCTTTTACACTTGTTGGATTGTTGGAAATGTAAGCCTTATAAAGTCTTATGTAATTACAATGCAATCTGCATTCAAGAAAGTATCTAGTAATCAATATATGTATACTCTTAAATAACCACTTGGAACTTATAATTCCTTTAAGAGTGTTGGCTTGGGTACCCTTGCATCCTTCTAGGGGATATTAGGGCATGATAAACATAGCTAAAAGGTTGGGTATATCATGAACTAATTGAAGATAGTTGAGTGATCAATAAAGGATTCACCATTTTGAATTTATTAAGGAAGTTATCTCACATTTTCTATACTACCTTTGTTCAGAAAATCTCTAGCTAGAGTGGAATCTCATAAGAGTTGACATCAATCCATACTCAACCCAAATGAGATAAAGTAAGGTGAAAGTAATAATTGTACAGCAACTATTTTATGGAAGGGTTCAGTCAAAACCACTTGACTTTTCTGTCACTTAGGTAATCATGATACCTGGTTGATAGTCTTTTATGATTTATGCATAAACACAAGTATAAATATTAATTAGAGAATTAATATAATCATTAAAAAGATTTGAATCATGCAATTGTTTAATTGCAATTTTATTTGTACTACTAAGTGAACTAGAAAATCCAATAGGTCATACACTTATATAGAAAGGGCATTATGGTAAAATGATAAATATAATAATATTTGATATTATTATATAAAGATAATGAAGATGGAAATAATTAATTAAAGGAATTCAATTAATTGTTCAAGTGCAAAAAACTCCGCAGAACTTTCTATGCATGGCATGTAATAACAGACTAGACTAGTCTATTTTGATCCAGAATGAAATATCATTGGACTATAAGTGTTATAGGACTGATATAATGATTTAGGATAACTTGGAGAATTAATTAACAAGCACAAAATAAAAATCATATGTGCAAAAGCTCATTGGAATTGGCTTCTACGTAGAAAGGTGATAAAAGGTCTTAATGGCCTAATTTTTAGGCCAAATTAAACTAAATATGATTTATAAGTGTTATGGACCTAATATATAATTTGGTTGGATTTGAAATTTATTTGAGCAATTAAATCCAAGTCCACACAAAAAAATAGTAAAAAGGCCTTTATGCATGGTCCATTCGAAATAGACTCAAACTGGATTTAATTAAGTCAAATTAATTAATTAATCAATTAGGACTTAATTTTAAATTAATTCTCCAACTAATTTAAAGTTATAATCCCATTAGAATTATACTTTTGACTTGGAGTATAAAAGTAGAAGTTCAGTGGTAGTTAGACAAAATAGTTTAGATTATTTTTTCTTTCTTCCTCTCTTAGTTGAATCCTCTATCTATACCATAAGGAATTTTGACTACCTCAATCACCCAATCTTTTAGTTCTTTTGCTTCTTTTATAGTATGGATTAGCAATGGTGGTGTTCACCATTGGAAATTTTGGTTAATTTAATACAACCCGATAGGAAGTAATTAATTGTTCGACGCCCACCCTCAAAGGTGAAATTTTGTTTCACTTAGGTTTTTATAATTTCATGATGAGAACTTTAGTTAATATGATTAAAAATTTTAAATTTTTGCTATATATGTGATGTATGTAACCATGAAATCCCAAAAATTAGCACTATACACAAATCTATATTTGAGTCAAATTATACAATTGACTTTTTAACTAGAATAAAACCAAATTGTACCTTCAACTTTTTTTGAAATAAATCTGAATATTTTATCTAAAATCAAATCAAGAACCTATTTAGTTGTATCAAATTATTCATAAACCGAATTGGACTAAAAGAAAGCATATTTATTAATTATTATATATAATACTAATCATTTATAGACAAATATTATTTATAGATTATATTATACATTTATCATATAAATTTAAATTTATAACTATTTGTATTTTAAAGCATAAAATTAAAATAACAATTACTTAATAAATAAAAAATATATTTTATTTATTAATAAAATAAATGTAATTACTAGAATAATTATTATATTCTTTAAATTGTTTAATAAATAGTTAACTTAAGTATTCATTAGTTATAATTCATGATTGAACAAAATCTTTTATATATATATATATATATATATATATATATATATATAATCTCATTTCGCATCACTAACTGACTTTATCCACATGTAACAAGTATGAGATATAAGCTCGATTCCATGGTCTAAATACCCTTTGGAGAGGAAAATATGGGGAGATAAAATTTCTGTAGAGTTTTGGCTTGTATAGGAAGTCTGTGTAATTTGCAAAATTTTTCAGGCCTATTTATAGAGCCTTATTCTCTAAAATAATAAACTATTCTTTAAAGGAAATAATATGAAAAATGAAGTTACCTTTTTCCAAATAAAGAATTTTCCTAATTAAAGGATTTGATATGGATCTCTTTCCATGTCTGATTTATTTCCTTTCTAATATAGATCACTTCCATATCAGTATAATTATCTCTCACTCACACATGACGAAACACTTTCCAGTCGTTATCTGCAATCATACAGATAGATGACCGTGCAACTAGCATACATCAAGAGCACTGATGTTATACACCTGTTAGGAATATATAGCATCTCAAAAAATAAGATCATTTTAATCATGTATGCCTAACCTCTTATTGCCTTTTTACATTTATTGTTTCAACTTATGATCTCAAAAAATAATTTTCATGTTCACTATTATGTCTTTACTCATAGAGACTATAATAGGCATGCCGATGAACCACAAAACTATTAAATATGATCGAAAGGCTATCTTTCTCTCTTACTTTATGCCACCCATCATGATTTAGCACTTTTCTAGTTAGATCCGCCAAGCCAAATTTATCTCATTACCTCTTGGAGACTAACTAAGCTAGCCACATTAAACCATATTTCAGAGATAAGTTAAGGGTTCTAAGGGTCGTTCACATATAAGGTCTCACATTAGGGAAAGTTGAGATTGATTACTTTAAATTCCCTCCCTTTGGTCGACTTAAACACACATGGTATGAAACATGTGTCATGGTGTTCTTTTTTTTCTTTTAAACAAGTGCATGTCACACAAAATATATACATATATATACAACACCATGTAGAAGCATAAGGTTACGATGCACCAAAGCATCCAACTTTAGTCCTCTTACATAAGAATAACTTTTGGCTTACAAGATAGAATATGATAGTTACATTTAATTTATCATGGGATTAATCTTAACCTTATTTTGGATCTCAATCCAAAATATGCAACCTCATACATGTCTTTATCTTACACCTTAATAAGATTAATCTTGTAATTTCTGCAAGATAATACTTTTATTTTAAACAGGCCTTCGAGTTCATCATTTGTTCAAAACTTGCTCATCTTAGTCTTTGTCAATTCATTGTCAAACTAAGGTAAACACCCATGTGAGCATGCTATTTCTTTGTTCGATATATTCAATCATATAATAAATAGCAATAAATATTCACACTTAAATAGTCACACTCGTGTATTGCCAAATAATGAACTTTATTATTATTTGTAATTAATAACGTTAAGGGATTAAATAACATAGTACAAATTAAATCCTATGCAAACCTTAAGATCTAATGTGTCTCTCAAACACATCTCCCCATACAGGTTTAGTCAACGGATTTGCAATCATTTCATGCATGGAAACGTATTATAAGTTTACTTCTCTTTGTGTAACAATGTCCTTTGTGTATTGATCCTTATGTCGATATGCTTAGTCCTACTATGAAATTTTAGATCTTTAATGTAAGACATCGATGACTGACTATCACTATAGACTATCATTGGTTCCTCTAAGGCAGTTACTCTTAAATGGTTTATAAACCATTTTAGCCAAATTGCCTTGTGTACTATAACTGAAGAAGTGACAAATTCAGCTTCTATTGTATATAGGGCCACATAGGTTTGTTTCTTGCTACTACATGAGATGGCACCCTTACCAAGCAATAATACATAACTTGAAGTGGATTTCCTCTCATCCATAGCACCTCTCCAATAAGCATCTGTATATTTTCTCAATTACATATCTTTTCCTTAATAATAGAGAGAATAATCTATGGTACCTTTTAAGTATCTAAGTATGCTTTTGATGGCTTTCCAATGTGCTTCACCTGGGTTGGACTAATTCTACTCATGATGCCTACTGCATAGCATATATCAGGTCTAGTATATAACATTGTATACATTAGACTTTCCATGGCACTAGCATATGGATTGTTTCTCATACTTTCCATTTCTTCTAGCATCTTAAGATACAAAATTTTGCTAAGAAAATAATTCTTAGCAATGGGATTGTCTACGGGTTTACAATTTTGCATATTAAATCATTCAAAGACTTTGTTGATGTATGCCTTTTATGAAAGTGATAGCTACCTTCTTGAATAATTCCTTAAAATCTTAACTCCAAGGATATAATCTACTTGCCGCATATCTTTCATTTCAAATTTAGATGATAACCAACCTTTGATTTCATTTATGTACCCTTTATCATTTTCAATAATCAGTATGTTGTCTACATACAATGTTAAAATGAAATTTTTATTTTGAAAGCTTTTGTGGTAGACACAATGGTCTTTATCAATCATGTTAAACTCATTCGACATGATTGTATCATGAAATCTTAAATACCGCTATCTTAAAGACTGTTTAAGGCTATAAATTGATCTTTTCAATTCAGCAAACCTTATATTCACTGTCTTTTTTAATGAAACCTATAGGCTATTCCATGCAGATTGCTTCATCTAATCCTCCATCGAGGAAAGTAATCTTCACATCCATTTAATGTAGCTCTAGGTTTAAACTAGCCACTAGAGCCAAAATTAACCTTATAGGTGTAATTCTAACATTAGGTGAGAAAGTCTCTTTATAGTCAATCCCTTCTTGTTGTGTAAACTCCTTAATGACTAGCCAAGCCTTGTATCTTTCAATACTTCCATTGGCTTTTTTCTTTATTTTGAGAATCCATTTATATCCAATTGGTTTGCATCCTTTTGGTAGATCAACTAGTCCCAAACTTGGTTTGATCACATGGATGCCATTTCTTCTTCCATTTCTTTAATCCATTTTTCCTTAGCTGGGCATGAAAGAGCTTCTTTTAAATTTTTAAACTCTTTTTCATCTTATAGGCTAATAAAAAGGTCTTCATTCGATCTTTCGATCTTAAATCATCGGAGTGGAATCCTTTTCCTTTAAGATTTTTGCAGTTCCAATTCATAATAAACATATCTCATATATTCATCATGATTCAAAATGCTCCTACTAGGATTGAGCTCTATGCTCCCACTAGAGCCAGAAACACTCCTACTCAAGTAAAGATCCTGAACATCCATGCTCCCATTGGAGTCAGGAATACCCCTATTAAAACAAGGATCCCAAACACCCAAATCATTGGGAACAGGGTCATGACCATCTTCCTTTAATTCCCTCCCACTCGAATGGAGTGATCATGATGGTTTCTCTTCTGAAGTTTCATAGAAAGTGAAGTCTTAACTCATTTTTCCCAACTTTGAAAATTCATTCTCAAAGAAAATGATATCTCATGATTCAAACTTTGTCAATATGCCCTTTTCTTGCTCACCCATGAATATGTATCCTTTTGATACTTCAGAATATCTCATGAAGATACTCTTTTTATCTCTTGGTCCTAATTTACCAAATTTGCTTGAGGTATTATGAGCATAAGTAGCACAATCTTAAGGTCATAAATGGCTTAAGTTAGCTAATCAATCAGGCCACAACTCATAAGGAGTGGATGTGATAGACTTAGAGGGCACACGATTTATAACTTTATGGAAATTGATAATGTATCTCCCCAATAGGAGATTGGTAAATTACCTCAGCCATCATTGATTTTACCATGTCTAGGAGAGTCTTATTTCTCCTTTTCACAACACTATTTTGTTGTAGAGTTCTAGGAATAGGCAACTAATGCTCAATTTCTTTTTCATCACATAAAGCTTTATATTCATCTAAAAGATATTCTCAACCTTGGTTAGTTCTTAAAGCTTTTATTTCTTTGTCTAATTGATTTTTTACTAGATTCATATAAATTTTGAAGCAACTCAATGCTTCTGACTTATGAGAAATTAAATAGACATGACCATACCACAAACGTCAGAATGAATTAATTGTAATGGAAATTTGGCTCTAGTTCCTTTTTCAAACAATTTTCTAACCAATTTTTCTTTCAAACAATGCTCACAAATAAGTAATTCAACCTTATTTAAATTGCCTATTAATCCTACTTTGGCTAATCGACTCATTCAGTCTTGATTGATGTGGTTTAGTTTAGCATGCCACTATTTCAAATTGTCCTCATAACTATGTGAAAAAGAAGACATAAATGAAAAACTAGTTTTATTTGAATAGTAAGGAACAACATCCATAGCAACAAAATTGTTCAGAACAAAACCAGAAACCTAAAAAAAAAGTTATCAAAATATAAGCATACATTGTCATCCTTAAAATGCATATCAAAACCAAGTTTCATTAAGGCTAAAATTGAAACTAAATTCCTACAAATATCTGGGGCATAGAGCACATCATGTAGGAGTAAGCTTCAGCCTTCATGCAAGACTAATCTACACGTGCCAATCTATTCAACTACCACTGTAGCATTGTTTCCCACATAAATCCACTTTGCTTCATTTGGAATTCATCAAAATTTAACAAAGTCATCTCAATCCCTTGTCAGGTGGTCCGTTGGTCTTAAATCTTTCACCCATAAAGGATGAAATTCAGTTAGAAGTACAAAACTTGATACATAAATTTCACCCAATCTTGAGTCAAAATATAGTACCTTTTTTTTAACAATGCACTCTTTTGCATAGTGCCCTTTCTGTTGGCAGTTAAAACATTCCACTTTTGAAATGTTTATCTTTTTCTTACCTTTGGACCTATTGGTATTCTGTTTCACCTTCTACCTTTCAGGCTCTTATGCCCTTTCCTTACCTCAACCATTAAAGTCTTTTTTCTTATTCTAGTTAGAATTCATTCTTCTAGAATAGGACTATGTCATGTGTACTTCGATATTAACCTTAATTGATGCTAGAGGTCCTCTTCAAGCTTTAAGTGTCATACGAGATCTCTGAATGTCTTTATTGTATCCATGTTAGTTAATTGCATTTTCATATGCTTTTAACTATCAGGTAAAGATTGGATGGCAACCTGGACATGCTACTCATTAGTTAACTTATAATCAACCTCACTAAGCTTATAAATCATGTTTTCCGTCTCCCTTAGCTATTTTCGCATAGTATGATCAAATTTTTCTAATAAATGTCAAATTTGATTGTAAAAGATTGAAGCTTTATTAAAGACACACATCTAAAATTTTATCATAATGTAATCTATAGATGTATTGTATTTTTATACTTGTGGAATTGCTTAGTGATGTCATCATCCATTGCACTCAGTAGGATGATGTAAGCTGATAGTTATGAATTATACTATATTTTTAATATTTTTTATGTGTTTAAATTAGTTAATTTAGTATTAATTTGATTGATTTCATATTTAATTATTTAATTTATGTATTTTTATATTTAATTGTAAGGTTTGGTATTTTCAGGGCTTAATTGAAGAAAATGAGTAAATTGAAAAAATGAGAGTTTAAGAGGCAAATTTGTAATTTTTGGAAAGAATGAAAGAAAGTGTCATTTGGGATAGCAAAGAGTCACTCTCTTGAGTGATCTAACACTTTCATGAGTGATTCTAGTCACTCACATAAAGAAAAGATTCACTCACCCATCACTCTCCTAAGTTTTTCAAGAGTTTTAATGATTAAAAACTTCCTATTTCACTAAAATTCAAGTCCTCTTTGGTTTAAGATGCTTCAAGGCACAAAATTTATTCTTTGGAGGCTATAAAAGAATGCTCACGACACCAAAATAAGGGGAGAGACAATTAGATACGAATTTTCATTACTTTTTAGTTTTTAATCTAGTTTTCTTTAGTTAATTTTGTATAGTATTTTTCAGATTAATTTTATTGTTTTCTTAGTTTTCAATTCTCTTTATTTTAGTTGTTGTTTTCATTTTGGTTGTTATTTCATTTTAATCATGTTTGTTGGGAATTATCGGTTACATGCATCTCATACATAAGCGGAATTTAAAGTTTTTAACCAATAGATTTGATCTTTCCATAAATTTACAATATACATATTAATGAAAATAAGAAAAATCACCTTTGATTTTTGTTGAACAGTTGATTTTCCTTCTCACCGGGTTGTCGCAAACCACCGTGTCCAAAGTTGAATACCTCTAATGAGTAATCCACACTAGAGAAGGATTGAATGAACCAACAAAGGAGGAGAACAAGGGCTGGCTGAAATTCCCTTAATTCTAGCAAGGGAGTGGTGGTTAAGGTTGAGAGAGTGAGAAATTCTTTTCTCTTAATTGTTCACCTTAACCCTAAAACCCTATCAATTGGATTTTTATAAAATCCAACTTCATAATAGGATTGGGCTTTTTAAAATTGCTGGAGAAATATTAAATGGACTTTTAGAATTATTAATAATTTATTTGGTCTCAATTAAATCCAATTTAAGTCCTTTCACAAAAGACTATGCACAAAACCCACAAACTAGGCCCTTTGTGCATATACTTGGATTTAATCACCCACAAATGAATTCCAAATCCATCCAAATTAAATATGTAGGCTTCATAACACTTATGAAATATATTTAATTTATTTTGGTCCAAGAATTAGGCCTCTAAGGCCTTCTGTCTTTAGTTGGCATGAAACCCTTCCTCTAGAGGGTTTCTACGCCAAACTCAACCTTCTGGGCCTCCATTATTTTCTCCAATTGATCTATTAATTATTATATCAGCCCTATAACACTTATAGTCCAATAATAATTAATTATGAAATACAATATTTCAATTAGGTTCATTTTATAAAATATTTCTAAAAAGTTCTGCGAACAATTTTACTTGATCATAATTAATTAAACTCTTTAATTAATTATTCTCTTATTCACTTCTCTATTCCCATAATAATATCAAATATTATTATCCTTGTCATTTTACCATTTTATCCTTTTCTCTATATGTGTGTGACCTATTGGGTTCCTGTCCATATTGGCAGTATAATATGTAATTGTGAGTTTTATTCAAAACTCACATGATTTAAACTTCTTTAAATAATTTTATCAATCCTTATTGATATTTATGATACACTATTATACAAATCATGAGCGGCCTCCAGCTAGGCATCATGACTACCCAAATGTCAGGAAAGTCAAGTGATTTGACTATATCCTTCCATAGAAACAGTTACCATGCAATTACTCCTTTCACCACTCTTATCTGAATTAGATTCTAAGTATGAATTTCTGTCAACTCATATAAATCTAATTACGTATGTTCTATTAATTTAACCATTGTTCCCAAAATGCCCTTCATGGATCTCTATCCATCTTGACATATTACTCTGGCCAGAGATTCTCTGAACAAGGCAATTATAGAATCATGCGAGATAACTTTCCTTAATAAATCTAGAATGGTGAATTCTTTATTGATCACTCAACTAACTTCAAGTAGGTCATGATATACCCAACCTTCTAACTATGTTCACCTCCAGTTTGAAGTAATCAGTTATAGAGTCAAAGTATACCACTTGCTACTTAAAATAACTTTGGTGATCTCAAGTCTAAGGATACTTACAAAATCGCTATGAAGAGATTCCTCACTGACATAGATTTAATATTTATGTGAGAATTCTCTTTGTAGGTCTCCAATGAACTTGTTCTTCTAACAAGCATCCACATGTTAGCTTTGATTATCTTCCATAATCACAGTTATGAGAACCACTACTTGAACCATTCAAGAAGCTTAACATGTGCGTGCTAGTCTGTCCAAGACATAATGGATCTTTTCAGCTCTGAGAATAATTCTCACTTGCCTGATCCAATCAGAATAGTTGTTGCCAACCAACTTGTTATGCAAGATTGATCGTATATTAATGTTTGATGTGCTCATGATGATGACCTAGATGTAAAAAAGAAAACATATGAGAGTACATTCATATATATGTATGTATTAATTAGGTCTTTAATTAATCCATTTACTCCCACTATTTTATTATGAATCAATAGCCCTCATTATTTAATCCGAGAAAACCCAATGGTTTTCTTAATAGGCCAATATCCAATCCTTGATACGAAATTTAACCTTGACTGTGGTCAACAAATCAAACTCCATACCCTTGAAAGGTAGGTATCTCTATACCAATTGTGTCTCTACACAACTATTGGATCATTAGGTTATCAACTCTTGATACATGTATATAATATATGCATTCCCTAATCTTGCCTTTAAAACCATTAGCCTTGATTGTGGTCAACAAGCTAATAAGCTAGTTAAGATGACCTATTTAATTAGATTTGAACATATTTGATATAATGTGAGCTTGACTGTGATCAACAATCCACACTATAAAGAACTCTGGTTCTCCTCAAATTAATGAAAGGCTTGTATACCTTAGTATTATTATGAGGGATTTTAGTTAATTAAGTCTCATCATACATAGTTGGCATACATTGGTATGCATCCTATATCTATCACATAAATATAAGCATATAAATATGGTATAGTTATGGACTTTACTACATTGATTTTCCTGAGCCAAAAGGTAAATCAAAAGGTCACACCTAAGTAATATGCATGATTCAAACATGTAAAAAAATAATTACATTATCTTCAAACTTGTTAGATCTCTATCCGGCCCATCTTGCTCCTTGATAATGGTCTCCATCTCTATCTCTAATTCTAATCTAAGTAATCTAATTACATATTACAATTTGAAAAAGAAATACAAACCAAAAACAAGTGACCAAGACATGAAAATCCTCATTGGGCTTAAACATGCATTATGCTCAATCACATTAGGCCTTTGTCCATAACTATCCATCATGCGAATCATACACCCTTATATGCATTTATAATGCATAAAGTAAAACACATAATGGATTACTAACTTTGTTTCAACTCTTGAAACATACTTTTGAGTTATTTTAATAATGTGATCAAATTAGGAAACTTTTTCCATTTTGAAAACTTTCATTTTAGGAAACCTTTTTGCATGCATGTGTTCTTGCCTTAATTATCAATTCAATTGATTATTAATTAATTATCAACTGATTATTTAATTAATTAATCATATTAAATAATTAAAAAAGCAATTTTGGGCTTAAAACAAGGGTAGGCCGAAACTCACACAATAAACCCTAAAGTGTGTTCACATACAAACTAGTTTTGTGTCTATTGGACCATTTGGGCCTTTTGAAATGAGTCAAGCCCACTCCAGCCCTTAAAACCCATTAATAAACTTAATTATAGTTTATAATATTTAATTTAAATCAGCTCCATAGGCCCACCAAGTCATTCACTAATTTAAATCAAGTTCGTAAACATAATTAAGCCCATTAAGTGATTTTAATGAATTAGAATTAATCCAATTAATTCAAGACCCATTTTAATTAATCCAATTAATTAAAAACACATTAATATATCAAATATATCAGATTTAGAAGATTAAAAATCATTTTAAACATGAACACACCAAGAACATGCCAAGAACACACGAAGAACACAAATTTATCAAACTTTTCGACTAAACTAATTTTCATGCAAAACTGGTTCGATTTTAATTTTGTTTGATCCTATGGCTTAATATCACATATTAAACACATAAATTATCATCAAAATAATTTTAGAGTGGATCAATAAAAATTTAATTTAGAACAGCCCCTAAACTTTATTGAAAAATAAAACCCTACACGCCATTCACAATGACTCTTAGAATCGTTTTTTTTTATTTTTCATTTTATATATTTGATCACATATATCCAGAAATCAATATTTCTCATTAATGAACAATAAAATCTGATATTTAAAGTTCCTGAAATAAATAACTCAAAAATAAAAACTATTTCGCAGAAAAATATAGAATTATAGATTCATGGCAAAATCGAGCCTCTGATACCATGTTGAGAACTATCGGTTACATGCATCTCATACATAAGCAAAATTTAAAATTTTTAACCAATAGATCTGATCTTGCCATGAATTTACAATTTACATATTAATGGAAATAAGAAAAATCACCTTAGATTTTTGTTGAACAGTTGATTTTCCTTCTCACCGGGTTGTCGCAAACCACAGTGTTCAAAGTTAAACACCTTTAATGAGTAATCCACACTAGAGAAGGATTGAATGAACCAATAAAGGAGGAGAACAAGGGCTGGCTGAAATTCCCTTGATGCTAGCAAGGGGGTGGCGGTTAAGATTGAGAGAGTGAGAGAAATTCTTTTCTCTTAATTGTTCACCTTAACCCTAAAACCCTATCACTTGGATTTTTATAGTTAGGTTAAAAATCCAACTTCATAATAGGATTGGGCTCTTTAAAATTACTGAAGAAATATTAAATGGGCTTTTAGAATTATTAATAATTTATTTGGGCTCAATTAAATCTAATTTAAGTCCTTTCACAAAAGACTATACACAAAACCCACAAACTAGACCCTTTGTGCATATACTTGGATTTAATCACCCAAATGAATTCCAAATCCATCAAAATTAAATATGTAGGCTTCATAACACTTATGAAATATATTTAATTTATTTTGGTCCAAGAATTAGGCCTCTAAGGCCTTCTGTCTGCAGTTGGCGTGAAACCCTTCCTCTATAGGGTTTCTGCGCCAAACTCAATCTTCTGGGCCTCCATTATTTTCTCCAATGGATTTATTAATTATTATATCATCCCTATAACACTTATAGTCCAATAATAATTAATTATGAAATACAATATTTCAATTAGGTCCATTTTGCAGAATATTTCTAAAAGATTCTGTGAACAATTTTACTTGATCATAATTAATTAAACTCTTTAATTAATTATTCTCTTATTCACTTCTCTATTCCCATAATAATATAAAATATTATTATCCTTGTCATTTTACCATTTTATCCTTTTCTCTATATGTGTGTGACCTATTGGGTTCCCGTCTATATTGGCAGTATAATATGTAATTGTGAGTTCTATTCAAAACTCACATGATTTAAACTTCTTTAAATCATTTTATCAATCCTTATTGATATTTATGATACACTATTATACAAATCATGAGCGGCCTCTAGCTAGGCATCATGACTACCCAAATGTCAAGAAAGTCAAATGGTTTGACTATACCCTTCCATAGAAATAGTTACCGTGCAATTACTCCTTTGACCACTTTTATCTCAATTAGATTCTGAGTATGGATTTATTTCAACTCATATAAATCTAATTACATATGTTCTATTAATTTAACCATTGTTCCCAAAATGCCCTTCATGGATCTCTATCCATCTTGGTATATTACTCTGCCCAGAGATTCTCTGAACAAGACAATTATAGAATCATGCGAGATAACTTTCCTTAATAAACCTCGGATAGTGAATCTTTTATTGATCACTCAACTAACTTCAAGTAGGTCATGATATACCCAACCTTCTAACTATGTTCACCTCTAGTTGGAAGTAATCAGTTATAAAGTCAAAGTATACCACTTGCTATTTAAGATAACCTTGGTGATCTCAAGTCTAAGGATACTTGCACAACCGCTATGAAGAGATTCCTCACTGACATAGATTTAATATTCATGTGAGAATTATCTTTGTAGGTCTCCAATGAACTTGTTCTTCTAACAAGCATCCACATGTTAGCTTTTATTATCTTCCATAATCATAGTTATGAGAACCACTGCTTGAACCATTCAAGAAGCTTAACATGTGCTAGTCTATCCGAATTAACAATGTCTTATCTTGTTAATTCTATGACTAGAAATATTTATATATTAACACATTTGCATGCAATAGACATCTCATATCATGAACACTTCATGATTGCCTTTGCACTGTGTTTATAATATCTAGGACTTCATTTATTAATTTAAGATTTACAAATTCATGTATTTAAACATAGCATTAATAAATGAATGATGCATTTTATCAAGTATATGAATTCATACATTTGAAATACATCCCTATTACATAGGCTCTATGGCATACTCTCTAACAATGTTTGGTAAGTAATTTCTTATCTTTTGCTGAGAAAAACTTGAACCCTTTTTCTTTTATTGTAATGACTTAGTTTGTGCTTTAATTCAATTCAAGTTTGATTATTTCTTAGTTTTTAGTAAATTCTTGTCTTTGATTACATTGAGGTTGATTATTAATTTATTTGATTAATAGTTAATAATTGATTTAAATATGATGTATGATATGCATGTTTTTAGGTTGGTTTACTAGTATTGATGCGTGATTATTTTCGAATTTAGATGTTATTATGTATTGGTAAGAGTGGATTAATAGTAAGAAAAGTTGAACTAAGAATAGGTTGGAGTTAAGTTTAATTGAAAACGGATTTAATGAATCTTTAGGAGTTTAAAATTGAATTTTTATGCTAAATATTGAATTATTCTTAATAAGAATGCTTAATATTTAGAATGATATTCTTGATTAAGATATTGGGCTTTCTTTGTCTAGTTTTTTTTTTCCATAATCACTTGTGTTACTTTTGAATTGAGTCATTATAATGGAAGATGAGGTGGTTAGTTCCTTTAGCAGATGTATTTTAGTTATTACTTTTTTTTAATTCATGTTAGTTTAATTTTAGTTTTTATGTTGCTTTATTGTTAGTTTAGTTTAGTCCTTACATTTAAATTGAAAATATGGGAAATAATCTCATATTAATTAAATTCACACATGAAAATTTTTCTTAGCAATCCACGTTTTCTTAGGTATGATATACAGGATCTCAATCTTATTTTCCTATATTACCAGTTGATCTAGTACAATATTTAGACACTGATCAAGAGCAGTGGAATTTCACTTTTTCCAAGCCATATAGACATCTCGGTCCCACCTATGTTGGGTTATGGTGTAATCATCGGGTTCAGTCTTAACCAAACTTAAGGTTTCAAGAGCCTTTTACTTTTTAAACACATACTATATTTTTATACTTCAGATTTCATAATTGTCGCCATTAAGTTTCATGTCTTTGTTTAGTTCAGCGATAATTGATTTGGAAGCCATTTGGATCATTTGATCACAATAAAACAATTGTTGCACATTATTAAAAGAGATAAGGTAATACATGCATATGAAGGAATAACCTAATAAAGTTTTCTATTAGGCCTAAATTCGAAAAGGTTACTTACAGTACCAAATTACCCTCTAAGTCCTAATGTATAACCTTACATGTTAAAATTTCATGTATAGCAAAACAAAATTGTTGGATATTAAGTTCTTAAACTTGACATAGGATATTATAGGTTTGATAAACTAAGTCTCAACTCAATTATCATGCAATTATTTTTACTCATAAAAAAATTGCAAAGCAATTAACAATAAAAGAAATACATTTATAATAAATGTTAAATGCCATTATAATATTCAAAAATAAATGTATTTATTTAATCAATAAAATCCAACATTTCCTAAAAATAAGACACATTTGTCTTAAAATAACAATAGAAAACATAAATCTCATCTAAAATATCCACATGTAAAAAATTGACACTCATGCCAACTATTACACTATAAGAAAAATCCAATTTCTTGATGGAGTTGAATGAAATTCCATAAGGAAAGCAAAATGCCGACAAAATTTTGCGACGAAAAATAGCAAAGGAGAAATGGTTGTAAGCACCTTTACAGACGGAAAATATTTCTGTAGATAAATTTACCGATGAAACATATTTTCATTAATAAATTTACCAATTAAAAACAACATCCGTTGATAATTTCATTGGTTAATGAAGACAAAAATTGTCATCATTTGTCATATTTACCGATGGAAAATTATTCCGTAGCTGAATTCCCGACGAAAATAAGTATTTCATAGTTAAATTTCTCAACGAAAATAAGTATTCCGTAGGCAATATTTCCTACAGTATGATATATTCCATAGGCAAATTTAGCGATGGAATTTGTTCCGTCGCTACATTTTGTCTATATTTTTAGTGACAGTTTGCTATATTTCTATCGGGAAAACTCAATTTTAATTTTTTTTTTATTTTATTATCTCTATATATTGGAATCCTAATCAACAATGTAATATTTTAATAGAGATCTAATAAGTAATATAATGTTAAATTTATAATATTCAATAGCATACCAAATCATTTTCTTACAAGTCTTTAAAGAATAAATATTATCCCTAACATTGCAATCAAATTGTTACTAGTCCCAAAAGTCATAAAATCTAAAGCCCTATATTGTCGGTGCAGGTGGATTATCTGGATGCTACAATGTACTGCCTTCGCCCCTTATTTCTTTCATCTAAGTACGGAGCTCAGCTATATATTTCATAGACTCACGCAATTGAGTTGCTAATAGACTAACTGTAGTCCGAAGTTCAACTACTTCCTAACTTAATGAGGTTTGTCTACTAGAGGCAATTGTACTGGATGTAGAGGCATGCATATATTGTGTATTTACAAAAGATCCAAGGCCAAAAATTCTTCCTTGACAGTCCCTACCACCAACTACCTATAAATACATCTAATTCTCATCAATATTAGGGTTATCCTGCGAATGTCATTGTACCTCCTCTTATATTTGATCCTATCATTATAATTATTTATACTCCTTAGTTATAATTTTAAACTAATATTATATATAAAATCAATATTGAAATATATACTTTACATTACATACATTTAATTGCTTGCATCGATTGTTGATGAATTTTACACCATCATACTTTTTGGTGCGAGTATGCATAAAAACCTATCTTGATGTAGGCTTTTGGCCAATAGACTTTTTCTGCATAGAAAAGAGGTAAATTACCTATGGTTTGCAAAATTTTTAGTAGATTTTCGTCTATTTTTATGATATTTACCCTTATATTAAACAAAAAATAAATCTCAACAAAATAGCCATTAATATGGCATCAAAAATATCATTTCCAAAATGACCCATCATAATAGAAAGATTACAATTAACAAATCAAAAAAGACAACAAATGATTCTAACAAAATGGCAGTAACATGACATAGAGTAACAATTAAAGAATGTCAATAACAAGACACAATCAAAAGTTTGTACTTTCCTAATGCTTCTAAAAGAATGGCAGGATCCATCAAAAGTACATACTTTAAAATTTAAATGTCAAGTTTTAATATTTATAATTTTTTCTGCATGTTTTTGGTGGGTCATAAGTCCACCAGTGTGCACAGGTAGACTCTCCCCCTTAGGTCCTCCTCTTCTGTTACTCGAATTTCACTCGAAAATGGATTTGGCCTCGGGCATTGACCAATAATTTTGTCAATTGTCCCATATTTCTTCAGATATAAAACGACGTCGTTCACCACTCAGTTTATGGGAACTAATAAAATCTCTATAACGTGCATGAGCTCGACCCTACCATATATTGTAAATAACATCAAATTTTGTATTCCAAAAAAATTCTTTCTGAAACATAAAAAAAAAAGTTTTATAAGTGTTTATAAACAACAATAATAATCTAATTAAAATCTACAATTAGATAAATAAAAAATAAAAAGATATTATTTAAATGTGCCTCAAACTCCTGATAATAAAGATCATTTGTTTCCTAAGAGAGATTCTTCCATAAATAACCGTCAAATTCTATTTTATCCTTAAATTTAGAGATGGTATGAGAGCATATGCTAGATGGGACCAACCGATAATAGATATCCAGGGGTTAAGATAATTTTCAAATTAAATACTATAAAAATTGTATAAACTATTACTAAAATTATGTATAGCATAATTTTGTGCTTCACTCACATATTATTGACAATAGTAATGTATATCCGTCCATCAACTCTTTTTGCTCTAGGCTGCATGCCTCCACCTCCATCCTCAGCAGATGTTACTATTCCTTAATTGATACATATTCATTATCAGGTGTAGGAGTAAATGTTTCACCAATAAATGGTGAAGGTATAGATGTAGTAGGGGTTCCGGATGGTGTAATACTATGTAGGATAGGTGAATTATAGGGATTATTAGTGGAGAAGATGATGCTTCATATGGTCATCTATAGGATGCTTCTCCCGATAGTAACCTAAGTCTTGGCGGTAACATACCTTTCTTTCTTTTTGGTGGCATCTTTTTGAACCTGAAATATATGAAATTGATTATTCCATATTAGAACAATATTAATTAAATATATGGAACAATATATTGTTGATGTAATAATAAATGTAATCATATAATATTAAATTACTTACACCAATTAATTGCTATCATCAGTCAATTGTAAATCAAAATCACCATCATCTTTTTTCTGAAGAATTAGAATCAAAATCAGGCTCCCCTTCATATCTCTTACCCTCTATATATTCCTCATCCTCTTCAAATGAAATATCAATAAATTCATTGTTTGGATCATTTAACGGTTCATTCTCATCGTATGTTACATCTTCATTTATTTCATGAACCTCCGATTCTTCTTCCTGAAATGCTTCATTTTCAATTTGTTTATTTTATCCTTTTGCAAGCACTGGAAAAACACCTCTCAATCTTATTTCGCACTTAAATAGCACACTTCATTTTATTAGAAATACAAGGTACTCAATTTCAATGATCTTAATAATTTTACCATAATAATCCATCGATTCATCTTGTATACAAACTTTACTATTTATTGTTGCCATATTGTGAGCAAGAGATTCGATATGAAATTTTTATCCATTAAAAAAATACACTAGATACAATTTAAAACTTTGTAAAGATCTTTTTGCTAGATCACATATGAACTTTTTTTCTATTTGATTTTCCAAAGCCTACATATCAAAAAAAATTTGTCATATTAATCAATTTAATGTCATGTAAAGACATAGTGTCATCTAATAGTCTAATTTTTTTCATTCATATCAAGGAAGTTAGAACTTACATATTTTTTGAACCATCGAGGAAAGTGTTTATCGACCTCTTTATTGATTTCATCCGGTATTTTTTCTAGCATTAGCTCATATAACCATTCTTTATATATACTAAAAACAACATTACTTGGTAAAAAAATTATATCCAACCCACCTCAAAAACCAAAATATAACAATTTATAAATTGTTTCATACTTACTGCACAAAAGGTTAAACCTCTTAATAATTCAATAAAATGTAACCATGGGCAGCCTCTATTTCTTCATCTGTCAACATTCTTCTACTAGATCATTCATATGTTTGGCCAGGATATGTGAAAATTAATGAGTTACCATCAATTTCACTCCTTTCACCCCCATCACCATTACAAGGAACTCTTCTTTCTCTTGTATGCACATATGGCTCAAAATAATATGAATAAAATGTACTTGCTTCCTCTACTAGGTATGCATTACATATAGAACCTTCAAATCTATCTTTGTTTTAATATTTTGCTTCAAGTGATGCAAATTCCTACATTAATTAGTATCTTAATTAAAGTTTTTAATGAAAAAAATACTATAAGTATTATCTAAATTTCATATGTAATTACCTCTCAAACGAATACGTCTATTGATGCTAAATGTATAGGTAGATGCTCCATGCTTCTAATTTGCACAAGATAACTGGTATTTCTTATTTTAGTCTTTCAATGTCAGCCAACTGTATTTCAGATGATGTTAAAATTTTGAAAAACAAACTTAATTCTGTTATTGCTTCCTAAACCTTTGTCGGTAACAAATCCTAAAATGCAATTAGGATTAGCCTTTGCATAAATACGTGACAATGATGACTTTTCATGCCAAATAATTTGTAACTCCTCATGTCTACACACCTTACCAACTTATAACCATCTAAAAATTTCAAACTTTTTAACCATTCACACAATACTTCCTTTTGTTTTTTGTCCAAAATGTAACATATTTTTGGATACTTACCCATGTGAGTATCTTTATCTAATTCATTCTTTCTACAAAAAAGTTTTAAATCAACTCTTGGTTTTGCATTATCCTTTGTCCTCCCTTCAATGTTCATGATGATGTTGAACAGATTGTCAAAAATATTTTTTTCAATATGTATCACATCAAAATTATGACATATCAAATTAGATTTTCAATATGGCAAATTCCAAAAGATGCTCTATTTTTTCCAACCGAAGTTTTTACTTATGCTCCTATTAATTTCATCAGTTTCAAGTTCTACAACTTTTAAAAGCCCTAATTGACCAATTTCCTGTAATATATATTCACCAAATTTATTATGGGGAGCATGTTTTTATACCATCTTATTCTTAATAAACTTGTGTTTATTGTGCCTAAATAGGTGATCTGTAGAAAAAAAATTTCTATGATTGTCAAACTAATATGTTTTGCCCCTATTAGGAAAATAAAATGCATTAGAATCATTGCCACGGTAAGGCCAAGCCAATTTCCCTGCTGTGCTTCATCCAAACAACATAGTATAAGTAGAAAAATCACTAATAGTTCACATCAAAGCTACTTTCATTTGAAAATTTTGTTTAAGGGACATATCATATGTTTCCACACCATATTTCCAAAGATAATTCAACTCAGATATCAATGGTTGCAAGAATACATCAATTTTATGCTTTGAATTTATAGGCCCTGACACGATTACTGTCAAAAACATGTATGCCTCATTCATACACATCCATGAAGGTAAATTATATGGAGTAATTATGATTGATCATGATGAATATTGTTAGCTAGATTGACCAAAAGGTTGGAATCCATCTATGGATAATCCCAACCCAATATTTTGATTTTCTGCTACAAACTCAGTATGGATGTCATTGAAATGTTTCCATGCGAGTACATCCGATTGATGGCTCATACTTCCATCAACCTGTTTATGTTTGTTATGCCATCTCATCTGAGATACAGTAACATCAGAAGCATATAATCGTTGAAGTCTCGGAATTAGCAAAAAATAATACATCTGCTTCCAAAGAATTAGTTTTTGCTTCCTAGTACGCGTTTTTAGTTTGAACCTAGGCTATCTACAAAATTTGCACTCTTGTAATTCCTCATCATCTTCCCAAAACAACATACATCGCAACCTACAACAATCTATTTTCTCCATAGGCAAACCAAGACTCCTAATAAGCTTTTTCATTTCATAAAAATGTCCATCCATTTTATGATTAGGAAGCAATGATTCATTGTACCAAGCAAGAATTTTATCCAAACTTCATTCAGAAATATGACCATTAGACTTTATGTTTAATATTCTGACAATTGCAAATAGTTGAGTCATGATACCACAGTTTGGCCATAATACTTCGTTAGCTGACTTTAATAAGTTAAAAAAAATTTTTGCATTTTGTTTCGATTCCTCTTCAAGATTTTGTATATTTTATTGAAAGGAATAACCAATTGCATCATAAACCATTTGGATGTAAGGATTTTCCATTGCCTTCATATTATTTAGCCTACTTCCCACGCCCCCTTCAAATCCATCTTTATTTATTGATGAATTTACAGTATTACCTCTAGAGGTGCTACAAATTAAAAGCTCCCTTTGTCATGTCCACTGAAAATAATTTGGAACAAAGCCCTTTTTTAACAAACGGAGATTGACTTCGCCAGCAGGAAGAAAATGATTATGTTTTCATTTTTTACATGGACATCTGATTTTGGGACCATCCATATATGCATGTTACGAACATGCATAGTCAATAAATGTTTGAACTCCATCAACAAACCCAAGATTTATGAAACCATCTGGCATTAATCATCTATACATTCAAAATCTATCAACATTACTCATTTTTTGTAGCTGTTATTTAAAAAAGGTAATTTCATAATTAGATTTAAGATTTAACATTTCATGCATATTTTAGGCATTAAAAAAATAAAGTCCATGTCTAGAGATACGATGCATACCCCAAGAAAATCAATAAGAGGAAAATATAAAATCAATAAAGATACCTTCAAAATACTCAGATTAGATGCAAGATATTACATGCACCAGTTGTGTCAACAAGTTTCACTTTAACACCAGCCACCCTACCCTTTAATTTCTGTGTTATGATCTTGCAATCAATGTTTGCGTCACCCTTATGTGCTCAGCTGAAGTTCAAATATTCCTTAACAATAAAAAAGACAAGTTATTTATCATTTACAGTTCAAATAAATACAGCCACTTGTCACAAGAAATACATAAATGTACATCAATTAAACCCATGTTAAGTCTAAAAAAAATGCGTCTTGTGCATAACTTGATGTCAAAGTTCAAAGAACTGATGCATAACATTTGTTTTTCATGAAATGATTATGATGAACCACTGGAGAAGTTACATGCTAAGGATTTCTCCATGGAAATTTAAAATGACAAATTTCACATGTAAAATTCTTATTATAATCCTGGGCAAGCAAAACAAAAAGATAGATAGCCCTCCATAAAGGACTAATATATGTATGTATGTATGTATGTATATATGTATATGTATATATATATATATATATATATAGTAGTAAGCTACGTGGGCACTGTGCAGTATGGCTTAATGAATCACCCTCTACGGCTTATAAGGACACTCATGACCTGAAGTGCATTCCCTTCATGAAATGCATTGTCTAATACATATTAAAAATAAAAGTAACAGTAAAAATAAAAGCAATAAGGATGCAGCTGAACAAGTTTAATTTCCAAATAGATATATCTAGCATATTATGAGATGGATTGTCTAATACATATTAAAAATAAAAGCAACAGTAACTAATATCGTACTCCAATTCTTTGGTACTTACAGCTGAACAAGTGATTTATGACCTACAATTTAAGAAAATAATCACTGCTAGCAATTCCCTAAATATTACCACCCTTTTATTATTTGAGGACCCAATTTCAAGTAAAGAAAACATGTCACCTCTATCTAACTTTGTACTATCATTCCCAATCCATTTTTGTTGTATACGGTTTCTTTATAATTATATGAAAATAATATATATACTAATAGCTTATTAGTTAATAATATATTCACTTTCAATGGGATATCTCAACAATAAAGTTAATTGGTCTTAATATCTTAAAAAATTTCAGGTTTAAATTTCTAATTTTTTTATAAAAAAATAGTAATATAACTATTCATGAAAAAAATTTTAGACAAATAAAGTTATAAATAATTAACTATCAGCAGTTAATAACTAATTACCACCGCTAAATCAAATAAATCTAACTTTTTTAATTAAGTCGTTATAATATATTTAATTAGTAAAAATATTTTAATAATTATAATTTTTAAAAAGAAAAGTAAGAATTAAATCATGATTGTTGAGAGAATTGCCAAATTTAATATTTAATAAATTAAAAAAATTGATAACGAACGAAATTAAACATGTTAGGTATATCTATTTGGAAATTAAAAGCAAATAATTCATAAGTAACAAGGATGCAGCCACTTGCTTCACATATCAGATGAACAAATCATTAGAAATTTCCACTAGGCGACACTTATAATAGTAAGATCTTACTTTATTAATAGGCCGAACATAACAGTTGTTATTTAATAGTTCCATCAAATAAGTTTTCTAAACTCATTCAATCAAAATTTTCTTTCAAAATACTAATTTGACCGGCAAAATCTAAAACTAGCATTTTGGACTTCAATATTACAATTTAAGTTTTTTTTTTTTTCTTAATGTAAAAAAGTTAAGGGTTATAATCTTGGTTAAGGAAAAATACATCAATTATTTCAGAATTAATTGAAAATGAAGAATTCCATAGCTTGCACATTTGTCCTTTTTAAACTAATAAAAAATATAAAAAAAAAATTCGTATCTTGCCATTTTCTCATCTACTTCAGAGCAGACAAGATTTGCAGCTCAAAATAGGACAAGTAGATGAAGATGCAAGAAAATGGAAAACCATAAATGGGTGTAGACTAGAGAACCATTTCTAGTTAGAGCAAAAATCCGTAAAGTAAGAATCTTTCTCAAAATAAAAGCAAAAAAAAATAATGAAACTAAAAAGTGAAATCTCAAAATGTTATATTGCCATTTAAATAGAAATTATTAAAAGTGAAATCTCATTAAAGCAACACTCATGAATTAATTTAATTCAGACAACACAATTTCTAAGGATATCTGAAGCTAAGTGTGAATTTTAACAAGAAAACTTTAAGAACACAGTACGGAATGTGAGCATACCTGAGACTGCATAATGAACCCACAAAACTTAAAAGCTTAAAATTTAGACTGGGCCAGAGAAGTATGTTGAAACTACCCTTGATGTAACAAAAATCTGAAGATTTTATAGAAATGACAAAAAAAATTAAAATTTGGCAAGCAAGCGAGAAGAATGTCGAAATGAAATGAAATGAAAATTTGATTTGCAGATCATGAATGAAATTTAATTTTAAATTACCTATAATCTGTTTGCTCATGAAGGATGATCGAAATGACAACAGCAATATCTTATGTTGATTTAACGAAAATGGCTCAAATTCAAATAAATGTTAAGCCCCCAATTTTACCAAAATCTCTAGATCTAAATATCCTCACTCTTTCTTCAATTTTCCATGACAAAACAACCATTGAAGGGTGAAATAAGCCTTACCTAGGGATTAAGAGAAGAAAAGCAATAAATAGGGGGCAATTTTGAAGGGGGGAAAATCGAGCAAGAGAGGACAGCCAAAGAATCGCAACCACTATCGCGCGAGAGGGAGAAGGGGGCGACGGCATCGGCAGCTACTCAGGTGGAGGCGACAACGGCAGTGCGACAGCTAATAGAGAGTGGTAACAGCAAAGGTGAAAACACGATCGAGAAGAAAAAGAGAAAGAAAGGAAGAAAAAGAAAAAAAGAAAGAAGAAAGGAAATGGTGGACGTGGCTTCTAAAACAGCCAAGGAAAAAGAAAGAAAACAAAGGCAAAATAATGTAGTTTTGGCAAAATATCAATTTTGGTCCCGTAAAATTTTATTTAAGCAGTCTAACTTATGTACTTTAAAAATTACGATCAAAATCCATAATAAATTAACTTGTAACTTTTTTTATATTATTACTGAATCTAAACAAAAATTGAATTGATCCGATAATTATTCTGGTAATCCAAAATCAGGATGTTACAAAAACAATTGCAATTCACATCACCAACACTTTAATCCAATGGACACATATGTAGTCTTTCATAATGCATAGAAAATAATTTATTTCAATTTTCCTATGGAATGAAAATTTCATAGGTAATTTATTGATGGAATCTTATTTCCCTAGTAAGTATTTTTTTAAATGCTCAATCAATAAAATAATAGAGTTATTAATATGTGACTTTCTTAATCTTGACGAAATAGCCTAAATAGTCACTTAATTTGATTTTTAATAGTCATTACTGATTCATATTTAATTTAATAAACTTAGTTAGTTAGGTTAAGAAGTTAATTAACTCAATATCTATAGACCATAGGTAGAAGAAATGCAATATTTCTTATTTTTTTATTAATTGAATAATTACTATATTACAAAATAATTAATCTTTTTATGTCACAACTTCTGACTAGTAAAACATAAAATAGAACACTTTTGCTTAATTTCTTGTTAAAACTAAAAGAACCAAAAATTAAAAATACACATTATTTTTTATCATCACCAATGACTATAATCCATTAATTTTGACTCAGTGAGATAAAAGCTAATAATTGTTTGTCAGTTCTTATTTCTTAGCCAATTTGTTATTTTTTGTTTGAAATTATTATATTTATTTTCTTAAGAAAAATAAATAATTAGCAGTTGTTACCTTATAAACAAACCATCGTGATGAACAAAGAGACTAACTTTATGATACTAGTAGCTAATTCATAAAATAAGAATTGTTCGGCTATTATAAGAAATTGTATTAAAAGTATGCTTATATTTTATATTTAATCTTGGAGTAATATACAATAACATATCAAAATAAAAAATTATTTATAAATTAACCTATTAACTCCGTAGGAACATTACCAAAATTACCGACGGAATAATAATCTTGGAGTAATATATAAAAACTTTTCAATATTTAATTTCCCTATGAAATTCAATTTTCGTAGGTAATTTACCTACAAAATGGCGATTACATAGGTAAATTACCTATGAAAAAAATTTTCATCGATAAATTACCTACGAAATTCAATTTTAGTAGATAAATTACCTACGAAAATTGAATTCCGAAGAAAAATTATCGACGAAAAAATATTTCATATATAATTTTTCTACGAAATTGCCATTCCATAGGTAAATTAACGATGAAATAAACATTCCATCAGTAAATTTCATATATAATTTAGCCGTGTAATATGCCAATTTAAAGATGAATTTTTTTGATTTTGTCCCTAATTTTCGTCGCTAAAGTTTTACATGAAAAATTTTCTCCATTATTTACAACAAATTTTTATTCCATCATGATACGCATTTTTTTTTACGAAAAAATTTTTATATCGATAATTAGCAACGAAAAATTTTCCATCGTTAATTTTTCATCGGGAATTGAAAATTTTCTTGTAGTGTTAAAAAAGTCTAATATTTTTTAAAAGCTGCCTCAATACTAGAAACGAATCTTTAACCATCCTCAACAACTAATAAGGAACCCTATGAACTAGATCATAAAGCCATGGACGATGCACAATACATCTACTTCTAAGCAACATCTCAAATTTAATGTGGCTCAACACTCTTCTTTTGGTTGCCTTGAACAAAAATTGGATAATTAATGGACTTTCTATAAATTCCATTTCCTATACTCCAGTCATTAACCATCAAGTTCATCAAATCTGGATGATGATCAAAAAAGTTAATCATCACTTTAATCAAAGTTCTATCAACCTTTCCTCGATCCAAGCCACCAGATCAAATGCACTCGTACATTTATTCATGCATGTACACAATATGATGCACTACTACATCAATGTCATCAACTCAAACATTCTTATGAATCCTCATGTTGCGAACATTATGCACTCTTGCATCAACCTCTGCAATACCATAAGGAGTCTGCGAAATTATAGATTTCCTTATCATCACAATTTCTATTACACATAATCGAAAATAAATAGTCAATTCACTCATATACAAATAAATATAATTGAAACTCATTTCAATAAAAAATAAGAACAAATCTACATAAATAATTTTCAAATAAATTAAAAATTTACGAAGGCAGAAAATACATTTTCTACAATTTTTCAAACTATTTTAAAATGGAAAAAATACAAAAAATATTTCTATTGCCCTTAAAACTTTTTTAAAATTAACCAAAATATTAAAAAAATTATTTTTAAAAAATTGAGTTAATTTGATGGTCAGAGATGCCCTCATATGCCCACACCTATCGGTAAAGGTGCTACTCACTCACCCACATGCAAACATGCACCATCCCGTGCTAACAGAAGGTTACGACCATATGGCACAACTCTGAAGGGCCACATGTCACTATGTCAAACCTCAATCTGACATGTGACAAGCATTCATTGGTCAATATGCTACCCATATGACATCCAGGTGGGCCCACATATGTCACATGGTATGACCACAATCAACCACATGACAGACCTTGATTGGGCCATATGTCAATAGATGACATGCACTACAAGAAAATTAAAAAATAACAATGAAAGTTAGTAATTGAATTTGTTGAATTTCTATTGCTAATAAAAATTAGCAATGAAACATTCAGTTGCAAAATTGACAATTGGAATTTTTTAGCAATAGATTTCAATTTCCATTGCTATTTTTACCAACGGAGTTAGAATTTTCGTTGCATTTTTTAGCAACCGAATAGAAAATTCCATTGCTATCTATAGCAACCGAAATCCATTTTCGTTGCTAAATTCAGCCAGCATTAAAAAAAATTACAACGAAATTATCATCGCTATTCTGTCACTAAATTATTGTTAATTTTTTTACACAAAATTACTTTTACTTTCAAAGTTAGAAAATCAATATTTATGTAAAAGCCTATATCTTCCTAATGAAATAAAAGTGCACCTGCAATCATCCATTGCTGGACTTAAGACATTTCATGGTACACTACTATTAACAGTAAAGAGGCTATCCAAAAGTTAAGGAATGAAGTTATCTTCCTAAATGACCAACCAGCTATTCCAAGAGAGACTCCTCTAGAAATAACTTTTAAAGGGCAAAAAAAGATTTACTTTTTCTAAGACAAAAAAGGTTCAATTGCACTTCAAAACTAATCAATTTGCTCAAAACTTATCTTTAACACCAGTGCGCATTTACAAAGTGGAAGCATTAATTGGGTTTTAATACAACATTCAAAAAATAAAAAATCAAAATTGGTTCGATATAGCATCAATCTCAAATTGCAGTGACTCATGCATCATAGCTCATCTCCATATATGATTTTCACCATTAGACAAAAAGCATGCTAGATGTAGCATGTAAATAACCAAAAACCTCTAAACTAAGATATTAAATAAACATGAATTCAACAACAAAGAAAGAAAAATATCACTTGGATGGAAAAGGTACGCGAATAAGCTATTATTGGATAAGCTTTTAAACTTCAGCTGAGATATGGAGACAATAGCAAGCTCAATATTTGACTACAAATAGTGCTGTGAATACTTACTTTGCTAATGTAGCAGGTTCCCACGATGAAGGGATAGCCTTCTTTCCTCAAGTACAGAGAACTAATAAAGAATCAACCCAAATACACCAGTTCAATGATGATACTTTATTGTCCATTGATGTCAAGAATGAGGAAGAAAAAACACAATGCATGTATAAGCTAAATGTCCAAGGAAAACATATATTTCAAAAGCAACAAAACAATGTAAATAATTTCCTATTCTAACAATTGATAACCAAACAATGCACAAGAATTATGAAGAACAAACTTCAACCTATATTACCAAAGAACTAAAATTAAAAAGCAATTACCTGTTGAAATGGGAGAACAATCTCTCTGCCTCCCCCTTCATAGTTGCAGAGAAAAACATGCTTTGTCATTTTGCTGGAAGATACAATAAGCTAATTCTCAGTCAAGCACATCAAAATCACTGCAAAATGATTTATGTGTACATACTGATTAAGTAATAGAAAACATGGTAATTGGGATGGCACCCACACAAACTCAAAGTGCAAATTGAAATAGTAAATGCAATAAGAATCTATTCATATGCCACAAAAGTTTGTTAAATAAAGTAACTTGGCCAATCAATCTCAAATTCTTTGAAAACAATAGCATTTGGATAATTTTTATAGGCATTGGGCAAAATTTAACACTCAATATAAAGCAAACGGTCACAAGTCGCAACTTTCAACTTTCTTTCAGATAAAGCACCAAGAATTGAGCTCAATTTCATGAACTATTGATTCTACCACCAACAAATAAATAGATGAATAGAATATTTTGAAAAAAAAATGAATACTTGAATGGGAATAAGGTTAGTAATAAAACATGGAAAAGGATCCCTAGAAATTAGTTACTTTATTTCTAAAAAGACTAAGTTTCCTATTCTCATAATTTCCTAGTTTTAACATTGTACACATCTATTAAATGCAGATTTCTTAATCACAACACAGAATAAAAATCAGTAATCATATTAATCACTAAGAATTAATAAATATGATTAATCTCATGAATTCAAAATATTAAATACATAATAAAATCACATAGACAACTCATAATTTAACAAATTCTTTAATGACAATTTAACTAAGAGTAAATAAATTCAAGAATTTAATAAATTCCATAACGTAAACATATTTCTCCTTAATAACTAATATAACAGGGAAACAAAATATGATTTTTAATCATCTTAATCTGAATTGACCTGTATTGAAAACTTAAAGTGTCCCAAAGAGAACAAAGTATACTATATGTTTTATTAACAACGAAAGCTAAATTGTTAACCAATAGTAAATGAAGTAAATATGAAAGAGAATTAAAAAAGAGGAGCATCAATTGGAGCCTATAAATTTAATGAGCATAAGAAGACAAGCACACAAACGTCAGTGAATTAAAAAAGAGTAATATCACCCCTCAAATTCAAATAAATCCTCAGCCTAATTAACCAACTGCCCATAATCCATAAATTAAAAGAAAGAATGCAGGAGGTCACATTTGTAGCTAGGGCGACATTTTCATATGCATGAAGTTAATAGCAAAAACACTGATTTTGCTAAGCAAAAAGTAGATCACATAAAGAGAATACCCAAAGAACGGGAACAACATGAGCAACCTGGTATAAACTAACTTGTATGCAAATTTATCAGCTAAAACATAGAATAATACAATTCAAATAGCCTTCCGATAGCATAAGTAAGAAAAATACATGATCAAGCAGAAGAATTCAGATTGTCAGAAGGAAGTTTATCCTAATAACTAAAGTAGAAGACAACTCCATTTGTGTAATTATTCCAAGTTTTTAATATCCTTTACTAATGATATAAAAGAGAATGCACAGAAAATACATACTCAGTTATGGTCGATGCCATCGACGATGACAACGAGCTTGCCGTAGTTGACAAGAGCTACCCTTTTGATCTCTACATACCTCTTAAATGGCTACAGAACATCACCATCAAAATGCAGAATCAAAGTTATTGGTTAAAAATAAGTGAATAGGATTAAATGGTCTCAAGCTTTTAATTAATTCCACTTAAAATTCTAATTTTCCAATTAAGCTAAAGAAAACATGTTCAATGGGATGAAATGGTCTCAAGCTAGCATTTGCTATGCTCTTGGACTGTAATAATTGGTACCGGCCCATCATTAATTATGATATTTGGCAGAGGAAATGTTTAAAAGTAGTTCAGTAAATATTTCAACAGGCTGCAGCATTGAGAGCAATAGATTACCATCCGGCTATGAAAATGCAATAACAAATATATAAGCAAGTACCTAAGCATCTTCTCTAATTCTCAAATTCTGTCCAGCTGGATTCAACAAGTCATTTACAACCTGAAATTTAAAAAAAATGCTAAACATAGTGAAACTGCAAAAAAGCATATCAAATGAGATGTGACAAAGGATGCACTTGAATGCTTTTGTTTAATGGACTAGACTTGCACATTTGATACGCAATAGGAAAAAATACATGTGAGATGTGATAATACAACTCAAGCCATATATACAGTAGTAGAAAGAAAACAAGCAGTATAACAATTAAGTGCAGTATAATTCACTTGTAGTCTTCTTAAGTGCAGTAAACAATTACGAGGGATGGATACTAGAAAGCAAAATATATGGAACGGATGTTGAATTCTGCATGCAGAAAAAAGGTAATTCTAAAGAAAGAGCCACTGATCTCACATGCATTGTGTGAGTCTTCCCACTACTTGTTACACCATATGCAAAAATGGTTCCTGAAATTACATGTATATAGAAATTTAGAGTACAGAAAATAATACAATGATTGTAAGATTTCCAGGAAAATTTGAAAAAGCAAAATGCAAAATCAGTAGCCAACTCACTTCAAACAAGTATTACAGAGTAAGTTTTACGAGAATGAGACTGCCAAGTTTTGTTCCTTTATGTTTTAACAACACGGATTACGCATACATTTACATTAAAAATAGCACAAAATTGACCTTCTTCTTGTTCTTATGGCAGAGATCTTCAAGAACCTGTAAGGGATCCACCTGACCTTTTTCAGTAACTTGTCAGTTGTTTGAATCTAAGTCTATCGCCACTGTCTATACACCTGAAAGTATTAAAAAATATTAAATCCAAATCAAGAATCAAAAAAATAATAATAATACTTTGATAATGGTAGAAAATTATTAAAAAAATACATGAAATTGATGGAATTTAGTGTTGCATTAAAATAAATAAATTAATTCATTAGAATCATTACCTGCAAGGATGCAAACAAATAAAAAAAACTATAATTTTATAAGTGCAGCTCTCCCAGTGCATCCCAGCCTTTAAAACAACTGTGGTATAATTCATTGTTGCCTCCTTTATATAGTATTTGACTATTTATGATTTTCTGAACCTCCGTTGACACCTCACTTAGAAGTTAAGAAGAATTTTTTTTTAAACAATTGCTTTTTTTTGCTGCATATTTTGATTTAAGGTTATTGTTATACAATAATTAAAATAGATTAATTAATTTCACCATTTTTGCTGTGCAATTAATGCTGAAAAGGGAAAATTCAAACCACTATACTAAAAACACAAAAATAATATTTATTACTGGTATCGGCTCATTTCAACACTCATACTCAAAAGAAAGCAAATTGGCCTTCTTACATCATAATAATTTCAAAACAACAAAACAGATTAAGGTAAAATAGAAAAAAATCCTCACACTGAAGAGAGTCTTGCATTTGTTCTTAAATGAATCCATGGCAATCAAAACAAGAAATCAAAAACAAGCGCCAGAAAATAACAGAAATGAATAGCAAGGTTTCATCTCAAAGCATCTCTCTTTTTGTACTGGCAAACAACACTTACAATACATAGTTCTTATAAAGAATAACCTTATCTAAAGTCCATTAGATTGGACATTAATTGAAGGAAAGAATGAAAATAGAAGGTAAAAGCTGTATCCTGTCATTTTCATGATACCACTTTTATTTCCAACCATGCCAAGGTCCCAAGAGATAACCACTTAGAACCAGCAAGGAGAAAATAGAATCAAGATCAAGTATAGAGATTACAACTGGGTTAAAGTTTCCATCATGTTCCAATTAAAATCTGATAGTATTATTTTGGGCTTATTTTTAGAAAGGGCAAATGGAAACTAATTAAACTGACTAGTTAGCTAAATAAGCTGATTATAAAGGATGCAACCAGAGAGAATTATTTTTAAGACATATCCATGTATAAAGACAGACCCGAGCTATACACCAGCAGCAAACATAGCTACAAACCAAAGAAATCCCAATCTTCACACTAAATCAAAGCTGAAGATAGTACCTACATCTATTGTGAACTAGTGTCATAGAATTCTTTGCAAGGTACTCTTGCTTCAAGCAATTTGTGGGTTCATTAATCCTTCCTGATAACATCAGATAGTCAATTAGCAGTATAACATCACATAAAATAAAAGAAGCATAAAACGTAGTTAAGCAAACCAAAACCTTGCTGCAATTACCTCTATCTACAATAATGGGGTCAAATAAGTAACCACATACAAAGCATCTAAACATTGCTTCCCTTATCTCCGAAATAATCGAACTGCAACGTATTATCATTCCCTTAAGTGACACCATCTTCTCAATAACTGACCAAATATTGATTTTCAATGGGTAAATTTTGTAATAATCAAATATAAAGCCAATATTCAACTAAAATAAAAGAAAACAAAAATAAAACCCAGCATCCAAAGCACAGAACCCTAAAAAAATATTCAGCATATTGGTTAAAGATCTGTTGTGATCAACTTAAATTTTAGACATTCAAACATCCAACATTCTGACTTTAGTGAATCCCTAATCCCAATCAAATAAATTAACATGAATAACTAAAGAAGTACAAGTCGAGGAGGCATTAAAAAGAAGAAAATTACCAGAAGGGTTGAGATTTCTCATGTTGTCTCCTGCCTCTGAAGATGGTGGACCCTCAGACATTGAGGAAGGGGTCGAAACAGGAGCATTGCGGCCATTGGATCTGTTCCTGCACGGATTCGGGGTTGATTTAGAAGCGACAAAGGTGGATGGCATAGTGGATCTACGGCGGCGTCTGTTTGCTCGAGAGGGGGTGGAGGCCGAAGATGAAAACGTGTTACCAAATGGACTGGAGTGCGAACCATCTAGAGAGGAAAACCCTATGCGGATTCAAAAACAAATGCTTTTAATAACACAGAAAGATCTTCAAGAAAAAAAGAACAATATATGGCAAGTTTCCACGACATAAATAAAAGAGAGAGAAAGAAATTACATATTCTCGAGAATGATAGAAAACAGATTGAATGATATGGGGAAAGAAAATGGGAAAAAATTGAAGGAGTAAGGCTGCGATTGAGAAGAAAGTAGGATGAAAGGGAGAGAGAGAAGGGGAAGGCAGATGAAGGCATGGAAAGAAGTAAAAGTAAGGTTGCGTTAGTTACGTAAAATAATTTTTTATTTTTTTAAAAAATTAAAGTATTTACCTTTTATAAAAAATTTAAAAAATATATTTATTTATTGATAAATAAAAAATTATAATATATATATTTATATATATATATATATATATATATGTATATGTACATATGTATATATATATATATATATATATATATATATATATATATATATATATATATATATATATATATATATATATATATATATATGTATATATATGTACATACTTACATATGCATATGTATATGCATATGTATGTAAGTATATGTATATATATACACATATATTTATGCATACATACATATATACATTTATTTACATATGTATATATGTATATGTATGTATATGTATGTATATGCATAAATACATATTTATATGTATAAATATATATATAGATACATACATGCATGTATGTATGTATATTTGTATATACATATGTATGTGTATATATGCACATATATATATATATACATATATATATGTATGTATACATATACATATGTATATATATGTGTATGTGTGTATATACATATATATACATATCCATATGTACATATGTATGTATGTACTACATATACATATAAATGCACATACATATAAGTGTATGTATGCACATACAAAAACTTACATATACATGTGTGTATGTATGTATGTATGTATGTATGTATATATATATATGTGTGTGTGTGTGTGTATTAATATTATTTAGAAAATTAGAAAAATATGTTTTATTAGTTTTTCAATTTCTTCTTTATTTTGAAAAACTGAAAAATTCATTTTCTGTTTTTTATTTTAAAAAACTTACGAAAATAAATATGATCTTCATTTTTTATTTTCTGTAGAAAATTTTTCTGAAAAACTGGAACAATTTTCTGTAAATAAATATGCTCTAAGTATTTATACGTAAGGCAAATTGAAAAATACCAACGAATTAGTATTCGATTGCAATTATACCAACGAATAATCAATTTTGTTGTTACTTTTGGTTCGAAATTTGTTTCATCTACTTGAGACAAAAAATACCAACGGAATGTAAATTTTGTTTCTAAATTTGCAATCGAATAGTTTTTTCATTGCAATTTTAGCAACGGAAACAAAAGTTCCGTTGTTATTTTATGGTCCAAAATTTTTTCCATCACCGTAGGACAAAAAATTACCAATGAAATGTAAATTTGTTGCTAAAATTGCAAATGAAAACAATTCGGTTGCTAATTTAACAACGAAAAATCAATTTTATTGATATTTTTGGTCTGAAATTTTTTTCATCTTTTTGGAATCAAAAATACCAACGAAATGTAAATTCCATTGCTAAATTTACAATAGAAAAGTTGTTCCGTTGCAATTTTAGCAACAAAAAATCAATTCAATTGTTATTTTTGAACCCAAATTTTTTCTATCTCTTACAAAAAATACCAACAAAATATAAATTCTGTTGCTAAAATTGTCACCGAATAATTTTTCGTAGCAATTTTAGCAACGGAAAAAGTATTTTATTGCTATTTTTGGTCCCAAATTTTTTTCATCTCCTTGGGACTAAAAATATCAATGGAATATAATTTTCGTTGCTAAAATTGCAACCGAAGTGATATTCCATTACTAAATTAGCAACAAAAATTATATTCCGTAACTATTTTTTATTCCAAAATTTTTTCGCCATATGTTAGCACCTAATTTAGCAATGGTATGTGGATTCTACTGCTAAATTTTGACACTAAAAATTTTCTTCACTTTTAGCAATAGAAGATAACCAAATATATTTTCGTTACTAAATTTTCAATGTTTAACAAATTTTAGCAACATAATTTATTTTTTGTTGCTAAGTAGCAATGAAAAATGAATTACATTGCTAATATAGCAACGAAATAAATTTTGTTGCTATTTTTCCATTTCTATTTTCACATTTTCTTGTAGTGACGTATACATGACATGTAATAGCACCACAAGGTGCTATGTGTCAACCCCTCTATGATGCACGTGTCAGAGTAACACATTATCCTGACATATAGCGGCATGCGGCACCACCACAATAGTTCACATTTCAATTCCTAATTGATCCATGTGTCAAAATGACACATTATCTTAACATTGTGTTGACATGTGGCACCACCGCAGTGGTTCACATGTCATGCCTCCATCGGTCTGCATTTTAGTGTGATGTTTCACTCTAACAAGTGACCACACGCATGCAGGACACGCAGCCTCTGGCATATGCCCAATGTAGGTGGCGCTTGCACACTACGTACCGTCCTAGAGGCATTTTCTGACAATCACATTTCGACCAGTAAGGGATTTTCGAGGCCTATTAATCTATTGGTGTGGTCAAAATTTAAAAATATCGACTTTCAATTTATTGTTTTGGACTTTTATCCAATTTTTAATGTACACACACACACACACACACACACACACACATATATATATATATCAAAAACACATAAAATAACAATTTTTTAGTATTCATGCAACCTATTTGAATCTACCAATTTATGCATAAATTAAAGATCAAAAGTAAATACATGTCAGAATGCAAAAATAATGGCTCTGATATCAATGTTAGATATATAACACAACATATATATGAAAATTAGGGTACCATAATTAACTTTTGTAGTGCAAAAATCGAGGTAGCAGATCTCATTTTGTGTCACTAGTAGGCTTTATCCACGTGCAACAAATGCAAGATAAAAGCTGGGATCCACAGTCTAAATACTCTTTAGAGAGAAAAATATGGGGAGAGAAATTCTCTACAGAGTTTCGGTACATATTAAAACTTCCAAGTAATTTGCAAAATTTCTTAGGCCTATATAGAGCCTTATGCCATAAAATAGAAAATTATTCTTTAAAGAAAATAATATGAAAAAGAAAGTTACCTTTTTTTTCCAATAAGGAATTTTTTTCTAATTAAAGAATTTTATATGGATCTCTTTTCATATCTGATTTATTTTCTTTCTGATATGAATCACTTCCATATCATCTAATTACCATATACTTTTAAAGCCATTCAACTATTACTCCTCTAATTTTGGCATCGGTATATAACTAAGCAATTTATCATCTAGTTAATTTAACAGTTTAATTTTATTTATTTTTAATTGTTGGAAGAATTAAAAATTTAATCCTCACTAAACAAATAAACACATGAAATTTCCAATTTAATAAAACAAAATGATCCAAGTAGAAAATTCTTTTGAGTCCTAAACATTTTCATCTTGAACTTAATTTTTAATTTGTACTTATTAAATACTTTACTTGTATTATTTTATTTTATAAATTCTTAAATTTTATTATGTAAAATATATTTTAAGGGTTGATTTAGAAATAGTTTTATAGGATGATAAATATTTTTTAATTAAGTTGAGATTTTATTTTTACAAATTGATTAATATATATTTAGTTAAGTTGAAGTGTATAATTTGTTTAGATATTAATTATATTTGTTGATAATATTATATATTTTATTTTTAAAAAAAATTGAATTAACCAAAATATCATATTTTTTTATACTACATTGTTAGTACTAAAAGAATTCATGTACTGGAATTAAAACTTTTGCTTTGGTGTGGGAGAAAATAAATAAAAAAGAATGCATAAACAAGGCCTTGCACACATATAGGTCCAACAACCCATCAAATATGGGCTGAATCCAAAAAAAAACACATCATTTCATGCCGAACATGGCCCTTGGCCCGAGGAATGGTTGTCTTTTGTTCCAGGCTCCAGCCCTTTCATTTCTAATGTTAGACCAGTATAAGCCTCCATTGAAGATCCACCGTAGGCTTACCGTGACCATTTAGAACTTTTGTAGGCTATTTGAACCCTTCTTGCGGCTTCTCCGAAGCTCCTTTGAGCCCTTCTTTCGGCTTTCATTCATGGACATGCTGATGTAGATTTAGTGAAGGGTAAAATTGCATCGATTTTCATACATTAGAGATTATATTATACCGATTTTTATATATAGAAATTATATTGTGTTGATTAAAATTTTAAGAGTAATATTACACTTTTTAAAATATATTAAGACAAATTTACACTTCGACCTAATTAATATAACATAAATATAATTAATATACATTTTATAAATATAGATTTTATAAATTACTAACGATTCTGTTGACTGCTAGTCGCAAACAGCTAGTAACTAACAGCACACCCCTAAATAGTAGATCCCAAATGCCGATCTCCAACCCAAGTCGTCATTGTTGAACCAAACAAGCTTTTAATTTTTTGTAAATCCTTTTAATCAATTTTAATAAAGAAAAGAAATTTATTCATTCATTTCAAAGAAATAGCTAGGGATGAGTATAAACTGATCTATGAGCATAAAAATTAATCAGTCTATTAATTTTCGGTTTTTTAAAATTACTAACCATTAATTAGTCAGTTACATTCAGTTAACCAGTCCATCGATTTCGATTTTTCGGTTTGATTAACCAATATTTTTCTGTTAACTATTAAAATTTATAACATAAAATTATATATAAAAAATTAGATAAAATATAATTTAATTTTTAATGTGTAAAGTAATTTAATATAAAAATTATGAAATAAATATAATTTACTAGTCAAAATTTATGTTTTATAAATTAATAGCTAATAATATAAAATAGATTTGATATTTATTGAAAATTACTATGTTTGATTCTATGTCAAATAAAATTTTGGATAATAATGTAATTAAATACTATTAAATAAAATATGAATACCAATATATGATAATATATATATATAAGTTAATTGTATACTATATATAAATATTGCTACATATAAAGAAAATGATATAATATAAATTTAGTTTAAAGTATTATATAAATGTTATAAAAAAAATATAAAAATTAAGGTATAAAAATAAAAATATAATTTAAATATATTTAAAAATATTATTTTATATAAATTTTAGAGAGAAATAAAAAAAATTGAAGATTGATAACATTACTAGCTAGAAAGTCAATCTATAATCAACTCTATTAACAAACAAGTGTCATAATTAGGATGTTGTCTAATTTGTAAAAGGGGCTATAAGAAAATTCAATTGTGGTATAATTTGTAATGCCCTTTTGCCTTGATTTTATGCCAAAGCAGAAACCATGCCAAAAAAGTGACTCCAAGTACACTTCCCATCAAATAGATGTCAAATTAACCTTAATCAATCAAATTTCATTAACACAAACCCAAATCAATTAAAGTGGAGTCCAATATAGGACTTCGGTAGAAAGGCAAGTGGTAATACACATAAGTGGAAGTGATAAAAGATATATAAGATTCAATAAAAGCCAAATTTTTAGCTTGGAATATGCAAATGATTGTATTTGACGATTATGTCAACACAGATATCAAAATTACGAATAAACCATTATGATGGAGGTGGAGATACACTACTAGCCATATTTGAAATTGGTCCCGCTAGTCCTATTGAACACTTGTATTTGTCCATTTTCTAAATAACAAACATAAAGTCATAATGAATTTGAAAAATTAGATTATGTGACGCTCATTTACACTGATTGATATCACACAACATAAAAATCAATAGAAAATTTTATCAAAATATATAAGAAAATCAATTTATTTCATTTTTAATTTTTGCTAGTTTTACTGTGCATGAGTGACATATATCTTCATTATAATGGTTCAAATGCTACATTAATATAATTGAGTGTCATGTATTCTAATTTTTCAAAAATAGTGTTACTCTGTATTTATTATTTACAAAAAATGATAAATATAAATGCTCAATAGATCATTATTAAAGTTTAAGTGTTTGAATGAATTATGGAGTTAAATTCGAATATCTCCATATGTATTAAACCAAAATTTAATTATATTAAAGTTGTTATAATTAAAGTTTAGGTGTCAAATAAAATACATAAAAGTTCAGGTATTTATAAAGTTATTATAATTAAAGTTAGGCAATTGAAATACTTAAAAACTGCAAGCACCGAGTTTAATTTTTGTTTACAAGTTCAAATGTTATTTTATGCATGGTGGGCATAGCCTATCCAAGTAATCATCCACCGAATGGTATGCATGTGTGCATGCACTATACGTGTATCTTATATAATACTCATGTATGCATGTGATGTAGGTTTGCAAGGGGCATGACTAATACATAATGCGTGACAAATTTACACATGGTATACATGTATAATGCAAAGTTTAGGATGCATGATGCAAATGCATGATAAGGTACTATTTACATGGCATGTGTGTGGTGCAATGTCATGCACTTAATGTGTGATCATGATACATGGCATAAGGATATGCACACTATGTATGTTAACGGTATAGGCCAAATACATAAATTGACACTCTAATTTTGCAATAATTTTCATTTAGAGATCTGAACTAGTATATCGACCAATTCAGCACCTCAATTCTCACTAGAACCAATTTTTAAACCATTAATGATCAAATAATAGAGAGCAGGCAGTGCATGTGGCCCAAACGCGTTGATGTGGTAATGTTCCCAATAAAAATGTGCCACATGGCACTTATGTAGAGAAAGGAATTAAAATTGGAAATGTGTACTTAATTTTTTTAAGCGAAAATTTTTAGCTTTCCCTCCCTTACTTAAAAAAACAAATGAACTGAAATATCTAAATTTTGCTAATACTTGAAATTCCAATCCAAGCATACATAAAATAACTATATATTGTTATTGATAGAAGAAAATGAGAAGAACACAAGAGCTGCATCTCATACTTTAACAAACATATGAACCAAGATAATTGAAATAAGAAATATTAGAAAGAAACCAAACATAGAGAGGCATTAACATTCACATGCAATATCATTCAGTATGGATAGCTTCATATATTAAAAATCAATTCTTTTTTTTTTTTGAAGAATTAAAAGTGGGGTAGAGCAATTGTGGAACCCATATTGGAATTAATTCTCCTTTTTAATAATGAACCTAATTTGTAGTAGCTTGCAATAATACAATATAAAACTGGCTTTTATACCTCAATTGCTTTTTTATCCAATATATACACAAAGAATTTCCTTATAAAAAACCTAAAAAAAAAAAATCACAATCTCTAAAATTCGAATACTATCCCAGTAAAATAAGAACCCAACACAAAGGATCTCAACAAAGCAATAAGCAGCCTATATACTACTATAAAAACAACAGACCTGGCAAGGAATAACAATAAAGGCAATGAGCAATCCAATCAAAAGGCCAAAACCCCTGTTAACATCCTATTTTGGAAGAGAAAGGGAGAAAAACCATGGCATATAAGAATAGTAAGAGAAATAATAAGGAAAAAAACCCTGTAGTTACTCAATCACCGTTGAAACAAAAGCAGCTCCTTAGAAGCAAGCCTTAAGAGCATCCGGTAACTGTTTTCTCTCTGAATTTAATCGTTTTCTTTGTTTTTTTATCAAAGCAAAAGAGATGGATACAAGAGACACAATACACAATAAGACCTAGGATGGTAGTGTTTTTCTTGTGCTTCCCCGGTGATGGCGGAGATAATACTACTTTGTCTCCTTTTTCCTTTGCGTTCTGGCTAAACGGCATCGTAGGCGTGTTGCCATTCTTCACTGATGATGAATCAAAAAATGGATAACTCTCCATAGAACATGCCTTATTAATATTCTTGCTATAGAGATCAAGATTAAAAGAAAATAGAAAAAGAAAAAAAAAATTAATATAAGAGAGGTGATTGAGAGGGAGAAAATGAAAATGGAAGAAGAAAGAATAAAGACAAATTAATATGAGGTTTTGAAAAGGTAAATTTGTGTTTTTTCCATTTCATGTGCTTCATTATGTTTGAGTTCCACATTGATTGCCATGTCAGCAACAAGGGTTTGAATATATGCCAGTATTTAATTTAAAGTGTTTATTTGGTCATTTACATAGTTTAAGTATCTAAATGAAAATGGTTGAAAAGTTTGATTGCCAAATTATGTATTTGGCCTAACGATATATGGTATAGGGATATTTACATGACATATATATGTTGATGGTATAAGAATGTGTATGTGTATACAAAGTGTGTCCTATATATAGCATATGTCATGGATATGCATATGTATATAACACAAATATTAGGATGTATAAAGTATACATGGCATAACATATGCCCTAATGCATGTTCATGATGCATGATGTAAGAATATGTACACGAGGCATGTTGCAATTGTAACACCCTTACTATTACAACCCTATGGATTTAAGCGATTGGCCGAATTTTTTTTTCTTTTCTTATCTTAAAATCATATACTTAACTCCATATTTCCTTAATTACTAATGTTTATCCATTAATCAAGTTCATAAGTCCAACTCATCGTTAACCTATAACCGTTCACTATTACTGTTTATTTTATAAAAATTCGGCAATATAACGGCTATAAACTTAACTAGCCCCTTGAAAAACAAACAATTACACTTTTAGCTTATTTTTATCATTATGCCCATAGTACAATTCCGATAGACATTCTCAGACCGGATATATAGGATGTGGATCCTACAGAACCACAATATAGACTGAAAAATGACCTCAAAAGATCATTTCTCATTGAGCAAATAACAAAACAGAATAGATATTATGGAAAATCAGTGATCCTACAATCGCAAAACAAGTCGCCATGACTTGCACCACGGTATATGTATCCCTATAGCTAGCCAAGTATATTTCAAACTAGATTTTGATTGCCTGACTATTGCTAAGGGCAAAAATTCACTTAATTTCAAATCATTTTTCAAATTTTTAATAGTTTTAGTTACTTTTTCAATACAGTAAATTTGTCAGTCAACTTTTTCAGTAGTTTTACACAGTTTGTGAATTATTCCACAATAATTCACCATTTTTTCATCAAATTATGAATTATTTCACAATAATTCAACAATTTCATTTCTTACATAAGCAAATTTCTTCTCAAGATATTCAAATAATTTTCATAAATTCTACAAAAATTTATAGATACATAATTTCATTTCTGTAGTCATTTTATGGCTTAATTTCATCAAAATGCATAAAATACACTTTAATTTTTCTTAAGTACCAATTCGGCCACCAAAAGAAAGTTACCTTACATAATCATTTAAATCAATTTAAGCTTTCTAATAGGCTTATTCAAGATCTTATTTCAATATTCTAATGTCAATTTCAATTATTCATGCATTTTTTAAATTTTTTCTAAGTTACATAAAGGAAAATCATGCAAAATTAAGGAAAATAGGAGGATTTATTAGCCACTAACCTGTCTCCTTGTCTTAAGCTTGCCTAGACTTCCTTTTCTGTCCCTTTTGCTTTAGAAGCTTATCTTTCTCTTTGTGAACCTACCATGGCCGAATTTTTAAGCCATAAAAAATTTCATATTTTGATCTGAAATGCTTAAAATAACCTCATAAATTAACGCTGGGCACCTTAAAATACTTATAGGTACCTTAAAACCAAATTAAAATCATGATTTTTACTTACCTCACTTCGACACCTTAAGCTTTTTACTTAGTTTTCTCTTGCTTAACTTCCTCTAATCAAAGGATAGAGGCTTAAATTATCTTCTAAGGAGATCAATTATCACTTATGATGCTTGGATTTAAAGAAAAAGATAGAGAAATTTGAAGAAATCTTGAGAGAGAGAGAGAGAAAGAGATGATGGTTCGATCATAAAGGGGAATAGAGGAGCTGAAGGAGATGAGACTTACTCTTAAAAATATATGCTCCCCTTCCTTTTTATGGTGGCCGAATTGGGTTGGACTTTGGTTCAACCCAAATCCATTAGTTTAGGCCCAATAACCAAAAATCATGTTCATTATGCCATTTTTCTGTAATTTTCACCATTTCCAAATCCAAATCACTCTAAAATTGATTTCATCATTCTTATCATATCAAAAATAGGTTGTACATAAAATTTCAGCCCAATCAAAGTTAGTTACTAGTTTGATTCAATCATATCGATTTGATTCAACCATTGCCGGTGTTATGAAAAATTTACTCTTTGCAATCAAATATTCTACACATCATTTTAGGCATACATACAATTTTTGGTAATTTTTAGACTTCAATGGCTATTTTTAAGAGTTTGATCAAATCTAGATCAACCTAGTTAACCTATAAATCGAATCGCTTCATTTTTTGTATTTTTGATTTTTGAAGACCTATTTGATCTCGATTTCAATTCAAATTTCAATTCCGAACTAACAATGATCAATAATTTTTTATGGTTAAATAAAATATTTTCACCTCCGAATTTACTTTTCAACCCGAAAGCATTGTTCATTATCGAAAAATACTATTCATAACTGATCCGACATTCAGGCCATTACAATTATCTCCTACTAAAAGAAATTTATCCTCGAAATTTACCTATCGAAGAACAGAGGGTACTATTGTGTCATTGTAGCTTCAAGTTTCCACGTAGTCTCTTCCACATTGTGATGGTGTCATAATACCTTCACTAGTGGAACTTATTTATTCCTGAGCTATCTGATTTTCCTAGCTAGAATTGTAATATCCCAAAGGATACACTGGTAATTCTTTGTAAATGTGTTAGGGACGTAATCGGTATTAATATAAATGTGAAGGGTAATTCTGTAAAATTGTCAACTTAGGGGTAAATGTGCATTGTTAGAAAAGTAGTGGGGTTTGATTGAAAATTTTAAATTGTCTTCATGCAAAATGTGAGAAATTGAAAGAAGGAGAGGGAGTAAGTGCAAATTTACCAATGGCCAATGATATATTTTATTTAACCACCTTAGAAAGGAATCTATTTCAGCCATTTCTCCTCCCTAAAAGCCTCATTCTAGTGTAGAAAACAACCCTAAAGTTCAGCCATGTGGTTTGTGAGAGAGAGAACTTAGTGGTTGGTCTCTTAAGATAATGATTTTCTCTTATCTTTTTCTTATTTTTCTTAAAGTTAGATATTGGATTTGAAAATTTAAATAGATACTTATACATGAGAATTATCCCATGATGAAAGGAGAGTAGGAAGGAGCAAGGAAAAAGGAAAGAGAGAGAGATGAAAGAAAGGAACTTTGGCGTTCTAATAAGGTTTGGGAGTTCTTCACTTTCTTTGCCATATTTATTTGATTCTATTGTTAAATATGATATAGTTGTGTGTATTTGATGATAGATATGAGAGATGATGTTGTTTTTGGGTGAGAATAATTATTTGTACCTTGAAAAGTGAAATAGTAGAAATTTGTCTAGAGTTTACATGAACCAATTTTACTGAGAAGAGTGTAACTTTTTCTGTAAAAGTATAAATTGAGTGATTCTAGTTGGTTCTAAAAGATAAGACATAGATACACAACTTTGTAAAAGAAACCAAAACCTAAGTATGCCTCTAAAGTGTTTGAAATTTAGCTTGAAGTTGACAGACCCCTGTTGTTTGTCATTTGAAATAGTCTATAATTACTTAGTGATATCTTGAGATTTAGATCTTAAAATGGTGTAATTTTTTTATGTTTTAGAAACTAGAAACATAGTGGACCAACTTTGTAGAAGACCATTTTCCCTAAAAACTTCTTTTTTCTGGGTTGAAAAAGAGATATAAATTTAAACTGGAAATCTATTTCTAGGTAGATTTGACCTCACGGTCAGCAGGAAAAACCTAATGACTATAAGATAGTCCCATTTTCAATCCAAAACTAAAGTGCAAGCTATATCATGGTTATCAAGTATTATCTAATGAACATGACCCTTCTCAGTTTATTTCTAACCTTAATTTTCAGATCCTGAATGGTTACCAAAGTATACTTAAACATTTTTAGAGTGTTTTAAGTATAAAAACAAGGTAATATGTGACCTAAAGTGAATGTGGAACATAATAAATTAGTGAAGTGGAATTAAAGATCAAGCCTTAAAATATAAGAATTTGAACAAGTAATGAATGTGAGTGAACATGATAAATGGTAAGTATAATGTTACATATTGCATGACAAATGATAATTAAATTAATATTAATTTTAAGTGTATTTGAAGTTTAAGTGAATATAAATTGTTTAGTGATTTTGTTGCATGCTTTATTTGATGTTTTGTCTCAATGAATCTAAATGTATCAAGTGTGATAACTTTGAGTTATTAAAGACTATTTGTAAGCCTGAATTTCACATAGTAGTGGATAAATAGGCATACCTATAAAAGAGATAGTGATTGCAGCTGCTAGTGTTGTCACCTGAGGGTGACTTGTATTTTGATACCATTCGGTATCTAGTGATTTGAGATTATCATGTCTCGCCCGTAAGATACTATTCATCACTGTCGCCTGATTCGAGACTATTATGTCTCACCTATTCGATACTGCTTATCAGTGTCACATGTTTGTACCCGTTATCCACCATTTATAAGAATTCAGGCTATGAAAGCGAGATTATTGAATAATGATAAGTGACCAATAGTTTAAGTGTTGTCGTGCCTCATGATAATGTTAGTGCTTTTCATTAAATAATGAAGTGTAATTGAAAAACTATATTGAATTGTTATTGAGTGCATAATTTAAAATTATAACATTGTTGTTAGTTGCAAGTACTTCAATAAGAATGAAATAATATTATGTTATATGTATTGGCATGTTGTCTGTATGTGACACTTCAATAAGAAGTCAATTACATTATTTTTACTCCCTACTGAGCCATTACTTAGCACAGGTGCTCTTCCCGTGTAGGTACACAGGTGTAAGAAAAGTTCTTTTTCTAGAGTCAACATCTACAGGCCACTAGAAAGGTAGTGAGTGAAGGCTAATTTTGATCATGTATTATTTATTTGTAAATGTGTAATATGTAAAAGACTTTGAAACATATGTAATGAACTAAAATTGTAATTATACTTTAAGTGTATTATATGTCATGTGTATAAATGTATTTTTGTATAAGCAATTTAACAGAATAATAAGTAAATAAAAAGGTAATAAGAGTGGACATTACAAGATCTTTCTTTATAGGTCATATGTTCTACACTTGAATCGTCTTTGGTGTGATGACATGGCTAGGATAAGATATGTACCTTCGGAGCATGGACATATGAAACACATCATGCATCTTCTCTAACTCCGATGGTAGCTTCAACCAATAAGCTACTGGACCCACTCACTGAAGTATCTCATAAGGGACAATAAATCTGGGACTAAGCTTGCCCTTTTTACTAAATTTCAGAACCTTTTTCCATGGAGATATCTTCAGGAAAACTCTATCTCTGACCTGGAACTCTATATCCTTTCTTTTCAAATCTACATAGGATTTTTGGTGATCCATGGCTTCTTTCAACCTACCTTTGATGATTCAAATTTTTTCTTTTAAATCACAAATCATATTAGATCCTACCAGTTTCTTTTCGCTTAGTTTTATCCAATATAAGAGAGTTCTGCATTTTCTTCCATAAAAAATTTCAAAATGAGCCATCTTTATACTAGACTGGTAGCTGTTGTTATAGGCAGACTCTGTTAAAGATAAATACTTTTTCCAACTGCTACCAAACTGTAACACACAGCATTGCAACATGTCTTCTACTACCTGAATCACCTGCTCAAACTACCCATCTGTTTGAGGGTGAAATGTTGTGCTAAAGTGGAGCCTCATACCCAAAGCTTCTTGTAGACTTTTCAAAAAATAAAAGGTAAATCTAGGATCCCTATCAAAAATAATGGATGATGGCACTCCATGCAATCTCACTACTTCATTAATATAAATTTCCACCAGCTTGGTCAAAGGATAATCTATCCGTACTGGTAAGAAATGAGTAGATATTGTGAGTATGTCGATGATCACCCATATAGCATCATATTTCCTTTGAGTGACAGGCAATCCAATTACAAAATCCATAGTTACCCTATCCCATTTCCACTTTGGTATCAAAATGGGATGAAGCAATCCCGAAGGAACCTGATGCTCTGCCTTTACTTGCTGACATATCAGACATCTACTTACAAACTCTATAATAATGAGCTTTTAAGTCTTGGTACATCTTGTTACCTCAGGATGCATGGAATAACTGCTATGGTGAGCTTCGACAAGGATATTTTTCTTCAATTCTTCCTGATTCGGAACATAGAGTCTTTTCTTATATCCAAGGTTTCCATCATCATTCAAGGAGTAGTCTCCTTCACTACTATCTTTCAAATTATTCATGATAGCCATTAATTGATCATCTTCCTTTTGGGCTACTTTCACCTAATGCACAAAGTCAGGTTCACTTGCATCTCAGCTAATAAAGCTCCATCTGGTGGCAAACTCAAACTGACATTCATAGCCCGAAAAGCTGTAAATATTATTATCAGTCAATTACACTTATCAATCACTCATACATATTTACTTGAAAGCATTCACATTACTAACATGAATTTTCTGCTAAGTGCATCAGCCACAACACATAGTCTTTAATCAACTCCAACCAGTGCCTCTATCTAAGGTTGAGGTCCCTCTAATTAAGTAGATATTTCAAGCTTTTGTGATCTAAATAAATACAACATTTTTCTCCATACAGACAGTGCCTCCAAATCTTCAATGCAAAAACAATAGTTGCTAGCTCTAGATCATGAGTAAGATAGTTCTTCTCATGAGTCTCTAACTATTGAGAGGTATAAGCAATCACCTTACCTTGCTGCATTAGTACATAGGTAAACCATTTATGGAGGCATCACTATAGATCATAAAATCTTTGCTTGACTCGGGTTATGTAAGAATAGGAGCTTATGTTAGAATACCTTTAAGATTTTCAAAATATTCTTGGGATTTATCAATCCATACAAACTTAGTATTCTTTTATAGCAGTCGAGTCATAGGAACTGTAATGGTGGAGAAGCCCTTATAAATCTCCTATAGTACCTAGCTAAATCCATGAAACTTCTCACTTCTGTAACATTTTTAAATGGCTTCCACTGAAGAATCACATCAATCTTTGAAGGATCCACCTTTATACCTTTTGCAGAAACCATATTACCTAGAAAGGATATCTCATTCGGTTAGAAATTACATTTACTGAACTTGGCATACAGTTGTTTTTCCCTCAATGTCTGCAGAACAATTCTCAGATACTTGTCATGCTCTTCCGGTGTCTTGGAATACACCAAGATGTCATTGATGAAGATCACCATGAACTGATCCAAATAAGGGTGGAAGACCCTGTTCATCAAGTCCACGAAGGCGACGAGTGCATTTGTGAGCCCAAATGGCATGATCAAAAACTCATAATGGTCATATTTAGTGCGAAAAGTAGTCTTTGGCACATATATCTCTTTCACTAGCATCTGGTAATAACCTTATCTCAAGTCAATATTTGAAAATACTCCCACTCCCCTTAGCTAATCAAATAAGTCTTCAATGTGAGGAAGGGGGTATTTGTTCTTAAGAGTCACTTTATTCAGCTGTCTGTAGTCAATGCACAACCTGAGTATCCCATCTTTCTTTTTCACAAAAAAGACTGGTGCTTCTCAAGGAAAAACACTAGGTCTGATAAACCCCTTGTCAAGCAATTCTTGCAACTGAATCTTTAATTCTTTCAACTCTGCAGGTGCCATTTTGTAAGGAGCAATAGAGATAGAAGCAGTGCTTGAAGCAACATCAATGGAGAATTCCACTTCTCTATCAGGTGGTAAGCCTGGTAACTCATTAGGGAACACATCAAGGAACTCTCTGATAGTAGGCACTTTTGACACCATTGGAGTATCTCTTTTTGCCTCCACTGCATAACATATGTAAGTTATACACTCTTTCATGATCCATCTTTTAACAGCAGTTGCAGATATCACATCAGATAAGAAGTAAGTTCTCACACCTACAACTGTGATTTTCTAACCTTTTTCAAGTTTTAAAGTGACCCCTCTTCCTTCTGCAGTCAACAGTAGCTTGGTGGGCAAACAACCAATCCATCCCCAAAATCACATCAAACTCGTGAAAGGGTAGCTCAATCAAGTTTTTCAAGAATACATGACCCTGGTAACTAATGGAACACTATCTATATACTTTTTTCATCACTAAACAATGCCCCAGAAGATTACTCACCAAAATATCTTAGTCTAAGCATGCATCTCTCATCCCTTTACTCTGTGCTAAATCAGTACTAATGTAGGAATGAGTAGAACCGAGATCTATCAAATCATGTACTAAATCAGATAACAGGAAAAATTTGCCTACTATCATATCTAAAGCATCCTCCTCCTCCTCTTTAGCCCTGATAGCATAGGTTTGGCCTGTAGTACGCCTCTAACCCGAAGTTGACTACCTAACCGATCTAGATGCTGAAGTGATAAGGGCCGCTCCCTTACCTCTGCCTCTCGATACAAAAGACCCAGTATATGTCTTGGTTATGTGGCTGAAGTAGTCTACAATACATGATAGTCTCTAATCTAATGATCTCTAGACCCACACCTGAAGCAATCTCCAATCAAATATCTGCACTCCCCTGGATAAACCTTGCCATAGTGATCACAGGCTACAGCTATCCCACTATCTCTATCTTGAGATATGTTGGCTGCTGAAGAAATCGGTGCCTTGCCTCGGGGTGCACTACCCTATCCTTGGCCTGCTACACTAGGTAAACGACCCTAAGGTGATAGAGATTCCTTAAACTTCTTACCCTGACCTCCCTTACCATTGTACTGTCCTTGTTTCCTCTTTTGCTGAAAATTGGACTTTATGTCAGCCTCTTCTATCTGGATGGTCTCTAACTTGATTATAGCCTTGACCATGGACCTCAAATCACAGTACTTCTAGATCCCAATGATCTGTTTGAGCTCAATATGCAATCCCTTTTCAAATCTCTGACATAACTTCTCTTCTATGGACTGATTTTCATCCAGATAGGCAGTCAGATGCTAAAACTCGTGCCCATATTCAGCCACTAATTTGTTACCCTGCTTCAGCCTCCAAAATAATTCATTTTTCTTATCAAAATACAATTTCCATTATTTTTAACAACCATTTCAATTCAATATCATTACTTTGATAAACTTTTCAATTTAGTCCTTAATTTTTTATTTTATAAGATATTGCCGTTTTTGCTTTTTAATTACAAAATTACCATTAGTTTACTCATTTTCACTTTTCATCCACTTTTGACATACAAAGTTACTAATTGATCCTTGTTTTAACTTTTTATGCAAAATTATATTTTAGTCATTTTACTTCTTAAATGCTTATTTTTGACTGTTTGTTCATTAAATTACCATTTTATCCTTTCTATTCATATCTTAATCACTTTTACTCATTAAGTACAACTTTTGGAAAAAATACTGTTTTACCCCTTAACTTTTTATTTCTTTTCAATTAAGTCCTTTCTCATCCTAACTTTCTTTCTACACTTTCAGCTTATTTTTATCATTATGCCCCTGGTACAATCTCGACATAAATTTTTAGACTGGATATATGGAATGTGGAGCCCACAAGGCCATAATATAGATTGAGAAATGATCTTAAAGGATCATTTCTCACAGAGCAGATAACAGAACATAACAAATACTATGAAAGATCGGTGATCCTATCATAGCAAAGCAAGTCGTCATGACTTGCACCGTGGTATAGGTGTCACTATGGCTAGCCAATTATATTTTAAGCTAGATTTTGACTGCCTAACTATTGATAAGGGCAAAAATTCACTTAATTTCAAATTATTTTCCAAATTTTTAACAGTTTCATTTACTTTTTTAATACAATAAATTTGTCAGTCAATTTTTTCAATATTTTTACACAGTTTATGAATTATTCAACAATAATTCACCATTTTCTCATCAAATTATGAATTTTTTCACAATAATTCAACAATTTCATTTGTTACATAAGCAAATTTCTTCTAAAAAATATTCAATTAATTTACATAAATTCTACAAAAATTCATGGACACATTATTTCATTTCAATAGTCATTTATGGCTTAATTTCATCAAAATGGATAAAATACACTTTAATTTTCCTTAAGTACCAATTTAAGATCCTATTTTAATATTCTAATGTCAATTTCAATTATTTAAGCATTTTCTAAATTTTTTCTAAGTTACATAATGAAAAATTATGCAAAATTAAGGAAAATAAGAGGATTTATTAGCCACTAACCTTTCTCTTTATCCTAAGCTTGCCTAGACTTTCTTTTCTTTCCCTTTTGCCTTGGAAGCTTATCCTTCTCCTTGTGAAACTACTATGGCTGAACTTTTAAGCCATCAAAACCTTAATGTTTTGATCTGAAATGCTCAAAATAACCATATAATGAACTATAGGCATCCTAAAATACTTATAGGCATCTTAAAACCAAATTAAAATCATAATTTTCACTTACCTCACTTTGACACCCTAAGCTTTTCACTTGGTTTTCTCTTGCTTAACTTCCTCTAATCAAAAGATAGAGGCTCAAATAATTTTCTAAAGAGATCAATTATCACTTATGATGCTAGGATTTAAGGAAAAAGATAGAGAAATTTGAAGAAATCTTGAGAGAAAGAGAGATGATGGTTAGGCCATGAAGGGGAAGAGAAGAGCTGAAGGCAATGAGATTTACTCTCAAAAATTGGTACTCCATTTCCCTTTTATAGTGGCTAAATTAGGTTGGACATTGGTTCAACCCAAATCCATTAGTTTAGGCCTAATAACCTAAAATCAAGTCCATTATGCCATTTTTTTAATTCTCTCCCTTTCCAAATCCAAATTACTCTAAAATTGATTCCATCATTCTTATCATATCAAAAATAGGTTGTACACAAAATTTCAGCCCAATTAGAGTTAGTTACTAATTAAATTCATCAGATCGGTCCGATTCAACTATTATAGGTGTTAGCAAAAAATTTATTTTTTGCAAACAAAATATTCTACAAATCATTTTAGGCATATATACAATTTTTGGTAATTTTTAGACATCATTTTTTATTTTTAAAAGCTCGATTAAACCTAAGTCAACCTAGTTAACCTATAGATCGAGCAGCTCCATTTTTTGTATTTTTGACTTTTAGAGGCCTATTTGATCTTGATTTTATTTTAAATTTCAATCTCGGAGTAACTGTGATCAATATTTTTCAATGATCAAATAAGATATTTTTTATTTTTGGATGTACTTTTTATTCCGGAAGCATTATTCATTATTGAAAAATACTATTTATGACTAACCTGACGTTCAGGCCATTATAACAATATGACACACGTTTACAGTACATAGTGTAAAGATATGCACATGGTACATGTGATTAAAATATGTGTCTTGCATATGGTATACTACATGGCGGATGTATACATATGCGTACATGATCATGGTTCAATAGCAATGCATGTATCAACATAGACAAACACATATAGGTTTCCTTCCAAACTTATTACTCCACACACATATTTTCTTTGAATTTTTTTTATTAGGCAAGGTTATTCATAGGCCAATCGGGGATCCAACAGACTCACATAATGGGTGGTCAAAATTGGCAATATAAAACTCATATTTAAAGCACTTTTAGAAGATTTGGCCCATATCTATTGGGCATTTTTATCTAAGCTAAGATGCAAAATCTAGTCCATTCTAGTTATAAAAAGGCCCAAAGGGCTTGATAGTATCCTAGTTTATTTAAACATACTTCACAAATGAAGGCCCACACACATATAATACACATTATTAGATGGCCTGCTAAATGTAACTATTTCCATTGTATGGGCTTTGGTATAGTCTTGCAAGTTATGGCCATCCAAGCATTGTCTCTCCATAATGGGTCTGTTTCATCATGAGATTTGAATTGATTAGTTTACCATTTTATCTGTTTTGAAGGCACATGGCTTGGACTGCTAATTATCATTTTTAACACACCACTAATTTGAATAAAAATGAATTTGTGGTTTAAGACATCACCAAAGGTAATAAAGACACCTAGTCGTAGCATGTAATGAAACTTTTCAAAAAAGGATAACGTTCATAGGTTAAAGATTCAACTTAAAATTAATTTAGGGCACTATATGAAGGCACCTTTATAGGAAAGGAAGCCCTTTTATTGAGATTAGTGACTTTAAAATAGTTAAGGACTCATCCTAGTTTGCACTACAAGAAGGCATTAAAAGAAATTCTATTTTATTGCTAATGATCAACTTGGGGTTCAATTAGAGCATGACATGATAGGTTATGGAGTAGCAACCCAAAATGAATTGGAAAAATAATACCTCATAAGTTCATACTAAAGATTGTTTTGGAACCCTACTTATATTCATGTTTTATTTATCATGAATTTAATGAATCTCATCTTTGATGTATTTGTACATGGTATCTATAAAGAAGCACACTCATCTAATATGAAAATGATAAATTGCATTATTTACACCGATATATATATATATAAGAGCATGCCTTGATACGATATAACATAAGCATCCACTACCTAGCATGGCATGCATACATAAAATAGGCTTATTAATTATTTTGGAAACTTTGGTTTTAAGATGCCTAACTTAATTTTAAGGCTCTAGGATGTATGCAAGAAATGCAATTTCGAAAGGAGATGGGGTTAATGATAAAAATCCAATTATAAGTAACTTAAACAATATGCTTTTAGGAGCAAAATATCTTAGTTCCTAGTGGAGTCACCACAGTGACACACCCTAGAGCCTGCTTATTTCTTATTTGGTTTTTGGAGGCTCACTTTTAGGATCTAAGATCGGATGACGCTCACTATAACTCATAAACTGGCCAAATCATAATAAAAAGGAGTTAGGCCAAAATTATTGTTGATGGTCAACCAATGAAGGCATCCAATGTGGGCTTAAAAGGCAAGTATTATGAAGTCGCCACCCAACAGAATATTAGAAAATGAATTTCAATCTTTCAATGCCCATATAGAGATTGGTGTTCAGGATATCACTCTTACTTGGCACCTCAGTTAGGTATTATTTTATAATTGAGTTTTAAACATTAATCAACTGTATCCTCTATCACACAATGCATACAAAAGTAAATAAGTAAACACATCAAGCATACATGAAAGAGATTAAATAAATAAAATAAGAAATCCTACTTAAATTATTACAAAGGAAAATTATCTCAATGAAGAATAATGAAATAAATATCATACATAAAATAGAAAATTAGATTAGGAACACTAGTTCCCTTATACATATTTACAAAAAGATGTGAGGAGTCTTTATGGATTTTAGGAAACACGGGATGAGTCATCCCAATTTGATGAAACAAAGACTCTTCATTTTATGTGAGGTTTTAGGATAAAAGCTGGACATTAGTTCATTTGGTTAGAAAAAGCCAATTTAATTGTAAAAAATGATTTTAAATGATATTTTATGTTAACATGCCAAAAACACTTTTATTACTAAATTATTACATCCTCAAGAATAATACAATCAAAATGAATAAAATAATGAAAAAAATAAATTAAATGAGCAAATAAAATGAATAAAAAGAAATAATATCCAACAATGATTGCACGCTTTCCAAGGTCTCCGAAAGATCCATGCAATTTAGATTAGTGCTCAAAAGGAAACGTAATAAAATAAATCGTTAGTAATATAAGAAAGGAAAATGATACTAAATAATAAATAAATAAGAAATGCATTCTGGGATAGAAAATATTAAATAAGCAAAATATAAAATACAAGCAAACGGGATTAAAATATTATCTAAAAATATAACTAAACATGCAAATTATATTAAATATAAAAAAACAATGCAAAAAAGATATGAAAAGGACATAAAACAGCATGTACAAATGGCCTAAGGGGATAAAAAGGAAGCCCTATGATGTCATGTCCGTCTCTTTAACAGACGGGGCATTTGCAAGGCTTTTTTCCCATCTATCACTTGAGAACAACTAAGAAATGCAGAAAAATGCTCCAAAATCAAAGTAAACTAATCTTTACCTAAGCATGCATTCTTTCTACTTCTAAAGCGTGCAAAACTTATTATAACACATTAAAAATATGATTAAAACATGCAATTAAGTAATTAAATTAATGATAAAAAATTAGATTTAAATTGAGAGAAATATGCATCAATGGAGGAATGGATCTAAATCATGCATTCTTATATATAGCATCACATATAGAATATTATCATGGCATCAGAAAAGCACAGAAGCAAAAACAACTGATCAACTCAAATCAAATAAACTACATATTCAAGATAGAAATTAAGAGAGAAAAAGAGAAAAGCCTAGAATATTACCCTTTGTTGCTTTTTAGAAAGTTAGAAAATTATGCTTCAAGTTCCTCTTCAATTGATTTCCACGATTGATAAAATTGAAAATATTTTTGTTCTGTAAAAGAATAATTTTTTTCCAAAAAAAGAATTTAAAAATCTTTGCTCTCCTTTTTAAAGAGATAAAAAAATCTATTTTTTATCCTTCAAAAAGGATGGCTGGCTCCAGGAAAAAAGCAATAAGAAAACCCCCTTCTTTTCTTAGCCACCCCAAACAAGAAGAAAAAGACGGAGAAGAAAAAAATCCCTATAACCCTAAGGTTTTCTCCTATTTATTTGAGGGAATTTTTAAATCCCATTAAAACTCTTATTTTTTAAAGATTTTAATTCACTTAAAACTCTTATTTTTAAGGTTTAAATCCTGAATCTGATCCCTGATTATCATTTTAGATTTAAGATAAAAAAATGCCTTTTTTCTTGCTCAAAGAACATGAAAAGTAAATATAAATATGGCAAGACAGATGGGAAGGATGTCTGTCATAGGGTATCTATCATTGGTTGTCTGTCACAGATGGGCAGTGACAAATAAGTAAGGTGCCATTCATAAGGTGTCTGTCACAGATGGGTAGTGATAGAGGGGATGCCTATCTGTCAATGAAAAAAGGTAATTTTTACCATTAAAAATTTATTTTAGCTTCGAAAAAAGGGCAAATCCTGATAAAAAACCTTTAAAAACTTTGTGAAATAAAGGTTAGAATTGTCCATTGATTGCAAAAAATGTCTTCGAATTGGAATTTTAATTTGGTGATTTAGTTTAACCAAATACAAATGTTATTGTTAGTCTTTGTCTCTATTTACTATCTTTTTAAGTTTTTAGCCACTTATGTGCTTATATGCACGTCTGCCCATGTAACCATATAAGGTGGTAATTGGTACAATTTTGTCAATTTAGGGGGGTAATATGACACCTAAAAATTTTAAGTGTGTAATAGGTTTTTTTTAGGGGGCAGAGGGAGGGAAGGGTAAAATATGCATCATGCCTCATAGGTCACTTATTTTGGAAATGTCTTTTTAGGGTAGTGATGGGTTCTTTTTTGTGCGTAATATATATATATATATATATATATATATATATATATATATATATATATATATATATATAAAGAGTCTTGTTTAAGTTTTCAAATTAATTTTACCTTTTAAAACGCAAGCTTAATTTTGGCAAAAAAATGCTATCAAACCTTTAAAAGAACTCATTAATAAAAATTAAGTTATATGAAACTATTAAAGCATGAGTAATATATTATCAATTCTACAACAATTATAGACCAGCTATAAAATAAAGCATGGAAATAAAAGGAGAATATGAGAAAGTTATACAAAAATTTATAGAGATTCTGCTGATCATTATCTTAAGACAATTTGTCTTAATAATCTATCTCTTCCTAGTGACTCCACTTTAAAGGCAACATTCGAGTGATTTATAATATAACTACTCAAGTCTTTTTTCAAGCAAAAGAATTCCAAGCACTTAACCTTTTGTTTTCCAAAGTAAAAAAAAAAATTAAACACTTGCTAGTTATTTGCATATGTTCCAGCAACCTAATTTTGCAATTCTCAGAAGTATATAAGCATCACTTTATATATATTTAAAATAATCTATAATCACTTTGAAGAGATGTGAAGGTAAATGTTCAAATAAGATAGAAAAACTTAAAAATAAATGATGTTCAATAAAAAATGTTCCCAACTGTCTTACAGTTAACTTTTGAAAACCATAAGCTTAGGAAAATATTGTCTTTTAAGTGTAAAACATTTTTTTATCTTGTTTCCATTTTTCTTTTGATAAAAAATTGATTTAATTTTCCTTTTATAAATATTATAGATCAATTAGAAAAATTCAGGAAACAATTCTATCTATTTTTAAAAGCATGTTGTGACGTGCATTGGAGCTAATGCTTGATTTTGGGTTTACTCTCTGAGGCCTCATTTAGGGTCCAAGATCAAAATAGGCTCACTGTAACTCATAAATTATCTACTTTGCAATACAAAGGAATCAAAACCAAAGTATTATTGGTAGTTAACTCATGAAGGCATCTACTAATGGACTTAAAAGAGGCAGGTGTCATGGAGTCACCACCCAACAGAACAATGAAAAATGAATCTCGGTCTTTTGATGCCCAAATAGAGATTGGTATTTGGGACGTCACTCTTATTAGGCACCTTAGTTATGTTTTGTTTTATAATTGAGTTTTAAACATTAATCCCATCGCTTCTCTCACACAATGCAAATCGATAAAATTAAGTAAACATCCAAATCAATAAAAAAAGGTAAATAAATAAACAAGTTAAATCAACTACTTAAACTATTACAGAAGCAAATCATTAAAAGAAAGAAATAAACTAAGTATCATACATAAATCGAGACAGTCATTTGGGTTAGGAACATTGGTTCTCTCATGCATATTTTACAAAAACTTTCTTTTGTCCTTTATTTAATTTTTTGATGGAAAATTGGACATTATTCCACATTTTAAGAAAAACCTAATTTAATTAATAAAAATCATTTTAAACATTTTTTTTCCATTTAAAGATTCTAAAGCATCATTTTTACTAACTATAACATCCATAAAATGAATACATCCAAAAATAAATCAAAATCCAATTGAATAAGAAAAATAATAGCAAAACCAAATGATAAATAAAATAAATAAGGGCATAAGAAGATAGTAACCAATTGGGGCACAAATCCTAATGCAATATGTCTCACAAGATCCTCCAAAAGCACATGAGGTTGATTACTCACATTAAACCATAAAAAAGCTAAATAAATTAATATTATGAGGAAAATCCGATTAAAGAATAAAGTATATAAAATATCACTTAATTACACATACATACAAAACCAAAATATGTACAGAAAATAAGTTAGCACTTTAGGGATCAATAAAATAATATGAAGAACAATAAAAATACATAAATTACATAAAAATGGCCTAAAATCAACCACGAATGCCCCTGGATAGGTAACAGACGGCCGTGACAATAGATTGGGTAATCGTTATCTAGGTTGGCTCGGGTTACGATGTTTACACATGCTTTCTAGAGAATCTTATTAGTTTATAAAAGAAATCAATTTTAATTTTGTTGAGTAAACCTTTTTTGATTTAGAAAAATGCTTTACTGCAATGAATGCAGTGAGTGTGTATTATTGTGACACACGCTGAACCTTGCTCAATCTGGTTTTGCTCTTGGTGATCCGCTTTTAGGGTCCAAGATCAAATAAGATTCATAAAGTTCATAAATTGGCCACTTCGTAATATAAAAGGGATTCAACACAATTTGCCAAGTTTTAGGACTCGAAAAGGTATGAAATAGCATCTCGAGGTATCCCAATTCTATTGTTAGTGGTCAACCTACAATGATATTTAAGTGGGCCCAAAAGGTAGGCATCATAGAGTCACTATCCAATAAAACATTGGGAAAATGAATCAACCTTTGATGCCCAAATAGAGATGGTGTTCGCGACATCACCTTTACTTACACTCCAGTTAGGTGTTGTTTATAAATGAGTTTTTAATATTAAGTGAATCTCTCTTCTCACATAATGCATAATTAAATAAATAAATAAATATATCAAGCATGCAAAAAAGTAGTAAATAATGAAAGAAATAAAAGATAACTACTTAAACTATTACATAAGTAAATCATCCAATAAGAAAAGATAAAGTATCATGCACAAAACAGAGCATTTAGATTGGGAACGTTGGTTCAGTTATGCATATTTACAAAAAAGAAAATTTCCTTATCATATGATTTTGGGTTGAAAATTGGACAGTGATCCATTTTATCAAGAAAGCCTAATTTAATTAGTAGAAACAATTTTATGGATTTTTATTTTAATGTAAAAAATCATTGATTACTAAGCTATTACAAACCCCAAAAATGAATACGTCCAAATAAAATAATAACAATAAATAAATAAATAAAGATCATAAAAAGAAATAAACCTAAATAAATAAATAAAGAGAAATAAAATAAATGAGGCTGAATGATCCAAGGGCAGTTCTCCAAGGCATCTCAATCTCTAAGCCTCTAAAGCCCAATGCATAAAAGATTAATGCTCAAAATCGCAAAGAGAAATAACTAGTTAGCATTATGTCAAATAACAATGAATAATAAATCAAAATAAATGAAACATACATTTTGGACCAAAGATTAAATAAACAAAACATTAAAAATACATGAAACATAGTTGACATCTAAACATGTAACAAAGCATGCCATACAATGTAAAAAGAGATATGAACATAAAAAAATCATGAAAATACCAAAACAAAAGGCCACAAATGGCTTGAACAAAGAAAAGATGACCAAAGGAGTAATGAAGATGGGATGGAAAGAAGACTTCGCTACAATAGCAATCGATGGTTGTCGGTGAGGCCTTTTTCCCATATATCATGTGATGCACAAATAGGGAGATGCAAAATGCAATAAATATAATGATATCCATATTTTATGCTAAGCATGCATATTCTATTATCCTAAAATATATAAAAAATTACTCTAAGACATCAAAATACATTTAAATCATGGAACAATGATTAATTAATTAATAAAACAAAATTATAACCAAGAAATAGATCATGGATCAATGGAGAATAAAAACCTAAATCAAGTTATTCTAACATGTTTAAACATGTATAGAATATTCATGGCATCATGAGGATTACAAAGGCATTATAAACTAATCTAATAAAAACAAATCACAATAATCATGGCATCAGATTTAAATAAAAACAAATTAAGTATGTTTCATGGCATGATTAAATATGGAGAAGGAGGTCCCAAAATATTACCCTCAGGTTTTGATTTTATAACTCTGGAAGTCGTATTCCAAGTTCCAATCCGATGATCTTTGTGTTTGTAAAAGAAGTAAAATGTCTTTGTGTGTCAAAAAAGATATCAAAAGGCTATTATATCCTCGAGAGCATAAACTAATTTTCCTAGCTCAAGGAAACTACCTCTCTTTTCAGAATATTCTCCCCCTTTTCCAATCTAATTTTTTAGGTTTAAATATAAGGAAAGAGTTTAAGTTGGTTTTCAACTCTATTCCCTTTAAATTTGCCTAAGAAATTCGCTTGCAATCTGTCCAGCATCCTTATCCCTTAAAATAGATTTTGTACAGTTCAAAAAACATAGGAATTTTGGAAAAACCCTATAAACGGGCATCTATAAGTGACATATGGATGTCTGTGGGAAAGCTCTGACCTATTGACATACGACTGTCAGCTAGGAGATGACTAAGATGGAAAACAACCATAGACGGCTGTCGCTCCATGACAAATGGCCATCTGTCATGAAAAATGCCTAAAATGCAAGATTTTTCAATCTCTTTTTGCACTTTACATTCGAAACATGAATTTTTCTTCATCATTGGATAACTCCAATCTAGGCTACCTCAGGACTCGGTATCTACAATTATAAGAAATGATTTTACAATAAATTTTTAATATGTCTTGATCTTTAAATTTTTAAGGAATTTGCTTATATAGTTCTATCTTTAGAGTAGAGCATGAGTTTGTACTGTTTTGCATTGCTCTAGTTTTTAGTAAAGCATGATTTCCAAACTTGTATAATTTAACCTACAAGAATAGTTATAGTTTGGGCATAGCTTTATTTACTTAAATGTTTTCTTTATGTAAACATCAAAATCAATATTGAGTTAAGTATGTAGACTTTTGAGCTAACAAAATGTGCATTGCCACACACACACACACATACAAAGCGTGTAGGTACATGTCATACGCACACGCATAAAACAATACTTTAATTGGATTTTTTTATAATACATATCTATAATGTATTTTTAGTAAAATTACATGTACATTTTTTAAATTTGTACAAATTATTATTAAAATTTAAAAGTTTTTGAAATTATTGTTATTTAATAAAAATAACATGAAATCAAAATTTTATTCGACCATTTAAAGATTAATTAATTAGTCTAATTTAAAAAAAATGTTAATTTGATTTGAAAAATTGGCATGAATTTAAAAATGACCTGACTTGAAATTGTTTAATCAAACTATATATATACTTAAAAGGCATTCAATTATATTTTCTAAAGAAATTTTATCATATAATTATTTTTAGTAGAGTAGGATTACAATGAGATAAATTAATTGTATATTAGTAATTAGAATATTATTAGTTAATCATGATTAATTAAAATTTATTTCTTCCACATCTAGATGTGCTCATCATTCTTGGTAAGCATATATATGTTACAAATATATCACAATATATATCAAAAATAAAGGAAATCAAAGTTACCTCTTGTAGCATAGAAAACGAAGTAGCAAAAATGGAAGATCTCTGTTTTGCATTATTGGCAGGGCTTTATCCATGAGCAATGAATGCGGGATAAAGGCCCAAATCCACAGTCTAAAAATCATTTAGCGAGAAAATAGGGAGAGAGAAAATTTCTACAAAGTTTTAGTATAGGAAAAATCTCACATTTTTGTAGATTTTTTCTTAGCCTATTTATAAAGGCTTTTGTTCTAAAATAGAAAACCAATTCCCTAAAGGAAATAAATAGAAAAAGAAAGTTATCTTTTTCAAATAAGGAATTTTTTCTAATTAAGGGATTTTGATATGGAACTCTTTCCATATCAGTATTATTCCTTTTTTGATATGAATCACTTCCATATCAGAATAATTTCCACATTGATATGAATCCCTTTTCATATCGGAAGTAATGGGCATATCCAGACTATCTGTAACACCCCAAAATTGGAGTCTGACATATTTAGTATATTTTGAAGCATGAAAAGTAATCACAGGAAAGTCATTTGGGGTAATCAGAGTTGAACAGGATAGGAAAATTTAAACATATATAATGATTAAATATGCTCGGACCAGGGTAATTCGAGGATGGATGATATGGAGGATAATTTGAGTTAATATCGGAATAGGAAAGTAAATGTTAAACGAATTCTAGGGATACAATTTGAGAAGAAAATGAGCCTAGATCGACCTTTAAATAAGATAAAAAAATTTTTCTCGATACCATAAAAAAGGTTGATCGAAGGTTTGACTGGATTTAGAATTTATGTACCAACTTCCGAAAAATATTTTGATTGCATAAATATGTTGTAAATAACATATATGAACTATTAGAAGTAAAAAATAAATATTCTGATAGTTTCTAAATTTTAAATTTCTAATCGGTTGCACAGACCGTCGAAGCCAGAAGTATATTGAAATAATATCAAAATAAGTTAAAATTTTAACCACATACTTTTGAATATTTTAGTGAACACAAAGTAAAATTTTGAAGCATTCTGACATCAGAAATACTGATTTCAGAAAAATGATCAGGAAACCGAGAAAAAGGCTGACTAAGATTTCAGTATAAATTTAAAAATAGAAAATAACTTCTAAAAATCATCAAAATTTTCAATTTTACATGAAATTACATGCAAAATATATTGGTATAAAAAATAAAATTTTTGATGATATCGAAAATTTGCTTATCGGACTACCCTAGGTGAATTAGACTAAAAACGAACTCTGATTGGCCTAAAAATTTATGTGGAGGGAATAATTTATTATTTTATGCATGATGAAATTTATTATAAGTTAATTTGATCATGGAAAGTGAGAGAATTAATTTTAGAGCGTAAAAAGGGCTTGAAACTTTAATTTGCGTTTAAGTTAGGCCCAATCACTTTAATTGAACCAACCAATCCCATTAGCCTAAGTATATATAGACCAAGGAGCTTCAAAATTTCTAAAATTTCCTGCAATCTTCACCATCCCTCTTGAGTTTTCTCCTTGGCCGAATTATCTATTCCATTTCTTGTTAGTATTTCTTCAATTTTCTTCAAGTCTCTCCAAATCCAAGATCCTCTATAATATTTCAACCTCTCTACATCAATATGGCAGCTTTTAATCTTTAATATGGACGATAGAAATGGGAGAAATCAAAGATTAAAGTCTAGATATCAAAATTGAGAAATCAAGAGGGAAGAAAGAGTTCTTAAGGAGAAAGATGAAGAAAGTGAAGAGTAGGGTATGGAGAACATGAATTCAAGATAAGTGAATACAAACTACACCTTATTTTATTTAAATTATGAATTGTGGTATGAAATTTAGGTTATGTAACTACGTAAATGTAAAGAATAGTGTGAGATAATTCAAGACTATGTAATAAAATGATGATTTGGTATATAGTGATTCTAGATTGAGAAGAAATTGATAAATAAGTGATGAAAGGAGTGGGCCGAATTATACATAATGGACAACAAAGTAATTAATTAATTTTAATCCATGAATTAAGCATAAATTGTGCTATATTAATTTAAAGGAACATAATTAAAGTAAATTGAGTATGAATAAATGTATGTAAATAGTAATTACTATGAATACATAATGTTGTGACATTGTAAAGGAATATGTATAATATAATGAAATTGGGAAATAAATTAAGAAACCATGTTACAATGATAAAATAACCCATTAGAAACTTTACTTAGTGGAGAAATAAAATTGTAAGTGGAAGAAACCTTATGGGTCGAATGGAATACCTTAGAGTAATTTAGTGTACTTTGACATTTAATTAGATGTTTAATGACAATTAAATAAATTAGAGCATAAGGGATGCACAAATATTGACTAGAATGAAATATGAGGAATGGACCTAATTATGTAATAGTCACATAATGGTGAAAGTTAAGGGAACTTAAGAAATTACATGTGAAATTGATATGTCCTACTATATTATGACATAGAATGAATATAAAACTAGATACAGTATGAAATCAGAGGAAGAAATATTTTGAAAGTGTGATTTTACTTGATGGTCGAATGGTATGTGTATGATATATGACATGATTTAATTATATGTTCTGGGTCAAAAACCCATATGTAAGGAATTAATGAGTAATAAGTTTAAATTAATACTACTGAAAGCATGGTGTGAGTAACATAATATGATTAGCATAAATAATGGTATAAAAATATTATGTGATATGAAAGTGAAAAATGCTCTTAGTGTTTAGTGGATAATTCAGGACTCTAAGATAGTATGGCTAGCCATAGGGATATTTATCTCGCGATATTCTGTATACTGTATTGTTACTATACTGCTATTGTATTGAGAAAATATGGATATACTGTTAGCAGGCTCATTTTATTGACATACTGGGGAGTGGCATCATACCTTAGTAGTACAATCACTCCGACATACTAGATTTGTTCATCCACTTATCCGATTTGAGAATTTTTACTAGTGACAACTAGGGGCAAAATTATAATTTTTCATGTAAATTTGGAATGCAAATTAAGTAATCAGAATATAATATAGTTAATTGGATAAGAAATTGAATGGAAAATATAACGAATTAGTTAACATGGGTAAAATCATAATTGTGTAAGAAAATAAAGATAAAAAAGTAAATTATGGTAAAAGGAAAGTGATACATGAAAATTTAAAAGATCATTACAATGAAAAATGTGGTTAATAGACTTTAAAAGGATAAAAAGGTGATTACGTGATAGAGCAGGGGCAAAACTGTAACGATACCACTAATATAGTGGTTAAAGAAATTGAATTGAGTAAATGGGTGAAAAAGGGTAAAATCATAAACAAACACAAGTTAAGAGACTAAACTGTAATTGGAAGCCCTAAAGAAAATTTTTAGGATTAAAATGTAATTTATGCACTTAAATTAAACTAAAAGTCTAAGGAAGTTAAATTGGTCAAAATTGAGATCAATGTGATAAAAATACATTAAAAGTCAAACTTCAGGGACTTAATAGAAATTTTCCATCTAATTTTGGAAATAAATAAAATTTAGCAAGGAAAAATAATTATTAAAGTAATTAGAAGAAATTTTGATATTTAAAATAGTAATTTAGGAAATTAATTGGATTTAATATGTCCAAAGGGTAAAATCATAAATAATGAGAGTAATGAGGACCAAAGTGAAAATTGCCCTCTTAGGAACATGTACGAGGACTAAAAGATAAATTTGTCAACTTAAGAAAATGAAAAGTTAAAGAAAATTTGCATGGTAAAAATTGAAGTTAAATAAGTTAAATTAAAACAAAAAGATATTTTAGGGACCAAGCTGTAAATTTTCTACCGAAGTATAGGAATAAGCATAATTTAATAAGAAAATGTGCATTAAGGAAAGTAAAAGCAAGAAAAATCAAACAAGTCAAAAGAGAAAATAAATAAAGTTACATGTGACGAATAAAAGTTAGCGGCTTAATTGTAATTTTTCATTTAAGTAGAAATTACGTAAGAACTTAGTAAGAAAAGAATGAATATGAGATTCAATAAAGAAAATGGGTTAAATTTTAAATAACAGTGATTCGGAATAAATTACATATTTGGGGCCAAATAGTAAAATTAAGGAAATAAGATCAAAACAAGCAAATAATTCATAATTTATTTTGTATAGAAGAATAATGGGAAGAACTTGATTGTAAAATAAGGTATAAAATATAATGGAAAGATTACCGATAAATTGGTTGATATAAATTAAAATTAGAATTTGGATTCAAAGCGAAATTTGAGTAAATTAAGTGCAAATAAAATGAATTTGTAAATTAATCCAAAACTAAGAAAAATTAAGAATAAAATTAAAATTTGTTGAGGACTAAAAAGAAATGAAATAAAATTTTCATGAAAGAACTATTAGAAAAGTAAGAACTTTCATAGAAATAGTAAATATGAGAGAAAAGACGACAAAAAGATTAATTAGACTTGAACCGAAAATAATTTAAAGATTATCTAAAAAGTTAAAGGGATTAAATGCAAAACCGTAACAGTACCAAATATCAAGTGACAGAAGAGAAATGAAAAAGAAAATAAAACATGTACGAGTATATAAATGGCATAGATTAAGTGGTTTTACAAATAATATAACAATATAGATATGAGTCAAATAAAGAAATTAATTCAACCAAAATATAAATGAAAATAAATAAATATATTTAGATAAAATTTTTTGTAGTTGTATCCACCACTAAGCAACAACATTGGTTAGCGTGCGGTTTATTGACTGCGTGTAGGAACAGGAATTGGGAACGTGAAGAAGGAAGAACGATAAGGTATGTACATAAAGACTGTCGGGGTCGCATAAGCTGAGGCGGTTCGACTTGTATTTAGTGTCTGATATGTAATAATTATGGTTATTATTGTATAAGTAAATAATATTATATGGATGATTGTATATTAATTCTGTCTAGTATATGGAAATTATGAATGAATGTAGGGTGTTACACTATCATCTCTCACTCACACATGACAAAATAATTTCCAATCGTGATCTCCAGTTATATAGGCAAATAGCTTATGCAACTAACATACATCAAGAGTACTAATGTTATACACCTGTTAGGAATATATGGATTCTTGATCCCAAAACTTGAGTTATACTGGAAGTTTTGTAAGGGAATAATTATATGTTCGAAAATTCTTCTCTCTTCTTTGTATGTGTGAATTATGTTAGAAATAGTGAATGAATCTTATGCATCCTGTAAGATGATGAAAAAGATTGAATAGAGATATAGTATTATAATTAATGGAATTATAATACAAAAAGTTAAGAACTGGTTGAAAGGTTAGCTTGAAACCATTGACTCTTGTTGAACATGTTTTCTTTAGTTTAACTAGAAAATTAGAAGTTTAAGTGGAATGAATTTAACTAAAGTAGAACTAGACCTGTGAGGCTTAATCGTAGGAAGAACTCAAGGTTTGTATTTATTCATAAAGGCTTTAAAATTTAGGAACTGCAAATAGTAATGAGTAATATGGAAGTTTATTCTAATCATAATGGAATGTGTAGACATCGTGACTCGGGACAACCCAGATCAGGGTTACTCAATTATGAGAAAATAATACATTTCTGATAGAAAACATGAACCTTAAAGCCCCGATCTTGATTTCCATATTTGTGATCGTCTTTTAAGGGTTTTGACTTGATTTTCCAAAAGTTTGAGAGATATTTCAGAAAAATCTTAGTTTTAACCCTCTGGCAACGGCACACAGACATCTGTCATGGAAGGATGGCCATTTATAGTTACTCTTTCTTAGTCCAGGTCAAATCAAGGATATTTTTCTAAATTCTGGAATTGTGTGAGGGATGGCCATCGGTCATTCACAGATGCGCATTTGTGGGGTATTTCTAAATTTTTTCACATTTTCCATTTTTGAAAAGATTGGATTGAGATTTGAAAAATTTGATCAATCCAGATTTTGAGGATTTGTTTCCTTCCTATATTGAGGAGTTAGAGTTAAAGTTAATCTCCAAATTTTCCCAGGTATTTAGAGAAAAAGATTAGGCTTTTTTTGGAAATCCTTTTTACAGACTTTGAAAAGAAAAGAGAAGAAAAAATGCTTTTGAGGAAGAGGAAATCAATTCTCTATTCTTAGAGGCTGTTACGCAAAAATAATTCTTGACAAAAATACATCTCTTTTGTTGAAAGCGGAGATAAAAAGATCAAGGCTTTGGAACACGCTTTCTGAACTCACAGAATCCAATTTTCTACCCTCTATCTTTCTCTCTCTTTAGGCATCATGTCACAACCATGCTATTTACTGTTACTTTGATATATGTTATGCCATGATGATTACTTAATACATTCCTATTGCATCTTGGTCATCCTATAATGCCATGATGATCTGAAACATGATTTTATGTGTAGCATGGCATGATTTAGGTGTTTGTTCTCCATTAATGCATGATTATTTTATTGATTTGAATTTTATTTTTTTTAATGTTTGATTTACTGTTTTGATTTGATTTAAATGTATGTGTTTAGATGTTATGGCTGGATTTGGCCTGTTTTAGTGTCTTAAAATAGTCTACTTAAGGTTTAAATGTGTTTCCTTCCCTTTTGAGTTAAAACTTATCTTTCTGTGTTTATCTTTCAAGTGACAAATAAGAAAAAGGTATAACAGAAAGTTGTCTGTCAGTGCAACAGACGTGATATATATCATAATGCCTTCTTCTCGTCCTATTTCGCACTTTTGCTTGGAGCATGTGTCCTGGTCTAGGGGCATCTATGGATTTGCTTTCCCTTATTTTAGTATATTTTAATGTTTTTCATGTTAATTTATGTCATTTTTTATATTTAATTTTGTTTTAAATTCTTTTTTACCTTTGACTAATAAACTTAAATAACTAAAACAATTTAAGTAATGCATAAAATTGTATTAATTTAATTGGCTGCAAATAGAATTAAACTTTCTATATTGAAATAACACTCGACATTTGCAGTTAAAGGTGACAAATTTTAACCAGATTCTATTCACTAGCAAAATTTGATTTGACATGAAAGGGATTGGTACATTTTACTAGAAAAATTTTAGACACACTTAGATCAATTTGCCGGTTAGTCTAAAATGACCTATACCTATTTCATTCAACATGTTTTCGCTTGTTTGTGATTTTTATCTTAAAAAATTAACTTTTAAACTTTTTTTTTTTAAATGAACCATCTTTTTATCTATTTAAGATTTTTATCTAAAAAATTAAGAATTTATTTTTTCTAAAATTATAAGAAGTCACTATAAATTTATAATTGTCTAATATCCAAAATATCTAATGTACTGAACTGACCAATACAAATTATAATAAATTTTATTTATTTAAATAGAATGAAGCATCTAAAATATCGATAAAGCCGTAAATGATAAATTTAAATTTAGATATTTGATTAATATAGAAAAAAAAGAGCACTTCCATCATCAATTGAAAGATGAAATCGCAAAATTGATTGGTTTAATTAATTAAAATAAAATTAGTGTATAAGTAGTGTATTAAAGTTATGGTTAATGCTATTATATATCTCTATAACAACGTTATTTTATAATTTTTAACTCTTAAAAGTTAACATGAAAAAGAATAAAAAAAACATAAAGTGGAAAAAAAAAAAAAAAAGAAACGGCAGTCGTCTTAATTTTTTTAAGGGTTGAAAATATGTCCATTTTCAGTGGACGGTGGATATTGCACATCTAATGTCCTATAATGGAAACTGTAGCCAAGGCTTAAATTTGTCCATAGATAATTATATGATGATAACATTATACAAGCATCTAAAGAAAGCATAAAATGATGAATCATGTTCATGTTTTTTTCAAGATTTGTGTGTGATAAGAAAGCTCAAAGCAAGCTTTAAGATTTATCACCAAAAATTTTCAAAACATCATAAAGCTACATTAAAAGTCGTAGATTAACTCCATTTTCTTTCTCTTCAAAATCATTTCTACAGTTACATCCATAAGCCAAATTGCATAAAATTTTCCTTCAAATACATCATTCCCATCAAATCAAGAATGAGCCAAAACAAATCCCATTAATTTTTTTGAAACTTTTGACTGTTCTTTTCTCCATTGAAGTGACTTCATTTGAGGGAAAAAAAAATAAAAAGAAAAAGAACAACAAAAATAATCAAATAAAGTTGATGGATTTGACAGAACTTAGGGTCACTATTTGTAATAAATTGAGCACAAAAGTTGCTTCCATAACTTTGAAAGGAAATGTAAGGTTTCCAATACATATAATAAGGCCAAATTCTATTATAATTAAAAATGTATTAATGTCATTGGTTTTAGATAAGACTGGTAGCATTAAATAAAAATAAAAATAATATATTTTTTCAGCGTTAACAAGTACGCTAGTAAATCTCAATTATCATCATCAGTATATCTCAGTTATTGAATTAAATTTTATTCACTGATTGAGATCTACTAGTGTATACTACGTAGGATGTAGAAATCATCACCCTTATTTAATTTAATTTTATAATTTTTTAAAAAAGAAAGGTAGAAAATTTTGGTTTGATACGATAAGGTGTTAGTGAAATAACACTATTAGTATTGTTGGTAAGTTAATTAATTAATTTTCACTTGGTGGTATTCCTCTCCTCACAATAATAAAGTTATAACTAAAATATTATCATGTTAATGCTTATAATTTTATTATTATTATTATTATTATTATTATTATTATTATTATTATTATTATTATTATTATTAAAGTGTAAAATCAGCTATCAATTAAAGGGAAAATACATAGAAGATGTAGCTAGTTATTAAGTCAATTGCTGATTATGATCACTAATAAAATAACAATTAGCAACTCTTTCAAAACTATATCATACAAAATACCAGTAGCCATAATCAGCTAAATCAATGCTACCAAAACTTTTAACAGCAACCTATTATAAAAATTCAAATTTAAATTTAAATTAATAAAAGAAATTACAAGTGTGATTTTTCTCTTATTTAATTGATTTTAATCTCAACAACGGCTAGAACATGTAAAATTTTATGTTGAAATGAGACTTTAAATGATTGACAGGTTTAAATCTAAGTCTCCGTTATGGGAAGCGAGAACTGATATAAAATGCATGGTTTAAAAGACCGGTCTAATCCAATTGGTTGAACCAGTTTAACCAATTTATTTGAGTTCATTCTGAAATTTGAATTTGATTAATTTTGTCCAATTTGACTGACCTAATGGTCCAATTAATGATTTTCTGTGTCCAAAGAGTAGGAAATCCTGCCATTATTTTTCTATTATTTGCAATTTTTAGACTTAATTTTTATTGGATATATATGAGATGGAGTTTATGTCATCTAACTTTAGCATTATAATTTACTGATTTATAATTGGGAAAAAATATTTTTATGCTTTATTTATTTATTCTCAAAAATATCCATATTGTAGTATTTTACCTATGTAAATTAAAAATCTTTGAAAAATTTATTTAATATGTAACATTAATATTCTGCAAATGCATAATTGCTTGAAATGTACGTAATCTTTTTATAAATTGAATTTAAAATATTTACTATTATAATGGTAGAATTTTTTACATGTACAAAATATTTTGGCACTTTAGTTTTGATTGATCATGTAAAATATGTTTAATAAACACAAATTATTTTTTAAAAAATGAAGCCAAGTGTGCAAATTTGGTCTTCATGTTTGATAAATTGCAATTTTATTTTTAATATTTTAATTGATATAATATTATTCCACATGTTTTAAAGTTAGAAAAATTTTACCCCATTTTTCACAATCTCTTGATATATGATACTTGAAAAAGTAGACATGTGATAGAAGAGAAATAAAACTTTTCAAATTTTAAATATCGAGGGTATTATTGCATCAACTAAAATATTGAGAATAATATTAGGGATAAACTTTCATTTTAACACTGTCACATAATGAATCTATTACAACACATTCCTAGCCACGGATGTAAAATTGTTTTTTTTTTTATATCACAATATATTTCAACATTTTTAAATTGTAACATAAAAAGTATATTATATCAAAATGTTTAAACTGTTATAATAAACTAAGAAATTGTTGCTGTATAGCAATTACAACAGTTTCTTATTGATGTAAAACAATACAATTACAATAGTTTTTTTTTTATCGTTACCGTTTGATCACATTTGTTGTAGTATAAGCAAAAAAAAAAAAAAAAAAGGATGTCCGACATATTTTAATTTGATTGTTTTGATAAATATTCTCATAACTTAATCCATTTCAGCTGGATCTCAATTGAACATTGATTTGTAATAGTTTATCTCAACTTAAAAGGCTGAGTATAAAAACCTTCAAATATATTAAAAAGGGTAAAAGAAAAAAAGAAAACAAAAATGATAAGAAAGTAAACATGCAAAAATAAATTAAGATGCGCACTCACATGCATGTGAACAATGAACATGGAATGCCAACCTCGTTTTGCTGGTTTATCTTTTACATATCAAGACGAAATCAATATGGCAGAGATGATAACAGAAACTCTGATCAGAAAATTGCTTCTATTTCAATAAATAATAATAACAAACCCTTCCTTAATAACTAACACTACAAGGAAACAGCTGAAAATATAAAGTAAAATAAACATTATGATTAAGTTTGGTGGATAATAAAAGAAACAGAAAGCTGAGGAACCCAAAGCTTTTGTACACATCTCTAGACCCAAGACTGATGAGAAAAGTCTAAGCATTTTTTTTTCAAACCAAATTAATATATTTAAAATCTCTTCTTTTTCATTCATTTATTATTATGAAAGCATGGCTAATTTTTTACTTTTTAACCGTCAGATGGTATTGATCTGCGATTAAAATATAAAAAATATTTTGGGTGAAAGGAATTAAGATAGGGAGGGTAAGTATATAGAATTGAATAATTATCCCTCCACTTGAAAAGATGATAGGGCAAGTCCCATCTGTGTATCGGTATGAATCTCCATTGCTGAGCTTTCCAGTCATGTCTGATGGATGTACTTGTTTTATCTGTTGAAACCTTCTGTTCCTCAGCTTTCTGTCCCATCCACCAATATTCCCAAAGGAATGTGGGACTCATCGCTTCTGCTCCCAATCAACCAACCACCACTGTCTTTTTTTTTTTTTTTTTTCTTCTGGTAAATAACAAGAACATTAAAAAAAAAGGTAAAAGTAGAAAAAAATTTTGCCCTTCTACAATCCCTCTCTTCACATGAATGCCAAAGGACTCTCTTCAGTTGGAGCTTTTGTTACAAACTCCTCTTACCTTCTTCAGAAATGTTGTTGTTGTTGTTATTGCTGTCTCCTGACCAGTCAAACAAACTGAAAGGATCCAAGCATTTCGTTTCTTTATGATCATGATCACCAGTATATCCTCCTTGGCCAAACAAGAGATCAAGAGGGTCAGCCTCTATTTCCCCCAGTTCCGCAAAGAAATCTTCAGATTCATTATGGTTAGAATCTGGCATTGTAGGTCTATAACTATTCAGCTGATTTACAGTATCCTCAATTTCCATTTGCTTCTCGACAATATCTTCAATCTCTTCTTTCACGGGTGCACTTGCTGTTGAGCTAGCAGCAGCCACAGTAGGAGATAAAGTATCATTGCTGCTCTCTCTGTGTTCTTCCTTTGCATTGGTTGTTTTATCATGATGATGAGAGATCTTAGAAGAGGCGTTGTTGTTATTATTACTATTCTTTGGCGGCTGAGATCTTGTTGAGCCAGCTAAAGCATTCCTTTGAGTTGGCCATGGATGATTATGCTCAGAAGTATAAGTGATCACCAGCATGTTTGGATCTGTTCGGCTTCTCTCTACTTGTTTTCTTGCTGAACAACCCTTTGAGCTACTGCATCTATAGTATCCCCTGCAATCATGTAAAACAATATATAGCTTTACGAACACCTTGGTTCATCTTTACTAAGCTATACAAATCCTCACAAATTGTATTTCATGCTCAAAAGCAAAATAATGCAAACAATGATAATGGTAAAAATAAAGCAAGAACCTTATTTTACTAATGTGTAATAATAGGTGTGATGGGGCAAAGGACAATGGGGAATTCGGCTTTTGTTCTTTGTCTTAGAAACTTTATATAGTAATCAAATGTAGAATGACAATACAAATTTATCATGTTTTACCTTGGATAAGGAGAACCCTTGATGGGTTTCTGACCATATTTTCTCCATGCCCATAAATCTGATGGAACTACTTCTCCACTAGGCCTGCTGTTTGCAGCTGCTGGTGCTGGAATACAAACTACCTTCTTTGCTTGGTTTTTCCTGAATTTAATTATTTCATCAACTCATTAATAAACTTGAGTATTTGCTCATTTTCATAATATACATTAGTTACCACTATCTTTTAAGACATGAAAACTTTAAATTTTAATCCAATTTGAGAACATAGAATCAGTAGTAGTTGCAAGAATGAATCAATTCCATATATGGGAAAGAATATCTGAATTTGTCTTATTTTGTTAGTGAAAGCTGAAAGGGAATAGGACATTCTAATGACAACTACCTATCAAACCACATATTTATACTTATATAGCCTTCAGGTTGTGCTAAGGAAAGAAAAAGAGATAGAAGTACCTATACATGAAAGTAAATATGTAAATTATGTATTATGAAACAACAGTTTGGATACCTTTTCCGGTTGATTTTAACCCATCAACATTTCATGTTTTGGTATTTGTGATATAAATAGTGAACTATCTCACCTGAAAAGATAGTATGTATAGTACCCCAAATAAATAACCCCACAATCAATTAATTAAGAATTTTAGACACACACAAACCCTAATTTTTCCCTCATCAGAACCTTTATACAGAAAACTTATTCCAAAAAAATATTTATGTATCATGTATCACTTAATTATCCTTCATCATTATCATCTTCATCTTGTATTAATGAAGTCATATATAAAATATACATAAACACAACCCCCAAAATAAAAAAATAGAGTAAATAAGTTGCATAAAATAATTCATAATTGTGTTATATTAAATTCATTGAAACAAGTGATCAAAATTAAATTAAACCACACTTGGTACCTTCTTTTGATTCCCAGATTCCGCGGAGAAGAGATCTGCAGAGGACCTGCAGTATCAATCAAGCAACCTTTTGAGGTATTAGTATTGATCATATCTATTGAAACCATAGAAGAAGCCTTAAAACCCTGCGGGGAAGAGGAAGAAGAAGAAGCAGCAACCATAACCGGAGAATCACAGGGAGAAACAGGCAACTTAGATGGATTATTCTGCGAGATCTGAATCCGAGAAAATATATCACATGGACTCTTATTTATCTCATCCTCAAAGACTTTATGATGAGCAAGAACATTACTACTGTTATTGTTACTATTAGCAGTAGCACAATTTGTACCAGAAAATATTCTAGTATCATCAACACTAGTAGTAAGCAAATTTGTAGAATTTGGAGGACTGCCAAAATAGCAAGAACCGGCGGCGTTGAGCTCATGAAGCAGTGGATCTCTCATATTACAGAAAGGATCGCCAAAAACATTAGCTGAATTTGATGAAGAAGAAAGATTGAGTGGATGATCATCAGATGAAAATTCCCAATTTGAAATAAGTCCATTTTCATGAGATTGGGCTAAAGCTCCGCCACTTGCTCTTAATATATCTGTCAAATCACCTTGGTAGTTGTCCATCTTCAAGCCAAAAAAACTGCACATACTATACTTAAGAATGTAAAATCAAGAAACAGGCCATAACATGAACAAAGAGAGAGTTAGGCGTATGTACATAAGAAAACGTAAAAAAGCATGCAAATTTGAGTGGTTTTAGGAGTTGGGTTTTTGTTTATAAGTACTAATGAATCAAAGAAAAACAAATAAAAACAAAACAGGGTTCTCAAGGTTGGAACTGGGTGTTTCTTGTTTTTCTTTAATTTTCATTCAGTAACAAACAAAAGATAGATAGATAGATAGATAGATGGAGAGAGAGAAAGAGAGAGAGAGAGAGAGAGAGAGAGATGGGTTTTGATTTTTGAACAAGTGTGTATGTTTGTGAGAGAGAAAGAGTCGCTGACTTTTCATACAAAACAGCCATTCTCCATACGCAACAATAGCACAGAAAGAGAGAGAGAGAGAGATAAACTAAATTAAACTAAAATAAATAAGTTAAGGAAGGTGGATTATGAAATAAGAACAGAAGGGTCAAATTTATGCAACTGTTTAATGTTATTTTAGTGTTAGGTTTGTGCTGTTTTGTCCTTTTTCTTCTATCTATCTAGCTCTCTTAAGCTAACACTACCTTTCAAACAAGTGATGGCAAAGTAAAGAGGCGGCAAGTAGCCGCATTCTTCGGAAAACGTTTCGCAACCTTCAGCTAACTTTTTATTTTTTATACCCCGTTTCTTTTTGCGTTTCTTTCTTCTATTTTTACAAAACTCTCAATACCATAAGTTCACAAGTTCAAAACTCAATTTAGAATCTTATATGATTCCAACAAAATTTTAGTTTTAAATTAACTCCTAATTGCTAGTTTGTTGTTTTAATTCATGCTCTAAACAAAATGTTAGTTAAAAGAAAAAAAAATAATGGCTCTCGTTAATTATATTGACCATGATGAGGGTACTCATGGAAAAATTAATTAATTAAGATGTATGTATGAATAGGATTCAAGTACCACACCCATCATAACTTTTAATTAAACTTTCTAGATAGTTTTCCCTGGACTAAATGAAGTACATCAAGGTAATTATATATTGATACAATTTTTATATGTAAAAAGGAACTCACAAAAATTGGTGGACGAATTTTTCCTTGTAAAACTATCAAGAATGTTAATGTATACAATTTTTTAATACATTATTAGACGAAATTTTCCTTGTAAAACTATATATCAAGAATGTTAAAAGACTATCAAGAATCTTAGAAGAAATTTTAAATTGCTAAATGGGATAAAAAAAACTAAATAAAACCGAAAATGTTAAAAGGACTTCAATGTAAAGGGTGTAGGCAACCAACCGTACGAGGGTAATGTTTTTAAGCTACTAAATTTATTACCTCGTACTAATTTGGTCTACCCTTTTTTAATAGGCTTTGGATCCTTTTCCAGCTTACACTGTGCTTGCATGGAACGAAGAAGAAGTATAATCACTGTTATGTTATTATGTTTCCGAGTATAGTGTGATATATTATGATATAGTTAAATAATTTTTTTATATTTGATTTGATGGTATGTTAGGGTTCATAAAATAATAAAATGACTAAAATATCTTAAAACTTAAAATTCATATAAAATAATTTTGAATTCATTTTTTCGATTAAAAGTTAAAATTAATTAAAGCCATTAACAAATTTGCACGTTATTGATAAATGAAAACAACAAACTGACCAGAATTTCTTTAGAATGACAAAGAAAAGGATAACAACCGCTGATGGAGAAAATCGGCAAACGAAAATGGCTGAAGAAGAGGATGTCCTAGAACGGCTGAAGAAGATAATGAAGAGAAATAGGTCAGATGAATTGATGAAGAATATGGAGTGCAATTTTGAATATTTGTTAAGGTCAGTTTTAAAATAAAAGAATTTTTATCATAACAATCCATCGAATTGATTATTTACAAAATTGACCAAATTTCATAATTTTTAAATCATGAAATTACTATAATAAATTATGATCATCCCATGAAAGTCATCCCAAACAATGATGGTTACTATACCATATCTTATACAGCCAAACTTTACTATAAAACAAAGTGTCAGGGTACCATGAGTAGAGAAGTTTTGGTTATAAATCCATACCGAGTGCTGCGTATCGTTAGATTTGTGTGAATTAAACGATGCGCAGCGATCAGTATCCGAGTGCATGGAATTTTTGCTATGAAAATCTTAAAAGAAATATATATAGAGAGATGATGAATAAGATATAAGACGCTATAAATTATAATACACAAATATGCGGTATCATGCTTGCATACAGTGACACAAACAGCAGCGAAAGAATGATTTCTTTGTTCTTTTCAAGATGGAATTTAATTTACATAAAAGAACACATAAAACAACTTTACTATTAACTTGTGCAGTTTATTTTAAAAAAAAAAGACATAAAATATTTTTATTGAACTATTTCGTAATTCAAACTTTATGTGTTTAATATTATCATATTTAATTAGGTTTTCAGTAGATTTGTGTATAGAATATTATTTGAATCCAAGGGCAATAAGCATGTCAAGGCTTGAGAATATTACTCACTCTAAACAATTACAATAAGTTAAAATATTAAAATTATTTTCACTTCTATCAAATGAAAAACTTCAGCCTCAAAATATTCTGGAAAAGATAAAATATTTTTAACCCTAAAAATGGGGCAAGCGACAAGAACATAACTTCACCTTAAAAAACTTCTGAAAAAAATGAAGTGAATTTAATTTTTTTTTTCGAAAGAAAAAAAAAAAGAGAAAAGAGTGGTAGTCAATAGTATATACCTCTTTTCATGTCCTCCATGAACAGTTGAACAGAATTCTCTCCAGAACATGGACGCCATCTCTTTTAATATATATATTATATGATTTTTATTTCAGCCAATGAAAGTTTAAAATAGTGTTATAGAATTATCCTTCTAATTTTTAGGAATTTTTAAAAATTCGGATTTGAGCTTCCATAATTAAAACATGAAGTTATTCAAACCAATTAGGTGGAACGGGGATTTCCTCAAAAATAAAAATAAAGAATTTTCTTTAAAGCATTAAAATAATTTAATTAAGGTTTATGAGAGAGCAACTGGAAATTATTTTCGTCGGAATTATTAGATTTTCAATTTTGCCAATTTCTTTTGTTAACTATAAGGGAAACACTATCTTTACCTAAAAAAAAGAATCATAAACTTCCTAATTTTAACGCTAATAAATGGTAGAAGTGTCTGATCTTTTCGAAACTCTGATTGGTATTATATGGTATTATAATTTTTTTTCCTACTGAATCCACAAACTTCTATTATGTTTTATTTGTTCCTCGAAAATTAAATATTGTTTACAATTGAGTCCAAGCAATGAAATTTTTCTTTACTTAATGGCTAATCCAAACAAGGTTTAATCAGTTAATCAGTTATCTAGTATTAAAATATTAGTTATCAATATCAAATATCACTTACCGATAACAATTATCAGCTGTTAATTGTACAAAGGGCGCTTACAATTATAGATCAATTTTGAAATGGACACGATGAAAGAAAGAGAATGAAGTGTAGAGTAGTCCATATCCATTGAAAGTGAATATGATATGTGTCAACTTCTATGGGGTTTGTGATTTTATCTTTACCTTCTTTCCTTCATCTCATCAGATTATCCACTTTATGCAGTTCCCCACTAAATTAGGTTAACCATTGTAACCCACTTTCCATTATGCATTATAAAACCAACTTGTCATACTAAAGTAGCACCCAACTAATCACTCTAATTCAAGTGTGTGTATATATATATATATTAATTTGATTTAAGTTGCTTTCTTATTCACTATTTTTTTTTATAAAAAAAATGATGATTGGAAAATTAAAAAAATAATAAATATATAAATAATAGTGAATCTGTTTAACTAGAATATTTAAAAGGCAAAATTCATAATTTAATTTCTAAATTTTAACTTCTTTACATATTAAATTTTTGTACTTTCAAAACTTCGTATTGCGATTGAACTTTTATCATTGCTTTCTAGAGATGGCATTTGCTTTTCTTACTTTGGATTCTTTGTGCAGTAATATTTATGTCAATTATTCAAAGCTAATGATTCATGATGCTAAATACTTAGAAGAAAAGTAAGGTGATTATATTTTTAATTGCAATTAAGTTTGGAAAATGGTTGTTAATTATGTATTGGACTAAATACTATTATGTCGGAATGATTAAGGACAACGGATAAATTAGTTTTAGGAGTCTAAACCAACTAAAAACTTTATGCATAAAATATATTTAAATGTTGTTAGTTTAGAGATTTAAAATAAAAAGTGGAAATATAAAGATTAGAATGGTCAAATAAGATCTGAAACAGTAAGCTTTCATTCTCTATTACAAAGTTAGGTGTCGTGTGCGACTTATTCAAAACATATACAACTTAGATATAAAGATCCCCGTTAATTAGCTAAAGGTCATGTTTGATTAGACATTATATCATAAATATTAAATAAATAAACAAAAGGCCTTTTTTTTACAAGTTTCGAAACGTTTCTTTCATTATATATATATATATATATATATATGTCCATCAATGTGGAAGTAATTATTGATGATGGACAGGAAGATGGGATGTTATAGAGAGAGAGAGAGAGAGAGAAGTTTTTATTTTTATTTTTCGGTGCAAAGAAAGAAAGATTGAAGGTTTCAATGGGCCAATGATCAACAAAGATATCACCGACTTTAATATTTGATGAGACATTTTGAGAATCTTCTTCGGCTCCTCCTAGACCCTCAATTTGCTAATTTTTTTTTGGTTTAGCACATCTTGAAATGACCATTTTTGCCAACTACATGCTTCATCTCTTTCCCGCTTATACTTGCTTCCCATTCAAATACCTACATCATACGTATTGACTGTCATAGTACTCGTGCAACACATTGTTGGTCCCAAAGACACAAAAACAGATGGATGAATTTGATGTCACACAATTTTTTTAAAAAAATTCTGGTGAAACAAAATAAAGAATATTTTGATGCAATAGATATGGTTAATGTGAAAAATGTAATGAGCAGCAAAAATTAATTTTTCAAAGTAAATTCAATTTACATAGATTAGAATATATGCAAAATAGATTTTTAATAGAAGTCTTCTTATAAAAAAATTTTTCTCAACAAAACAGTTTTGTTAAAAATAATTTTAGAAGTAGAATAGAGAAGAGCAGAAAAATAGAGATAGAACAACACAAATATTTATCGTGTTTCGGCCTCTACGCCTACATCAACTCCCAAAAATAATGTTTTAAGATTTTTTTCTCCACTAACAACTCTTTTATTGAGCAAAAGTTAAAATCAATATACAATCCTAGTATATTTTACCAAAATTTTTATTTTAAGAAAAAAAATGTAAAAACTTACTGAAATTCCTAAGATTCTAGCCAACCATTTCTCACAATCTATCATAAGTATTCCTCACAAAAGGATTACAATAGAAATGCTATAATCTAGTTGAGGAGGGTGATAATATATGAAGTGCAAGATGTGAAAAGTTGATTAGAAAAAGTGTAAGCTTTGTATCTCAAGAGATAAAATGATTTTTCAACTTCTCTTTTTTTTAGGACTCAAAACAACTTATATATATATATATATATATATATATATATATATATATATATATAGAGAGAGAGAGAGAGAGAGAGAGAGAGAGAGAGAAATCAATTATAACAGTTAGAAATAAAAGCTAGTTATTAGAGTGAAGACATTCTGCTGAAAAATAAAACTGGTAGTTTTGGTGAACTTCTCTGGTGCACTAGAACGGAAAAACTTTTTATTGAACCTATTCTGGTAAACTCTTCTAGTGACTTTCTAAAAGCAATTTTTGATTTAATCAATTGAAAACTAGTTTTAATGCTTTAGAAAAAGGTTTATAATGCGTGATTATGAATATGAAACTCCTAAAAAGATTTTATATAAATAGTACCTTAATTTCTTAAATTTTTCATAGAGTAGAAAAGCTTGAAATTCCTTCATGTATTAGGCTTGAAATAACTAGAATTATCTTTCATACTTAGTGGAGATGATCTGAACCAAAAATTTGATTTAAGTAGAGTTTCGACAAAGTTTATTCAAGATTTGATTATCATCAAAACTGAGATGTAGCCTTCAGCCAACAATCTTTCCCTTTTTGATGATGATAAAATCTTGATAAACTTAGTTAAAAGTCTATCTAGGTTAGTGAACATATGCTCTCCCTTACTATATGCCCGGAGGATGTATATAAATATAATCCCAAAAAAATTATCCACAAGTATAACATTTTAAACATCCTATAATATACAAATATGTCAAGATAAAAATAGACCAAAATTGTTATAAGACAATTCTATTATCTAACAGATTATCATCAGAATTTCTGTCAGAAAATATTAGAAATCATGTTCAAACATCAAACACAACATTAAAGTCATTAAGGAAAATAAGATAAGTTCATTCTCCCCCTTTTTATCATCAACAAGAGGGAAGAAAACATTTGTGAGCAATAGTCAATATTCAATAGAAAATAGATATTCTAGATATCCAGTCATAGCTAAAATACTAAAGTAAATATGGTCTTAGAAATGTAGAAGTCTAAGGTTTAGGAGCAGAAGTATATTCAACATGCTTACGAAGGAGATCAATAATCTTGACGTAAGTGGAGTGAATCCGAGCCAAGTCTTGCTGTAACTCCCCAAAGTACTATGCCAATTTAGCATTAAGTTGGGCTAGGGTCAAAAGAAGATCAAAATCTGCTATTGGCTAGGGAAGAACATGCTGGTTATCAATTGGTGAAATAGGATCAGTAAAGGTAGAAGGCTATTCTATTAGTGAACCAAGAACATGTGCAGGGTTAGTTCTAGTTTCCTATTTTATTGCTGAAGCCGATTCATCCTTCGTTGGTTCTTCAGGAGCAAGATCCTTTCTGATAGGTTCGGCAATATCTATGATAAAAGTGCCAATTTGATTTTCAAAAGGTGCCAAACTATCCTCAACATCAGATTGAGCCTCTTGAACAGATTTTTTTACTATTTCCTCTGTTGATTCAGTAGATACATCAGCATCCTCATCTGGTGTTGCATTAACCAGTTCTGCATCAACTTTCTCTCTATTTTTTGATTCAATTTTTTCATTTTCAGAAGATATAGAGCCAGATTTGTCACCACTTACTTCTACTTCCTCTTCTATGGTATCATGAATCTGTTTCTTACTCTTAGATACCATGGGATCAAATGGAGCTTCATTAAGAATTGTGGACACCTGCTGTATGGTCGGAGAAGCAAAGTCAGGAGATAATAATTAAAGTAATATGTTTACCTTTTGTGACAAAAACATGGTGGAAACAGATGGTAGTTTGCTGGAAAATGTGGTAAGGGTTGATAACTCAATAGAAACTGTTGATTTCTTTGAAGTAGGTTGCTAAAAAAGGCTTTAACTTTACGTTTCCCAGTTTTTTTGGTGTATTTCGTAGATTCTTTAAAGAATTTATCTGAAATGAAATGGAATTTCTGCAGCCTTTACCCTATTTCGTTACTTAAATCCAAAGTCCAACACTCAAAGAATTTGTTCAGCAGAAGAGCATATGGTATTCTGGTTTTTGATTTGTCCTCACATATAATTTTCATCAATAAATAAGGCAAGTTAACTTTCATATTGTGCAAACAATGCCATATTATACAATCATCTACTGAAGATAAAAATGTAACACTCCCTAATCTTGGAATGATGTAATCACAAATAAATTTATGAAGTGCTCTGAATTTTGAAAGCATATAGGTTGAGGTAAAATCCTTAGGTAGACTCACGAAATCAGATGTTTCCTTCAAAATTTTGCTCTATTAAAATTTTTAATGACTGAGGTGCCCAATTTTCTATCTATTTGAGTACCAGCATAGGGAAGAGGGAAGACTTTGCCAATAATTTCAGAAGTCACATCAAATTTACAATTTTTCACCAGCTTGGTAAACCATCATTTGTAATATTATTAATAGAGAGATAAAATCCACGTACCAATTCTAGATAGAACACATCATGGGTTTAGGTGAGAAATAGTTTCCATTTTTGATCTTCCATCCATTGGGCCAAGTCTGGATAATTTTTTCCACTGCTTCCCAATCAATTATTTTAGAAGGGAGAATCATTTCTTCTAAACTTTTTTTTTTGCTTTGATTTTTCCTTTTTGCTCTTGGAGAATCAATTTTTAAAAAAGATTTTCTTTTTGAACCACTTGATGTGGCAGATGTTGGGCTTGTTCCTGGTGACCTAAGATGAGACTTTCCTTTGTGGATGTTATTTGGCTGTTGTCTTTACTCTCGCCATTTTGGTGAAAGGAGAAAGGGTGATTTCTTAGTTAGGGTTTGAAAATAAGAGAAAAGAGGAAAGTTTTGGGAAGAGGATGAAGAAGAAGGAAATACTGATTACAGAAGGGGCAATGGTTTTTAAAAGTGAGAGATATTTGAATGAAAAAGATAAATGAAGGGTTTTTACATTTAACAAAAAGTTATGATAAGACATAACTTTTTCAAAAGATATTTCCCTTTCCAAAGAGATAACTAACACTTTGAAATTGAATCAAATTCATTTTTCATGAAACAAGGAAATTATACACTGTGTAAAAAAGGCAAATTGATTTTTAGGCTGGAAGAAGAAAGTGAGTCAAATACCTATTTTAATCTTGTCAGTTGTAAAACAACAAAAACAAAATTAGGATAATTTTGACTTTTCAACCAAAAGAGAGAACCCCTCAAACACGCAAGATATTATTCTGACATGCAATCAGATACGGTTAATTAATATTAGAACTCGCACTAGTGTACAATAGAAAATGATTTAGAATAGAATTACTTTTCTACTTAATACTAGAATACATAACGGAATGCATCAGAAAAGCACCAATATTCTAGTTGATGAGAAAAAATTATTACCTCACCAGATTACTTACTAATCAATAGTATCCATTCCTAGTTTTCTTCTAATTTGACAAAATTGGTCTTCCTTTAAAGGTTTTATAAAAATATCGGCTAATTTCTATTTTATTGGAACAAATTCTAGCTCAATATCACCACATTGAACATGATCTCTGATAAAGTGATATCTGATTTATATATGCTTAGTTCTGGAATGCATAATAGGATTTTTAGTTAAATTTATTGCACTAGTGTTATCATAAAAAATTGAAACTTGATCAAACTCAATTCCATAATAGTTTAGTTGCTGTCCTATCTATAGAACTTGTGTAACACTTCCTCCAGCTACAATATATTATGCTTCTGCTATAGATAAAGCCAGTGAATTTTGTATTTTACAGGATCATGTAATTAGAGAATGTCCAGGAAAATGACAGGCACCAAAAGTGCTTTTTCTGTCAATCATGCATCCAGCATAATCTGTATCAAAATACCCTATTAGATCAAAAGAATTACTTTTTGGATACCATACCACAGTTATGGAGTTTCCACTAAATATCTTAGTATTCTCTTTGCTGCAGATAGATGTAACTCTTTTAGAGCATATTGAAACCTTACACACAAACACATATAAAAATGTATATCTAGTTTGCTTGCTATTAAGTAGAGCAGAGATTCGATCATGCCTCTATAATTCTTTTCATCCATATTTTTGCCTTTTTCATCTTTTTCCAGTTTGATTAAAGGGCTCATAGGAGTACTTACTGATTTTGCATCTGTCATTTAAATTTTTTGATCAACTTCTTTGTGTATTTAGTTTGACTAATGAAAATTCCACTCTTACATTGATTAATTTGTATACCCAAGAAAAAAGTGAGTTCACCTATCAAACTCATTTTAAATTCCTGCTTCATAATAGATTCAAATTCTTTGCTTATAGAAATGTTAGTTGAACCAAAAACAATATCATCAACATAGATTTGTACAATTAAAATATGAGATGAATGATATTTTGTAAAAATAATATTATCAACTTTTTCTCTATTAAAATCATGAGCAAGAAGAAAATAACTCAATCTTTCATACCAAGCTCTTGGGGCTTGTTTTAATCCATATAAAACCTTTTTGAGTTTGTAAACATAATTTGGATGATCTTGGCTTTCAAAACCAGGAGGTTGTGCTACATATACTTCCTCATTTAAAATTCCATTTAGAAAAGCACTTTTCACATCCATTTGGAAAAGTTTAAAATTTCTAAAGTATGCATATGCACATTAGCTACTGGTACAAAGGTTTTAACGAAATTGATACCTTCCTTTTGATTATAGCCTTGAGTAACTAGTCCTGCTTCGTTCCTTACTACATTTCCTTGCTCATCAAGTTCATTTCTAAACGCCCATTTAGTGCCAATAATAGAGCAATTTAAAGATTTAAGAACTAGATTCCAAAATTTATTTCTCTCAAATTGATTCAATTATTCTTGCATGGCAAGAATCCATTTTTCATCATTTTGAGCATCTATAAAATTTTTAAGTTCTAGTTGAGAAACAAAAGGTACATTACCACAATACTCTCGCATTGCTCTTCTGGTCATCATTCTTTTTAATGGCTCTGTCAATAAATTTTCCTTAAGGTGATATCTATAAAATTTTTAGTCTCCTGGCAGTTTTGTTGGTTGTTCTATAATTTGTTGTTCTACCATATTTTCTGTAAACTATTTTTTTTTATTTTCTTGAGATTGATCTACTGACCTATCTACTGGTTAATCTGCTTCTTGATTTCTAAATCCATCATCCTGATTTGTTTATGTATCTAGTGACCTTTCTGTCTGATTATTTTCATCGTTTTTTTTTACATGAATTACTTCTTTTTATATATGTATCATCATCAAAACAACTCCGTTCTCCAAAGTTCAAGTTAGTAAAATCAATTAACATATATAGATTCTTCTACCACTAAGGTTCTTCTATTAAAAACTCTATAAGCTTTACTATTTAATGAATAACCAAGAAAAATACATTCATTAGACTTTGCATTAAATTTACTTAAATTATTTTTATCATTGAAAATGAAACACTTATAGCTAAAAGGTTGAAAGTAGTTGATGTTGGGTTTTCGGTCCTTTCAGAGCTCATATGGCATCTTATTTAGAACTGATATGACCAGAGTTCTAATTAAAAGATAACAAGTAGTATTTACTGCATCTTCCCATAAGTACTTTGGTAGATCATTTTCATTGATCATTGTTATGGCCATCTCTTGAAGAGTTATGTTCTTCCTCTCTACTACCACTACAAAAAAACTGTCAATTAGCGATGGCAGTATTTTCGTCGCTAATTTTGCGACGAATTCGCGACTGTTTTACAATTCCGTCGTAAGAAGGTTATTTTCTATTTTTTTTGCGATGAATTAGCGACGAAATGAATAAATAGTCGCTAATTATTGGCGAAAAGTATATGCGTCATGTTTTGCGACGGAATTAGTGACTAATATTTTCGTCGCTAAATTTTATAATTTTTTATTCATGAAATTAATTTCAAAAAATTTAGCGACGAATATTTTAGTCGTTAATTTTGGAGGGAAATTATAGCGCCTTTTTTGCGACGGTTTAGCGACAGAAATATTCTCTGTCGCTAATAGAAATTTATTACAGTAAAATAATTAGCGACGGATATTTTTAGTCGCTAATCCGTCGCAAATAAATTAATAAATATTTTTTTAATTTTAGTCACATGATTTATGTATAATTTCTAAGTAATTTTAATATAAACCATATGAAATGAATATTTTATTTTTGTGTGATTTTATTTTAAAAAATTTAATCTTATATTATTATTTGCTTAAAAAGGTGGATAAGGATCATTTATGGAACTTGTTTTCTTAGACTGGAGATTTTTTGTGTGAACTGGACGAGATCTTGTTATTTTTACCTTTTAATTGATCTCACATTGCATAATTGTAAAGGTGAATCGCTAAAGAGAAATTCATTTACCTATTTAATTCATTTCCTACACATTTGATAAAAGCTAAAAACTCAAACTATTATAAAATAAATAAATAAAATGCGGGGCAAATTTAGTCCAATTAGATATCTTATTTCCTTCAAAAGAAAATCCAGTTCATGAACCCCAGTTGACAGCTAGATGTGGATCAAGAATTTAATGAGTCATCACATGCCCAAATATATGTGTTAAACGAATTTTCTTTTTTCTTTTTTGGTATTCAATTTTTTTAATTTTCATTTTGTTGCCTAGGTCCTTAAATTTTAATTTTTATATTAAATTTAAATAAAATAATAATATAAATATTGAATACTTTAATTTTTTATTTCATTAAATTTTTTTATTTAGATCTAACGTATATTATTTTTGAAGGATAAATTTAAATATAAATTTAAATAATAATCTTATATTTTGTTAATTGATTCATCAAATTCGTATTTGTTTGATTGATTCAATGAAGTAACAGACTAGTATATTAGATGAATTGAATCTTCTTTAAATGTTAGTGGGAATAATTAATTCAAATTAAAACAACTAGATTGAGTTTGTTTGGCTGGAATCAATGTCTTTCTTATGCTGAAATCTATTTTCAACGTGGATCCCATCAACTTGAATGTGATTAGTTGGTTATAAGGATAATTAGAATAGATTTTCTTCTAATTGTTATTTTTATGAGAAAACAGAGCATATAAGCTTATTGATGTTCATAGCTGATTCAACTTTACGAAGAGAGTAATTTTTATGTCAAGGATCAATGGTGAAGAAATCATCACCAAATCATCATCAACGTGAAGAAATCATTTTCAAAATTTTAGTTCTGAATGTGGTTTAGAGAAGAAGGTTTCTGATTTACCATATTGGATTTCAATTCATTTCATCCAAACATTTTGTCTTCATTATATGATTGCTAATTTGAAAATGTGGTTGAGAGAAGAAGGTTTCTAATTTACCATATACATAGAATATTTTTTTGTTTCATGAAAATTTTAAAAAATTTCTGTTATATTTTGATATGATATGCAAATTGGATCCATATGAATATTTTTTTATTATTTAAAGTCTACTCGATTTGTATATAAAGTAACTCATATTATCCTAAAGATTTTAAATAAAATTAAAGATTAATCCATAATAATTTATAGTATAAAATTAAATTAAAATTTATTGTTAATTTAATTTTTTTTATTAATATCATAGATAACTATATTTTATTAAGCATTGTTAAATAAATTTTATTCTAAAATTTTGATCTTTTAATAAATAATTTATTTTTGTTAGTTATTTTATTATCATTATGATTATTTTTTATATTTTTTATTTAATAAAAATTTTAAATAGTTACAAGATTATTAATTGATATGGACTAAAATACTCCTAATTTTAAAGAAAGAAAAGAGGAAGGAGCATGGACATTTAGGTACTTTCATGATTTTTGCCCTAACTATAAATATATATTTTTCTATTTCTCTCCGTTCCTCTTCTTTTGCAGCCTCCATCTTTTGTTCTTTCTCGTTCATCTCCTTCTGTCGGAGCTACCGCCACCCTTGCCACCTCTGTCTCTTTCGATCGCCATTCTCTTTTCCCTTTTTTATTTACTTTTGATTCTTTTATTTCTGATTTTATCTATTTCGTGTGAAGAGAGTATCTTGCTGGTATACAGGTTGAAAATGCCTGCTAGAAACTTTACTGCCTCAAGCATGACATCAGGTACGTCTTTGGTGTATATGTGTTTATTTGTTTTCAATTTGGATAATGTATTGTTCTAAGTTGAATCTTAGATCTATTGGTTTTTCCTTCGTATCTTTAGATCTATATTTTTTGGTCCTAGATTTGTTTATTGCATTTGTTTTGATTTCATTTTGACAAAAAAGGAATGTGTTTGTTTTCGGAACCACAGTACCACCACTCATTCAAATTCGGAACCACAGTACCACCACTCATTTTTTAGTTGAATTCGGGGTTGGCTTTGTTGTGCCATGTGGCACTTAAGGAATAGGGGTTAACTTTAACAAAGTTTAGGACGGTTTAAAAGGTCAGTGTGCTTGAACAATGCTTTAGGCTTCAGTGTGCTTGATCTCTTCTTGTTTTTGGCGTCAAGTCCCGACTCTGTTGTTACTAAGCAAAATCAAGTAACAAAACTTCTAGTGGTAATTCTCTAATAAGTGGGCATCATGAATTGCATTGCCTTCATTGATTTATGCTATGATTATTTAAATCATTGAACCTGGACTTCATTCAAGTATCGGTCCAAGCTGATGATAGATTTGCAATTAAATTTTATTTTTATTTTTTAAAATCAACAACGGTTCTATCTTGTCCTCCTCCGTTTGGTGTTGCATAAATAATTAAACTTTGTGTTTTATTATGTCGGTTTTTTCTTTGAAACTCGTCTTACAGTTGTTTGATGTGGCTATTTTGTTCAGTGTCTTTGATTAGTGATTATGTAATTCCCAATCATATTAAGTTTAATTAGTGAAGTTTAATTCTTTGTGGGCAGGTAGAGGGTATTGGTTTGCAATGGATGGATGTTGAGGCTTTGAAGAAGCTCAACAAGAACAAGAAATTGGTTAAGAAGCTTGCCAAGCAATACCATGCCTTTTTTGCTTCAGAATCTTTCATCAAGCAGATTCCTCGTCTACTTGGCCCTAGTCTCAACAAGGCAGGCAAGTTTCTTTGTAGTAGATATGCTATTATTTATGTGAACTTGTGTATCAGTTGGGTATTAACTTCATTGTTTCTTAAATTTTGGCCTATTTCTATGTCAATACAGGTAAGTTCCCCACCATTGTGACCCACCAAGAGTCATTGGAGTCCAAGGTGAATGAAACTAAAGCTACGGTGAAGTTTCAATTGAAGAAAGTGCTTTGCATGGGAGTGGCTGTCAGGAACTATGCCATGGAGGAGAAGCAGGTTTTCCAAAATGTTTAAATGAGCGTCAATTTCCTCGTCTCCTTGTTGAAGAAGAACTGGCAAAATGTGAGGGTCACAGTCTTTCTTATGTCTTGGTTATTAATATAATGTGTAGAGGCTACATTTTAATATCTTTTTTCTTATATTTTCTTAATAAATTTATCTAATGAATTAACGTTTAGATTGATGATTGTTCTTTATAAATCAGGTGAAGTGCCTACATCTCAAGACTATAATGGGAACATTGCAATGCATCTTTTAAGTAGTACTTTTATTGGTATTTGAAGTTGTTGCAATTTCTTCTCGCCGAATATAAGTATTATTCACCTTTTACTTGTCACAACTTGTTTTCTTTATCTTCATGCTTTGAAGTTGAGGGAATGGATCTGTATATGCATATCTATAGAAAAGGCTGCTTGTGATTTTTGTTATTTGATAGATTTAAAACAAAGTAGTTTATAGTTTGTCTTTAAGATCTATACTGGTGATTGATGTTGCCTCATTCCCTTTTTCCTTGAGTGCAGATAGCATTGTTTGTTTCTTCTTCTGATGCTATACAACCAGGTTGGCTGTTAAAGTTTTTGAAAGTTATTAGCTCAGCTCAATTCAGAGATATGCAAAGGAACCTTGTTAAGGTTTGTGAAGTTCCTACTATTTTTTTCTTGTCCTAGAAAGATGTATGAGATAGGTGCTAACAGGATGGCCTTGGAACTTATGACTAGTACTTTTGCAAAACTGCTTAATAACCTTTTTACATCCTTTTTCACCTTTTCTTTAACTAAGAACAGTTAATAAATGACTGTCTGGCCTATAATTTCTCCGGTTTAAGATATTTTGCATAATTGCACTTTCATTTCTCTATTGTATATGCTTTTTGGCATTGTAATAACTTGAAACATAATAAAGATTAATCATAACTTTTGGCATTTATAAGTTCTTTTTTTATTGATTGAATGGGATGTGATAATCTAGTGGTGTTCTTCTTCATGCTTGTTTAATACCTGCTATGCTATTTTTTCACTCTCCTTGCTTAACTGTTCTTGAGTCACTTCTTTTCTCTACATGGTTGCGGTTACCATTAGAAGTTGACATCGAGACACAATAGGTAATTTATACTTATTATCCTGCTCTTTACCATTGGTTACATATATTTTAACTTCAAGAGGGTTTGAAACATTTAGGCATTTGTTGAAGAGGTGATGGAACTAGTAGAGCTTACTCCTTTAGGTGGGACATTAATTGGTCTACCTGGAGTAAATGGACTATCAACAGAACAAAACAAAAGATTAACAATTGCTGTTGAATTTGTTGCCAATCCATCTATAGTATTCATGGATGAGCCAACATTAGGATTGGATGCCCGGCTGCAGCCATTGTGATGAGGACTGTGAGGAATATAGTGAACACTGGAAGGACTGCGAAGTTTTCTTCTTTTTTTTTTGTAGCATATTGTATAAAAATTTGTTAGTAGTATTATTTAGTTAGAATTTTTTCTAATTATTTGTAAAGTATTGCACAATTTAATTTACTTTTATGATATTATATTTTTTAAATTAATAATATTTGAGAAATTTTATTTATATAAATTAAATTCTGAATGTTATAATAATAATAATAAAATATTATAATTGAATTGCGATGAAATTTGATGTTATTTTGCGTGGTTAATTTTCAATTTATTTGCATTTTATGAATATTTATTAGCGACGGTTTAGTAACGAAATTTTGTCACTAAAAAATTATTATTATATTTGTCTCGACTAATTTAAGAATTTATTTAGCGATGGAATTAGCGACGTAAAATTTAGTCGTTAAGTATTATTATAATTCGGCGACTAATTAGGAACATAAATTAGCGATGGAAAAAAAATTAGCGATAAAATTTTTCGTTGCTAAATTAGCAACTGATTTTGAATTTCGTTGCTAATATATTCGCGATTGGCCTTTTAGCAATTGTTTGTCGCGGTGTCGCTAATTTACATTAGCAACCGAAAATATGTAATTAGCGACAGAATTGTCCGTCGCCAATTTGAAATTTTTTTTGTAGTGTACACCATTCTATTAAGATGTTCTGGGAGCTGAAAACTATGATAAATTTCAGATCTGCTACAATACTCCTCAAAACACTTATTTTCAAATTCTCCTTCATGATCACTTCTCATACTTGATATCTATACCCTTTCTCATTTTATATCTTCTTGCTCAATTTTTCAAATGCTTTGAATGCTTCACTTTTATGAGCAAGAGATAGAGTCTAAGTAAATCTTGTATAATCATCCACTATTACAAATACATAAGCCTTTCTACCAATACTTGTAGGACTGATGGGTCCAAACAAATCTAAGTGCAAAGCTCTAATGCTTTTTTAGATGAGATTTCACCTTTCAAAATTTATTTTTTGCAATCCTTTAACAAGAATTTTCCTAGTAAGCTTCTCTATTGTATGAATGCTTACATGTCCAAGTTTTTTTTATGCCAAAATATACTTAAATTTTCTTGAGTTATCAAGCATTTCATATCACTTTTCTTTAGCTCTTCCATATTGACTTGATAAATATTTCTTGACCTGTGTCCAGTCAAAATTGTCTTCTCTATTTTGACTTTCTTTACTTTGCAGTGATCTATTTCAAAAATTATTTTGTTGTTTATGTCACATATTTGGCTGATGCTTAACAAGTTAAACTTTAATCCATTAACAAGTGAAACATCTTCTATTTTTGGATCTGAGTCGATTGTCCTGATTCCAATTATTTTTCCTTTTCTGTTATTGTTAAAGCTAACTTTTCCACCATCTCTCATGGATAATTTTGAAACCATTAATTTGTTCCTTTTCATATGCCTAGAAAATCTACTGTCTAAATACAATTTATCTGATGTAGAGCTCTAAGGCAGATCTGCAAGAAAATTATACAGATTTAGGTATCTAATTTTTCTTAGATCCTTGGGGGTCAGTTACAACATGCATAATATTTTTCACAATCCATTTTTGTTTTCCATAACTAACATTTTTCTTATTATAACAAAATTTAGACATGTAATGCCCGCTCTTATTACCATTTTGTTTACATATATTTTATTAAATTACTTGTATAAAAATACATTTATACAACTGGCATATCATACATTTAAAGTACAAATACAACTTAGTTCATTACATACAATTCAAATCTTTTACATTATACATTTACAAATAAATAATACATTATCAGAATTAGTCTTGACTCGCTTCTCTTCTAATGGCCTGCAGATGTTGACTCAAGCAAAAGCACTTTCTCACACTTGAGTACCTACACGGAAAAATACCCATGCTGAGCAATGGCTCAGTGGGGAGTAAACAGTACAACTGACTTTTTATCAAAGTCGCAAACACAATCAATATAACAAACCAATACATATAATATAATAACATGTCACTCTTATTCAGTACATGAATTAACCACACTCAATAGCAATTATACACTCAATAATAATCACAATACAGTTTTTTACTTACACTTCAATATTAGTTTTACACTCACATTTCATAAAAAACACTAACACTATCATAGGGCCATGTAACACTTAAACTATTGGTCACTTATACATGTTATAGCATGGGATGGGGTAAATATACATGATACAAGAAAGCATACATTTCCATCATATCATTCTTCTACCACATTGCATCAGCATTATTTGCATAGTAATGAAAAGCATCAGATTGCATGTAAAGGCTCCAATTGAAAGGGAAATTGACAGGACATACATTGAGTGTAGTGATGATATGATAGTGAGAGATGAGTACAGTTATAAAGAGATGAAGTTAGATTGAATACAAGCATGATAAAGTAAGGAATAAGAGAAGTAGGAAGAGATCGTAATGGATAGTGTTTGATTGAGATAAAGATACAGTTATAGGAATGTAATTGATGAGATTTGATAGGTGGTGCAGGGAGAATTTCAAGGATGAAATTCTTTAAGGGGGAGAGAGTTGTAATACCCCTAATGATACCCTAAGAGGGGTAGATGGTCATTTCACATGAGAACGAGATTGATTTTTTGGTTAATTAAAAGAAAATTTCAATGTAGGAACTTAATTGAAAAGACAAAGTAAAAGAATTGTGGTAAAACTAGAAATAAAGAAAGATGAGAGATTAAAGTAAGAGATATAAGTTTAATGAGGGACTAAAGTGAACATTTGTAAGACTTTTTTTAAAGAAACCAATGGGAATTAAGCACTTATAAGGTTGGAAAGAGAGAAGAGGATTTGTTCTATCTTTCTTTTAGTTGGCCGGCCATATTTGGCCACAAAACAAAACACAAAGTTTTGTTCATATTCCTTAGTTTTTCTTCTTCTTCTCTCCTCAAGTCCATGAAAATGCTGCTCCAAGTAGAAAAAAAATAATGAAGGTGGTAAAGATGAAGAGCAAGAGAAAGGAAAGAGAAAGAGAGATAGAAAAGAAAAGGAACTTTGGTGCCCTAATAAGGTTTGGGAGTTTTCCTTTTTAATATTACATGTTTTATTGATTCAAGTGAGTTTTATAAACTATGGTGGTTTGTATTGATAATGTAGAGACTTGATGGTGTTTTTGTTGATTGAAAATGATTAATTATGTCCTAGAAAGTGAGTTTGTGAAATTTTGTTTGAGTTTTATTTGAATAATTTGTAGTAAAAATGGTATAACTATTTTTGTAAATGTCTGATTGATGTGAGTCTAGTTTGATATGAAATTTAAGACATAGATCTACAACTTTGTAGAAGAAACTGAGACCTAAATCTATCTCTAGAGTGTCCAAAAATGAGATTGAAGTGGACAGACCCTTGCTGTCCGTCCCATGGGAATAGTCTATAAGTTTTTAGTGATATCTTGAGGTTTAGAAGTCAGAATTGAGTTATTTTTGATGTTTTAGAAACTAGAGACATAGTATAACAACTTTTTAGAAGAACTTTTTCCCTAAAAATGATGTTTCCTGGGTCAAAAATGGTATAGAAGTTGAGATAGAAATTCTGTCTTTGAGCAATTTAGGCATCACGGTTACTATGATTTTCATATTAATCGTGAGGCAGTCCAGAATAAAAATGCACCCTACCTCACTATTACTAAGCTTTTCATAGTAACTGTGACCCCTTTAAAAAGTATAGAACACGGTTATTACTCATTCGGTAATGACTATGAGGTAGTCTGGCATAGTCCAGACCCGAAAGTGCAACTAGGTCACGGTTACCATGAATTTGGTAGTAACCATGACCATGTCCTGTTTTTCTTAAACTTTCTTTTAAAGTCTCAAATTGTTATTAAAGCATGTCTAAGCCTTCCTAAATGCTTTTAGAGTGTTTTAAGTGTAAAATAAGAGTAAGGAATGATATGAAATGAGTGTAAAATATAGTGAATTAATGAAGTAGAATTAAACATACACTAAGTATTAATGCATTGTACAATAAATGAACATGAATAGCATGATTTAGTGAAATAAAAGCATGATCTATGGCATGTATTAATGTCATGTTTCTAAAGATATACAATAAAATGTACACGTAATGAATGAGAGTGAACATGATAAATGATAAGTATAATGTTACTAATTGCATAACAAATAATACTTATATTAATGCTAATGTTAAGTGTATTTGAAGTTTAAGTGAATATAAATTGTTTAGTAATTTGGTTGCATGTTCTATTTGATATATGATCCCTATGAATCTAATTGTATTAAGTGTCATAACCTTGAGTGACTGAAGACTATTTGTAAGCCTGAATTTCACATAGTAGTGGATAGATAGGCATGCTTATAAAAGGAGATAGTGTTTGCAACTGCTAGTGTTGTCACCGAAAGGTGGCAGTGTAGTGTTTCGATACCTAACGGTGTCGCCTGATTCGAGACTATTATGTCTCGCCTGTTCGATACTGCTTGTCAGTGACACGTGTTTGTACCCGTATCCACCATTTATGAAAATTCAGGCAATAAAATGATTTGACTATTGAATATTGATAAGAGACTAATAATTTAAATGTTACAGTGCCTCATGATAATGTTAGTGCTTTTCAGTAAATATTGAAGTGTACTATTATACTTAATGATAATGTTAATGCTTGACATTGAATAATGAAATGTGAGTGTAAAACTAATATTAAAGTGTAAGTGAAAAACTGTATTGTGATTATTATTGAGTGTATAATTGCTATTGAGTGTGGTTAATGCATGTACTGAATAAGAGTGACATGTTATTATGTTATATGTATTGGCTTGTTATATTGAATCTGTTTGCGACTTCGATAAGAAGTCAGTTGTATTGTTTACTTCCTATTGAGCCATTGCTCAGCACGAGTGTTTTTCCGTGTAGGTACTCAAGTGTGAGAAAGTACTTTTGCTTGAGTCAACATCTGCAGACCATTAGAAGGGAAGCGAGTCAGGGCTAATTCTGATAATGTATTATTTATTTGTAAATGTATAATGTAAAAGATTTGAACTGTATGTAATGAACTAAGTTGTATTTGTACTTTAAATGTATGATATGCTAGTTGTATAAATGTATTTTTGTACAAGTAATTTAATAAAATATATGTAAATAAAATGGTAATAAGAGCAGGCATTACAAGACACATGTCTTTTTATGTTGCAATAGAAGCAGGTTACAGAATTGCTATAGTAAGAATGAGCATAATAAGCATTTTTATAGTCCTTTTTTTGGTTGTAATTCTTTCTAAATTTATCATAAATTTTTTATGTGTCTGCATGCACTTTTTTTTATTTTGTTTTCCATTACATTGACAATTTTTCTTACCTTTATCATCACATTTTTCTTGCAATGCAACATATTTTTTTTTCCAGATCTGAATATTCATTTTTTTTGCATCAATTTCTCTTTTTTTCACCACTTCAAATTTTTCTCTTAAAATATCATGCTCTTTCCTTAATGTAATATGATTTATTTTTAGCATACGATATTTATGATGTACTTATTCAAAACAAATAAACGTATTTTCAATTTTATTTCCATTTTCATCAGAATCATATTCAAAACATGTTACCTCATCTGGTTCATCTTCGCTATCTATTTGACCTCTAGTCTGTTCAGCAGAGTAGTGATTTTTCTGATCTATTTTAGCAGAATCATTTTGGTCTTCATAATTAGAAATCTCCATCAGACCACCTTCTTTTAAATCTCCTTCTAATTCCTCGGCACTGATGCTAGAGTCTTAACTATTGCTCCACGTTATTTTGATGGCTTTATTTTTGTATCTTTTCTCCTTTTTCTTCAGATTTGGACATTTTGATTTGATATGTCCAAATTTTTTGCATTTATAATACACTATTTCTTCAGAAAATTAGGAGGAATTTTCCAATTTCTATTGTGTGTATTTTTGCTGTTGTCGTTTGTTGAATTTCTTATCTCTTTTGTACAACTTCTTTAATTTCTTTATGATGAGTGACATCTCATCATCTCCAGTTGAATAATCACTTCCATATTAAGCTTTGAGAGCAATTGCATTTAATTTTCTCTCCTTTTCTTTCTCAGCATCTTGTGACTTAATATATAATTCATGTGAAATAAGAGAGCCACAAACAACATCAAAATTAAGAGATTCAAGATCTTTATCTAATAAAATTGAAGCTTTAACCTCCCACCTTGGAGTGAGACTTTTAACTAATTTTGCAATTTTATCTTCTTCATCTAATTTCTTACCTAAAGCTTTAATTTCATTAGTTAACTTGACATACATGTTGATAAACTCAGAGATCATTTCTTTTGGTTTCATTTTGAAGGCTTCATAATCCACTATAAGAACATGCAATATGGATCCTTTGACTTGATGAGTTCCTTCATGTGTTGCAGCTAGCTTATCCCATATTTCCTTTGCTATTTCGTAACCAGAAACACTATTAAATTCATTGGTGTGCAGTGAGCAGAACAGAATGCTCAGAGCCTTTGAATTTAATTGGTCGCTTTTCTTCTCTTCTTCTGTGAGCTCTTTTTTGGTCTTTAAAATTGTAACATTTGGATTTCCTATTTGTACGATCATCTTTATTGGTGGTTGAAATCCATCTTCTATGATGTTCTAACAATCAGTGTCTTATAATTGTATGAAGTATCTCATAACGACTTTCCAGAATGGATAGTTGTCACCGTTGAACATAAGTGGTCTATGAATAAAGTGGCCTTCTTTGAATGGAGTAGCAACAGGATGATTTCTAGAACTAGATGCCATGTTGTGAATCATCAAGGTTATCAAATCTTAGGAGAATGAGCACCGCTTTGATACCAATTGTTAGTCACAAAGACACACAAGAGGGAGTGAATTGGGTGTCACTCGATTTTTTAAAACAAGTTTTGGTGAAGCACAATGAAGAATATTTTAGTAAAGTAGATCTAGTTAGTGTTAAAAATATAATGAGCAGCAAAGATTAATTTTTCAAAATCTTTTTCAAAGTAAACTCAGCTTGCATAAATCATAATATGCGTAAAATAGATTTTTAACATAAGTCTTTTTGTAAAATAATTTTTCTCAACAAAACAGTTTTGTTAAAAATAAATTTAGAAGCAAAATAAAGAAGAGGAGAGAAGTAGAGATAGAGCAACACAAAAATTTATAGTGGTTTGGCCTCTATGCCTACATCCACTTTCCAAGATACCGTCTTGAGATTTTCTCTCCACTAACAACTCTTTTATTTGGCAAGAGTCAAAGTCAATATACAATCCTAGTATATTCTACCCAAAACATTTTTTTCAAGAAAAAGATATAAAAACTTACTAGAATTCCTAAGGTTCTAGCCAACCGTTTCTCACGACCTATCACAAGTATTCCTCACAAAAGGAATACAACATAAATGCTATAATCTAGTTGAGGAGGATGATAATGTATGAACTGCAAGATGTGTAAAGTTGATTAGAAAATGTATAAGCTTTTTATCTCAAGAGATAAAATGATTTTTCAACTTTTCTTTTATTTAGGACTCAAAACAACTTATATATATAGCCAAAAATCAATTATAAACGTTAGAAATAAAAAACTAGCCATTAGAGTGAAAATAGACTGCTGAAAAATAAAAACTATCCGTTATTTTATCTTTTAGCGAAAAATAGAATTGGCCATTATGACAAACTTCTTTGGTGCACCAGAATAGAAAAATATTTTCTGGAACCCGTTCTGGTAAACTCTTCTAGTGACTTTCTAAAAGCAATTTTTGACTTAATTAATTGAAAATCAGTTTTAATGCTTTAGAAAAGTTTTATAATGCATGATTATGAATATGAAGCTCCTCAAAAGATTTTACATAAATAGTACCCTAATTTCTTGAATTTTTCATAGAGTAGAAAAGCTTGAAGTTGCTTCATGCATTAGGCTTGAAATAACTATAATTGTCTTCCATACTTAGTAGAGATGATCTAGAACAAAAATAAATTTAAATAGAGTTTTGACAAAATTTATTCAAGGTTTGATTATCATCAAAACTGAGATGTAGCCTTGAGCCAATAATCTCCCCCTTTTTATGATGATAAAACCTTGATAAGCTTAGTTAAAAGCCTATCTAGGTTAGTGAACATATGCACCCTCTTACTATATGCTCGAGTGATGTATATAAATATAATCCAAAAAAAATTATCCACAAATATAACATTTTAAACGTCATGCAATACACAAATATGTCAAGATAAAAATAGACCAAAATTGTTCTAAGACAATTCTATTATCTAATAGATTTATCATCAGAATTTCTTTTTGAAAACATTAAAATCATGTTCAAACATCAAACACAACATTAAAGTCATTAAGGAAAATAAGCTACATTCATTCTCCCCTTTTTGTCATCAGCAAGAGGGAAGAGAACACTTGTGAGCAATATTTAATATCCAACATCTTCTGATAATATGCAATAAAATCCCTCAACTATTTTCTTTTTATTTAGGTTATTTGATCATTTTTAATATTATCCTAATTTAGCCTAGCAACTGAGAACATTTTTAATTAGTTTTTCCAAATAGTTACGTGGTTCCTCGTTATCTTAGGCTCTATTCGGGAACGTTGCGGTTTCAATGTTTTCGTTTTTTTTTTAAAAACAAAAACTTGTTCGGCTCCATATCTGCGTTTTGGTTTCTGTACAACGCTACAAGAATTGTTTTTTTAAATCAAAATAAAAAATAAGAATCCACAAAATATGGATTTCAAGTTTATAACATGGATTTTTTTTTCTGTGGAGCGTCCACCATCATTCAAGCCCCTGCTCCAGTCCACTTCCGTCGTTTGCCATTGTTGTCTGTCGTCCACTTTCATTGTCTGTCGCCGTCTTCCGTCCACTCCTAATTTCTCACAGTTAAGGTTATCATCCTGTGTTTTTTTTGAAATAAAATGGATATTTGTTTCTTGTTGAGTCTTCTGCTATCTATGCATTGGGTTCTTCTGCTATGTATTTGTGCCCTTAATTAACTAAAAAGGGGAAATTTTTTAGTAGTGGAGGGAAATAGTTGTTTGTTTTGCTTTGTTTCCCATTAAAATGCATAAATTATGGCATCTCCAAGTTGTTTGAACAGTAACATCGTCGTTCCCATAGCCTCAGTTAAGATGCAAGTATTATTTGTAAATGTGAACAATGATTGTTAGTCATTTTAATGGAAACAAACTGAGGAATTTGTTTAGTCATTTTGTCTTCTATCTTTAATTGGGGTGAATTGAAATTATAGCAATGAAGTGCTATAGGATCTAAAGATTTGAGGTTAAATGTAAATTTATAATTTTGCATAAATTGCAAGCTCTATGCCCTTTTATGTTTATGAACGATGTCAGATTAGGAGTAGAGCTGCTTCATGCGATACTTTTTTACTAAGCTTGATGCAAAAAAAAGAAGCAATTTGGATGATCTTATGCATAAAAGGAAAGTGGTAATTGAAATGGACTATTCTAGAGTGTTGTGTGATAAATTTTCATAGGTTTGATGAAAAATATGAAAAATTTGGAGGAAGATAATATGCATAAAAGCAACAGAGGTTGTTGAAATGGCCTGATAGTTGAGTACTATCTCCCAATTTCTTGCTGCTCTTACATTGTGAACTATTGATCCTATTATTACCAGAATCGGTGTTAGAATCCCAATTGCACCTGAAGTGTGCTCAAAGATTATCTCAACAAGCTCAATGCTAGGTGGGCATAAAATGAGAATAGTGTTTCATCTGTGAAGTGAAAGAAGTAACTGAGTTGAAATCGATTCAACTAACTCGTTGAGTTGAGCATAAGTGAGAAGTGAAGTTAAGGCAGCAAAACCATGTTCAGACATGAAAATAAAGGCTGGATTGGACTTGAAGGCTGGTAGGTTAGCCCCAATTGCTAGATAGATGTCCACCATTGGTTGGTCAGGGAAAGAAGGATCGTTTATATATATATATATATATATAGTAAAAACTCTGCTGCTAATGGGTTCGTATAGAACTAGAAATAGAAAAACATTCATATCTATAAGCTGATGATGTTAATTCAATGTTATATGAACCTTTGGCTTGTTTATCACCTTTTTAGTGGGAAAAGGTTAAAAACTAACTTGGGTTTTACTGCTATTTCATTTGAGGCTGTGGAATGCCTACGGTATGTGAGCTTAAAATGGATTAGCTATGTATATACTTCATGACTATGTATATACTTCATGACTTGTAGGTTCCTTTTTATTGAGTTTCAGCATAATTATGATTTACCATCAATAGAAAAATGTCTAAGACAACAGACATTATCTTGAATATAGGGATCTTAGCTAAGTTATAAGTTGAAATTTGGATTTGATTGAAGTTCTATCTTTATCTTTTTTTCTTTGATAAGAAAGGTGGACTGTAGCTCAAAAACTTGCACATCAAACACATCCATTCTCCACTTTTACTGCTTGGTCTAACTTTAGGTGGATTGGCTTACGGGTTCCTAATATGTATTAAGTTTATGCCATTCTTGGTCTAAGACAGGTTTAAAAGCCACTCTCACAGTAATTTGTTATAATGAAGCCACTACTTCAGAGCCATGATAAATAGTTGATATAAATAAAAGTCAATTTCGTTAGATGAACAATATTCAAGATAGAATAACACAGAGATTATGATTGAATTATAATAATTGATATTTCTATTGTTAATTTTTCTTAAATAGTGATTGATATTATGATGATTTTTTAGTGCAATCGATTTTAAATTTTATTAAATATTTATTATTCAATATTAATAATTAGATTATATATATGTATAATATGTATTAATGGCTATTAGAATATTTTTTGAAAAAAAAAATAGAAAAATAGTTTTTAAACAGTTTTTGAAAAATAAATAACAAAAATTAAAAATAGTTTATGAATTGTAAAAAACTAAAAATAAAAAACATAAAACGTTACCACCCTTAATACCTAGTTTTGTGTTTGTCTTTATCTAAAAGAAATTAGTTTTAATCAACTGAAGTTTATCATTCATTGGGATAATAATAATAATAATAATAATAATAATAATAATAATAATAATAAAATGCGTAACTGGGATTTTGTTGGTGGTCCAATTCATTTGTTTTCTGAAAACTTAAAAAACAAAAAAAGAAATTTCCTAGTGGGTAGTATCTTTTATATATATATATAATTTATTTGGTGTTCAAATCTACAAGTTCAATTAATTTGAATTTATATCTATATAATTTTATAAATAGAATAAAATACTCTTTTAAATATTTAAAAAATTTTATCCTTATAATTTGAATTTAAAATCTTTAATTAAGAAAGAAGAAATCTCTTGTGTCCCATAATTTAACAAGATAATATAATGAATAATTGATCGGCTCTGTAAAACAGTTGGCCCACGTTCCTGCATGACACACACGTACAGAAGATAACAAATTGAACTGGGATTCTCTGAGCATTACTATTCATTAAATGGTTTTTGTCTTCCCACTAAGAATCAACTAAGCATCCTACCATGTGAACCATTCGCTCCTTTTTTTTTTTTTTATAATTAAATCCAACTATTTTTATTTATAAAATAATTATTACTATTAAACTATGAGTTGATTATATAAAATGCCAATACTCCTCTTTCTTCGCTGACGATTTCTGTTGATTTAATTAATTAGTGTTTATTAATCCTGTGGGTGTGACAAATGTTATTGAATACGTACGCTATCCACGCCTCTATACGTCACCCGTCTACCGGCCATCCGGCAGCCTCACCGGTCACTTCCATCCTGTCCGTCTACTTCCCTCCTACTTGGACAGTTACGATTTTAATAACCCCCTTTCCTTGCTTACCGCATATTTTCTACCATTTTTACACTCCTTCCTCCTATTACTTTAGTTCATATGCCTGTTTACTCTATCCACTAAAAAAATAAAATAAGCATCGTCTCTACTAGAATATTTTAGCATAAATGTTGATTTTAATATACTGAAAGTAAAATTTAACCCTATACTCTTTCCTTCTCTATGTCAGCAAAATAAAATAAAAAAAATAAGCTTTTAATATCATCAAATATATATAAATGGTGTAAAAAGTATCATTACATGCATACAGTTAAATTAGTCATTACCACATCATCTTACGGGACAACTCCTTTACGTGATAATATCAATTTGTCCTTTACGTGATTGATAACATTTGATTTGTCAAGACTTTAAAATGAGTTAATAGCTGTATGATTCGATCGGCTGGTAAGTACCTGCAAGAGGCTTTACCCGATCTGACCAGGCGTGAGCACTCCAAAAGTTAAGTTAGAAATTTAGAGAAAGATAAATGTAGAGAGACAATCTTTAGAATTTTTTTAATGCCTGCAACCACTGTACATTGGGCTATTTATAAGAGGTGTGAGAATGCACTTAAGGACCTGAAATATGGCTACTAAAATGTTAGAGTAAATGAGCGACGACGTGACATGAAACAGGTGGAGGTATGAGCTCTGTAGTGTATCAGTGGATTGATAACACTAAAGGTTCTATCAATCTAATTGGATAGCACGTGGTTGTCTTCCAATGTCTGCTTATCACACACCAGGTTTCTCTATAAATAGATTTTGAATTTTGGGCTGAGACTTGTTTGAACCCAAAAATAATCCATTATTATCAATGATAATGTTAATTTAATAATGGTTTTCATAAATATCGCTAAATTTAGAACGCATTTCTAGAAAAAATGTTAAACTTAAGAAGGTTTTCATATAAATGTCTCCAATGCACAAATGCTTTTAGTATAATGCTTCACTAAATTTTCATATCCTTATATTATGCAGCGATCATCCGTTTCATTTCGAGCATTGCTTTTGTAAATTGTTTTGTTTCACTAATTGTCTCTTTTCAATATTTAATAAAAAAAATTATTACATTATTCTTGGCACTTTTAATTTTCCATGATGATTCAATTAATTTTAAATAATTTTTTATAAAATTTAGATATTTTAATCACTACTTACATATTAAAGAAGTTAAACATTTCTTTTGAAAATGATGCTTCTATTTATCTTGTTACAGGAGAGCACTTATATTGGTAATCTAAAAGTACATTTCTCCCTAATTATCAATTTCACAGGTCAATTGCACTCATAGTTACTGAACTTATGCCTAGTCATCTAAAAATAATTGATTTATTTTTCATGACTTAAATGTTACCGAACTTATCAACTTTTTGCATAAAAATTATCATGTCGATTTTCGACGATAATCCTTGTTGAAATATTAATGTGGCACGCTACGTCATATGTCAAGACACACATGACATGACACATCAGTAGCCACATCACTAGAAGAGGTCACGTCAGCCGACCACATCAGCATGTCTCACTTATTGAAATAAACAAATAAGAAAAGGATGCATGTCAAATGGATCGTAGATTGAAATCGGGTTTGGGTTGGTTGTGATATAGCTTGCCATGGGCCATCTGCCCAAATACCTAACTTGTTAAGGTGAGGAGCGTCCAGACTTATAAATTCATGCCCCTCCCTTTGCTTTTCAGATGTGGGATACGGGTCCCTTTGCTTTTCAGATGTGGGATATGGGAATCGCAAAAAGCTTAAGAAGATTATGTGATATGATTTTTCTTGCTTAGAAATAGTTAAAACAAGAAAAATTATATGTATGTGATGGATTCAAAGGTTACGAAAGCAAGAAAAACCATATCTTATAATTTTTCCAACCTTTTTGTATTTTTTCATATCCCACATCGGAAAGGCAAAGGGAGTGACATGGGTTTATAAGCCTAAACGCTTCTACTTTTAGCAAGATGGGTATTTGGGCAGATGGCCCGTGGCAAGCTGTATCAAAATCGATTCGGATCTGATTTCGATCCACCTGTAATCCATTTGACACGTGTCCTTTTTTCTATTTGTTTATTTCAACAGGTGGAGCATGCTGATATGGTCGGCTGACGTGGTCTCTTTCGGTGACATGACTGCTAATGTATCGTACCACATGTATTTGTCACATCAGCATTCCGATAAAAATTATCGTCGAAAACCGATCAAGATGATTTTTTTGTAAAAAGATAATAAATTCAATGACATTTAAGTTACAAAAAATAAGTCAGTTACTTTTTTACGATTAGTCGTAAATTTAGTAATCGTGGATGAAATTGACTTCCAATTTTACTTAAGCTCTTGAGCCAAGTTTCTATAAAAATATATTTAATTTAATTTAATTTAATTTAATTTAATTTTATCTCATTTGTCATATGACTCTACAAATATATCAAGTTTTTGAGATGTTTATGACCCTTAAAAGGCGTTAAGAGTTAAATTTTGCATGATTTAGTTGATGTTGCTTTAGATAGATAGATTGTTTCCGTGGATGTTCCCTATAAACATCTAGATATTGACTTGAATTATGATGATATTGTATGTCATTCTTATTTAAACGATATATATTTTAAATTGCTAATACAAATTATGCTTTACTAAATCGAAAAGGTAAAAACATGTGTTGATTTAAACTAACAGCAATTAAAGGGATTTGAAGGGATAAATTTTGATGACTTGGGGAGATTACGTATGTATTAGACTTTAATTGTAATTTTCCACAGTCAAACTTTAAAATGTATTTGTTTATTTAGTATTTCCTCTTGACTTTTTCCAAGTTGTTATAGCCATCCAATCTTGAAGGCGAAAATACTAGAAGATAATATCCTCATAACACCAATCACAAAATGACAGAATTAACTGTTAATTCTAAAAGACTTGTTATTAAATAAATGGCGATCATATATTATAAGATGTCATAAAAAAAGGTTCGAGTGAAGTTAATAAAATTAAAAAAATGCAATAATGGTCTTTCATCATTTATATTAGGGTGATGTGGCATACTAATAAATATTTTCTATAAACTTTCTTCTAAAATATTTTTAAAGCAATTTTTTTGAAATATTTTTTTTTTAAATTTAAATACTTTTCATTCAAATTTTTATTTTTTTTCATAAATTTTCGATTAAAAATGAAATAATACAATTATCACAAGTGCAATTAACCTTTATATTAGAGATCCATAATTTTATGGAGTTGGATGTATAGACGTTTTTGTTGTTATTTATGAGTTAAATGTACAAGACTACTCAAAAAATGGGGAGATTTGATGTGTGGGGCTATTGTTACCGACTGCCAACCACAGTGCCTATATTGCATAGGCTTAGCCATTGGGAATTTTCGTGCAAGTAAGAAATGGACCATACAAATTATTATAGGACTTATTTTTTCTTTTTTTGAAAATGTTATCAACTAATTAATTAAGGGGAGAAATTTTTAAATAATATTTTAAAAAAAATTAATAACGGTTATGGGATGTATCAGAAAATATTTACGAGAATTGAGTGGTTGATAGAAGACACAGCCAGCTTCAACGTCTTCCATCAAGCATGTGTGCCTGCCTACCTTGATAGAAAATGTTAATCTTAGTTGTGTCGGTCTACCATATTGATAGAAGACACACGCATGGGTTGTGTCTTCTATCAAGTTGTCGGCCACTTTGATAGAAGACACAAGCCCAGGTTGTGTCTTCCATCAAGGTGTCCCCGATAACGCTCCAAGGTACTGCATCTTTCATTTGCCAAGCATCTATATAAGTGGGTTGCCGAAATATATTTTGCATTCTAATAGCAAGTGATTTTGAGAGACAACCGACTTATCAAAATTTATTTTTTGCATCCGAAGCAAATGAATTTGATTTATAAACAATTTAGCAGTTGGTCAAAGTCTGAAGAGGTAAATTTTGTAATTTGATTGTATATAATTTAATATATTAATTATATCTATAGTATATAATTAATAATTATTTTATTTTAATTATTTAATTTTAGCATATTTATTTGATTATCATATAAATTAATTATATTTATATTTAAATAAATTAATTTAGATTTATAATATAATAATAATAAATTTATATGTTACTAATTTAAATGAAGGAATAAATTGAGCGATCTAAAAACAAAAAGAAGCAGTTACTAAAAACATGTATGTTATTAATGCATATTAATAATTAAGGTTGTCATATAAATTTATATAAATTTGATAAGGTTGAATGCATAGTTAATAATTAAGTAATATATTAATAACATATTTATGAATAAATTTTATGTGACAATAAAAACTTATTTTAATATAATTGTCATAGAGTTATTTTGAAATATAATTATGATTTTGTTATAAATATGTATAAACTTATTTTAATATAATTGTCATAAGAGTTATGCATAGTGAATGTAATTTTGAAATATAATTACGATTTTGTTTATAATATAATTAGCATATTATTATTACCACTTTTAGGAAGTCGGATGATGTCAACGTATACGGATTTTTATTTGCGCATGCGGGGGGAGGGAGGGGAATATGAGTTTTGGAGCGTCAGGCTTTGATATGATATTACCAACCCGAATGTCACAACGAGGAGATTGAGACTAAAAAATAAGTCAATTCTTCTGAATTGCGCCATAAAATACATGTTAAAATGGGCTTAGGTATGAACGATTTGATTTCAAGAATTATATACAAAAGTCCATGGTATGACGAATGATCGTTATGATGGATGACAATGACTTTTATCAGAGGATGATTACGTAGATGCAATATATGACAATTTAAGGATGTATAAATAGTATAATTTGGTGGAATTAATAATTATAGGTGCAGAGGGTGTTGCAGGATTAAATACATTGGCGTATCCTGATGGTTATCAGTTTACAAATAACGAGTTTCAAATGGAGAATACCGATGCAGCTCAACAATTATGTTCAAATGACATTGGTGTTAATCAGCTTAGGCAGTCTATAAGTCGATAAGAGTTTGAAATATTTTTCTAATTTGGAGAAGACAGTGCTTCCAGTCAGCCAAGGCAATTTGTAAGTTGACGGGATGGTGACTTGATTAGACGGGGGGTGTCTAGTGATTCAAGGCAAGATCACGTGCGCATTCCAGTTAGTCAGATTCATAATGATTGTACGAGTCAACCTAGATGATCGTTTAGTCGAAGGGTTGGTAATTTTTTTAGTAAATCAATTTTTGAAAGTAGATTAGGGGGTCGTTCAACGGAAAGCAATTTTGGGATGGGCACACTAGTAATTGAACACACGGGTGAACGACATTCTGTATACCATATCCCAGAAGTGAGACAAAGAAGTTCAATTTCCCATATTCCAAACTTCAGACACAGAAGCTCAATTTCGTAATTTGAAGATATAAATCAATGACGGTTTGTTTCGTAGATAGAAGTTACTTATCCTAGTTAACATTCGCAGCCTGTCAGGAGAAGAGATGGTGATTTACTGGAAGATTACATATCAGGTAACACTGGTGGGGAATCTGGTGAAGAGTCAGCTATTAATTTGGGTGAAGAGGATGATCTCGAAGATGTTGCTGTTAACAATGATTACTTATTGCCCGATGAGGACCCAAAAGCCGATAATGCAGACATAAATTCTGGGAGTGATAGCTCTGAATTTGGTGATGATGATGAGTCTGAAAATACACAGTACGTTAGTCCATTAGCATCCATGCATCAAAGTGGTGATGTGGGACAAGGTAATTTTGTATTTTCATTTGAGCATTATACAAAATATCGACTTGGAGGCATACCAAGTTGATATATCGACAAAAGTTAGCTTTAAAACGTGGGATGGTGTATTTGAGTTTTTGACTGGTTTGGTTTTCAATAGCAAGGATGAAGTAAAATCTTGTGTAAAAAAGTACTCGATAATGAGGAATATTGACTTCAGAGTCATTGAATCGAAACCAAACTATAGGGTTGTTAGGTGTGCACAGTCTGAAAGTGGTTGCATATGGAGGTTATAGGCAATAAAGAAAGGAATTAGTTTGATGTGGATTATTACAAGGTTCAGGGGGCCACATTCATGCATAGGTTGCAACCTTTCATTGGATCATAGATAATTGGGCTAAAAAATGATTATAAATTTCATAGTGGGCATGGTAAGCAAAAAGCCAACCCTTTCTGTTGATGTTATTATTGCTGCTATTAAACAACAATTTTAGTTTGAGGTGCCTTACATTAAGGCATGGTATGGAGAGATGAGAGTCTTAAAGTCTATTTTTGGCGAATATATTGAATCATTTGAGAGGTTATTGGCCTTTTTATATTGTTTACAAGAGTATAATCCTGGAACTGTTTACGAGTTTGTGCTACAAGATACTGAGACCCCATTGTCAAGCATTTTCAAAGAGTTTTTTGGAGTTTTAAACCCGTAATTGTGGTACTATAATTGTGCTCTGGCCATAAATATTGTAGGGTGTAATATCTCCTTCACACAAGCTTATATTCAGATCAACATTCAACCCAAATGCAGCATCACCTGATGGCCCAGCTCTATAGTCAAAATATCCAGAAGGTCCTGCTTCGGATGGACCTAATGCAGCTTCAAATTGCCAAAGCTGATGGTAGGAAGGCATACTTAATGAGCTAGAAGGATCATCAGCAATATATGACCATGTCATTGGAGGGGGTACTTGCTTAGCAGCTGGATGAATAGTAATAAAGTCAACTGTCGTCCTTCTTTCTGACATACCTCGCCTGTTACATCTAGCACGCCGATCTTCATATGGTACTACTAGTGGTGGGATATCTACGGTATCAGGTGCAGGCTAACGAAAATAATCAGTCGATATCCTATTATACGCACCAACAACACCTAAAATTCCGATTGACACAAAATGAATATTATCGATATCAGGTCCAAACGATGATGCAATGTTGCTATGAAAAATTCATTCCGCATGATCGGCCTACGTGATAAAAAAATAAAAACAATTCAACAATACTATTTACAAATAATAATAATAATAATAATAATAATAATAATAATAATAATAATAATAATATCTACAACAACAGTGACAATGGTACATACCGATGAGCTCGTTGTAGCTCTGACTATGGTTGTCTACCGTACTATTCTCTCTTTATACCATTGCATATATTATGATCTACTATGCAATGATAAATTGATAATTGGACCTTGTGCAACTCGATTATGTTTATTGTGCCACTCAGCAATGAAATTTGCGAATCTCAAATTCTAATTTTGATCTACATGTGCCCTCATGTCTATAGAATGCAACACATCGATGTTCTTTGGAGGGGATGGAATTGGCTGATCTAAACCAAATTGTCTAAGATATCTATTAGGCTAGTGCCACTTAACAATATGAAAACATACTATTGGGATGACGAATCTCCAACTTCTATGTCCACTAGTGCAATAAAAGGGCAACAAGTGCACAACATTTTTATATGGTTCCCAAACCATCTACAACAAAATTTAATATTCATCAAAATATTGTTACAAAATAATTATTTAACATGGCTTAAAAAATTTAAATTAAATCTGATCATTTTGTTGCAAGTCCAACTCCTCTCGAAAGTCGTTAACATTTTTATTATTAAAATTCCTTAAATTCAATGGGGATCGCCACCTGTTTCACAACACATATATAACTAGTCAGTATATTTTCTTAACAAATAAAACTCAACATATTCCAACATTAAATATAATAAACAAATCTTTCTTATAACCATATGGCCTCGTCCGATCCAGATCAACTTTATGGGTAAAACGCGGTTGAAATTGAGGGAGTCTTTTCCAAGCCCACATTTGGATTAAGTTAAGATACTCGCCAAGTGATCCCCTCGCACTTGGCTTAGTCGCACGACATAACTTCCTATACAACCAAGCCAAAACTGCCGAACCCCAGCTATATTGACCGACCTTAGCAAAATTTTCCAACAGTGGCAGCCACATCAAATGTGTATAATTATTAACTTGGCTAGCACATAGTAAACCACCAATATGGCGCATGATCCATGCATGAGCAGAGCACTATATCTGATAGTCCATCGCATCTGTTGGTAAGTGACCAAAATTGTTAGTCAGCCATGTTAGTTTTACTTTTGATCCTCTAAGTGCATCATTTGGGGGAACAATCCTCAATAGCCGAGTATAAAGATCAGTCCAATTATGATTTAAATTTTCCATCACAACTCGTCCTTCTATAGGCAAGCCGATGAGTATCTGAAAATCCTCTATAGTTATTGTAGCTTCACGAACAACAAGGTGAAAAGTATGTGTCTCCGGCCTCCACCTCTCGATAAGAGCAGTCATGAATTTCATATTAACATGCATAGCACCAATTTGGGACACTCTATAAAAGCTTGATAAATGTATGTAAGGTATTATCCTTTCATTGATATTCCTATAGTGATCCTCACACTTGCTCCGTGTCCACAACGAACATCATGTTCAACCTGAAATAAATCACTTCATAAGAAAATTATGTATAAAAAATATATAATTTTCTATATATTTTACTTTATATTTTATATTTAATGATAAAGTTTAAATGTCCTTACAATTTCATTCCATACCGTATCTACTTGGTGCTTCTTCTTTAGAGTCAGAAGGTCCTCAATAATAGGTCCTATTTTTATAAATTATTTTGTTCTAATTGGTTTCATATTTTTAATACCCTATGTGCAAAATCAACACCATGTATTACGTGTGCATGTAAAATAAAACTATTACTAATTAACTGTAAATTTAAAATAATAAATTTTCACATAATTATTATATATTTATTTTTCACATAATATACAAATGAAATTAAAATATCTTTTGTTTTAGGTGGCAAAACTACTATCATTTTAAAACATAATATTACCATTAATTACATGCAATATTTAATTTTTTATATATTTACTTTCGCGACTAATTTTTTCTTAACAATATTACTATATTGTTAAGCAAATGAAATATTGTTTCTATACATACAAAACGCATGCATTTAGTTTATTTATATTCATGCCACTTTTTACAAAACTAATATATATAACTTAACCCTATAACTAAAACCATTAATTAATTATTTTTATTTTTAATTAGAAAAAAAATTAAAAAATATACGAAATAATATTGTTTAGCTTTATAAACAATTTAACAATAAATCTTAACATAATGTAACACATAATAAAAATTTTAATTATTATCAACATTAATTTTTTCACAATCTAGTAATATTATTCTAACAACTACCATTACAACATATTGTACAACATTAAATAAAATAAAGAGTTATAACTTGCCTTTTTTTCTTTGTTTCTCTAAATTTATCAACAACAAATACCTATACATTACAAAATAATAATGCAAATTAATATTTATTAATTTTATTTAAAAATTAACAAAAATATTATACTAACCAATTTTATTTATTTAAACAATAAACAAAAATAATATACTAACCTTTTTATTTTTACTATGTGAATATATAAAAAAAAGAGATTACATGGTATTTTAAAAGTAAAATCGGGAGATAGCTTGGGAGTTGGTTATGGTGCTGCCTTAGATTTTTAGAAAGAAGAAGAAGAGGTAGAATAAAGAAGAAAGAAAGTGACTAGGTTTTTATAACGAAGAAGAAAAGGCTGAATGAAGAAAGAAAGTGACTGAGTTAAAGTTGTGAGACTCTGGTCAACACATTATCTGAGGCTTCACGTGGTGAGGCAGAACTTGACGGAAGACACAGATGACATTAATGTCATCCATCCTCCACTAACAAAATAGCTGCCACCGGTGTCTTCCGACCAACCACGCGCCTGCATTGCTTTGATGGAGGGCGTTGAAGTTGTCAGCATCTTCTGTCAACCATTCCACATCCGCAAATATTTTTTGACACATCCCATAACCGTTATTAATTTAAAAAAAACATTATTTAAAAAATTCTCCCTGCAAACCACTTAGAGAAGAAAACAATGGTAAACGCATGGAGAAAATGAAAATATTGATAACATAACTAAGTAAACCTGATTCTAAAAGCTCATATTAATCAAACTAATTAAATAGATAAAAAATATTACAAATAATAATGATAGCCCAATTTAAACATTATACGACATTAATGCTTACTTATTAAATGCATATAAGTTTTTTTTTTATAAAATCCAATCTTATTCTTTCTTTATTCATTCATTGGTACATATGATTATTCTTATTTAAAGAATTTAAGTTCATTGTCCTTCCTTCTTTTCTTTTTGCATGTATCTAATTTTGGATTCATATTTTCTGAGACTATTATCCAATATTATTCTTGTTGGCCATGGTATTCACGTTGGGAACTGCTAAACCTCTTTGATTTTAAAATCTTTGCATGTGATTAAATTAAGGTTTTTGGATAATTAAGCCCTTTATTGTGTGGCACATGCTCCTTACCCATGTGACTTAAATCACTTTACTTCCAGTAGGAAGAAATTATAGTTTTTTTTGCCTTTAATTCGGGGATCATTTATAGATCCTAAGTCCCCGGCCCACCATTATGATCTTGGTTCTTTTAATTATTATTTTTTTCTTGCAAAAAAATGAAGAAGAAAGAAAAAAAGAAAATAACAATTTACATTTTTTTTATTTGGAGAAAAAAATGATGTTGATAACTTATTATGTTATTTTGGATTAAAAAACTATTGTATAGATATTTAGGGCAAAAATTGATTTTTTTCAGTTCAAACCAGTTTTCTGGTTCAACATAGTTTTCTTCCCTATTCATCCCGATTTTTATCCGGTTCAATTGGTTTTTTATGGATTCAGACTGGTTCCATCTGATTTTATATATCATACACAGCTGGACTAGCTGCTAGTTTATAGTCATATTAGTCTGACCATTGAGTCTGGTCCAATTTTAATAACGTGGCATTAGATCTATTCATAAATGGAACTTGATGATAAATCTAAATCAGTAAATGAACATTAGGAAAATATCAGACAGGCTAATGCATTGGAAACTAACTCTTATAGTTAGAACATTATGATACTCTTAAATACTTAGACGGTATCCATTAGTAAATTTATTAATCAAACTCATAGAAAAACACCATGTGAAATAAACAAGTTAAAAAATTATGAGTAAATAGTTAATAATTTTATGTGTCAATATGTATTAATTTGGTTTATAAAAAAACTCTTGTACTGAGATTAAATAAGAAATTTTCAATGTATAGTATCATAGGAAATACACTAAAAGAGTTAATGAATATTGTAAATTACATAAGCTTCACCCATATTTAAAAAGAAAAAAGAAAGAGAAAAAGGAAAAAAAAAAGAAAGAAAAGAAAAGCTTCATCCATTTTAATTTTTGATCATTTTGAGATCTCAAGCCCCTTTAAGTACAACTGAAGTTTTAAAACCGTAGTCATGCATTCACACCTCTCCTTTGTCACACAGGAAATTAAATAATTAAGAAGGCTCTTTTTAATCATTAAGTGAACTCTTTGGGATTAGAATGAGAGGAATGAAAATTCAGGGCATGTTTTGCTGTAATAAGATGAAACAATGGCATAGCAATTGTTTTATGGCAAGTTAGTCATCATTTTCTGGGTAGTGTCAAGCAAAGCTTGTTTCAAACAACTTCCTCATTATTGTGATTGCGGATTACAGAAAATGGGAAAGTGTGATGTCTTTATTTTAAAATAATAAATTAAGACTTCAAAATTCACTAACATAATGTCTAACTGGGACATGAAGGAATAAGAAATAAATTAATTTAATATGAAGGAATCATCCATATTATATTTGACCATGTTACACAAATTTTATACCTAGAAAATGATCTGGTCATATGGTGAGCTATGTCATGAATTGAATGATGCAATTATAAACATTATAAGAATATTTTGATAAAAAAAGTGGATTGAATTATGGAATAAGGACACATTTGCCTCTAAAATTTTAGAAATGGTAAAAATTTTCCACTCAAATATTTATTTTATAAATGCCATTACTGGTACAAAATGGGTTCAAATTTGCCACTGCTTGATAGAAGTCCATTTTAGCAAACGAAAATCCGAGTTGGTGACATTTAACCAGCACCAAATTAAACCCACCCAAATTAAACCAATCCAAATTAACCATTTCACTTAACCCACTATAATTTATGCCTTATTCTCTCCTTCAACTATCAATCTCCCATTTTGTATCTAACTCATTCTCTTCATCAACTATCAATCCCTCATTCTCAAAGATGAGAAAATGTCGATTTGGAATTTGTGGATTTTGAAAAAGGCTTCTAAAGATTTAGGGTTAACCCATAAGATTAATTCTTAATCTCTTCCAATTTGCCATCTAACCACTCAAATTCTAGTTTCCTATTTAAGCTCCTCCAATTAGCGATAACTACTCACTCCAGCACTGTTCAGTTGCTTCCATCATTGTCATTCAACTGCTCCCTCTGTTATTGTCTTTACTTTTGGATTGTTTTAGCATTAATGTTTATTTGTATGAAATTCGGATCGATAATGTCATGCCCTTATATCCCCTAGAAAGAATATGGGAGCGCTACAAAGTTGATTCGGATTCATCTTATAATTGTCTTTGTTAAATTAGATTAAGTGGAAGTATATCCATTGTAGGTTCCTACCTATTAATTACTCATACCACTAGTAAAATTGAATTTTCGTACTCCGTTCTATGTACCATTTCATTATCCAACATACACATACATATGCTATATCCAAATATTTATAATTCGTTTACAACATTTGAATGTTATACACATTACATGATCTTTACATGTTACATAACAAAATTATGTACCCCAAAATTAAACTTTAAGATCTCTCTCTCTCTCTCTCTCTCCTTATGGCTTGCAGATGTCAACAAAGGATCCCGACCTTCTAACCCTACGTACCTACATGGGAAACACCTGTACTGAGTAAAACTTAGTAGGGAGGTAAACAATAAAACTAAAATAATGTGAAGAGTGATACACCTATACAAGATATAATAATTTGAAGTGAAACATTAATGATAAAGCGCGATTTGTCTTTATCTGTAAGGAGGAGAGTTAACAGCTGATGATTCGATCAGATGACAGAACCTGCAAGAAGGAGTACCCGGTCGGACTCGGGCATTAGCACTCCGAAGCTTAAGTTAGTAGTTTTTAGAGAGAGTATTTAGAGAGAGAGAGAGAGTTTTAGATAGTCAATACCTGGAGCCATTGTGTTTTAGGCTATTTATAGGTGTTCTTTGGGAGGGGTACTTGTAGCACCCTTATCCTTTAACCACTACATATCACTTTATCTTTCCCATTACGCAAGTTAAACAGTGCAACTTAAATATAAACTAACTATACAGAGAACATATATTCAAACTTAATACATAAGAGTGCTATACTATTAAAACTTTACTGCATACTTAAGAGCATTTTTAAACAATACAATATTTACATCTATTAATCATATGTACATCATATCCTTGTCAAAGTAAATAAGAATCTTGTAATCAAAATGCATTCAACAGTAGACTATACTTTCAATCTCTCTCTCTTGTGTTGGCCATTTCGCTGTAGATATCATCCCAGAAAAAATCCTTACTTGCAACCTACACAGATAAAACACCTGTGCTAAGCTATAAAGCTTAGTGGGAAAAAAATATGTGGATGACCCGTTTTAAAGGTCGTCAAGATGAAAATCCATATATCAACATCTTAAAGCAAATAAACCAATCATTATAGACAATATTCACAATAGTCTCCCATAAATATATTCTCTTTTTCTATACTTATAACCAATATCAATACCTATTGATATTTCCTTTGCTTATCAATTTATTACCTTTATCATTATTCGTTCATTACTTTGAATCCTATACATCAAGCTTACTTTTTGGATTTCTATATGTTACTTTTGACCAATTACTTTGAATTATTAGTTGTCAAACATTGATGACTATATTATTCATGTATTAATATCAATTGCCAAACATTTTAATAACTATGCCATATTTCTATCACTTATTTACAAATATTTATATATACTTCATCTATACTTTATAAGTTCCCACATTTTGATTTTAGTGATCACTTTGATATATTTAACTATCTTAGAAACATGGTACTGTATTCAAATAAATTCTATTCCTATACATATGTATAATATATTCCATGTAAAAGATGCATTCTCATTCGTTTGAATACTTACTATGTTCATTAAACTATTATATCTTTACCTTGTATATTTTTTAACTTTTAAAGCATTTCAATATTACCATTGCTTCATTAGTAATCACACTCAGCACACTTTATATATATACATTTATTTAACATGTAATAAATGGATTAGAAAATCTTGACAAATCTAACAACTTCACGTAGTAAACAATAAAAGCTTTTGAAAAGCTTAATGGTTAACTTAGCATGCTTGAATTGTATACCGACTGAGAATTCTTCATGCATTCAACTCATTTAAGTAATTTTGAACATTTGGAACCAAATATAATTAGCATACATATCATGTGTTACTTGTTAACCTCTATTTATTTAAACTTATGAAACAATACAAGCAAATCATGTCAGATATGTAATCAAGCAATATCCGTAACTCTTATATGATGCTTGTTTTGTTTTTTATACTTTAATATCTGTACTATACTTATAGTTTAGCCTGCCTAAGTTCGAAGGGTGGATAACGGGATCGGTGGATACCCGAGGATATCAAAACGATGGATATCCGAAGATATCAAACTATAGACCCAAACGGGGTCAACAGTACGATGGACCGGTCAAATGGACCCAAACGAAGTCAACTAAAAACCCAAATGGGGCTGTGCATGATCCAATAGGATCAACTGTACTTTAGACCTAAAAAGGTCAACGGTGGCAGCTGTAACATCCTTATAGGCGCCTATCTATCCACAATTGAACTCTAATTGCAGACAATACTTTATTTAATTTTTCTTTTCATATATCATGTAATGTGTTGTAACTGTTCAAGTGCTCATCATAAAACATGCCTTGTTATAAGAACTTTGCACTATATCACATCATATGGATATGATCATGTAAAAAGATTTATAATCACAAGTATATATATGTATATATACACATGTATTAATATAGGCAAATAATAAAATAAGTACTTACTATTAAGCATATGTCATCACATTATGTACTTTAACATGTTATCAATAAGGCACTATATGTGAACATGATATTACAAACATGTATGAGCATAAATAAGCTGTACTTTTGATCAATTCAAATGCATGTAGTTCATTCACATGTATGTGATAACGATACTTGTCATCATGCTATCTTAGATTCCAATATTCATTTATTATATACATACATACCAATATTTCCCATTACTTCAAGATATACAGTAAAGTTTAGAATCATATATTGAGTATGCATATCTTTTTACACATTTTTCTATCATACTCGTATATCACATTTACAGGAATCATAGTTATATGGAGATAAATGTACACATGTATGTTATCATTGTATAATTATGTATTTATACAATTCACTATGAAAGCATGCTTTATATCATTACTCTTAAACATATTTTACATAACAAGCACAATCAATCAGCATAATATAACCAAGTACAATTTATCATCCATATTTACATTTCAAATATACATGCCCACATATCTATATTTTCATATTTCTGTTAAACATATTTTATGCTTAAGAACACTTTTGTTTATGATTGAAATTTCATACTTGTATAAGCTTTGTATTATCATACTTATATTATAAATTTATAGGAACAATAATTTTATGTAAATGCATATGTATGTCTACGTCATAATTAAGTAAAAGAATATTTCAAGATTTAAACCCAAACATGTATAATCATGTTATGTGTATGTTATAACCACACATGTACTCTATTAATAGAATTACTTCTTTATTAGATGACCACTCGTGTAAGTTTTCATAATTATTCATGATGATATAACTTAACTATTAATGCACAATTTCAATGATGCATAGGTATACATTCATAGACAATTTTCAATGTAAATGATACAAATCATGCAAACCTATAAATATACTTTAATACTAATTTATATACACACAAGTCTATAGACTTCGTATGCTTGCATTCAAGGCCTATTTTGTTCAGTTATATGTGCAACACATGGGGGTAGCCTAATATAATGATAAAGGGAAATAAAAAGCAAAGTTATGGGAAAAATCATGATGTCACGCTCGCGATAGTTGCCTTTTTGGCTATACGAATTTTCCCCCTGTTCACAGAATCCTGCAAACTGCTTAACAAACTTATTTTTTACTTCATTTTTGACACACTAAACGACCTTTTTAGAAAAAGTTTTCTTCTAAAAAGTTGTAGATATAAATTTCTATTTTCTATAACATCAAACCTCATCTCAATATCAGTTTTAAATTGAAATATATCATCCAAATACTGAAGAATGTTCATGAGTATGTGACTGTACACTTATCCAATTTTCAAGCTAGGTTATGACCCCTTTAGAAGCAGAATTAGAATGTGATTTCTCTTATGAAATCTTTGTCCGGAAGGCTATTTTAAAACCCAATTTGAATCATATAATTATCTATTATCAAACTCAAGATATTACCAAAAGAATACAACTAGGTCCAGTGAACTCAAACCTAGAATTTTAAAACTTACATGCATGTAGTTTTAAACATCAAAGATTGATGTTTTATTTCCAGTTACTTATCAAATATAATTTCATAGATTTTATTATAACCTTTCTATAATAACATCACTTTAAAATAATCTCAAATCCAACTTTTAACAATTTATTTATCCTAACTTTATCAATTAACACATGCAAGAGGTAAATCTCTAAATCTCTTCTTTTGTAGCTATAACACTATATCAAAATGCATCCATCTCATATTGTAATCATATATTTCACTCAAGGAAAACTCATGCATAAAAAGTAAGTTCCCAAACCTGGACATGCAACTCGAATCTTCTTTAAATTCTCCTTTCAGTCTTAATCCTTTGCAAGCCCTTTTTCCTTGTTTCTTCTACCTTCTTTTTATCCTTTACATCAATTCATTCATTCAACATCAAACCTCCAACATTTATCTTAATCCATCATCAACCAAAATAAGAAGAAGATGAAGAAGAAGAGGTGAATTATTAAGTTAATATATTTACCTTATAGTTTTACACTAATGATTTTTATTAAACAACATACAAGTATTTCCTCTTCAAGAATACCTTGAAATCAACTATGGCTTTAAGAAATGAGAAGAAGAAAGAAAATTTTTGTAACTCTCTCTACAAATTTCGTCCCTCACTATCTCTTTTTATATTTATCTTTCATTCCACTAGTAAATGGCTATTTATAATGGCTAGGGAAAATTCCCTTTTTGGTCCCTTAAAAAGTTGCATGTTCCACTAACTTCTTTCTATCTTTTGCGTGTTACATATTTGCCTCACATCTTCTTGCATGTTATAAATTGGCCTATCCAATTATTCTTTCTCTTAAATCAACCTCTCAAATCTCTTTTTTATTCACATTTGACCCTTAAGATGCCGAATTTACAAATTGACCCCTAAACTAATACTTTATACTTCAATTACACCCTTGAATATTATTAAAACAACAATAATAATTTAATTATGCCATTATAAAATTGATACCATATAATTCACATATTTATCACATAATTAATGATAACTTAATAATATTTTTACCCCAATCAATATCTTAACTCTTAATAATTCATCCAATAATGCTCAATTAGGCCTTAATAACATGTAATTACCCTTGAATTCTACTAGGGCCTATTTTGGATCCTTACAGTACTTGAGTATCTTAGGGTATGATAACTGGCATTAGAGTAGGTGTACGACGATGTGACAGGGAGCAGGTAGAAGGTATGGTGCTTTCTTGTGTTAGACTAGACAAGATAGGACATCCCATCAGTCCGATTGAATACTGAGCTTTTACATCTTGTCTTCCAGCTCATACTTTATCCTTTTTGTTGATGGGCTTTGGGCCCTGCTGAGTGTTGTTGGGCCGACCTGACTGGGCATTGGAGATGTTTTTTTCATAGTTATCACTTGTCCCCCCTTTAAAGGGTTCGATAGGGTGATTTAAGCCTTTTGGCGGGTTTTTTGAATTTTTGGGAGGCATCCATTTGAAGAGACACGTCCTTTTAGTTTAGACAACTGTTTTGTATTTAGTGCCGCACTTATTTTTAGAAGGGCACTTCATTCTTCGTAGCCATAGAAGCGAATCGAGAACATGTGGCGTCCATCCAACAGGGAGGCTTCGGAGTATTCTGGAAGCTTTTTGCCTATAAATAGGCAAGTTCGAAGCGATTTTTCCTTACTTTTCAGCGATCCATAGCAAAACTCTGCCAAACTTTCCTTGTGAACTTTGCTATTTTAAACCCTTGCCAAAAACTTCTTGAGGGAAATTCATCAAATTTTGGAGAATTTTAGAGTGTCTATGAGATCACCCAAGTAAGTAAACGATCCTTGCCTTTGTTTTTTTTTTCATTCATCGCATATACTCTTTTACTTCTCCCCCTCCACCAAAAATGGGTTCGAGCAATAGTTAGCCAATAGATAGAAGTTTCCTTGAGGATTACAAGAATCGAGAGCCTTTCGCTCATCCTTCGCGATTGTCAGAAGAGGAAGTGGCTAGAATTCCTTCTCAGTATAATTTTTCTGCAGAAGTGTCAATGATGGCCTGCCCGAAATCCATGGTAGTGATAGAGGGGCCTTTTGGCTGTGAAAAGAACGAGTGGTTCATCTGATATTTGTGGAGTTTGGATGCAAGGATGAGGCTTTCCTTTGGTGCATTTAAAGTGGCAATTCTTAGGGGCTATGGAATTGCCCCTAATCAGTTGCATCCGAACGGATGGAGGACGGTGGCTTGCTTTAAAATTCTGTGTAAGATAGAAGTGGTGACTCCGACTTTGGATCTATTCACTCATTTCTTTTACATATTTGATCGAAGTGATGAGTCGGAGTACTTTCTCACCAGCCGAAAGCATCGAAAGCTCTTCACAGTTCCTTCCTCAATGAAGGGCTTTAGGGAGAGATACTTTTTAGTGGGGATGGCTGGTAGATTTAGAGTATCACTGAGCAGGTCGAAATGAGCAACCATATTGGGGGATCATGCTGCCGGTTAGTCCATTTACGAAAATGACATAAAAAATTGATGGCCATGGTGGTTAGGCATGGGAAACCCTACGACTCCATCTATCTCCTCAGCACACTATATGGGTCTTCTAGCTTCGAAGCTGGCAAAAGCGTAGAACGTGAGCCCTATAGTAAGAGTGAGAGAGAAGGGCATATATTTTGCCAATTCATATATTGCATGCATATTTATTACATGTATCAAATTTTGAATGAAGTACTTATCTATGTTTGGTTTTGTAATGCAGCTGCAAACGAAATGGTGAGAGGAGAAGAGGCTGCAAAGCAACTAGCCGATTGGGCCAAAGCCAAAAGGGAGGCTTACCTTTTGGCTAAGGAGGAAAAAAGATCTAAGAGGAGGAAGATCTTGCCTGCTTTTGAGGTTTAGGCTTCCAAGAGTACGGCGAGTGCGCTTGCTCCTCTTGCTACTGCAACGACTTCATCTCCTGCTGCTGCGGTTATCACCACGACCCGTCCTTCTTTAACAATTTTAGGATCGTCATTACCCCTTTCGATCATGGCAAAATAGCGTATTCTCAGGCAACTGCAGCTGAGGGATGAATCCGATGAGGAAGCACTACAAAAAAACAGCGAATTAGCGACTAAATTTAGCGACGGATTATTTTTCGTTGCTAATTAGCGACGGATTAGCGACTATTTCAAGTTTTAGTCGTGGAAATGTATTTGTCATAAATTTAGCGACGAAATAGCGACTAAACACTTAAAATAGTCGCTAAATTTGGCGGGAAAGAATGGCGCCTTTTTTTGCGACGGATTATCGACGGTAAATTTTGTCGCTAAAATTGTTTCTATATTTTCAATTTTTAAATTAAGTTTCAGAAAAATAGCGACGGAAATGCGTCGCAATATGCGTCGCTAAATTTATATTATATTATATTATATTATTTATCTATTTTCATTTAAATTTTTAAATAGATTTATAATTTTATTTATTGATTTTACCAAACATTATAATATTAATAAAAAATATACATACATATTTATGTTTACTAATTACTTTTAATAATTTTTTTAAAAAATTTTTTATATGATATTATTTGTCTATTTTACAAAAATTTATAATTTCAATTATTCCAAATATTATAATATAAATGAAAAATATTTGGTGAAGACGATCGAAAAACCATTTGCCATTAGATCGGCCTAATTTTTGGTGAGTACGTTCGAAACTCCTTGTTGTTAATTTTGAACGGTGAAGATTAGTTTTTAAGGTCTGTAAATTCAATATTTGTTGCAAAAAATAGATTGTTTTTTGGATTTTTTACATTATGATCAGTTTTGTATACGAATTGAAAAATCATTTGTCGTTAGATCAGCCTGATTTTTGGTGAGTGTGGCTGAAACTCCTTGTTGTTAATTTTGAACGGTGAAGATCGTGTTTGTTACTTTCTAACCCTATCCGATTTGCTTTGGACAGAAGTTGCAATTAAGGGCTCTTTGTTCTTCTCTCTCTAATGTTTGTGTAACACCCCAACTTATCATAATAAATATAAATTTATGTCCAGTTATATTTAATGGTTATGTAACATCCCAAAATTTGAGTCGTCTGACAATAATATTTAATATATGAGCAGTACTTCTGATACCGGTTCACGAAAATCAATTTATTGAGAAAATTATACAAGTGAGTATAATTTAAAGGTTGGTGTATATATATACAATAAAATACCCACTTTAAATTATTTCAAGATAATAACATCCAATTTATAATAAATTCAAACATTAAATATACTTCAGAGTAATATAAGCCTATTTTAGATTCGAACTCCCGCTCTGATATCATTTTTATTACATATTTAAATAAACTTAGCAAAATTAAAAAAAAATTGCAGACAGATGGATTTAATTAATTGAAAGACTTCCCAAATATTAGGAGTAATAAAAATAATTTGAACTTAAAGCAAAATTTAAGAAGTAATAACAATGAATTAAAATGAATAAATGTATAATAATCATTAAAATAACTAAAATAATAATAATAATAATAAGACTATTGGCTAATAATAATAATAATAATAATAATAATAATAATAATAATAATAATAATAATAATAATAATAATAATAATTGAAATAATAAAATTTTTTATTGGCTAATAATAATAATAATAATAATAATAATAATAATAATAATTGAAATAATAAAATTTCTTATTGGCTAATAATAATAATAATAATAATAATAATAATAATAATAATAATAATAATAATAATAATAATAATAATAATAATAATAATAATAATAATTGAAATCAATCCCCGAAATATTTCAGATGAAAAATGCATATTTGGCTCCTGTTTAAATAATTGAAATAACACCTAATTTATGTGGACACAGATTTATGAAAGAGTATAACACTTAAATAAAAATAAGTAAAAAATAGGAAAGGGAGGAGAGGGGAACGAATGGAGTATCGGAGAAACGAGATGAGAGAGAGAGAGAGAGAATCCGACCACCACTTCTGCCACCACTCGTCAACCCCCCCTTGCCTCTTCTGTTCCGCCGTCCGTCCAGCCGTCACCATCTCAGCTTCTTCTTCTTTTTCTCCTTCTCGGGTTGGGATTTCTCTCTCACCGAAAACTCCTCCTCCATTTTCCGGCCACCTCCGACATCGGATGGTGACACGAACACCTCTGGAAGGTTCCTAGCGGAGAGGCGCACCTTCCCATGCCCTCCATTTCTTCTCACATGCCAAAAATAAACAGATCGAAATGGGTATATTGAGGTATTCCGGTGAGAATTTCGACCAGATCACGAGGCATTAAGGCGTGTGAGCACTCCGATGAGATTACCAGCGGCTTAAGCTTCGTATTGATGGTAGCAGATCTTCTTCGGTGAGCCTCCGGCCACCGGTGACTGATGGACGGAATGTTGACTTCGGCGTTTTGAATGGAAATTGAAGGTGCTTCAGTTTGCCTATCCCTTTATAACTTGATTCTGTAAGGTTAGTATCAGTAGTAGAATCTAAATCTCTTTTTGTTTTCATTTCTTACTTTTGTTAGTAGAATCTTAAAATGACTATTAGCAAAAGTTAATATCGATGTTAGTGGAAGTGAAATTACGAGGCATCTGGATCTACCAACATGCCAACAGCTCGTCGAGTAGTAGTGGAAGCTGGGTCCGTCAAAGGTTAGTGGAAGCTGGGTTCTAGTAGTTATTTGAGATTGCTGTTTAGCCTGTGTTTTGATTGGTTGATGAAATAATTTTTAGCCTGATTAGTAGATTGATTGTAGTTGCTGTTTTTCATTTGCTTTTTCCCCATAGCCTTCCCCTGCATCAAAAAAGTGACAACCCCATGTTTCCACTAAAATATGTAATGCTACTCAGCGAAGGAAAACATGCAGCAAGTGCACATGAAAGGAAATGAAAGCATTTTCTAATCAGTTTTAATTTAAAAATAAGAAATTGACTATTGATTGCTCATTTTTCATTTTAGAATAATTTTAATTGTTTTCCACGCCTGAACATGGGTTGATTACTTACACATTTAGTGTTGATGTGCAGATTGCTAATCAGCCTAGCATATATGTTCTGGACACTCCTGGTGTATTGGTTCTTAGTATCCCAGATATAAAAACTGGGTTAAAGCTAGCTCTTGCAGGTTTAAACTATCTGCTCTTTAGTTTCTCATCCATTCTGTGCAAATACATTCTGTTTTATCTGTTATAGGAATAGGATTCAAAATGTGCATCTCTCTCTCTCTCTCTCTATGTATATACATGCTCATGCGCTCGTGCATTGGCAGCAAATGTAGATAGATATGTTGGCAGCAATGTGCATCTCTCTCTCTCTCTCTCTATGGAACTTGTACGGAGCATGTGTAACTTTAATTTTATGCATATGTATGCAAGTAGTTTGAGCCACTGAGTGAAACTTAAAAGAAATTACATTTGAACAGACAGAGGGATTTCATAATTTTGCATGGGCAGTTGTATTTTGGTCTGTTTGTAAGTCCACCGGCTGGCTATGATGCCATAGAGCTATAGATATTTTTTGTAGATGATTTGTAGTTCCCTTAGTAGTGATAGTAAAGTTCATGTTGCTATCAGGCAGCACATAATTTCTCCTTTTTGGATCTGGTTTATGTATTTTGAAACTTGGTGTCTAGATAACCCCTGGAGCTTTTAATTTGGTAGTATGTGACCATCTCAGTTGCTGAACTCAATTTAGCCAGATGGTACATATTAGATTAAATTTCCTTAAGAAAGTTTGTGGAAATACCTGAATGATTAAAGCTGCAATTTTAACCTGGAGATCCCAAGCTTTGCATTCTCATTCGATATATTTGAGCTTTTCTCATACAATGGAGGCTATCCTTATTGTATAGAGCACAAATAAATGCAATGGGAAAATTGAAAAAGAAAAAAAAATGGAGAAAAGAAGCAGCAGTTGCTGGAGAATAGGCTTCTAACTTCACAAGCAACAGAATCTGTTCACTTGGAATTTTCTTTTGAATGGCATAGAAGCAAAATTCTGCTACATGTTAACTCCCTCAAAGGTTCTGTTGGAAATCTAGCCTTTCAAATATATGTTTCGCAAAGTATTGTTCGGCATTTATGAAACATGTAATCCTGCTGGATTTAAGATTCCATATAACCAGAATGCTACTTTCCAATGAACATTTTCGTAGTTTATTGCATACTTATATACCTAGTAAGAACTATTTTCTATTTGGGCGCAAATGCAGGATCTTTGAAAGATTCTATTGTAAGCGAAGAATGCATTACGCAATATTTATTGGCTGTTTTAAATACTTGGGGCACTCCACTCCACTGGAGACATTGGAATAACAGAAAAATGGATGGCATTCGATATGAATCATCTCAGGACAAACACGAGTATAATCTCAAAGATCTTCGGCCAAGGAGGAAGAAGCCACTGAATATGTCTGATTTGCTTTCCATTGTTAATTGGCTAGGGATTCTTCCCTTTCTTCAGATTTATGATTATTCCTTCCTTCCTCTCTTTATTTTTGGATTTTAAATACTTAGTAATTGCACCTGTATTTGTATATGTGTTTTAACAAGTTTTTAATTAATTTTTATAATGAAGCAGTCATGTCCTGTTATCACTAGTACTGATGAATATATATTTTGCATGTCCTTTGGTCATGAAAAGGGTGATATCACTGACTTGGCTGTAAGTTCCAACAATGCCTTGGTGGCTTCTCCTTCAAATGATTGTATAATTCGAGTTGTAAGCTTCTTTCATATCCAATTTCATAGGCTTATGCACAGAAACACACAAACACAGAGCCAGCTTGATCTTTCATCTCAACAAATTCTGAACAAGTGAAAAAGACATTTGTAACTTGATCTCTGTTTTTATATAATATAATTTGCAGGTTGGAATCTTCCTCCCAATGCTCTAGGATTATAACCATGAGCTTTCATCAGCGCACAGACATCAATGGAGTTAGTTGGAAGGAGGTTTCAAGCTTGAAACTTTTTAAAATTGCCATCACCACTATTTACTGATTGTTTTATTTGAACATTATTGTTAATGTTAATTTGGATGTTATTTTTAATATTATTATTTATTGTTTAGGATGATACTTTGTGGAGTCACAAAGTCTTTATTACTTCAAGTAATTTATAATTCTATATTAGTTATGAATTGATATTATGTTTTATATTATAAATTTATCAATTACATTTGGATTTGTATTTACATATTTTTGTATGGTCTCTATTAAATATTAGGTAAACAATGAATTAATGTATTGTTTCATTATATGTAAAAAAAAATAAATTCAAAAATTTAAAAAATTTAACATTGTTAAAATAGCGACAGAATAGCGACGAGAGTACTAGTCGCTAAAAATGTGCTAATTCAGTAAATAAACATATATTAGCGACGGTAAAAGCGACTCTAAAGTCATCGGTAATTTTTAGCGACTAAAAATAGCGACGAATATTTGTCGCTAAAATATTCTTAATATATTGGCGACTGATTTTAGGGGTTAATTAGCGACGGATTTTAATTTTAGCGACGGAAATTTTGTCGCTTATTTTAGCGACTGTTTTTCGTTTTAGTCGCTAAAATCGTCAGCGACGGCCAAATAGCGACAAACCGTCGTTCCGTCGCTATATTTAATTAGCGACGGAATTTCATTAAATAGCGACGAAATTGTCCGTCGCTAATTTCCTATTTTTTTGTAGTGAAGAGCCACGACCGTCCTTCATCCCCCGACCATCTTCTCAGAAGATGAGGGCATCGACAGATGAGGTAGCGCATAAAAAGATCGAAAAGGCAGCAAGGAAGAAAGTTACCGATACTATAGCTGCTGTCGATGCCCAAATCATCGCAAGAGACAAGGAGATAGCTCAAAGCGAGCCAACCCGATGGCCTTCAGTGAGAGTTCAAAAGGGTTGGGCTTCGCCTTTGGAGGACATCTTGAAAGAGCAATTTGGTAACGATTGGTCCCTGACCAACAGAGGTGTGCCATCCTTCATCTACTAAGGCTTTGCTCAAGAAAGTGATTTCAAGGCAATGATGGAGCCCAATATGCTCTCTCGAGAATTTGGGTTATTTCAGCAGCAGAGCCTGGAGGTAACACTTGCATCCTTTTCTTCCCCCCCTTCTTTTTTTCTGATTATTTTCTTCACTTCCTTTTTTAGCTAATAAAAAGAGGACTTCACATGCATGGTATGGTAGCCTATACCTGATCAAAGTGTAAAGATGCCGTTCAACAGAGGAGGGAGATAGAGGCAGCCAGTCACAGTTCAAAAAATAAGGCTGTGCCCTTAAGGTCTGAAGTGGAGGAGCTAAAGAGGGAAAGATCCTGATCGGCCTAAGAACTCAAGACCTGACAGAGCGAGGTGGATCATTTGAAAGGAGATATCACGCGCTTTGCTATCGATAGTGCACTATGCAAGAGGTATGAGGAGGAGGTAGGCAGGCTAAAGGGTAAGTGTTCAAAGCTTATAACCAACTGCCTTAAAGCCAACATTGACAGAGACAAGGCACTTATAAACAAAGATAAGGCTCTATTAGAATGCAACCTTCTCCTGGCGAAAAAGAATTCAATGGAGATAGCTCTGGCGGAGAAGAAGGCAGCTTGGGCTGAAAAATTGGTGAGAGAGCTGGATGCCCAAGGGGAGGAGGTCCTCGATCAGTTAGGTGAGGCCCAAGGGCTCCTTCCTGATCCTTCCACTAGCGATGATGAGGAGGAGGCCTCTCCACTCGGAGAGACTGAAGGAACGATAGAGGAATCACCTTTAATATCTCAGGCAAGCGTCAGTTTGCCGACTGAATCTGAAGTCGTTCCTCCTCAACCAACAGAGCTTGAAGCCGTTGCCCTTTTTCCAGCGGAGCCTGAACCTATCGTTTCTCTACCAGTGAAGCTTGAAAACTCCCGATTTTCCATTGAGACTACTGTAGAGCCTACTACCGATTCGAACGTTGCAACAATAGAGATTGTAGATATAGAAGCTTAGGCTTTTTATTTCCTCTCAATTTTTCTCTATAATAGCTTTCTCCTTTCTTTATAACTTGTAACTCATAACTTGTAAAGATTCCTTATAAATATTTAGTTTGCTTTCCAATTGTGCCTTCGTACTGCAATTCTCATTTTGAGTAAGATTCATTACAAAATTAAATAAGTGGAATAAATAGAAACCTTAATGGAGAATGTACAAAATCAGCCGAGGAGAGTATATGAAATCAAACATGGAGAATATGGAAAATTGACTAAGTGGATTACTTCCCAAATCATAAGATGCTTTTCAAGCATTGTAGTACACAACTCTTTAGGATCAATGATTGCTTGGTCCGATTGGCATGAGTTGTGACAAATTTGTTGCATCAAATGCAGTAGGTGACTTTTCAATTTTTGATTTGATCGAGGTATTATTTGATCAGATATAAAGATCACCTATTCATTTGTAGAATTATACATCATTTTGAGGATTTGGCGATTTCATACATTAAGTACTGAAGAGATATAACTGACTCAATTGCTGTCCTTCACACTTTGGATTAAATGTGTTGGTAGAGATTAAATGGAGATTAAATGTGTTGGTGGAAATTAAATGGAGACGTCTTGCATCTTTGATTCGAGAATAACGTCAAATCTAGCAAACTAACTTATGATAGAGAAAAGCTTTTGCATTTTCAGATAAGCATTGAGCCTAGCGAGGGAGCTGGAATTATAATGGAGAAAAGCTTTAGCATTTTGGGCTTGGGATGAGCCTAGCAAATAATCATCCCCGAATTTCGATCGGATAGACTACGACCGTCCATCGGGATTTTTGTAGAATGGAGTAAAACAAATGACCTGCAAACAAACATCAATACTAACAAACAAATAAATGAAAACATACATTTTTGTCAAAGATGAAGAAAAATGGAGAAAATTTTCTTTATTGAATGTGAATTTGATACATGATTATATATGGTACTTTTTGTGTACTTCGACATTCCAGCTTCTGGGAATATCCGACCCTTCGAGGGTTCTGAGTCTATAATTACCGGAGCTTAAAACTTTGGAGATTTCATAGGGGCCTTCCCAATTTGGCATTAGCTTTCCAATTCCAGCATTTTTCGAGCTTATATCTGCCTTTCTGAGTACCATATCAGCCATGTTGAAGTTTTTTGCCCTTACTTTTGAGTTGTGGTATCTAACGACTCTTTGTTTGTAGGCAGCGATTTTGGCATAGGCGTCTTCTCTCTTTTCCTCAACAAGGTCCAAATCTTGGCATCTATCTAGGATGTTCATCCGATTGGAATAGAATGCGGATCGATAGGATGAGAGGCCAATTTCTACGAGTATCATTGCCTCAGAGCCGTAGACAAGAGAGAATGGCATTTGATGAGTGCCAGCTCTCAGAGAGATCCTATAAGACCATAAGATGTTTTGCAGTTCTTCAGTCTAATTACCTTTTACCTCGCCCAGTAGTTTCTTTAGGCCTTCCAAGAGTGTTCGATTGGAGACCTTGGTCATCCCATTGCTCTAGGGATGGGTGACGGAAGTGAAATTAAGGTTGATATTGAGGTTTTGGCAAAAGTTTTTGAAGATCAAGTTATCGAACTGATTGCCATTATCTGTAATAAAAACATTCGATAAGCCATACCTACAAATGATATCCTTCCATGCAAATTTTTTGACCTTCTCCACCGTGATTGTAGCTAGAGGCTCCGCCTCGATCCATTTGGAGAAGTGATCAATGGCAACAAGGAGGAACTTCATTTGCCTTTTTCCTTGGGGAAAGGGTCCTAAGATGTCCAGGCCCCATTGGTCGAATGGTCAGAAAACTCCGATCGGTTACTAGTCTACTGTCGGTTGTTAGATGACTCTCCTATGAATTTGGCATTGTTGGCACCTTCTCACTTTTCTTGAGCATCTTTGACGATGCTTGGCCAGAAGTATCCAGTTTGGAGTACTTCCTTGCCATGGCCCTAGTAGCCTTGTGTGCTCTGCAAATGCCTTCATGGATCTTTCTTAGGATGTAGTCTTCTTCCTCCTCCATCACGCATTTGAGCCAGGGGTGACTGAAAGCTTTTTTGAACAATTCAACATCAATAACAGAGTAATTAAGGGATTTCTAAGATACCTTTCGGGCTTCTGCTTTATCTTCAGGCAATTGCCCTGTTTGCAGGTACTGCTTGATAGAGCTCATCCACGTTTCTTGAGCTGGCTTAATTTGTATCATTTTTGGTTCGTCTAAGGAGGAGGTCGGTTGCTCAAAAATGGTTATATTTTCTTCCACCATCCCTTGTTCGGAAGTAGACATTTTGGCGAGCCGATCGGCGGCTAAAGTTTGATCTCTTGGCACCTTTTGTAGGATCCACTCGGATCCACATTCTTTCAGCATCTTGAGTGCCGCCTTGACCTTTGCCAGATATTGTATCATGTTGGCTTCTCTGGCCTCGAAGGTGCCTAAGACCTGGCTCATCACAAGTTGGGAATCACTTTTGATGATGATCAACTTCGATCGGATGGCATTAAGTAGTCCCAGCCCTTGCAGAAGTGCCTCGTACTCTGCCATATTATTTGAAATTTTAAAGTTGAGTTTTATTACGTACCTTATAACAATGCCCAATAGGCCCATTATTACAATGCCTGCACCTCCTCGGTTGTCATTTGCAGCTTCATCCATGATCATTTCCTATTTTACAGGTTGGGGCTGACTAGTTACTTCTTTGCTAGTAAATTCAACGATGAAGTCCGCCAAAGCATGAGCCTTGATTGCTTTTCTGGGTTCGTACCTCACGTCCCATGATTGGAGCTTGATTGCCCATCCCACCATTTTTTCCTCCAAGTTCGGGTCTAGAGAATTTTTTTGATTGGTTGGCCCGATTAGACTACTATCGTGTGTGCTTCAAAATATTGTCTTAGCTTCCTTGTGCACATTTTGATGGCAATGATTTGTTGATCAACCGGACCTTTCTTTAATTCTAGGCCCCTAAGTACTTAGCAGCTGCTGGGTTCCTTCTTCCCTAACCAGGACACCTGCAATAGCTTCACCAGAAGTTCACAAGTATAAATACAAACTTTCACCTAGAAGTGTTTGGCCGAGTAACGGTGGGTTGCTGAGGAATTTCTTTAATTCATCGAAGGCTTGCTGGCAGTTGGTGTCCCAATTGAATGCTTCATTCTTCCTTAATTTCTTGAAGAAGTGAGTGCATCATTTGGCTAAAGAGGAGATGAACCGTCAAGGGTTGTTATTCTGCCATTCAGCTTCTAAATATTTTTCACACTACTTGGTGGTTACATCTCCAAGATTGCCTTTATTTTGTTGGGGTTGGCTTTAATACCCCTTTAGGAGACCATAAAGCCCAAAAATTTTCCTAAGGGCACCCCAAAAATGCACTTCATAGGATTGAGCTTCATCTGAAATTTATTCAGCATGTTGAAGATCTTTGCTAAATCGGCAGGATGTTCCTCGGGGATTTTACTTTTGACAATCATATCATCCATGTAGACCTCCACATTCTGCCCAATCTAATCTTTGAAAATCCTATTCATCAAATTCTGATATGTGGCACCTGCATTTTTCAATCCGAACGAGCATGGCCTTGTAGCAAAAGGTGCCATCATTCGTGTTGAAACTAGTCTTTTCTTGATCCAACAACCACATCATGATTTAGTGTTATCCAACATACGCGTCGAGGAGGGAGTAAATGGCATGATCAGTAATAGCATCCACCAGTTGGTCTATACTTGGCAGGGGATAGCTATCTTTCGGACACGCTTTGTTAAGGTCTGTGAAGTCAACACACATTCGTAGCTTTCCTAACATTTTCTTTACTATAACAGCATTGGCGAGCCATTCGGGGTAGTCAACCTCTTGAATTGTACCCACTTTCAATAACCTGTCTACCTCCTTAGAGATAAATTTCCTTCGATTGGGAGCATGCCCATGCCTTTGCAACTTCTGCCTGATTGGGTTATAAGCTGGATCCACGTTAAGTTTATGGGTGATTACGTTGGAGTCGATCCTAGTGATATCTTCTAGCTTCCAGGCGAAGGATGCCTAGTTGATCATCAAGACTCGTACGATGGCCTCTTCGACCTCTGGATTCATGCTGGTGCTAATTTGAACGACCTTGCCTTTTGCAAGTGTTCTTGTCTTGACTTCCTCCATAGGATCCATTCTCCTATCCTCTGCTTGCTCAAATCGCTCTAGACCTAGTTATACCATCATGGCCTCTTTATAGTGCTTGATCATGGCAATATAGGCCTCTCTCAATGCCTTTTGGTCACCTCTTAGGATGGCGATGCCTCCCCTGGTCGGGATTTTCATTACCATGTAATGGATGCTGGTGACAGCTCCAATTTGAAAGAGTAAAGGCCTGCCAAAAATGGCATTATAAGAAAAAAACTATATCAATAACCATGAATGTTACCTTACAGGTGTGGGCGAGGGCTTTTTGGTTGAGCTCGATGAATAAATTGACTGATCCTACTACCGATATTATGGCATTGCCCAGTCCGATCAGTGGCGTGGCATTCGGCTTGAGCTCTACAATCGACAACCCCATTGCTTTGTAGGTTTACAGGGTAAGCACATTCACAGCACTTCCGTTGTCCACCAGTATCTTTTTTACATCGAAATTATTGATCCGTGCCCTGATGACAAGGGTACCTTTGTGAGGGAACATTACATCTCGTGCATCCTCACTGGATATGGTGACTGGGGCTGCTGTTCGGATGTGTGGGAGACATAGACGCTCTTCCCCTTTCTTTTTCTAAAGAGATCCTCTCAATAGGATGACCCACCAATGATTATATTTATGACATCAGCATACGGTCGGCGTAGATCCGCATCCTTTGGTTTTCTCCGCTCGTCGTCATCATCGGAATCATTTTTCTTATGGTCTGACTATCTACAGGGACTTGCCCCTCTGGTTGGGCCACAAACCTCTTGAGGTACCCTATTTGTAAGAGCCGCTTAATTTCTTCTTTCAGCTGGTGACATTCGTTGGTTGTGTGACCGATATCCTTATGGAACTTGCAGTACTTATTATGGTTTTGGGTCCTTTTGCTCTTCTCATCCATCTTCTTATGCCAGTTCACCTTTTGATGATTTTCCTTAATCCACATCAATACTTGTGCGGGATTGGTGTTGAGTGGAGTGAAAGTTCGAGCTTACTGACCAATACCCCGATCGGACCTGGATCATTCTGTCTTCTTTCTTTTTCCTAAATTTCTCAAAGTAGAGGCTCTCTCGAGACTCTTTGCAATCTGTTCGGATATTGGAGTGCGGTTGAATGACTGTTTATCTGGGTGTTGGAGCCTATCCATAATGCTGCTGCTTTCGCCTCGGCTGGACCTCAAGGCGTCATCCAGCTGAATGTGTTGCCTAGCTCTTTCCATTAGATCAGAAAAGCTGGTTGGCGGCCTTGTTGTAATTGACTTAAATAATGGCCTATCAACAGTGCCATTGGCTAAAGCGGTGGATGCCTTTTCCTTGCTTACATTCCTTACCTTCGACATTGTGGCTTGAAATCTGTCGATGTAGTCTCGAAGACTTTCATCGATCCTTTGATAGAGATTGTACAGATTGCTCACAAATTTTGGCACTCGTGTCTGTATGATGAACCGTGTAATGAATAGCTCCTTTAGTTGTCGAAAAAATGTGATTGACCCCTATGGGAGCTCATGGAACCACGTGAGACCATCTCTTTCCAAGGTGGTAGGGAATATCCTGCAGGCAATCCTTTCGTCGTAGGTGTACACCTGCACTTTCGTTATATATTATGCAAGATGAGTGGTAGGGCCAGTCTTACCTGTATACCTATCTATTATCATGTCTCTCGACCTAGGAGGTAGCTCTGACTTCGTTATTTCCCTGCAAAATGGAGAGGCAGTATTGCCGTAGGTGTTGTCTTTAAACACTCCTTTTTTAGAACCTATCAAGCCAAACTACTTGAGCTTCTGCTTGAACCATTTGTCCTCCCTGCTCATGGTCGTTGAGGCAAATTTATCTCTCCGCCCCTTCGTGCGGCTGCGATTTGGCATGCACATGAAAGAAAAATCATCCCCAATGGAAGAAGTGGAAGATCTACTGGGGATGTATGGAGATTCTCTGCTTGAGGATATTATTCCCTTCCCCTTATCATATCTACCTGGGGTTCTGGCCCTCATATTCCTATTATCATGAGCTATTGGCTCATTGATGGAACTCCCCTTGTTCCTTCTTCTTTTGAAGTCTTCGGCCATGAGATCCATTTCATGGCCTCTTTCATAAGTCCTAGGCATTTTCCCCTTTTTTAGAGATTGGACTATGCTTTTAGTGAAGTCACTAAGAATGGCGCTCATGTCCTTGATAGTAATAGGGGTATCTTCTGATTGCCGTATGGCTACGTCGTTGAAATATGGGAGGAGGTTACGCCTAGTAGGAGATCTGGGAGACCTCTCTCTTCTTTTTAAGGGCCTAGATCTGCCTTAGCTGTTGTGATTATACCCTCCAGAAGTTGCATGTTCATTGGATCTTGAACCTTCCATTTTCTCTCAACGAAAGCACTAAATGATAAAGCGCGATTTGTCTTTATTTGTAAGAAGGAGAGTTGATAGCTGATGATCCGATCAGATGACAGAACCTACAAGAAGGAGTGCCCGATTGAACTCGGGTGTTAGCACTCCGAAGCTTAAGTTAGTAGTTTTTAGAGAGAGTATTTAGAGAGAGAGAGTCTTAGATAGTCAATACTTGGAGCCATTGTGTTTTAGGCTATTTATAGGAGTTCTTTGGGAGGGGTACTTGAGTACCTTGGGGTGTGATAACTGGCATTGGAGTAGGTGTGCGGCGATGTGATAGGGAGCAGGTGGAAGTTATGGCACTTGCTTGTGTCAGTGGACTAGACAGGACAGGGCATCCCATCAATTCGACCGGACACCGTACCTTTACATTTTATCTTCCAGCTCATGCTTTGTCCTTTTTGTTGATGGGCTTTGGGCCATGCTGAGCGTTATTGGGCCAACCTGACTGGGCCTTGAAGATGTTTTTTCTGTAGTTATCAATTAAGTAATTAAATACACACACACACACACACATGTAATTCCTTAATTTCCTGCATGAGTTAAATAACTCATTAATATTACTAACACTATTTGTAATACCGACAATAAAAGACATTAACATAGTAATGGTATGCCAACCATTACACTACTAATAACAAATATTTATCATTATTTCTAGTTAAAGTATCTTTATTATCTGAATTTCTACTAACAAAGAACACCAGAAAATAGTAGATACCAACACGTGGTATCATTTACTAGAGACATAAGTCATGTTAGTTTCATCCATGGTCTGAACTTTGATCAAATTACACAATAATCATAAAAGAATTTTTTTTTCATAAAAATCACTGAACTTTGCAAATTTATACAGTCAAGTCATTTTGACCGGATTTCGACAACAAAAATCGCCGAAAAGTCCACATGTCAGCACAATATGACACGTGGCAAGTCCAGATAATGGCACATGGACTTTTCGATGACTTTCTTGTGGGAATCCTATCAAATTGATTTTATTGTATAAATTTGCAAAGTTAAATGATTTTTATGAAAAAAAATTTTCTTTTATGATTATTGCGTAATTTGGTCACAAGTTCAGTGACCATGAGTGAAACTAACCCACATAAGTCTCATGCACTAGATACCAAGTGGTATCAAACACTAGACACCTTTTAATGCCAACACTAGCAGTTACAGTCATTCACTAACATTTCATTCAATATATTTATATTCATATAATCTTTATACGTTCCATAGTATGCCACTATCTAAGATTTATGTAATTTTTTAAGCATAACAATCTTACACACTTAGATTGAAATTATCCATACATACATTAAATACATTATTAAATAAACACAAAAGTAAACACTTGTGTACTTATACTTCATTTATATGAATGTTACTTAAGTGTTGATATACTTAAATAGACTAATCAACCCGACTGGATTGAAGACAATCTATAGTGGGTAAGGTTTTGTAATTAAATAGGCTAATCAACTCAACTAGATTGAGGGTAATCCAGTCAGGAGATGAGCAACCTAGAATCCAGCTGGATTAAAAACATTCCAATCGGGTTGATAAACGTATTTCAGTCCAGAAGGCAATTAACCTAGTTGGATTGGTAGTCAATCTAGTCGGGTGACTTGCTAATGTTCATTCCAAAAGCATTTTACCTAGCTGAATTGGGAACTAATCCAATCGGGTTGATATAAAATTTTCCAGATTTCAAGCAACTCTACTTTTGATTCAACTTATACCTTTGTTTTGACATAACAAAGTACATCTTTAAGCAAAACTTCCTTCTAGTCAAATGTCAAGCCATGTTTGTAGTTTTTATAGACATAAAAAATAAAATCATTTAGGCATCTACAACACCAATTATTACCATAAACACTTAGGTTGTTCTAGTTGACAACTTTACTATTAACACTCAACTTTGAACCCAATTTCCCTTATCATAATGATGAAATCAGATTATAACCTCTTTATACTGAATGGAGGTATATAGGTCTAGTTTATGCTTTCTTTGGTATCATCCAAATTAAAGCTCTCTAACTCCAATTGTAACAAAAAATACTTCAGTAGGTCAAAGGTTTCCTACCATAATTCCTACCCTCTAACTTCTTTCACTTACTAGCTTCCTTTCTTATACATGTTTTCACCCCTAACACACACACACACACACACACACACACACACACATACACACACACATATATATATATATATCACTCAAACATTCAAACACATACATCAACAATAAAATCAAAGAAACACACTTACACACTTACAAACACATACTTCCTTACCTCTTGAAGCTTCTGCTTCTTCCTCTGTCTCTATACTTTCTCTTTACCCTTACTCTTCACTTATGCTTAAACTAGTATAAAAATTCCAACAAATTACATATGTAAAAGGGAACAAGGAGAAGAGAACAATTTCCTACTTACATAGATTTCATTACTCACCTTATGAAGTGTTATGCTTCTAACTCCCTTTCTCTAACTTCTAGCACAAAAAAGAAATTGATCAAAGGTATTAAAGTAAGAAGAAAAAGGGCAAGAAAATTGAAAATTTCCCCTCTCCTCAAGGTCAATCACTTATCTCTCTAAAAGTGATATTTTCTACCTCATTTAATGAGGCAATATTCTAGAACAAAGCATGACGTCAACACCTAATTGGCCCAAAAATTTTAATCCTTGATTAATTTAAATTTAGTCGTTCATTCTAATTAATATTACTACATGCATAATTTTCCACTTCTTCCTTTAATTTCATTCTCAGTTACATGCTTAAGTCAAGGGTTGCGTAATTTCTTAAATACCTTTAAAAATTAAAAAAATTTCATGTACGTCCTTAATTACCATTTATGCTTTAATTCACTAAATCTCAATTCACTCTTGATAATTTCTTACTTAATCATATTTTAATCTTACTAGAGCACACTTAGGAGCCTCATATATAAGAATGGTGGTGGAATTGTTTATCCATTTCTTTAAAAGCATTAAAATATTACTGGGATTTATGATAAGAAATATTGAAATCACACATCCATTAAAGAATCAAGGTGATAAATTATCGCACATGAAAACTTGAATTTTAGATTTGAGTGGTTTGATGGATACATTTTAATTCTAAACGTTGCATATCTTTGGAGCAATATTGCAAGAGGAAGGATTTAAATGCGTTATATGCATCATTGAAGAAGAATGAAGCACATTTATATTGGTTGCTCGAAAATTAAAAATTAAATTTGCCAATTAAACTACAAATTGTTGTTGAATTTTTTGCCAATTAAGATGGAACAAATGTAGTTGTATTTTGGTACTTGAATTAAGACATTCTTCTGCTATTTGTATTTTTCTATTGGAATTAAAATATTCCTTTACTGTTGTACTCTTCTTGTTGGAATTAAGAATGAACAATATCATTGATTGTATTATTCTATTTTTGATTTGTTGTCATGAAATTTTTAAATAAATAAAAATGAACTATGAACAAACTTTGTTATTGGTTCTTTGCTATTTCCTTGTGTGCTGTGAATGAAAATTGTCATTGGTTCTTTACTATTTCATTATGTGTTGTGCATGGAAATTCTACAAATTTGGATGCTTGTATGATTGGAATAAATGTTGTAAATAGGGGATTTATGGCTATCATATTGAGACAATATTAAGAACATCAAACTTCTACAAAACTTTATAAAACGATCTATAATTGGTAATTAAAGATTACATTAACAAAAAATCAGTGATATAAAGGTTTACATATTCAATTGGCTTATTAAGAAAAATCATAACTGACAAGTCCCAAATCCAATAAATAAATAAAATATCTCGTAATGTAACTTAATAACAACAATTTTAAAGGTTAAAGCACATGTGCTTTCAAGCAATCATATAAGCATCCAAAATTACAAAAAAATATATATATATATTTCTCAAAAGTTGATATCACGTAATCTCATAGTTATAATCCTAAATTTCTATTCTTATGTAAAACCACTAGCTTTTCTCATTTTAAGCTTTCTAATCTCCTTCTCCCTTTCTGCTTATAATTAATTGCCACTAACTGCGGGGCCTTCCCCTTGAGTTAATGTTTTTTTTTGTGAAAATGGTAAGTCTTTAGGCATAAGGGCTCTTGTTGCATCTCCAACAAACCCTATCACCGTAATACCAAAGTTCTTTTGCAATTTTTTTTTCTAATTTCTAGCCTTAATTCTCTTTCATTGAGGATAGGATATTTAATTCCTTGATCTATATCTTGCATCATGTATGTAGTCTTTATCAAGAAAATTATCAAAACATTTACTATGTTGCATATATAATTTAATTAAACATTAAAACATGAGCAATATAAATCATAAAATAAAATATCACATGACAAATAAAGAGTTAAATACTCCACATATAACACAAATGGCCTTTTTCCATGGGACTTATAATATGCATCCCTTTTTTCTTTTTTGATTTTATGATACTCTAATTTGGCTTTCCTGTCTATAGGTCTCTTAAGAGATGTTTTAATGTTTATTGGGTTTTATTATGTTATGCACCTTCATTTGTTGTAGCATTTGTTTTCCCTTTCACCTTTTCACTTTTGATATGGCAAGCATCTTTATAATTGTTGAAGGCTTCATTGTATGAGGGTTTCCAACTTTTTAAAAGTTTTTCCCTTGAATTGGTTATATTTTATGGTTGTATATAGTAATATAAGCCTTGTTGATGTAATAACATGAGATCTCTTTCATTGGATCTTTTTTTCTTATGTTGAAAAGGTTTAATTGCATAAGGACATGGGATGCCAAACAAGTCTCATGCCCTAAATATTCACTTCTTACTCACAAGACAAATAATGTGCCTTTCTTCCTGTTTTATAACTTTATAACACAAATCACCATAAAATTCCACACTCACCTATGATAATATTCCTAAAACCATTATAAAAGAGCATGCAATCAGGATTAAAATTACATCTCCAAGTATTAACTTTATATTCATTTTCTTGTATCTTATGCATGACTTGAATTATAATACCTTCCAACATACCAATTATTACTTTATGCCTAGCATCCAAAATCTAAGAATTAAAATACTCTAAAAAATTATGAACTATTCCATTTTTGGATAATGTGTCAAATATACCCTAACCAATTCTATGAGAGATAGTGCAACAAATTCTTAGCTGTATCTTTAGAAATTTTCTTTAGTTTTTTTAACATATCCTTAAATTTTTCCTTATAACAACTTTATGTAAACCATCAAATCAACTTTTTTAATTGGCATGCCCTTTATTTATTGCACTAGTTGGACTTTATATGTCTTATGCAATATCTATGGTGTGCATTAAGAAACACCTTTTTGGCTGACTCTACTGGTCCTTACAACAATATAAAAAAACATGTGGCATATGTGAAACTTAATTCATAAAAGAATTACACAAAAGAATTAAAATTGTTTACCGTTTGGATATCAACGATAAAAGTGATTCCTTCACTTTAACACCCTCTATACAGTTCGCTTAGTCCGTATTATCTTATTAATATTCCTGTTATAATTAAGATACTATTCCATTGAATAAAATTTTGGCAGCAGGACGGCTTAATTATCATGCTATCCAAACCTGCAAAAATTCAAATTATACTCCCAAAATAATTTCCTCCTACTCCCGAACTACAATCAGCAACACACAATACTTCTATAATTCCATCTCATTATACATATTCACAACCATTCATATCCACACATACTTCACATTATATCCATTCATAGCATCTATCAAATTCACAAATATTAATATTACATGCCTGATTACAAAAAAATTCTCGTAACTGTCATTTTATTTACATATAATTACATAACCGAATCAAAAGACTTTCTCTCTAGGTACATGCAACAATAATCTCTCCAGGTGCTGGCTCTATGGTACTTGTCCCTACACGTAGTCATAATAAACTACACGCTAAGCAATATAGTCTTTTAGTGGTGGATACATTTACATAAAATTTCACTCAATATTATATTCACTTGTATTAATTCATTATTATTTTAATTAAATTCTTATAGCTAAATAAATTTTAAATTTATTCTCATACTAAATTTCTCCTTTAATTATTTAAAAAAATCTTTCTTATTTAATTTCAGTAATTTCTCAATTCAGGTGAAAAATTACCATTATGTCCCTATAGTTGACTTTTTCCAAAATTTGACTTTTTAAATTAATTTAACTTTAATTTTGACTCGATTAATTTCCTTTAATTCCTGTTTGACCTTAATTGTACAAATTACATTTTAGTCCTTGAAAATTTTCCTTTAAGTGGAAAAATTACAATTTGGTCCCTATAACTTTTCCTTATTTATGATTTTGCCCTTTTTAATCCAGTTGACTCTTTCAATCATTTTAATCACTTTTTTCCCATTAATTATCCAATTTACCCTCAATTAATTGCGTAATTATATTTTTTCTCTTATTGCACATATATACCTCATTTTTTATTTTTATTCATATTTTTAATATTTCTAAAGCTGTAATTATCATTTTTACACAAATTTACACAAAAATTATCATTTTCCCCTAGTTGACGATAGTAGAAAAACTACAAACTGAATAAATGGATAAGTAAATGGGAGTGTCCATACCACTTAGGTGTATGCGGCTATTCCCCAATGTATCAGCAGTGAGCCAGCTAACAATATAATCAGTATTCCCCAGTACAGTAGCAGTAAATGGCAGTACAATAATAGAACACCATAGGGTAAGTGCCCCTATGGCTAGCCATACTATCCTAGGGTCCTAGGTTACCCACTGACACTAAGGACATAATAAATCATTACATTTTCATACCTTATATTAATTTACACTATTATACATACTAATTACATTATATTAGCATTTTCATGAGTTAATTTTCGTTCCTTTAGACTTATTAATTGCATATTTTCCATATATACACATAATATCACAAAAATAAAGCCAAAACATGCCATTATCCTTATGTATTCCATTCAGCCTCTTGAAAATTTTTCACCCATATAATATTTTATTCTTCCTTTTTATGTCATACATGATACTAAATCCATTTAAGCATCATTATATCATAATATATTTAATTTGCACACAAATTCTCAAGCATCATAAACGTCCATTATTATGTACACTTATTCACATACATTTATTATTTTTTTAATTTTATCAAGTCTAATGTCTTCCTCATACCTTATATTGTCCAATTACTACTAAATATTCCATTTAACATTAACATACTTCACATTTATTCAATGTATACCATTTGGCCACCTAGGGTTCATACACTTCCACTTGGTTTTCTTCACTAATTCAAGTTTATATTAGGTTATTCTATCATTTTATCAAGTTATATCAATTTATTTCATCAATTTACACTATGATACCTTGTTACATAATGTAAAAATTTAGGGAAATTCATGAAAATAAATGAAATTAAATGTAAATTGTATCTACCAACCTTAATTTGAGCTGATTTCCACCTATTCTTCTTTTTCTTTTCCTTTTCCTTTTTCGTTTTGGCCTTCCCCTTTGTTATCTTCTTTTGGCCGAATTTAGAAGGAAATAAAACACAAGTTTAGTTCATCATTTCCAGCAATTTAAAGCTACTTCTATAATTATCTAGTCCTATTCTATATGCCTATACAATTTCTCCATCAAATTCTACCTAAAACTCATGAAATCTCAAATGTGCACTTTAGGGATTTTACCTTAAATCCTTAGTTTCTTGGCATCTTCTTAATGTAAGCCCTTTTTTAAATGAAAGAATGCAATTATGAGTATTAGGTTGCAATTAAGGTTGGATATTTAGAGAAAGAAAGCTTGAAGTGAAGAAAAAATGGAAGGATGAGAGAGAAAAGAGGGATTTAGATTTTTGAGGGAAAGAGGGAGAAGATGCTGCAATTTTTAAGAGACTTTCAGATGTATCTAATCTCCATATGATGGGCTATTTATGTGCAAAAGGAAGGGCCAAGATTCTCTCATTTACTATTGAATAAAGGCTTCAAATTTAGCCACTTATCACTCATTCATGCACTTAGGCTCACCCTACTGATCTAAGCTCACTCACACCTATTCATAACTCCATATTAGTCACCCATGTGTCTTCTTAGGGTCAAATTCCTAAATTTGACCCTCCAAATGACCCAATCTCGATTATGTACCTTGAAATATGAATTTTCGTTTTCGATGTTGGATTGTCCTGAAAGTTTTTCCCGAGTGTCAATATATATTCAAAAACATGCAGTAAAAATTTCATCCCATTATGACATAGTTTTAGTATACCTTTAGCTTTGACGGCTTGTGCAGTCGTTCCAAAACTCAAAATTCCAAAACTGCTGGAATTACCATTTTTTCTGTTCCCTGGATGTACTTACACTATTTATAGCATATATGTAAAATACGAAGTCCATTGGAGGTCTTTAGAGTTCCCGAATGTGCAGTTAAAATTTTGGTCAAACTTACACCAATACGTGAAAATTTTCTTTGTTTGCCCTTTCAGAGCCCTATTTAACCTCAATTTCTTCTCAAATTATACCACTAGACTTCGTTTAACATGTACTTTCATAATATATATTTAGCTCACACTACCCGTCGGAATCACCCATCCCCGGGTTTCCCTTGCTTGGGCACTTTTAACCCTATACTCTTTTTAATTTTTTTTATCTTATTCAATCCCGATCACTCTGAAATTTGTCCTAGGGTAATTAATCATACTCAAAAACATGCCATGTATGACATATACAAATTTGGGGGTGTTACATTCACCTTCGTTGAGATCCAAAGAATTTCTCAATAATTGCACAGATTAGGTTCATGACTTTTTTTTTTATCAACAACTTCCTAAAACTATGGTTTAAAAATGTATCATAGAATCTTGTCCAATAGCTACAAGAAATCCTCTTTCACTTTTCCATTAGAAATGTGCCACTATGCCCATAAATGGTCTCAAACCATATCTTTATCCCCTCTGAATGCTTTAAAGCAAATGTAAACTTTTGGAAACTTTCTCATTCATTTATTTAAAACATCTCTAGATATGTTTACAACCATATCAGTTGATAGATTTCTTTCTTTTATCTCATATGGATATGCCATAAATGTGTTGTAATCATTAACAAATGACCCCTCAAGATTATTAAATGCCATTTTGTTAACCCTCTTTACTTTGTAGGAACTTACATTCAATTGAAACCCACTTTTAAGATCCATCCTCATCACTTTAGCCATGTATTATGGGTTATTTTGGACTCTATTAATGAAGTAATGGGCAAGAGTCAATGCATCATCTCTTGGATTATGATAACCCGTGTTGCTATTGTGATTTGGGTTCAATGTCTTCATATTGAACCCTGGATGGTCTTCATCTTTAAAAATGTGGTATAGAAATGGGTAGCCAACATCATGTGTACATAGGCCTTCCTTTACCACTTTTTTGTACTCTTAACCCAAAACCATTAGATATTGCATGAACATTTACAACTTATGTAGCTTCATTCAAGTCACCAAAAGTCATCCCATTTTCTAAAGTTTTAAAATGTCACAACTTGTCAATAATCACTCAATTTTTTTCCAAATATAAGGATGTATAGTAGGTGATATAAGCATGACCAAGTATAATGGCAAGTTTATGACGAGAAAGAAGCTATGTGTATTCAAGAGAGATTGGGCTTGAATGGATATGAAGAAGAATCATAGGCCGAATTGTGAAGTCCAAATATGCATGATAAATTTGCATTTGCAAGTCATGTGACACTTGACATGTACCAATCATGTGACACTTGATATATGTCGCACATGTGACTATGACATGTGCCATATGTATATGCATATCATGTGAGCTAAGGCATGTGCAATGTATATGCTAATTATTGGATTAAGGGGCTAAATTATTTGGGCTTTAGTTAGGACTTTTTCTTGTTTTTTTTATTTGGATTATTTGTAATAAGTTAGGTTTTTTACTATGATGGGTTTTATGCCAACTTTTGGCAGCCTATCCAATTGGTTTTGTCTACTTATTTTAAGTAGGAAAATGGGCTTAATTTCCAATCCTAATAGGCAAGGGAATTTTGGCCTACTAGTTATTCAATTAGGTTAAGGATTTGTCTTTTAAGTGGGTATAAATACCACATTAAACTCTTTGTATTGACATTTGATAGATTTAATTAATTTGAGAGCATTCTCTTTAGCTTGGCCAAAATTCATCTTTGGGAGGACTGCTTGATTTCTTCCATTGCATCAAGAACTTTAATACTTATCAAGGTAATTACTTTATGGCAAATTTTATTCTTATGTTCCAAGAATTGGGTTATTCAAGTTTTATTTGTGTAGTTTTATTCTTTCTTTATTCTGCTTTAGGCCTTAATATCATTTGAAATTAGGGTTTAAAGTTCATTAAAAATCAAATTATGAGTTTAGTTATAAATATTCAATTGATTTAGGGTTCAAGTTATAATTGTATCCTTGGTTCCGCATTATTTTGTATCAGAGCTTGGATTGGGCTAAATTCTTATTTATCTTGTGTTAATTTGCTGTTATATTGTTTAATTTTCATTAGAACAAGATAATTTTGTGTTGTTTAATTGTTTAATTTGCAATTTATTCTTATCACTTTCATGTTCTTCTTTGTTTGCAAATCTATTTTTTATGTTCTTCTTTGTTCCTACATATGATCTTGTGATATTAGATGTTTTAATTATCCAAAAAGAATTGTTGGTCCTGTTCACTAAAATGATCATCCGAATTGCAAAGAAGTGTTTTAATTGGGAATTATCTCTAATTGGTGTGAACAAATAGGACTATAATTCTTTGGATAGAGTTTATCCTTATCTCATCTTTTTTTTTAATTTAGAAATATTGTTATCCTTGATTTAAGACAAGTGTACCTTCATTTATCATCTTTGTCTTAACCTAGACAAGTGTATCTTTATTTCTTACTTTTGTCTTAGTTTAGACATTTGGTTTCCTTATTTTTTTTCATTAAGACATAATTGGTTATTCTTTATCTTAACATAGACATTGATTTTAGTTTTCTTATTTTGGGTTAGTTTGGACATTTTTTTCTTTAACTTTAATCTTAGTATCATAACATATCTTTGTATCATGTTGAATTTTCCATTAAGGAAATTTTAATTTCTGTATTTTTGCATTAATTTTGTCATTTCTTTCATTCTAAGTTGTTTTCTTTGGGTTCTTTACATCTTTTGCTTTCATTTACACTATAATTAACAATTTGTATCTTGTTAATTTGAATTGTATATTCGAGTAGCATACATATATCTTTATCTTGTATGCTTATTTTAAGTTTCTTTATTTTTGGTATTTTGCTTCTAGTATTGAGTCTATCTTGACTTGAGTTTGAGTTCTGAAAAGCAAATAATGACAACAAGCTTGAGTGTGTGAGCTTAACTGAGAGTAAAAGCTAATTTTAAGTGAAATACAAGTGATTTATGAGGATGTCTTATTGCAAGTCAAGATGACATTCAAATCAAGAAGAATGGAACGGGTTAAAGGAAGATATGAGTGTATGATACAAGACCTTAATGATAAGGAATTATAGTTTAAATATCTTTTTAAACAACTAAGTAGAAGGTGTAAGCAAAAGGAGAATAGAAATGAAGAGGAAGTTATCTTGGAAGAAATCATTTGTGAAGCTGAAGGGGATGTTATAGATTTATTTGATGGTGATTGTATGAGTGATAAAGAAATAATTGGAATTAAAGATGTTGTTGATTATTTGAGTGAAAATGAAAAAGATTATTTGATTGTGATGGAAGATCAACAAGTTCCAATTGCTCCTCTATTGCTTAAGAAGGTTAAATTATGTATGGAAAATGAAGGAAATCATAATCATATTCACAAGGATGTATTAAAGACAAACCATATTTTGCATAGTTTCTTTTTTAAATTGCAGAGACATAATGAGTTCTTTTTCTAAAGAAGCATTTATATTATTTCCACCTATCTTTAAGGTCATTTATTATAATGCATGTATTAATTATTGGACTAAAGGGCATAATTGTTTTGCTTTAGTTAGGACTTTTACTTATTATTTTTATTTGGATTATTTGTAATAAGTTAGGCCTTTTACTATGATGGGTTTCACGGCATCTTTAGGCAGCCCATCCAATTGGTTTTGTCAACTTATTTTAACTAAGAAAATGGGTTTAATTTTAAATCATAATAGGTATGGAAATTTCGGCCTACTAGTTATTCAATTAGGTTAAGGATTTGTCTTTTAAATGGGTACAAATACCATATTAAACTCTTTGTATTCAAATTTGATAGATGTAATTAATGTGACAATATTCTCTTTGGCTTGGCTGAAATTCATCTTTGGAAGGATTGCTTGATTTCTTCCTTTGCATCAAGAACTTTAATTCTTATCAAGGTAATTACTTTGTGGCGAATTTTGTTCTTATGTTTCAAGAATTGGGTTATTTAAGTTTTACTTATGTAGTTTTATTATTTCTTTATTCTACTTTAGATCTTAATATCCTTTGAAATTATGGTCTAAAGTTCATTAAAAATCAGATTGTAAGTTTAGTTATAACCATTCAATTGATTTGGGGTTTCGGGTTATAATTATATCTTTGGTTTCCGCATCAATTAGTATCAGAGCTTGGATTAGGATAAATTCTTTTTTTATCTTGTGTTAATTTACTGTTCTATTGTTTAATTTTCATTAGAACAAGATAATTTCGTGTTTTTAATTTTTTAATTTGCAATCTTGTTCTTATCAATTTCATGTTCTTCTTTGTTCCCGAATCTATTCTTTTATGTTATTCTTTGTTCATACATCTGATCTTGTGATATTATATGTTTTAATTATATAAAAAAATCATTGGTCCTATTCATGATACTGTTCATCCGAATTGCTAAGAAGTGTTTCAATTAGGAATTATCTCTAATTTGTGTGAACAAACAGGATTACAATTCTTTGGGTAGAGTTTATCCTTATCTCATCTTGTCTTAATTTAGACATATTTTTATCCTTGATTTAAGGAAAATGTGACTTCATTTATCATCTTTGTCTTAACCTAGATAAGTGTGTCTCTATTTCTTACTTTTGTCTCAGTTTAGACATTTGGTTTCCTTATTTTTTTCATTAAGACATAATTAGTTATTCTTTATCTTAACTTAGACATTTATTCTAGTTTTCTTAATTTGGGTTAGTTTGGACATTTTTTTTTGTCTCTTTAACTTTTGTCTTAGTATCATAACATATTTTTGTATTAAGTTAAATTTTCCATTAGGGAAATTTCAATTTTTGTATTTTTGCATTAGTTTTGTAATTTCTTTCATTCTAAGTTGTTTTCTTCATTTGGTATCTTTACATCTTTTTCTTTCATTTACACTATAATTAACAATCTATATCTTGTTAATTTGAATTGTATATTCGGGCAACATACATATATCTTCATCTTGTATGCTCATTTTAAGTTTCTTTATTTTTGGTATTTTGCTTCTAGTATTGAGCCTATCTTCTTTGTTAAGTATTTTTCATTGCACTCCTCATTTTTATTTACTGCTTGTGAATCATTTTGACTTGATTTTGAGTTCTAAAGAGCAAATGAGGATAGCTAGCTTAAGTGGAAAAAGGTTTGAGAGTTTGAGCTTAAATTAGAGTAAAAGCCAAATTTGAGTAAAATACGAGTGATTTGTAAGGATGTCCTATTACAAGTCAAGCGACATTCAAATAAAAAATAATTGAATAGGTGGGGATGAATGTATTCCTCAAGTTTTAATTCCCAACTTGAACAAGATGAAGATTTAATGATAAATCTTTTCTGAAGAGGGAGGGGATGATATGAGCACGACCAAGCACATTGGCAAGTTCATGAGGAGAAAGAAGCTATAGACATTCAAGAAAGAGTGAGGCTGAATGAACATGAAGAAGAATCATAGGCCAAATTGTGAAGCCCAAATGTGCATGATAAATTCGACATGTGCAAGTTATGTGACACTTGACATGTGCCGGACATGTGACTATGACATATGCCAAGCATGTGCCTTGATATGTGCTATAAATATGCCATGTCAAATGCCATATATGTTCCATATGCATGTGCATATCATGTGAGCTAAGGATTGTATATTAGCATGTGCTAATTATTTTATTAAAGGGCTGAATTATTTGGGCTTTAGTTAGGACTTTTACTTATTATTTTTATTTGGATTATTTATAATAAGTTAGACCCTTTACTATGATGGGTTGCACGCCAACTTTGGGCAGCCCATCCCATTGGTTTTGTCTACTTATTTTAAGTAGGAAAATGGGTTTAATTTCCAATTCTAATAGGCATGGGAATTTTAGCTACTAGTTATTCAATTAGGTTAAGGATTTATCTTTTAAGTTGGTATAAATACCACATTAAACTCTTTGTATTCAAATTTGATAGATTTAATTAATTTGAGAGTATTCCCTTTAGCTTGACCAAAATTCATCTTTGGGGGGATTGCTTGATTTCTTCTATTACATCAAGAACTTTAATTCTTATCAAGGTAATTACTTTATGGCAATTTTTGTTCTTATGTTTCAAGAATTGGGTTATTCAAATTTTACTTGCATATTTCTATTCTTTCTTTATTCTACTTTAGGTTTTAATATCCTTTAAAATTAAGGTTTAAAGTTTATTAAATTTAGATTGCAAGTTTAGTTATGAATATTCAATTGATTTGGGGTTCGGGTTGTAATTGTATCCTTAGGTTCTGCATCAGTTGGTTTAGTTCTTTACTAGATCAATTAGCATCCACTTCAAATATACTATCTAAATTAGATTCACTTCAATTGCAACCTTAACTTGAACTTCACAATCACTTAAAACAGTTTTTCCTATATCCCTTTATTTCATCTTTATCATCAACTCCATCATCAAATCCATCTACACTCACATCTTACCTTGTTAAATTCCCTAGAATTATCACATAATTTTAGGGCATTAATTATAGCAACACACTCATATGCTCTAAACACATCAACATAATTTAACTCCCCATAAATCAAGCACTGGAATGCTTTAATACCCTTATCTCTCTGAACCAAGTAACACCTATTACTTTTTCTCTCATTAGGTAAAGCTGCTAAAAACTGATTAACTTCACTAAACTTTGATGACTTCCTGAACTCTATGTAATGTCTAAATTAGACAGCAAATTTGCATCATATTTCTATCATATCTTTACTTTTTTTTATCACATACTTAACTTCACGTGATTTTTACCTATTCACCCAAAATTAAAGCAAGTTTCGTGTAAAAACCCATTATCTTTAGCACTATATAAAACACAAACAAACAAATCAATAAATAAACAATTATTTTTTAAAAAAATAGTGTCAATCATACATGAAAAGCTTATGAATATTCAATACATCTACCAACAATTACATTATATATCTCAATTTAAACAATCATCAATATTTAACAAGTGTGAAGATTCTTTAGGCCGAATGAAAAATGGGCCATTTTTGCAAAGTGTGATAAATGCTACCAAACATATGACCATCTCACAAATTAAGGAATAGGTTAGATAGATAAAATTGCTTACCTTAAATGGTTGCTCATTGTAAGAGCTTGAATGGAAGATCGAAATTGAAGTTTTCTTATCTCTGAGAATGGGTGATTAACAAAGAAAATACACAAAACACCAACATGAATAGTAGAAAGGGAAGTGGTTGAATAATGACAATAGAAGCAACTAAATAGTGCTAGAATGAGTAATTGTCCCTAGTTGGAGAAGCTTGAATGAAAGACTAGAATAGTCATCTACCACATTTACAATTCTTGTTGATGTGTCTATTAGATTGTCGCCAACTTAGATTTCTGCCTACCGAAGTGGACTTTCACTAAGAAAAGTGGTAAATTTGGATCCATTTTATAACAATAGTAGCATTTTTTAAAAGAAAAAAAACTTGAATGACAAATTTGAATCATTTCAAAAACTTTAGTGGAAAATTTTAAATTATTGTGTGATGACCTAAAAAGTCATTGTTAATCATGTCGACCATAAATAAGTCAAATCAAGTGACATTTTTTTTTTAGTTTTTTGAATTTTTCATTTACGATAAAATATGCATATGTATAAACTATAAAATATATTTATTAATATTTGCATTATATAAATAGTCATAAAAATTACAAATACTATAAGTAATTGAATAATAAATAGGTTATTGATTTAGTCAAATTTGTATCAATTTGTTTATTGATGAATTGGATCAAATTTGTAAATAAGACAAAATTTGTCACCTTAAATTCATCTAGCTCTATTTCTATCACTATACGTGCTAATAATGGCATAATCTTACTCCCCTATCATCTTCGTTCTATTATTTTTACAAACTGCATATTAAATTACATTTTTGAAACATTTTTACTTAAATTTGTTCATTGCTCCATTTATGAATTAAACCAATAAAATTAAGAGATATTTGATATTTTTTTTATTTTTAAATTATTAATTTATTATTTAAAGAAACAAATTAATACTCTAATTATGTTATATGTAAGCTTTTAATGGTGGATTAAGTTCGTTGTTGAAATAAATATTTCCTTGCTAAATGTCTGACAAATTGTGTGTGAATTGGTCATTTTAGCCTCTAGGATGGAAAAATCCATCCCTTAATTTTATATAAATTTTTTAAAAAATAATAATACAATGACATAATTTCTCTTCATTTACATTTTTCAACAAAACAAAAAAATTATCTTTCCTTATTCAAAATATATTTGTAAATCCATATAATAAGAACAAAAATATTACAGTAAAATGATTAAAAATAATATTTTGGAATATACATATGAGAAAATGACTAGGAAGATGATATATGGCAATCCAATCTATATGACTAAGACTTTTAAAACTTAATTTGGAATCCTTGATATATTAGAAATCAATGAGGTCAGGTGAGAAACTGAGTAAGCCGATAGAATCAGCAAGAATCATTGGACCTACAATAAGAAAAGTTCGATCGAATCAAGCGTAATCACTTTGAACTTAAGTCAGTAATGGATTATAGAGAGAAGATGTCAAGGATTCAATACCTGGTTCTCTTGTATTTTGGGTTATTTATAGTATATAAAGGAGAGAATAAATCTACCCATAGATATACTTAAGTGCTGGAGCAGTATGGCTATTGAGATTTTATTGGGTATGGGTGTCAAAGCATGTCATTCTGAGGAGATCACCTAGAGTGGTAATTTTATGAATTGGGCTCTCATTACATGCTAGGCCTAAAATATGGATTGGGCCTTAAATGATAAAAGGGGTATTATCATTTGTCCTTCCTCCCCCCTTCTAACCCCCAGCAAAATGATCCTATCAGATTGCCAATAGGGTTTTTTATTTTGGCAATTAATTCTCAAAATTCCATTTTGAAATTTAAAATTTGAAATTAGAGCCAAATTCTAGAATGTCTTTTCATATGCTCGAGTAGCTGTCATCCATTTTGTTATGAATGGCACTTTGTTGGGCACAATATTAATGATGGCATTTCATACTTTAAGTCAATAGTTAAAATAACCAATCTTTTGTTACCATGTGGAACTTTAACTTTCAGGAAAGTGTCTGGCTTGTTGAGGAAGCTTCAATTTTCACCTATAAATAGGTGAAAAATATTAATTATTTAACTTTTGAAAAAAATTCTTGAGGTCTTTTTTATAATCTCTTGTAAGTTCTTCGAGCCTCAAGATCCTTTCCAAATTTCTACCAAATCTTTGCCAAATTTTTCAAGTAAGCCTTCTTTATTTGAATGCATTCTAATTATATTCACCTTTAAGATTCTGAATCATCTTCTTTATCTTCATAGTCATCTTTTTCTACTAAATTATACTTGTGACTGGAGAATAGGCTAGAATTTCTTTTTTCGATCCTTTACCATTAAAAAATAGTTGCTAATAGTAGTAACCCAATTTTTCTAGTCCAAAATGAGGGTTTAGATACCAATTTTATTTTAGAGTAATAGTAGGAAAAATCCTATAAATAGACACATAAGACTTTTGCCTTTAGAAGTAAGTGGGTTGATAAATAGACATAAATTTTTAGAGGACATAACCATTCTAGCTTGTCTTAAGTTAGCATCAATGAGTGATGGGCCATTCAAAAAGGACAATGAATGGTTCATCTACCATCAATCCAGTTTGAAACTGACTTATAGTTTCCACTTTATTTGTTTGACATTAGTGTCCTAAGGCTATAGGATTGCATCAAATCAATTGAATCCAAATGCATGGAGAACCATGGCTTGCCTTAAGGTGTTATGCATGTGTAGACACCATGACTTAAGGTAGTCTAAATTGGGATTACCCGATGATGAAGAAACATTATATTTTTTTATAAAGAATACAGATCTTGAAAAACTCCAACCTTGATTTTTCACAATTTTTCATCTAAACTTTGTTGTTTTCCAAGTGTTTTTGGTGGTTTTAATAAAAGAGCATAAAAAATCTTGAATTTAACCTTTAGCCATGTCAGACGGTCGTCTATTATGTGAGGGATGGTCGTTTATGGTCACTTCTCTCATGTCCAGATCAGATTAGGGGTATTTTTATAATTTTTAAGGAATTATATGAGCGATGATAGTCTGTCATGATGGATTCCTATCTATAGGTGTATTTTTTAGAATTCTCACATTTTTTAGTTTTCAAAATCTAAGATAAGGATGATTTAAAGATGTGTTAATACATGCTTTTGTGTTATTTATTTAAATTTGCATGTCACGAGAGATGCCATGATGATTTTGAGTCTGTTAATATACTAGGATAATAAGTTAGAGCTTGAATCCTTCTATGGATACATGTATTATTTCTTATAATGAATTTTATTTTAAATGTTCTTTATTGATGTTATTTAACTAAAAATGTGATTTAGGGATAGTGCTTTAGATATGGTATGCTTTAGTGTAGTATAATCACATATTTAGTTTTTGTTTGAGGTTTTTGTATATTTTCACTTGAAAAATAGCTTTCTGTATCTATCCTTCGAGTGATAAACAAGAAGAAAGTATCACAGATGCCCATCTATCAACGTAATAGATACGATGTTGTGGTCCTTTCTTATTGTCTCGTCCCTCTTTTAGTTAAGGGCATTCTTCACCCCCCAAGGGCCTCCATGGCTGGATTTTTTCTTATTTCAAATCTTTTTTATCCTTTTTCATGTTCATTTGTGTCCTTTTTTAATATTCATTTTTGAGTTATTTTTGCACATTTATATGTATATTTTCACTTCTGCATGCATGCTTATGCTATTTAGTACAATTCTTTTGTGTGTTATTTTAATTCTTTTTATAAATGCTAATAGATTTATTTTTCTTATTTTTTTGTGTGAGCAATTAATTTAATGTGCATTTGGAGCTTTTCAATGAGTGTTCATGCTTTGGGAATCATGTTCCCAATTGGTTCACTTTTTCTTTGGATTTTACTTCATATTGGATTTAGGGTTAGCTTTTTTATGTTTCACTTTATTAGTTAATTTTTTGTAGTTTGTTAATTTTGGATGTATTTATTTATTAGGGATATAATAGGTAGTAATAAAATAATTTTCGCACGTTAAATGAAAAATTCACTTAAAATCATCTTGTACTAATTAATTTGGATTTCTCTTAATAAAATGGACCAATGTCCAATTTCCAACCCAAAAATCGCATAAAAAGAAAAAGAGTTTTATATAAAATATTCATGAGGAATCTAGCTTTAAGGCTTGATATGTTTAACTTGAACATTAAAAATCTCAGGAAGTATGCCATCGATCATGAAAAATACTTGACCAAATCTGAAGTTCTCGTAGCTTCTCCTGATGAAACTATTCAATATGAGCCCCTAGAATCTCTCTTAGGATCTATTTTTTGTGCATTTGCATTTCATAATTGATGCCAAAAGCTCATTGATTTTTGAAGCTCTGATGGATCTTTCTCTTTTCAAGAAGGTTTTTGAATGGGTAAAGAGAGCATAAGAGGTGAGGCAAAAGAAGAAGTCATAAAGGAGTGAGGATAAATTTGCTTTTCCTATTAAAGTCCTAAGGCTTACGTTAAAGACCTTGATTAGTGGAGGTTGTGGTGGCTCCATCGATGACTCCTGCATCTGTTACTATTACTCTTCCTCTAGCTTGATCATCGACCCCAAGGGTTAAGGAGGCTCCTTTAAAAAGGGCCTTACCAAGGGCTTTTTCCCATCAAATGGCCTTTGAAGGGCCTTCAACTTCTACTGCTATTGCTACTTCTACTTATGGGATTGGGTTTCTTTTACTTAAAGAGGATTTTTCTTAGAATTTTGGTGAGGGGTATTCCATTCAGAACCTTTAGGTGCTGGACTTTATAAGTAGAGGCCTCATGTTTAAAAATGACATGAATGATATGGGGTTGGTCATCTCACCTGGTTGAGAGTTGGCCAACATTAACTTTAAAGATTTTTGCATAAGTACTTTTATTTATTTTGACATTAGAATTTGCCTAAGTTTTTTAATTTTGACCTTTTTTTTTATTCAATAGGCCATTCAGAGAGCTATGCATCTTTATAGGGAGAATTTTTCCCGGAAGGAGAAGTTAGCCGAGAAGATCCATTTAGAATGAGAATTAAAGGAAACGCTTGAGACTTTGTAGAAAAATTATGAAGCTTTCTATTTGAGTATAGGAGATGTCTTTTTAAAACTTACAACTCTCCACTTAGATAGGGGAGCTTTAAAAAAAGGTTGGCTTTTCACAAGGAAATCTATAGGAGACTGGATTTTCTCCACTAGACTTATAATAAAAAGTTGGCCAAGTAATAAAAAGAGGTTGAAAAATTAGCTAGGTTACCTTCAAAGTGATGTTTTGACTCAAATTTTGATCAAATGGGAGAAATGTTATCCTAGAAAAGATTTTAGCTTCTTTTATGACCTAAACAGTCTCGTTCAGGTTCCTTCTGAAAGTGAAGAGGATGAACCCCCAGTTGAAAATGTTGCTTAGACTGAAAATGCCAATCAAGCTAAAGTTGCCGATCATAGGAAAAATGATTAGAATATTACGGAGGAGCAGGTGTTTAGGCTTTTTTTATTTTGAATCTTGTAGTTTATATTTGTACTTACACCTTTTATTAATAAAGTAAATGTTTTCTTCCTTTGATCGTCCTTTTACCTTTCTTGTGATTTTTATTTCATGCGTGGAAATAATATCTATATGAATTAATATCTTTATGAGTAATGAACTTGAATTCTAAAATATTTCTTAGTATGACTTAGAAAATTTTTCAAGTCTTAAAAATTTTGACTTAATACCTCAAGGTTAAGAGCAAATAATTCATCGAATTCTTGATCATTTTGCAATTTTAACTTGGGAAAATTAAGCAAAGTTTGTGTTTGAAATTCATATTTTCATTGACCAATTTGATTAGAATACATCATTCATTGATAAAAAATATAAGCATCGATCGAATATATAAGTATCAATCATCTAAATAAAAAATAAAACCATTAACCAATTTGATCAAAATTACAATGGATATTTCTTTAGCAGTTCAACATTCCATGATCTAAGGGATTTCTGAACCACCCATACATCATAGCCTATAAGTGCTTTCACTAAAGACCTTGGAACTTTCATAAGGTCCCTCCAAATTAGACATTAGTTTTCCAACTCCAATATTGCTTGAGCCAACTTCAACTTTTCTTCAATCTTACCCAGTCTAGGTCGCTAATGTTAAAATTTGTCAATCTTACCTTGTTATTTTCATACTTTATTATCCTTTGCTAGCAAGCTACTATCTTCATGTAATCATCTTCCCTTCTTTATTTGATCAGATTTAGATATTGTCTTCTTTCTTGCTAGTTATTCTAGTCAGAGAAGAATGTTAACCGATAGGAGGGAATTCAAATCTCTACCAGTATCATAACTTTTTATCCATATACCAACAAAAGGAGTTTGCAAAGTTTTACCTCTTAGTGAAGTCTTATAAAACACTAAGAAACTTTGTATTTCTTCAGTCGAAATTACTTTTACTTTACCCAGTCTTTTCTTTAATCCTATTCGAATAGTTCAATTAGAGACCTTTGTCATGTCATTGCTTTGAGGGTGAGTTACTGAGGTGAACCTTAAGTTAATTTTCAGATAAGAGCAAAAGGATCTAAATGTTACACTATCAAACTGCTTGTCATAGTCCGTGATGAAGACTTTTGGTAGGCCATACCTACAGATAATTTCTTTCCAAGAAAAATTCTTTATCTTTTCAATAATGATTGTCGTCAATGGTTCAGCTTCTATCCACTTTGAAAAGTGGTCAACGACTAAAATAAGGAATTTTATATATCATTTTCACTATGGGAAAAAAGCTAGGATATCCAATCCTTACTGATTAAATAGTTAAGAAACTTCGATTGGCTACTGCTCAGCTATTGGCTGCCTGATGATTCTTTCATGGATTTGAAATTATTGGCATTTTTTGACCCTTTATTGAGCATCTTTGAAAATGTTGGGCCATAAATAACCAATATGTAGCACCTTTCTTACAATAGCTCCACTATCCTTATAGGCTATACTGATGCCTTCATGTATTTCTTTGAGCATTCAATCTCATTTTTCCTATGATACACACTTAGGCCACAGATGATTGAATGCCTTTTTTGTATAATTTATTGCCAATTATAGAATAACGAAGTGATTTTCTTATTATCTTCCTTGCTTTAGCCTTGTCTTTAGATAGATAATCCAATCAAAGATATCATATGATATGGCTCATCCATGTTTCTTCTTCTTGGTATATTTCAATCACTTTTGTTTCATCAAAGAAAGGAGTAAAGTATTATTCAATTGTGATATTTTCATAGTTTATTGTTCTTTTAAGGTTGCTAATTTAACAAGTTGATTAGCATCTCTGGTGTCATCTCTCAAAACCTTTTCAAGGCTCTATGTTGTTGAAACATCTTCTAACATTTTAAGCGCTACTTTGAATTTAGTCAAATATTTCTCCATGCTTTCTTATTTAGCTTTAAAGCTAAAAATCACTTGACTCATCACCAATTGTTTTTAATCTCGAGGTTTTAGGTTAGATGGACTTGACTAGTCTCAGTTTTTGAAGAGGTGCTTCATATTTTGCAACATTTTTAGATGCCTTAAATCTCAAAATTATTACATACTTGATTGTTATGCCTAAAGGTCCATTTATTATTATTACAACACCTTCTCTATGGATCATCAGAAGCCTTATCAACAATTATCTCTTAATAAGTCTTCTCGAGTTGTTCAACCTTTTTTTTTCCTATAAACTCAATTGCAAAATCTACTAAAGCTTTCACCTTAATTTCATTTCTAGGCTCACATCTTACATCAAAAGGCTGCTACTTTATTGCCTGTGCCACCATTTTTCCTTCTAAATATGGCATTTGGAGGATTTTTTTTAGTGGATAATCGGACCAAATAATAATTATATGTGCTTCAAAGAACTATATTGGCTTTTTAGTACATATCATTAGTGCAATGATTAGCTGTTTGATCGAGCTTTTCCTTAATTTTGGTCCTCTTAGCACTTAGCTAGTATAATAGATCGACAACAACATGTTTCCTTCTTTTTAGAGCAAAACTACTGCTATTGTCCCTTTAATATGGATATATAAAGGAAAAGTTTCTCACTAAGGACCGATCGACTCAAAAATAATAGATTTGTAAGAAATTGGTTCAACTTCTAAAATACCTTTTGACAATTTAGACCCTTTGCAAAAACATCATTCTTTCTTAATTTCTTGATAAAAGGTGTACAACATTTTGCTAAAAATGAATTGAATTTCCCTAGGGCTATTATATTTTCATTTAGCTTCTAGATATCATTCAACATGTTGGGGGTTATGCATCGATGATTACTTTGATTTTCTTCAAATTAGCTTTAATTCCCCTCTAGGATACCATGAATCCCAAAAATGCACTCCTTCGGCTTCAATTTCATTAAAAATTGATTGAGTAGTAAAAATTTTGCTTATATTTGCTACATGTTCTTCTTGGCTTTTGCTGTTAATGATCATATCATCAACATAAACCTCCATATTCTTACCAATTTACTCTTTAAAAATTTTATCCATGAGACGTTGGCAGGTTTCCCTACATTCTTCAAGCTGAACGACATTACCTCATAACAAAAACTATTGTTATTTATAATAAAGCTTGTTTTCTCCCAATCTAGCAACTGCATAACTATTTGATGATAACAAGCATAAGCATCAATTAAAGAGTAGATGGCATGGCAGGCTGTAGCATCCACGAGCAGATCAATACTGGGCAATGAATAACTATATTTTGAGAAAGTGTTATTGAGATCAATAAAGTCTATGCACATTCTGAGCTTTTTATTATTCTTTTTCACTGAAACTACATTGTCAAACCATTCAAGGTAATTGACTTTGTTAATGGTCCCAACTTTTACTAATCGATCAACTTTTAGTAATTGATCAACTTTTTCAAAGATAAATGTCTTTCAATCGGTTGTATATCTTTTAAAATTTTTCTTTATAAGAAGGTGGTTTTAACTATTGAGTGACCATTTTCGGGTATGTGCCTCGGATATCTTCTGGTTTTCAAGTGAAAGAAGTCTAATTGGTCATTAGTACTTGTATTACCTCTTTATTCACCTCCTATACCATGCCATGCCATGCCTGATGTGATATTAATTTCTTTACCTTTGGCTAATTCTTTGGCGATGAGATCACCTTTAGGGTTTATCTTTGGCCAATCGATTTCTTCTTCTCTTTTTAAACCAGACTACACTAAGCATGTCTGTTTCCCTTCTTTTACCATGGCAATGTAGGCTTCTTTAAATGCTTTTTGATTTCCTCTCAAGATAGCCACTTGGTTCTTTATAGATACCTTATTGGCCATGCATTTGATACTGGACACTGCTTTACTATGAAATAGCAGCAATGTTCCAAAAATTGTATTATAAGCAAATTTCATATCCATCACCATAAATGTAGCCTTGCACATTGGGTTACTACTTCATCTCCTTGCTCTATAAAAAGATCTACTAATCTTACCATTGGAATGGTGGTATTGTTGAGCCTAATTCGTGGGGTGGTATTAGGATTTAACTCTACAATCAAAAGATTCATCTTCCTGTAGGCTTCAAGGGTAAGAACGTTAGTTGCACTCCTATTATTTACTAGATTTCTTTTGACGATGAAATTATTGATTGCAACTTGAACAACTAGGGTATCTTCATGTGGAAATTTCATATCACCTGCATCTTTCGAGGAAATGGAGACTAGTGGTAGCTTCTTGAATTTTGCTGAGAAGTACACACCTTTCCCCTTCTCCCCTTTTGATGCCAAGTGAAATGTCCACTAATTAGTGTGTATTTTCTTTTATTTAAGTAGCTAAGTATGTAATTTACATTTATTTTATGTGTTTATTTGTGTTATAGGTCAAAGTTGTTGCAAACATAAAGTATTTTGAGGAATTATGAAGGAATCGGATAAAGCTTACGGGTCGTGAAGAGGTTCACGACTCAGACAAGGATACACAAGACGTAAAGATGCTCACGAGTGACATAGAGGCAACATGCTCACGAGTCGTTCTTCCCTTTTGATGCCATGTGAAATGTCTACTATTTAGTGTGTATTTTCTTTTATTTAAGTAGCTAAGTTTGTAATATTATGTGTATTTTATGTGTTTATGTTTAATTTATGTGTTTATTTGTGTTATAGGTCAAAGTTGTTGCAAACATGAAGTATTTTGAGGAATTGTGAAGGAATCGGATGAAGCTCATGAGTCGTGAAGAGGTTCACGACTCAGACAAGGATACACGAGACGTGAAGATGCTCACGAGTGACACAGAGGTGACATGCTCACGAGTCGTGAAGGCATTCACGACTCGGCAGGCAAAGCAGTAGGGATTCACGAGTTGGAGGACGTTCACGAGTGAGGAAGACCTGATGGAGTTCATGACTCGTGAAGGCATTCACGAGTCGAACAAGGCATCTGTTTTCAAATGATGCCACCTTTCTGCATAAGATCTCTCAGCCAACCATCAAGACTTTTAAGGGAAGCTTTTCATGATTTACAACTATTCTGAAGGGACATATCTATAGAGTTAATCTCTATAAATATGGGAGAAAAGCTCTGAAGAAAAGGGGGATATAAGAGATAAGAGATATATCAGAAGGTCTAAATAGAAAGTAATCCCTGGGGAGTGATGATTTTCTTTTCTCTTATTCATTTTTATTACAAATGTGTATTTGGCTAAGTTCTTTTGGTGCATTATAACTATATAGTTCAATTTGTTTTATACAAGTTATCTTTGTTTTAGAATGTTTATTCTCTTTTTGTATGAAGTATGATTTAAATTTATTTGGTTGCATTGATTTGCTCATTATGTTTGATCACCATAATTAGCATGTTAGTCATTTTATTCACAATGAGAATTGGAATTCTTTGATGGAAAAATAAATAAATTTACTTGAAGCATTAAATTTACTTAGAAATAAGGAATTCACTTTAAGGGGTTAAAGAATTGGCATAGAACTTCATAATTTTTATTTATCTCTATAATGTCATGAGAATGCTTGACATCTTTAATGACAATAAGAATTGCTTTAAAGAAACTTGTCTAAATTCTCCAATCATAGCATTCATACAATTGTCTAAAATGATTCTTAAATGAAACCGTTTCTCTTAGTTATAATGTATGTTCATAACATCATTTAAGTCATCTATTATCCAAAATTAACTTAATCTATTTTAAATAGTTTAGTCTTTAAATTAAATGCATGATTCTTATTTTATTTAATACCTATCCATCTACTTATTGTTATTTCAATACAAAATTATTTCGTTCCCTTTGGAACGATACCCTACTCACCCTATATGCAGTCTAGTGAGACTAAGGGTTCAATTAAATCCCCATCAAATTTTGGAGCCGTTGTTGGGGAACAGCTTAAATGAATTTTTATTGATTGATACAAAAGAGTTGATGTTTTAGGATTGTATGATATAAATTAGTTATTTTGATGTATGAATTTTTATATTGCATTTTGTTGTATTCTTTGTAATAGTATTAGTGTTTTTATAATGATCTTAGACTAAAAGTATTTGTGATTTTTATGCAGGGAGCTTAGAAGGAAGCAACAAGAGGAACTTAGATTGCAATTAGAAGGAAAACAAAGTGCTAAGTTTGAGGAAAGTCATAATATTCCAATTATAGAGGGAGAAGAAAGGAGAACGCTTGGTGATTTTGCCATGTCCAATATCTCGAAAAGTTTTGGAGGAATAGTAGCACCGGCTATCGCTAACAACAATTTTGAGATCAAACTGGCAGTCATACAAATGGTGTAAAATAACCAATTTAGAGGTTTGCAAGGGGAAGACCCTTATGCTCATATCCTTGCTTTTCTTAATGTTTGTGCTACATTTAAAATTAATGGAGTGAGTAACGATGCCATTAGACTTAGGTTATTTCCATTTTCTTTAAAAGAAAAGGCACAAATTTGGCTTGCTAGTATACCTAGTGAGACAATCACTACTTGGGATCAACTAAAACAAGCTTTTCTTCATAAGTATTTTCCACCATATAAAACAGCAAAATTTAGAAATCAAATATCTACTTTTAAACAATTGCCTAATGAAACTATTTATACATCTTGGGAAAGATTTAAGGAACTCCAATGGCAATGTCCTCACCATGGCTTGCCGGATTGGATGATTCCTCAAATCTTTTATAATAGATTAATGGAGGAAAATAGAAATATTGTTAATACTGCTTCAGGAGCAAAATGGTTGGAGAAAACTGCCAAGGAAGCTGAAATTTTATTGGAGGAATTAGCCTCACAAAGATACATGGGAGAAGAACCCACCATGGATAAGGCTAAAGGATTTTTAGAATTAGATTCCATTAATCTCTTGACGGCTAAAGTTGAAGCCTTGACTAAGTTGGTAAGTAATTCTCACTCTAATATTGAAAATGTGAGTCAAGTATGCGAAAAATGTGGTGGACCTCATATGTATGCTAATTGTAGTGAGGGCTCTAGTGAGGATGTAAGTTTTGTTAAAGGGAATTATAATCAAAGGATGGGTCACAATTATAATTATTATAATCCTCAATGGAGGAACCATCCCAATTTTTCTTGGTCTAACCCAAATGCCCAATTAAACCCTCCAAATAGTAACCCTATGACCAAATTACCTAACTCTTCAGCTTTTTCAAATAAACCACCTTTTAACCCCCAACAACTTAAATCCCATCTTGAGAGTTTAATGGAGCAATTTGTTAACCATCAAATGACCACTAACAAGCAAAATGAGGAACAATTTAAGCAAATAAATACCAAGATTGACCAACTTGTTACCCACAATAAGATTCTTAAAACCCAATTGGCTCAACAAGCCACTTTTAATGTTAAACTATTAGGTAAACTCCCAAGTCAACTTGAATTTTTGCCTGATGAATCGGTTCAATCTATTATGTTAAGGAGTGGGAAAATAATTGAAAGTAACATTAGAGGTAACAATGGTTTTATTGTTAATGATGAGCATGTTCTAGATGTTAGTAAAAATGATGATGTGCTGAAGAAGTCTAGTGAATCCAAAGAAAAGATGACCTCATCTAGGGAAGATGACCCTAAAGTTAATTTAAATATTTTACCATTCCCTTAAAGACTTATTAGAAGGAATCTTGATAAGCAATTTGGAAAGTTTTTGAATTATTTGAAGGAACTTACTATAACTATACCCTTTGTGGATGCAATTAAGGATATGCCTTTATAGGCAAATTTTTTAAAAGAAATTGTAAGTCAAAAGGGTAAACTTGAAGAATATGGATATGTTTCTTTGGTAGAGGAGTCTAAGGCTATGTATTCTAAGTATCCACCTAAGCTAAAGGATCCGGGTTGTTTTACGGTTCCTTGTGTTACAGGTGGCACACATTTTGATAAAGCTTTATGTGACATGGGTGCAAGTGTTAGTCTTATGCCTTATTCTATTTATAAAAAGCTTGATTTAGGTGAATTAAAACCTACTAACATGTTTTTATCTATGGCAAATAAGTCTATTTCACACCCTATAGGCATACTTGAAAATGTTCCTACCAAAGTAGGTAAATTTGTGATTCTTGCTGATTTTGTTGTGGTAAAAATGGATGAAGATCCTGAAATTCCTATTTTATTTGGTAGGACTTTCTTCATTACTTTTAGGGCTATTTTTGATATGAAAAATGGAGAAATATCCCTTGAAGTTAATGGTGAAACGATTGAATTTAATGTGTTTGGGATGGTTAAGTCTTCACCAATAGAAGTGGTGAATAGAATTGATGCTCATGATGTTCTTGATGAGTGTATAGATAGTGTTGTTAATGATTGTGTTAGTCAAAACCCTATTGCACCTTATAGTTTAAATGAAAGTTGTGATGAGGTTTTGCAAGTTGCCTCATATCCTTTTCATGGAGGATTCTCAAAGTTTGAGTCTTTGAGAAAGGATAAGGATATGCCATCAAAGACATCCAAGGAGGAAGTTAGACTTGAACTCAAGCCGTTCCCAACAAGCTTAAGGTATGATTATTTGGATTCAAAATTTCAATTACCTTTCATTGTTAATTCTTCAATTGATAAGCATAATGTGAGTGCTTTACGTGATATTTTGCTTGCTTATAAAAATGCCATGGGATATTCTATAAGTGATTTAAAAGAATTGCACCTAAGGTTTGCATGCATAGGATCTTGTTAGAGGAGGATTCTAAACCTTCCATTGAAAGTCAAAGAAGACTTAATCCAACTTTTAAGGAGGTAGTGAGGAAAGAAATAATTAAGTTGCTTGATAATGGCATAATTTATTCTATACGTGATAGTAAGTGGGTAAGTCCTATTCAAGTTATCCCTAAAAAGGGTGGCTTAACTGTAATTCGTAATGATAATAATGATTTAATTCCTATCAGGACTATCACGGCTTGGCGTATGTGTGTGGACTATAGGAAGTTGAATAAAGCTATAAGAAAGGACCATTTCCCTTTGCCTTTTATTTACCAAGTCATAGAAAGATTAGCTAATTTTTCTTATTTTTATTACTTAGATGGTGTAAGTGGTTTTTATCAAATACCCATACATCCACATGATCAATCTAAGACAACTTTTACATACCCATATGGAACTTTTGCATTTAGGCGGATGCCTTTTGGTTTGTGTAATGCACCAGCCACCTTTCAAAGATGCATGTTCTCTATTTTTAGTGATCACATTGATCAATGTGTAGAAGTTTTTATGGATGACTTTAGTGTGTATGGCACTACATATGAAAATTTTTTATCTAATCTTTCTAAGGTGCTTGATAGATGTATGGAGCGTGGTTTGGTCTTAAATTGGGAGAAGTGTCATTTCATGGCATAAGAGGGTATTGTCTTAGGATATTTAGTTTCTAATAGGGGGATTGAGGTTGATAGAGCTAAAATTGAAATTATTGCTAATTTGCCTCCTCCTAAAAATGTTAGAGATGTTAGAAGCTTTTTAGGTCATGCTGGATTTTATAGAAGGTTCATAAAAGATTTTTCTAAGATAGCTAAACCTTTGTGCACATTACTAGGCAAGGATGTTAATTTTCATTTTGATGAGGCATGTCTTATTTCCTTTGAAACTCTTAAACATGCTCTTGTCACTTGACCTGTGTTGCAAACACCAAATTGGGAGCAACCATTTGAATTGATGTGTGATGCTAGTAACTATGCGGTTGGGGCTGTTTTAGGACAAAGAATTGATGGGAAGCCTTCTGTTATTTATTATGCTAGTAAGCTACTAGATGATGCCCAAATTAATTACTCCACAACTGAAAAAGAACTCTTGGCTATTGTATATGCATTTGATAAATTTAGGGCTTATCTTGTAGGGAAAAAAGTCATTGTTTATTCTAATCATGCTGCCCTCAAGTACCTCTTGACTAAAAAAGATGCTAAGCCTAGGTTGTTAAGATGGATTTTAATGTTACAAGAGTTTGATTGGGAAATAAGGGATAAGAAGGGGAAAGAGAACTTAGTTTGTAAGGACCCAAAATAGGCCCTAGTAGAATTCAAGGATATTATTGTGTTATTAAAGTCTAATTAATCTTAATTAGATGAATTATTATAAGTTAAGACCTAATGGATTTATAGTCTTAAGTGATAGAGGAGTAGAGAGTTAATTAAAAATTTTGTATATATATGCATTATTGAAAAGAAATTAAAGATAAGTGGTCAATTGAGATGAAATTATAAGTTATTGAATTGAAGGATAAATTAGTTATTAATCTATGTATGTAATTGAAATAAAAATTATAAGTATTGGGTCAATAGTAATATAAGAAATCTAGTTGGGGTTTAATTGTAAATAAGAATGAAATGAGGGGTTGTGAAGTAATTTGAGGTGGGCCATTGTTGATATCATTTTCCACTTAAAATAACATGCAAACCAAGTATAAAAGGGGGACTTAAGGTTAGGGTCAGCAGATTTTATGAAGTAAATAAAGAAAAGCCTAATGTTCACTTTACTCTTCTCTCTCACTCTTGTATCTCTTGCAAATCTAGCCATTGTTCTTGAACAAATCCACCTTACTTTTGTTGCATGCATGGAAGGAAGGCTAAACTAAAGAGGGTTACAAGGGTAGAAGGGAGCTAGAAGTTTGGAGAAGAAGGAGGAGAAAGAAATTAAAGGATTTGTGAAGAATTTAAGTTGCATGTTCAAGTTTGGGAATATTATTCATGTTGCATGTGGTTATTGTTGTTGGAATTATGGATTTATATATGTGTGAAATGCATTTTTAGTTGGTGATATAGTTTTTAGAGATATAAATATAAGATTTTTACTTTGGATGTGTTATTTGATATAGTTAGGATAAATAAATTGTCAAAAGCTTGATTTGAGCTTATTTTGAAGTGATGTTAATATAGAAAAGTTATAATACAATGTATGAAATTATATTTGATGAGTAACTTGAAATAAAACATCAATCTTTGATGTTTAAATGAACATACATGTAAGTTTTAAAATTTTGGGTTTGGGTTCACTGGACCTAGTTATGTTCTTTTGGTAATATCTTAAGTTTAAGAATAGATAATTAGATGATTCTAATTGGGTGTTAAAATAGACGTCCAGGCAAATATTTCATAAGAAGAAATCACATTCAAATTCTATTTCTAAATGGGTCATAACCTAGCTTGAAAATTGGACAAGTGTGCTATCTCGTACTCATGAACAGTCTTTAGTGTTTTGACTATATCTTTCAAATTAAAACTGATATTGAGATGAGATTTGATGTTTTACAAACTAGAAACATAGAAGAACAAAGTTGTAGAAGACCAATTTTGCTGAAAATGATGTTTGGGAGGTTTAAAATGATGTGAAATTCGCTTTAGAAAAACTGTCTGTAGAAATTTCGTAGGGCATTTCAGGGAGGTGCGGCCGAGACATTTTGTCTAAGCCATGCACCTTCTGATCTCAATTACAGCCTTTAGTCTCGGCTTACACCAATTGTCTCAGCTGTGGCCCTTTATTTTTACAGTTATACTTGATTTTTAGCCTCATTAAATATTAACACTTACTCTAACATGTTGAAACACATCTAAAGCATGTTAAAACATGTAATTAAACTTAAAATAAGGCATTAATATGTGAGTTTAGAACATTTTAAAATATAAATATGAGAGTATTATGTAATATCAAAATTTGAGATTAATATAATGACTTATAGAAACAAAGTTGTAAAGATATATGGTTACTATATAGATGAACCTTCATTGAAGTAGATTAATATATGGAAGTATGAGGGTATGAAATTATTATTAATCCTATATGTGTTATAATATGATTGTGATATGATGTGTTGCCTAAAGATCATATGTTCAAGTATAAGTTCATGATGAGAGGTATGTTTAATTATCGGTACTCGAATTACTAAATGAATACATGAATGCATATTTAAACACTGGACAATTGTGTACTATAATATGATTATATTCATGTGCAAGGTGTAAGATATAAATACATACATGATAGTTAATATTAAAAATGCTACTTATGAATGTTCATTTGATGATGGAGTATATGAACCAAGAAAATGAAAACATGTCATGTTACCTAGTTGTATACATATCAACGAATCTAAAACTACTATATTTAGTTGTATAACTTGTCCTTTAATGGGCTGATATATATATAAAAGTCTAGATGATTATACATGATTCCTATTGATTTCTTAAAATTACTATGATACATATAGTTTGAAATGTTAACTTTACTTGTATAAATAAGTAATGTGATTAGTATAATATATGTGTGCATATAAACATATATATATATATATATATATATGTGTGTGTGTGTGTGTGTGTGTGTGTGTGTGTGTGTATGATCTTACATGGTTGAGTTCGAAGCTTGAAAACTATTTTAGAGTAATGATTCAAAGAATATGTTAAAGTGAAAAGTATGAATATATCTTTACTTAATTTCTTTCATTTCTTGAAATAAATCATTGTTACATTTGAGGCATGTTGTGTGCTTGTTGACGATCACTGTGAGTGGTCATTTATCATGATTTAGTTCCCCACTAAGCTTTATAGCTTAGCATGGGTGTTTCATCCATGTAGGTTGCAAGGCTAGGACTTTCTCACAGGACTGATATCAGTAGCATGTTAGCCAACACAAGTCTTTGAAGATTATAAAGTATATAGTCTTCTTTTTTGTTCTTTTTGTATTTTGAGGGTTTTATATTGTGTTGGAAATCTTGTAAAAGTATAGCTGTGTTGTAAAATGTTAATCAGTTGTTATATTTTGTAAAGAGACTTTAATGTATATTCTAAAGTCTTAATAGTTTAACACTCTTATGGATTAAGTATGAATATCAGTTCTATATATAGTTGGTATATGTTTATGTTGCACAGTAAAACATGTATAATGAGATGGATAAAGTGATATGTATAGATTATAGGATAAGGGTGCTACATAGTTACTGACCATTTATCTAGGTTAACCCAATGTGTCTTGAAGGATAATGATGATGGGGTGCCTATTGATGAAGCTTTTCATAGGGAACATCTTTTTAGTGTAGTTTCAAGGGAAGTTTCATGGTTTGCTAATATAGCAAACTATTTAGTAAGTGGTGTGCTTCCCTATGGTCTAGATTATAGGCAAAGGAAGAAATTCCTTCATGATGTCAAGTTTTACTATTGGAAAGAGCCTTTGTTATATAGGAGATGTGCTGATGGGCTGATTAGGAGGTGTATTCCTTATGAGGAAGTTGGTGATGTGTTGGCTCAATGTCATTCCTATGCTGTAGGGGGTCACTTTAGGGTTTCTAAGACAGCTTCCAAGGTATTGCAAGCTGGATTTTGGTGGCCTACATTGTTTAAGGATGTCAAAGATTTTGTACTTAGTTGTGATAAGTGCCAAAGAATGGGAAATTTGTCTAAGAGAAATGAAATGCCTTTAAATGGCATTTTAGAAGTTGAATGATTTGATGTTTGGGGTATGGATTTTATGAGACCATTTTCTAGTTCTTTAAGAAATAGGTATATTTTGGTCATGGTTGATTATGTATCCAAATGGATGGAAGCAATTCCAACCATTACTAATGATGCTAAGGTGGTTAAGAAGATGCTTAAGAAAGTCATATTTCCTAGATTTGGAACACCTAGGGCAATTATTAGTGATGGTGGGTCTCATTTTTGTAACAAGGTTATAGAGCAATTATTGAAAAAGTATAATGTGAATCATAAAGTTACTACGCCTTATTACCCTCAAACTAGTGGAAAAGTTGAAATTAGCAATAGAGAGCTTAAGTGAATATTGCAAAAAATAGTCTCTAGATCAAGGAAAGATTGGGCACTTAAGCTAGATGATGCTCTTTGGGCATATAGAATAGCTTTTAAAACTCCCATAGGCCTTACTCCTTATCAATTGGTTTATGGTAAATCTTGTCATTTTCCTGTTGAAATTGAACATAAAGCCTATTGGGCAACTAGGGTATTAAACTTTGATATGCAACAAGTTGGTAAGAGGAGATTACTTCAATTGCAAGAACTTGAGGAGCTTTGTATGAATGCATATGAGAATGCTAAGCTATATAAAGAGAGAACTAAATCATGGCATGATAAGCATGTATTAAAGAAAGAATTTAAAGTTGGTGACATGATTTTTTTGTACAACTCAAGATTGAAACTATTTCCTGATAAGTTAAAGTCAAGATGGTCGGGTCCTTTCAAGGTGGTTAAAGTTTTTCCTTATGGGGCTGTTGATATTGCTAATGATAAAGGGGAGGTTTTTAAGGTTAATAGACATAGATTGAAGCCTTATTTCATTGGTGATGCATTAGTTCCTACTCAAATAGTTTCTTTAATAAATTCCTCTCTTACACAATAATATTTTTGTTTAGGATTATCTCTCTTAGTTTGGATTTATTTGTTCTATGGTTTATTTTTGGTTATGTTTTAAGTCTTTTATAGTTTTCATTTTTATTGACTTATTTTCTTTTGTAATTTTTAATTTTTGATCGAGGTTGGAATGTTCTGTAGAAAAATTGTAGCAATGGGACACATTCACGAGTGAAGTTCGACTCGTGAAGATGTTCATGAGTGCTTCAGAAGTAGCAGCTTACCGAGTCATGAAATTTTTATCGAGTTGTCCATCACAGGATCGACTCGTGAAGGGTATTACGAGTAACACAGAAAGGAAAGGTTCACGAGTCGTGAAGGTTGGTTTGACTCGTGAACATTTTTTACATATGCCCAAATCCAATTTTTACCGAGTCATAAACTTCTGTCCGACTCATGTACATTTGTACATGTGCCGAATAATCTCATTCTTCATGAGTCGTGAAGCTTTCTCCGACTCGTGATTCACTGTTTCCCAATTTTACTGAGTCGTGATTTTTAACTCTTTTTCTTTCTTTCTTTACTTCTTAAATATTTTACTTAATCATCCTTTCCATTTGTAATCTTTATTAACTTCACTCAATTAGTTTAAATAAAAAGGGGGGAATGGTTATAATTAAAACTAGGGTTTGTGAAACAACTTGCCGTTTCACTCTTCTCCCTCATTTCTCTATAAATATAGCAGTTACTAATTTCTTTTCTTTCACAGTTCTTTCTTCACTCGTGCACCTATTTACTTTTGGTTTTGTCTTACTCTTTTCTTTTACTTTGTCTTCTTCTCCACTACTCATTTGTCTGTGTATTTCTCTTCATCATCTTTTTCTTTCACTTTTACGCTCTTGTATTTCTTCTTTCTCTGTCTTCTTCTTTTTCAATCATGGTGAGAACAAAGAATGTGTCATCTTCAAGGGGACAGCAAGGGGCAGATGAAGCATAGCCTGAAAGCCTCTCAACACAATTTGGTGCTCCATTCCCCATCTCCTCTGTGCATGCAGGTAATCATTTCCTTACTCTCAAGGATAGGGCAATCTTCCAATGTAAGTATTTTCCAGACTCTCTCCTTGAACAAGTGGGATTACTTGATGCTGTAAATGAAATGCTATCTCAGTGTGGCTTATTTCATTTTTTCAATATGCATGAACATTTTTATACTGATTTGGTTTTAAAATTTTCTACTAATTTGATAGAGAATGCAAAAAATTCTAGGCTGTTGGACTTTCGTTTGAATGGCATTGATTATACACTTAGTTATTTCATGATGCATTGCATTTTTGGCTTTAAACAATCTGGATTATATGATACTCCTAAGTCTTATAGACCTAATGAATTTTAGAATTTTCTAACTGGATTGACCACACCATTTAGGGCTAGAGAGGCTAAATCAATGTTCATAACGGATTTGAAATATTGGATTTTGCATAAGATTTTAGCTTCTGTTGTCCTTAACAAGCCTGAATTTAATAGAGTCTCTCATCATGAGTTATTTTTGATGTGGTGTTATTGGGTGTTTAATCAGTTAATGAATTGTGTTGGTCGTCTGGAGTCTCCTCTCACACATAGACATGTAATAGCTGCTATTGCTAGGAGTCTTGACGTTGATTTGCGTACTTATGATCCTATCCTACCATGTTTATATTTTTCCAAACATATTTTTGTTTGGGGCGAAGTTGTCAATAATTCTTTTCAATTCATTCCCCTGCTTCCACGTTCTTGTTGGAAGGACCTTGCAGGAACCTCTTCTCCATGCGAAGCTGCTGTGGATAGCACTTCAGATGAGGCAAGGCAAGAGAAGTAGGGACAAAGTGATGATACTATGGATAATGTCCCTAGTGATGAGACTGCTATTTCACCTATTGCTGTATCTTCTTCAAATACCATCCATTCTATGTTCACTCAATTACTGCAAAACCAATCCACCATACAGCATCAACTCACATCCTTGGAGCAAGTTACATCACAATTGGTTCGACGTCAATGATGCCTTGAGCATAAGGTGGATACTTTCATTGCTCAATCGGGCTATGTGGTATCCTCGCCTCCACCTTCACCATGATCTTTAGCGGAGCTTTCTTTCCTCTATTCTTTAGTTTGTTTCATTTTCCTTTTGATTTTTTTTATTTCTTCACATTGAGGGCAATGTTTGTTCTAAGTGTGGGGGAACATATATTGTATGTTGCATGTTTTGTTTCACATTGTTATGTTTGGTTGTGTGTCTTTTTCTTCATTTTGACTAAACTTTTTAGTTAGTTTTATTATAAGCATTGCTTTCATTGATTATAATATAGGTTGTTATGTTTAGTCATTTTCCTTTTATGCTAATTTGATTAGTTTTTCAAGGCTTTTGGCATGTGTTTTGTGTTTTCAAGTTATCTCTTTTTACTTCTTTCAACATTTTAGGTTATTTAGTCTCTTTACTAACTATGCTTTAAGGTTAGAAGTTGATCATTTAGTTTAAGATTTTTAGGATTCTAGTTACCTCATGGAAACTATAGCCATAATACTTACCTTTAGTCTTTCAATAATGATGAGGACTAGCAAAAAGAAAACAAATAAAATACACTAAACAAAGCAAGATGCATACTAAAAAGCTTAATAAAGTATGGGATGGAGCGTAAAACGCACCAATTACTATGTTTTCTTGCTACTGTAATTACATGGGATAAAGTTTAAAAGTATACCCATGCTAAAAAAAAGAGAAAACGAAAAAAAATGTAGTCTAAAAATGCCATAAGATTGGTTTAAAGGTATGAGTGCTTGCAAATTGTCCTAAAAGGCAACTAATAATCCTAGAATTTTAAGTTTTATGATCAATATTCTTTCTTGAGCATGGTTAGTTTTGAGACTTTATTTTCTTGATGTTGAGTTTAGTAAACTTAGGTGACTTGGTACTTAGAATACATGTTTTAAGGTTTGATTTACTGATATTTTAAGTGTTTAAGGTATTTGACTTCATTTCAATCTTGTTCATGTGTATATTGAGCAATGCTTTATAGTATAACTTACTTAGTTTAACTTGGATTAAATTTTCTCATTCTTTTCTTGCTTGAGGACAAGCAAGGTTTAAGTGTGGTGGAATTTGATGCCATGTGAAATGTCTACTGTTTAGTGTGTATTTTCTTTTATTTAAGTAGCTAAGTATGTAATATTATGTCTATTTTGTGTGTTTATGTTTAATTTATGTGTTTATTTGTGTTATAGGTCAAAGTTGTTGCAAACATGAAGTATTTTGAGGAATTGTGAAGGAATAGGATGAAGCTCACGAGTCGTGAAAAGGTTCATGACTCGGACAAGGATACACGAGATGTGAAGATGCTCACGAGTGACACAGAAGTGACATGCTTATGACTCGACAGGCAAAGTAGTAGGCATTCACGAGTCGAAGACGTTCACGAGTAAGGAAGACCTGATGGAGTTCATGACTCGTGAAGGCATTCACGAGTCGAGCAAGGCACCTGTTTTTAAATGATGCCACCTTTCTGCATACGATCTCTCAGCCAACCATCAAGACTTTTCAGGGAAGCTTTTCATGATTTACAACTATTCTGAAGGGACATATCTGTAGAGTTAATCTCTATAAATATGGAAGAAAAGCTCTAAAGAAAAGGGGGATCAAAGAAAATTTCATTTGTTTTACTTAGAACATTTTAGTTATTTTTGGACAACACTTTTTACTTAGTTTTTAGATGATGACCAAAAAGCAAAGTCAAAGAAATAAGAGATATATCAGAAGGTCTAAATAGAAAGCAATCCCTGAGGAGTGATGATTTTCTTTTCTCTTATTCATTTTTATTACAAATGTGTATTTGGCTAAGTTCTTTTGGTGCATTATAACTATATAGTTCAATTTGTTTTATACAAGTTATCTTTGTTTTAGAATGTTTATTCTCTTTTTGTATGAAGTATGATTTAAATTTATTTGGTTGCATTGATTTGCTCATTATGTTTGATCACCATAATTAGCATGTTAGTCATTTTATTCACAATGAGAATTGGAATTCTTTGATGGAAAAATAAATAAATTTACTTGAAGCATTGAATTTACTTAGAAATAAGGAATTCACTTTAAGGGGTTAAAGAATTGGCATAGAACTTCATAATTTTTATTTATCTCTATAATGTCATGAGAATGATTGAAATCTTTAATGACAATAAGAATTGCTTTAAAGAAACTTGTCTAAATTCTCCAATTATATCATTCATACAATTGTCTAAAATGATTCTTAAATGAAACCGTTTCTCTTAGTTATAATGTATGTTCATAACATCATTTAAGTCATCTATTATCCAAAATTAACTTAATCTATTTTAAATAGTTTAGTCTTTAAATTAAATGCATGATTCTTATTTTATTTGATACCTATACATCTACTTATTGTTATTTCAATACAAAATTATTCGGTTCCCTTTGGAACGATACCCTACTCACCCTATATGCAGTTTAGTGAGACTAAGGGTTTAATTAAATACCCATCACCTTTAAAGAATTCTTCTCCATATGATGCTTCACCTACTATTATATTAATTACTCCTGCCCTCTTTCTCTGCCTATTGACATCTCTAGGCTTTCTCCTCTCCTTGTCTTTATCAGAATTTGATATATCTTTCTGATGTGGAACCTCAAAAAGAACCTGAAACCTCCAAAACACACAATATGGCATGAACTTGAATAAAAATTAAATCCTCAACCCTATTGGACCTCCCATCAATACATGAAATGAAATACAAATAGTTAGGTTAATTTAAACACAAGAATAAAATTTGCCACAAAGTAAATACCTTGATAAGAATTAAAGTTCTTGATGTAATAAAAGAAGATAAACAATCATCCCCTTGAAGAATTTGGCCAAGCCAAAGAGAAAACTCTCAATTTTAATAATCAATCAAAATCTAAATACAAAGAGATTATTGTGGTATTTATACCCAATTAAAGAAAATTATAAACTTATTTGGAAAGACAAGTAGCTCAAAATTCCCTTGTCCATTAAGATATGGAATTAAGCCCAACTTCCTACTTAAGATAATACCCTAAGACCAAATGAATAGGACTTCCTAAAGGTGGTATGTAGCTCATTTAAATAAGGCCTAACTTATTGATAAGTGTGAATTATATATAGTTTTTAATGTGTTTTTAGTTAAGTTATTTAGTTGTTTTGGTTTGATTTAGGTTAATTTAGAGTTAATTTGTTAATATTTATGTTTTTGAGGTTAATTCTGTGTTTTATTTGATTTTCAGGTTTAATTTGACATAAAAGGGCTTAAAGTGTAAAAAGGACAAAGTTTAGGGCTAAAAGTGCAAATATGAAGAAATTGAGCGAGAAAACTAGTGTCCAGTCCAGAGCCTTGAGCCATGACCACGTGAGGGTATTGAAGAATTCATCACGTGGCCACGTGAAGAATAAAAGCAGTAAGAATCGTGGCCATGTGATAAAAAAGGGATGAAATTTTGAAGACCACGTGACCACGTGGATTCCCAGTGAAGGACCACACATGGCCACGTGTGGAAGAAGAAGAAAGTGAGTTGTGCCCACGTATGAAGGAAGAACAAAGGAGGCATGGCCACGTCATTAACTCTCCCATGTCGCAAAGGATTTACAAACTTCCTATTTAGCAGACTTTGATTCCTATTTTATGACCAGAGTTTAACAAGGAGTCTACTACAACTCTTGCCTATAAATAGCAGTCCAAAAACACAGAAGAGAATGAATCTTTGTCATTAAGCTTTAGAATTAAACCTTAGAATTAAGCTTGTTTTCTTAGTTGTTTACATTCTTTGTTGTTACAGTCTTTTCAAAACATTGTTTTTAGTTTTAAAGAATGTCTTGTGAGTAGTTTTCTTTACTTTTGCTAAAGGATACTTGAATCCTTGACTTGTATTGTTATGACTTTAGTTTGTTCTTCAATTTTAATACAAGTTGATTATTTCTTGGTTCTTAAACATAGTCTTGTCTTTTCTCAAATTTAAGTTGATTATTAACTTGATTAAGAATTGGTTAATTAATTGGTTTAAGTTGATAAATAACTTGCATGCTCTTAGGTTAATTTAGTTGGATTAATGCATGATTATAATCTGAATAAGCTATAATTGTGTGTTAATTTGAGTAAGTTAAGATTAAGAAAAGTGTAACCAAGAATAGGTGAAAGTTAAATCTCTTGAGAAAGGCTTTAATAGATATCTAGGAGACTTAATTCAGTTCCTTATGCTAAGTATTGAATTGTTCTGAATAAGAGAGTTTTAATGCTTGGAATGATAATCTTGAATAAAGTTGTCTGGGTTTATTAAACTGAATTCTCCATAATCACTTGTATGTTTTTTTTTAATTAAGTCATAGCAATATTAGTTAAGGTGGATAGTCCTTTAGTGAAAGTTGTCTTTATCATTGATTTTTAACTTATTCAATTTACTTGCTTTCAAAAGATCTCTTACTTACTTTAGTTTTTTCAATTGTTTTAACTTAGTTTTAAATTCTTGTTTTCAAATCATCACAACTTTAGGATTTCTCTTCTCTCTTTACACACAAAATTGGTTTTGAAATTAAAATAGCACATACAAGCACAAGTTTCCCTTGGGTTCGATATTTTGGATCATAATCTTATTTCCCTATATTACTAGCCGATCTAGTACACTTGCTAGACACCGGTCACTTATTACAATAATCCAAATAAAAAGAACTAAATAAAAGTGCCTCATGTCGAGCTCGCGATTGGTGTTGTGCTCGCAACAACAAGCTTTATTGCCTCTTAATCGAATTTTTTGGTTTCTTCAGCTTTTTTCTTAGTGTCATAACATATCTTGTATTAAGTTGAATTTTTCATTAGGGAAATTTCAATTTTTTCATTTTTAGTTTTGTCATTTCTTTCATTCTAAGTTACTTTTTTTGGTGTCTTTACATCTTTTTTTTCCATTTACACTATAGTTAACAAATTGATTCTTTTTAATTAATTTTACATAATTCGGATAGCATACATATCTTTATGTTGTATGCTCATTTCAACTTTCTTCATTTTGGTAGTTTTGCTTCTAGTATTGAACCTATCTTTTTTGTTAAGTATTTTTATTACAGTTTTCATTCATATTTACTGCTTGTGAATACTTTAACTTGAGTTTGAGTTCTAAATTACAATTGAAGACAACAAGTTTGAGTGGAAAAAGGCTTAAGAGTGTGAGTTTAACTGAGAGTAAAAGCCAATTTTGAGTGAAACATGAGTGGTTGTGAGGATGTCCTATTACAAGTCAAAGCGACAATCAAATGGAGAAGGATGGAATGTGTTAAGGGAACAAATATGGTTATTAAGGCAACAAATACGGGGATACATTGGCGTTTGTTTATTTATTTTGATTTTAAAGTGATTTTTGTGTGTTTTCTTCTCTTCTCCATCTAATTTCTGTTTTTCTTTTTTTTTTTAAGTGACAAGTGGTTTATGGTGAGAGACAACCCCATCTTACCATTAGACCCTGAAATTGAAAGGACATTCCATAGGATTAGAAGGTTGAGAGGCAACATGAACGATCCAAAAATTGAGCAACCTATGAATGATCCACCACCTAGGATCGAAGAGCAACATATACCCCACCAAGCTCTCGGGAATGGGTATAGACCTAGAACCATTAAAGATTATGCTATCCCTAGGTGGAATGAAGAGCATAGAACTATTAGGATTCCTCACCACTAACCCTTTGAGATTAAACCCGCTACCATAACTATGGTACAAAGAAACCAGTTTTCGGGTTCGGACATAGAGGATCCTACACAACATTTAGATATGTTCTTAGAAGTGAGTGAAACTGTGCAAATTCCTAATGTATCGACTGATGTAATTAGGTTGAAACTCTTCCCATTCACCCTCATAGGAAAAGCTAGGGATTGGCTACAAATGCTACCAAATCAATCCATCAATTCTTGGCAACAAATGCAAGAGAAATTTCTGTGCAAATTCTTCCCACCTACTAAGACCGCCCTCATTAGGAAACAAATTAATGATTTCCAGCAGTTTTATGAGGAGCCATTTCATGAAGCTTGGGAAAGATTTAGGAGACTCTTAAAAAGTTGCCCTCATCATGAAGTTCCTATTTTTCAACTAATGTATATTTTCTATGCAGGTGCTCATCCATCAACAAGATCTTTATTAGATGCAGCTTCAAATGGAAGTTTCATGAATCAAATTTCCGAAGATGCATTTTTACTCCTAGATGAGATGGCCACCAATGATGCTCAATGGGCAAGCTCTAGAGCAACTCAAAAGAAACAAGGAGTTCATAATATTGATGAAGTAGCTATGTTGAAAGCTCAATTAGAATTAATGGAAAAGAAATATTCAAAAGAAATAAATGAGCTTAAAGCTAAAAATGTCTCTATGCTATCTAATGAAGTTGATTCTTATGCAGGAATTCCGGGATCTATGGGAATGAAGAATGCTGAAAGTATGGTAGAAGAAGTCAATGCCTTAAATCCATATAGCAATACTTACAATACGGGATGGAGAAGCCACCCAAATTTTTCATGGAGGGAAGGTAATCAAGGTTCTTCTTCTAACCCCAATCCTAGACCCCAATTCAATCACAATCAAGCTTCCAATAATCAACATCCATACCAAAACCAAGCTCCACCTCATTACCCGAATCAATATCCTTCACAAGCATACCACCAACCACCGGGTTTTCAAAAACCTCAACCTCCCCCTCCTCAAGAAAAGAAATCTACAATTGAAGAAATGATTGCAAATTTCATGGCTTTCCATAACTCAATTTTAGCTAGTCAAGATGCTAGATGGAAATCACAAGATATTTGGATGAGAAACCAAAAGGCATCCATTAGGAACCTAGAAAACCAAATGGGGCAACTTGTTAGTTCTTTATCCAACCGGGCTCAAGGGACATTTCCATCTAATGTAGACCAAAACCTAAAGGAAGAAGCCAAAGCAATCACTTTAAGGAGTGGGAAAGAGTTAGAGAAAACTGAACTTGGTAAGGATTCTTCTAAAAAGGTGGAACCGACAACGGAGGTAAGTATTTCTAATTCTGAAAATAATGAAAAAGCACCTCCTACGGTTGAGAAGGGTAAAGGTAAGGACAAACTTGTTTCTACAATTCTTGATGAATCTCAATTGCCATTTCCGGTTCTAGCTAGAAAAGAGAAACAAAATGAACAATTAAGTAGATTTTTGGACATATTTAATAAGCTACATATAAACTTACCATTTGCTGAAGCTTTATTACATATGCCTAAATATGCTAAATTTATGAAAGAATTGTGCACTAATAAGAAAAAGCTAGAGGGCATAGGAACGGTTCAATTATCCGGTAATTGTAGTGCTATATTAACCAATAAAATTCCTGAAAAATTAGAAGATCCAGGTAGTTTTACATTACCTTGTGAATTAGGAGGAAATTTTGTTGGAAATGCTTTATGTGATTTGGGTGCAAGTATTAATTTGATGCCTTATTCAATTTGCAGGAAATTGAATCTAGGTGATTTAAAGGAAACCCGAATGACGCTTCAATTGGCGGATAGATCGGTGAAGAGGCCAAAAGGAATCATCGAGGACTTATTGGTAAAAGTAGGAAATTTCATATTTTCGGTGGATTTTATGGTAATGAACATGGAAGAAGATAGAAAGGTGCCATTAATTGTGGGGAGGCCATTCTTGAACACAGCACGAGCTTTAATAAATGTTCATGGACAAACGATCACTTTGAGATTCAACGAGGAGAAGATGAGTGTCAATGTCAATAAAATTTTAAAATACCTCTCGTATGATTTTGAAGAATCCATTTACTTTGTCGATGAAATTCAAGAATGTGTCAACGCAAAACAAGAGGAAATTATTCTCAATGATGAGCTTCAAATTTGCTTAATGCATCCCAAGGAAATGGAAGAGTTGGAAGCAAAGGAGATAAAGCTGATACAAATTCTGGAACAAGAGCATAGTGAAGATAATGAAATGGAGGATGAACCATCCCGTCCTAAGGGAGATTCTAAACTCAAATTACGTCCATCTCATTTGAAATATGTATTTCTAAATGATAATGCTAAGTAATTAATTCATCCTTATTGACAGGGTTGGAAGAAGAGATGCTTATTGAAAGCCTCAAGAAACATATAGGAGAAATTGATTGGGCAACGTCCAACTTAAAAGGGATTAGCTCTAATGATTGCACACATCATACACCTAAAGAAGATAATTTTAAACCGATGGTGTAACCTCAACGAAGTTTCAATGAGCATGACAAAATTCAAGAATGGATATATGACAATGCAGCAGTTTATAAAGAAAAGATCAAACGAAAGCTGAAATCAAATCGAATTAAACCATACCAAATCGGACAACAAGAGGTTGCTGAAGCAACCATGGTTCTTAAAGATACTTAAAAAACGGTTTGGAGAGTCTAGCTGGAGACTCTAAAAACTCAGAACTTTAACTTTCTATCTCTTTTATGTTTTCAGTCAAAATTTGTGTTTGTTGCATATTTGTGTGTTTAAGTGTTTTGATTTATGAATGTTTGAGTGTTTAAGTGTTTTGATTCATGAAAAGAGTGAGTAAATCAAGGATTTAAAATAGAGACATGTGCATTTAAGGAAGATCAATTGTATAGGTGTGTATCGAAGTAGAAAGGTAGAAAAATATTAAAAACACGTGACCACGTGTATTTCTTCATGGAATTTCACGTGGCCACGCATCAGTCTTCTGTCCCATTTTGCATCTTTACACGTGACCACGTGTAGTTCTTCATTGAACCTCACGTGGCCACGCATAAGTCACCTAAGTCATTTTGCTACCTCACACATGACCACGTGTATTTCTTCAAGGAATTTCACGTGGCCACGCCTAAGTCTACTGTCCAAATTTTCATCTTCACACGTGACCACGTGTATTTCTTCATTGAAACTCACGTGGCCACGTCCTACCCCTCTACCCTTTATAAACACTTCACGATTTCTTCTCTTCTTCTTCATTTTCATTTCATTTCACTCTCTCCGTGCCCACGCCTCACCACCACGAATTTAACCCGTGACCACGGGATTTTCACTCATCACCAATCATCACCATCTCCATTTGTTTCCTCTTCCATTTTTCTCTCTCTCCTACCCATAATTTCTTCCTTCTTCACATTTTCTTCACTATTTTAGGTTTTTCTAGATCTCACACACTATCTCCACCTTGTGCTACATTTTTGGTGAATTTCTCATTTCCAAGTAAGTATTTACTTCCTCTACTCCTTAATTATCATTTGTTTGGCATCAATGGTTGTGTTTTGTGCATATTTGTTCAGTAAAAGCTTAGTTTTTAGGTTAATTTGCACTTCACATATTGTTTGCATGTTCATTCTTTTCGCTTCTTTGGATGTTTATGATTAATATGTGCATGTAATAGATGCTTGGTATGAAATTGGGTAGTGAACACTCTTTGTTATGCTTCTTAAATTTATGCTCAAACTTATGCTCACAATGTGTTTGATGAAATGCCTCAATGAGTTTTTCTTTAAATAAAAACTTTTAACTTCCACTCATTGATTGGCATGTTTATAGTTGGCGTTGATGCATGGCACATACCTTGTGAAAGAGTTTTTTATGATCTTATTCACACATTCTTTGTGCTCATATTCTGCATACATCTTTTACCGATAATCACATATGCTTTTAACTTAGCATTTCATCCAAATTGTGCATTATTTCACTTTATACATGTTCATGCACTCATAATCAATCTATTTTGGGTTAAGAATTGATATTTACATTGTGTTTTTCTTTGGTTGCAGTGGCTCCTCGAAGGACTAAATACCCTGATGTCGCTAGTTCATCCGATGTACGCATTCCGTCATATGTGGACAGGGCAAAAATCAATAAGTTTGACTACTTTAGCAAGTGCACCTATGTCCAGCTAGCCTACTTAAGCCATTTGTTCCTCAATATCCCAGCAGGAAATTTGTGGGATTATGAGATCGAACCGTTGATTCAAAATATTGGCTGGGGGGAATTCATAAAAAAAACCAAAGGTGTACCCGAATATGGCTAGAGATTTTCTTTATTCCTTTGAATGTTATTTCAGGCGAGATGCTGCGGATGGAACAGTGGGCTTTAAACTCGGTAGGAAAGGTTATTCTCTAACTTTCACTCAGTTTTCTGAAATTTTAGGTTTTGTGCCAACTGCTCCCTAGGAATTGGAAGATGCTTCACCTACGGAGAATTGGGAGAGAATTAAAGATCTTGAATTGAATGAGCCTTGGGTAGGAGGACAATACAAGAATGCCAGTACTATTAGTGTCTCTTAAGCAATGGTTTTAAGATGTATGATGGATGGCATTGCAATTAATGGAGCGGGCATCATAGCTAGTCGAATTAAGGATTTACAGAAAATGCCAGGTAACATTGATAATATCTCTATTGGATGGATAGCTACAGTTTTGGCAGGTGCAGTTAATCATCAGGTTATTGACGAGCCACTTCCAGGAGATTTGCCTTGCATTGATAATAGAATGTTGAAAAGGATGAAGATTCTGATACCTAAGTCTCGTGGTCATTGGGCAACTCGGGAGGAGTATTTAAGAGAGAACAATATTCGTTTTGAGCAGCAAGAGGAACCGAATAAGGAGCATATTGCCACGGCTGTACCTTCCCCAATTAATGAGCCTACAACACCAGAATGGGAAGCACCATTTAATCAACTAAGTGGATGGTTGGATGCGCAACAAATAAGACTCGATCAAATGCAAGGAAGATTAGATATACTTCGTGATACGGTCATGGAAGGAAATCGAAGAGTTGAGCATTTTATTCATCACTTTTGGCAGTGGTTTCCTCCACCACCACCGCCACCGTAATAGATCATTATTTGCTGTGGACAACAATGTTTTAAGGAGGGGGTAGCCTCCTTTCAGGAAGTTTTTCTTCAACTTTATTTTTCTTTTTCATGAATCAAAATTCTGTTATTTTGTGTTTTGTTTTCTTTTATTATGTTTATGTTAGTTTGAGTTTGTAAAACATATTAAAGACGTATGTAGTTCACCTTTTCATTTAATTTGCATGAAAACTTAGTTTGCACTCGTTGACTTCAAAACTTGGAACACTTTGAACTTGGATATAGAATATGCATGTTTTGGACCTTTGCTTAGCAAGAGAACATTTATGTTGTTTAATATGCCTTTGCATGGGTTAATCTTCAACTTGATAAATATTTTTTAGTTTCCAAATTCTTAAAAGCACTTAGACCAGTTTTTAACTTAGAAAAAATTAATGCAATAAAGTAGTGAAGTAAGAAAATTTAGAACACTAGAACCTTCCTCATCACCCTTCAAAGCATATGAACAACTCAAGCATCTTAGAAAATGGTCTAGGCAACAATTTTCTTGATAAACTCTTTTAAAAAGACTTGTGTCCTACCTTGATGAATTTATCCTTTGATTAACCATTTTGAGCTTATAAGGGTATGCTTAATGCGTACCATTAATATTTTCTTGTTATACCTAAAGTTTTAACCATATAACCTAAAAAGCTTTTATCTCACCTATGGAGTTAGCCACTTTAGGATTAAAGGGATGAGTGAAAGAGTAAATTTTCATTTGGGTGTAGTAAGAAAGTCTTAACAAAGTTATTGATGAAGTCAATTGAAAATATACCTTGTATTACCTTGAGGTTAGCTTGTAAAGGCTAGTTCAATAAAAAAAAAGAACTAGCAAATATGAAAAAAATATAAGTGTGGGGTAGTACAAGGAAAGAAAAAATGGAAAAATATTGACTTCTAGGTGAAAGAGCATAAAGAAAGTTTGGAATCAAGGCAAGAATGAGCAAAATTTGTATTACTTAAGTTATTGGGGTGTTTGTAATCTATTTGTTCTTAGAGTGGCTATATTCATTTTGATTATCTTTTATCCATTCTTTGATAAACATACCCTTAGCCCCATTACACCCTTTGTAAGACCTATGTGATTTTAAGCTTGTTTTGAGTTGTTTAGCGGAGATGACCTACGGGTTCCGGTGCTAAAGGAGAGGCCTATTGTGTTTCTAGAGTTTCAAGCACGAAACCGATTGTATGCTTATGCATTCATATATTTTATACTTCATTACCTAGTTGCGTTGATGTTTTGATTTTCAAAATTGTTTAAAATGATTTGGTCTTGCACACACACAAGGAAACTATCTCATATTGTCCTGTTTGAAGATTGATTTATTTAGAGGTTATATTAAGTGCTTGTGTTAAAATGCTAAGTTTGGTTATGAAATTGCATATCTTGATACAAGTTTAAAAGTTTTAAAGGAGGGTTTGTTCTAATTTGCTTGCCCTCAAGTTGCTTAGAACAAACCCTCCTTCAAACTTTTAAACTTGTATCAAGATATGCAATTTCATAACCAAACTTAGCATTTTAACACAAGCACTTAATATAACCTCTAAATAAATCAATCTTCAAACAGGACAATATGAGATAGTTTCCTTGTGTGTGTGCAAGACCAAATCATTTTAAACAATTTTGAAAATCAAAACATCAACGCAACTAGGTAATGAAGTATAAAATATATGAATGCATAAGCATACAATCGATTTCGTGCTTGAAACTCTAGAAACACAATAGGCCTCTCCTTTAGCACCGAAACCCGTAGGTCATCTCTGCTAAACAACTCAAAACAAGCTTAAAATCACATAGGTCTTACAAAGGGTGTAATGGGGCTAAGGGTATGTTTATCAAAGAATGGATAAAAGATAATCAAAATGAATATAGCCACTCTAAGACCAAATAGATTACAAACACCCCAATAACTTAAGTAATACAAATTTTGCTCATTCTTGCCTTGATTCCAAACTTTCTTTATGCTCTTTCACCAAGAAGTCAATATTTTTCCATTTTTCCTTTCCTTGTACTACCCCACACTTATATTTTTTTTCATATTTGCTAGTTCTTTTTTTTTTATTGAACTAGCCTTTACAAGCTAACCTCAAGGTAATACAAGGTATATTTTCAATTGACTTCATCAATAACTTTGTTAAGACTTTCTTACTACACCCAAATGAAAATTTACTCTTTCACTCATCCCTTTAATCCCAAAGTGGCTAACTCCATAGGTGAGATAAAAGCTTTTTAGGTTATATGGTTAAAACTTTAGGTATAACAAGAAAATATTAATGGTACGCATTAAGCATACCCTTATAAGCTCAAAATGGTTAATCAAAGGATAAATTCATCAAGGTAGGACACAAGTCTTTTTAAAAGAGTTTATCAAGAAAATTGTTGCCTAGATCATTTTCTAAGATGCTTGAGTTGTTCATATGCTTTGAAGGGTGATGAGGAAGGTTCTAGTGTTCTAAATTTTCTTACTTCACTACTTTATTGCATTGATTTTTTCTAAGTTAAAAACTGGTCTAAGTGCTTTTAAGAATTTGGAAACTAAAAAATATTTATCAAGTTGAAGATTAACCCATGCAAAGGCATATTAAACAACATAAATGTTCTCTTGCTAAGCAAAGGTCCAAAACATGCATATTCTACATCCAAGTTCAAAGTGTTCCAAGTTTTGAAGTCAACGAGTGCAAACTAAGTTTTCATGCAAATTAAATGACAAGGTGAACTACATACGTCTTTAATATGTTTTACAAACTCAAACTAACATAAACATAATAAAAGAAAACAAAACACAAAATAACAGAATTTTGATTCATGAAAAAGAAAAATAAAGTTGAAGAAAAACTTCCTGAAAGGAGGCTGCAAGCAAGGTTTAAGTGTGGGGTATTTGATAAGTGTGAATTATATATAGTTTTTAATGTGTTTTTAGTTAAGTTATCTAGTTGTTTTGGTTTGATTTAGGTTAATTTAGAGTTAATTTGTTAATATTTATGTTTTTGAGGTTAATTCTGTGTTTTGTTTGATTTTCAGGTTTAATTTGACATAAAAGGGCTTAAAGTGTAAAAAGGACAAAGTTTAGGGATAAAAGTGCAAATATGAAGAAATTGGGCGAGAAAACTAGTGTCCAGTTCAGAGCCTTGAGCCGTGACCATGTGAGGGTATTGAAGAATTCATCACGTGGCCACGTGAAGAATAAAAGCAGTAAGAACCGTGGCCATGTGATAAAAAAGGGATGAAATTTTGAAGACCACGTGACCACGTGGATTCCCAGTGAAGGACCACACGTGGCCACGTGTGGAAGAAGAAGAAAGTGAGCCGTGCCCACGTGTGAAGGAAGAACAAAGGAGGTGTGGCCACGTGATTAACTCTCCCATGTCGCGAAGGATTTACGAACTTCCTGTTTAGCAGACTTTGATTCCTATTTTATGACTAGAGTTTAACAAGGAGTCTACTACAACTCTTGCCTATAAATAGCAGTCCAAAAACACAAAAGAGAATGAATCTTTGTCATTAAGCTTTAGAATTAAGCCTTAGAACTAAGCTTGTTTTCTTAGTTGTTTACATTCTTTGTTTTTACAGTCTTTTCAAAACATTGTTTTTAGTTTTAAAGAATGTCTTGTGAGTAGTTTTCTTTACTTTTGCTAAAGGATACTTGAATCCTTGACTTGTATTGTTATGACTTGAGTTTGTTCTTCAATTTTAATACAAGTTGATTATTTCTTGGTTCTTAAACATAGTCTTGTCTTTTCTCAATTTTAAGTTGATTATTAACTTGGTTAAGAATTGGTTAATTAATTGGTTTAAGTTGATAAATAACTTGCATGCTCTTAGGTTAATTTAGTTGGATTAATGCATGATTATAATCTGAATAAGCTATAATTGTGTGTTAATTTGAGTAAGTTAAGATTAAGAAAAGTGTAACCAAGAATAGGTGAAAGTTAAATCTCTTGAGAAAGGCTTTAATAGATATCTAGGAGACTTAATTCAGTTCCTTATGCTAAGTATTGAATTGTTCTGAATAAGAGAGTTTTAATGCTTGGAATGATAATCTTGAATAAAGTTGTCTGGGTTTATTAAACTGAATTCTCCATAATCACTTGTATGTTTTCTTTTAATTAAGTCATAGCAATATTAGTTAAGGTGGATAGTCCTTTAGTGAAAGTTGTCTTTATCATTGATTTTTAACTTATTCAATTTACTTGCTTTCAAAAGATCTCTTACTTACTTTAGTTTTTTCAATTGTTTTAACTTAGTTTTAAATTCTTGTTTTAAAATCATCACAACTTTGGGATTTCTCTTCTCTCTTTACAGACAAAATTGGTTTTGAAATTAAAATAGCACATACAAGCACAAGTTTCCCATGGGTTCGATATTTTGGGTCATAATCTTATTTTCCTATATTACTAGCCAATCTAGTACACTTGCTAGACACCGGTCACTTATTACAATAATCCAAATAAAAAGAACTAAATAAAAGTGCCTCATGTCGAGCTCGCGATTGGTGTTGTGCTCGCAACAACAAGCTTTATTGCCTCTTAATCGAATTTTTTGGTTTCTTCAGCTTTTTTCTTAGTGTCATAACATATCTTGTATCAAGTTGAATATTTCATTAGGGAAATTTCAATTTTTTCATTTTTAGTTTTGTCATTTCTTTCATTCTAAGTTACTTTTTTTTGGTGTCTTTACATCTTTTTTTTCCATTTACACTATAGTTAACAAATTGATTCTTTTTAATTAATTTTACATAATTCGGATAGCATACATATCTTTATGTTGTATGCTCGTTTCAACTTTCTTCATTTTGGTATTTTTGCTTCTAGTATTGAACCTATCTTTTTTGTTAAGTATTTTTATTACAGTCTTCATTCATATTTGCTGCTTGTGAATACTTTAACTTGAGTTTGAGTTCTAAATTACAATTGAAGACAACAAGTTTGAGTGGAAAAAGGCTTAAGAGTGTGAGTTTAACTGAGAGTAAAAGCCAATTTTGAGTGAAACATGAGTGGTTGTGAGGATGTCCTATTACAAGTCAAAGCGACAATCAAATGGAGAAGGATGGAATGTGTTAAGGGAACAAATATGGTTGTTAAGGCAAGACCTTAAAGATTCAGAATGGCAATTTAAACAACTTTTTTAAACAACTAAGTAGAGTGTGTAGGCAGAGGGGGAAGAGAAAGGAAGAAAAAGTTATCATAGAAGAAATTATTTGTGAAGCTGAGGGGGATGATATAAATTTATTTGATGATGATGCTGTAAGTGATGGATAAATAATTGAAAGTAAAGTCAATATTGATTGTTTGAGTGAAAATGAAGAAGATTCCTTGAGTGGTTGAAAGATCAACATGTTACAATTCTTCCTTTATTGCTTAAAGAGGATGAATTCCACATGGGAAATAAAGGAAATCATAATCATATTCACAAGGATGTACTAAAGACTAACCATGTTTTACCTAGTCTCTTTTTTAAATTGTAGGAACATGATGAGTTCTTTTCTGAAGAAGCATTCATATTATTTCCACCTATTTAGAAGATAATTTATGAAGATGAGTTTATTCCTTAAGTTTCAATTCCTAACTTGAACAAGATAAAGATTCAAGGTCGAATATTTTCTGAAGAGGGAGGGAATGATTCAAGCACAGGTCATCATGGAAAGATCAATGAACCTAGGAGCTTAATAAGGGTTGAATTGTGAAAGCTTTGGAGAACAAGCCTTCTGTCCTGAGTGTGGCATGTATCACAAGCACAATGGGTGTAACATATGGGATATATGAGGATTCAAACAATGTTGCCTTAATGGGATGGATTTGTAAAGATCAAATGTGCATGATGAACTCGAAATGTGCAAGTTATGTGATGCTTGACATGTACCAATCATGTGACACTTGACATGTGCTAGACATATACTAGATATGTGTCAGACATGTGCAGATCATGTGCCAGATATATACCAAGTCATGTGCCATTCATGTGCACATCATGTGAGCTAAGGCATGTGTATTGCATATGCCAATTGATGGATTAAGGGGCTGCTTTGTTTGGGCTTTTTGTTAGAACTTTTGTTTGTTATTTTTATTTAGATTATTGTAACACGCTAGGCCTTATTTAAATGGGCTACATGCCACCTTTAGGAAGGCCAAGGTATTATCTTAAGTAAGAAGTTTAATTCTTATCAAGGTATTTACTTTGTGGCAAATTTTGCTTTTATATTTAAATTAACCTGATTATTTGCATTTCCTTTCATGTATTGATTGGGGTTCGATAGGGTTGGGGATTTAATTCTTGTTCATATTCGTGCCATATAGTGTGTTTTAGGGGTTTCGTGTTCTTTAGCCTTTGGGTTCCACATCACTTTCCCTTTAGGAGCAAGCTTGCATAGACTCTTTAACGTTGGGCCTACAAATCTCTTCAGAGATCCCTTTTAAAAGAACCTTTCAATCTCCACTTTCAGTGTGTTGCATTTGTTGGTTGTGTGACCAACATCTTTATGAAACTTATAATATTTACTATTGTCCACTCTTACATACATCCGATTGAACATCTTTTTCTGCCATTTTACCTTACTATGCTTTTTTTATCCACATAAGAACCCTAAGAGGAGCGAAGTTGAATGGATTATAGGTTTTTGATGAATTATTTACATGACATTCGAACTATGGGTAAACATAGACTAGTTAATCGGTCTATGAGCAAAAAAATTAACAAATCCATTAACATCAATTTTTTAAAATTATTAACCATTAACTAGTCCATTATATTTGATTAATCGATCTGTTGGTTTCAATTTTTTAATTTAATTACTTAATATTTTTTGATTAACCATTAAAATTTATAACATAAAATTATTAAAAAAATAGATAAAATTTAATTCAATTTTAAATGTGCAAAGTAATTCAAAATAAAAATACAGAACAAATTTAATACACTAGCCAAAATACAGGTTTAACGAATCAATAGCTAATATTATAAAATGAATTTGATATTTGTTGGAAATTAGCATGCTTAATTCTATGTAAATAAAATTAGACAATGTTAATTGTACAAAAACATATTCTAAAATATAAGAAAATATAATAAAATATTATTAAGTAAAATATTGACAATAATATATGATAAAAAATAATGTATATAAAAGTTAATAAGTTACAATATAAATATTACTCTATATAATTAAAAAGAACGGCATAATCTAAATATAATTTAAAGGATTATATGAATTTTATAGATAAATACAAAAAATTAAGGTATAAAAAAATATAATTTAAATATACTTTAAAATATTACTTTATATAAATTTTAGAGAAAAAAATAAAAATTATATATATATATATATAACTGTTAGTCATTGGTTAATCGTATACCAACGGTTAATCAGTACCAAAATTATGAAATTAAAAATAAAAGTAAACTGTTTTTTTAACTAAAACTGTCAGTTTTTTCAAATTGTGGACCTCAACTGAAAAATTCAAAATTTAGAAATCAAAACCAATTAAATACGTTCATTTAAGCAAAAAAAATCAATTTGATTTTGGATCAATTTTTTGGTTAATCGTTTTTTCGATTTTTTTTTTGCATAGTCCTAATTTGAACCTTGCATGCTTAATCTCCTTCCTTTTTACTAAGCTTGATGTATTGACTTTCTTCAGCCTTTTTTCTTTCCTCTTCCTCCATTCGACCTACTGCATTCTATCAACATTAAGTAGCCTTCCATTTGCTCTCATTGCTTCATCTAGTTTGATATATTGATTGGCTTTGTTAATTAAATCTGCAAAGTTATCGGAAGGCGGGTTATGATGGATTCAAATAGTTGCACGCTTCTTATACTTCTAACTAAAGAATTTATCCCCACCTTTGGCTGTAAGTTTTTTATCTCATATGCTAAGGCTTGGAACCTATCAATCTAATCTCTCAGACTTTTGTCGAGTCCCTCCATCAAGTTGCACAAATCGTTAACAGTCTTAAGTGTTTAACTTTGCACAATAAATTGAGTTGTAAATAAATCTCGAATTTGGTTAAAAGAGTGAAAAGATTCTAGAGGAGGATCATATATGCCGAAAGCTTGACTGGATGAGTACATTTTCTCCTTTTCCTTATTTCTCCACTCATCATCACATATGTCTGATTGGGTATCTAATATGTTCCCTTCATCCTATTTTGGGATGACTATTCCCTTGATCTTTATCTTCTTTATTCTCTTTTTTCATTATCAACCTTTAAGTCACTCATTGACGTCTAAGGAAGCTTACCCTTTTGGATGGATTAAATTAAGCTTTTGCTAAAGTCCCTAAGAATTGCTTTTAAATCCTTCATCGTGATTGGAGTAAGATCCATTTATGCCATAAAGTCCTCATTGAACACTATTAAGAGATTAATATGAATAGGAGACTCATAAGGGGACGTGTCTTATTCCTCCCTCCTTATGACGAATCTTGGTCTCCTTTTATCATTATTTGAATGATCCCTACCTCTAATTATGAAGTGTCTAGATTGTCTTTACGAATTTCTTATCATCTCTCAATAAAAGCACCAATAGTAATCCCTTAAATATCAAAAAAGAATTAGATCAAATAAAAGACCTTGTAAGCTGATTGGATCAACAAAAATCACTAAACCTATAATAAGACAAGCCCAGTCGAACAAGGTATAAGCACTCCGAAGATTAAGTGAATAATGCTTTAGAGAGAGAAAATATATAAAGAGAAGATCTTAGGATTCAATATCTAGTTTTCTTGTATTTTAGGTTATTTATAATTTATAGGAAAGAGAAATAGTCTAATTATAGATGTACTTGAGTGCTGTAGTAGGTAGACTAAAGCAGTATGGGTACTAAGATGTAATTGGGTACGGGTGTCAAAGCATGCTAGTTGACTTGACAAGGTAAGGTCCTTATTAGTTTGATTAGATTGTCGATATTGGCAGTTGTCTGAATTAGGCTCTCGCTACATACTAGGCCTAGAATCTGGATTGGGCCTTAAATGATAAAAGGGGTATTATCAGTAATATTACACATACAATATAATGGGTAGAAGTTAAAAACTTCATTCTAGTTAATATCATCTCAAGCATTTGAAATATACAAAAAAACTACCAAAAAAATTAGTTTAAGTACAGACTTACCAAAGAACTAAAAGTTCTACGATTGAATTTCATAGTGGGTATTGCAACAAAGAACATTGGTTCAAGACCATTAATTCGATGTTTTGGCTGCCATATAAGAGCAAAAGTTTAGAGGAAAAAAATCAAAATTTCCCATCAAAAAGTAAAGAAACCTTCAAGAGGAAAAACATTTGAATAAAAAGTAATCCATTGATTATTTATTCTTCAGCATGACCACTAAGTCATTAGTGAAAGCTTTAGGAATAATAATATCCCATATCTATAGGGGTGTGCAACATCTGAACTGACCTAAATAGCCCGACCTAAACTTTGTATTTTGGTAGGGTTATTGGGATTATTTTGATTAGGTTAGGTGTTGAAAAAAATTTTTTTTGGGGTTCGGGTTGGGTTAAAACCTTTTCAACTTGATTTGATAAAAAGAATACATATATTTGTAATTTTTCCCATCTTTGTACGTAGTGCAGTGCCCACCCTCTTTCTTTGACAAAATCCCCAAAATCACTAAATCTCATTCTCTCTCTCTCTTTCCCCCACCTCTTAAGATTGCCACCACCATATGGCCTAACTTTACCATCATTCTCCTATTATCGATCACTTGCCATTCTCCATGGTGTATCGTTGGGTCTTCTCCTTCTCTTTGAAAAAAATCCCTTTATATATATTTGCTTCTCGCTAGGTCAGCTATTGGATTTTTTTTCTAATCTATTTTAATTGCTTTTGAATGTTGCATTTTTAGTTAAATCCTTGGTTTTGATTCTTGAATGCATATGGCTACTTGAATTTGAGAAATAATTCTTCCAAAATGAACTTTAAGCCAAAAACATGTTTCCTTGTGAATTGAGGAATTTTTTCTTTTCAACTTTCTAGGTTGGATTTTGATTTTTGTTATTTTCATTAGAGATAGTTGTTGGTGGGTGTTGGTTTAGAAAATGGTGTCTAATGATCTTGCTTTAAATTAGGTCATATAAGTTCTACGGTCGGGCCCAAAAATTTTGGGTTGATTAGTTTGAGGACAAAATTTTAATTATGGTCAAGTCAATTTAGGAAGATACTTATAGTTTGGGTCTCAAGTTAGTTGGGTTGAATTTGATTCGAATCAAACTAATGCACACCCTACATATCTAATCATGACAACCTAATATTCAATTACAAGCATTCAAATCAAATAAGGAACATTAGAAATTGAAGAAATGGAGAGGAAAACAAGAAAACTAGAAAGAGTGGTGTAAGAGAAACCTGCTCTTCCATTATCATCCCGAGGAAGCTCACTAATATTCCTCATAAAAGGCAATCACTGCAAATCTCATCCAAAAAATAAAAATAATAACAATTTTCACAACACATTCGATTAAGAGCTCGGTATTACCACTTTTCTCAATCTAAAAAATGAAATTAAAAACAAAGAAAATTTGAAAAATCAACGAATGAAAAAAAATAGGGTCAAATTTATCTATGGTCATTGGACTTACACTTAATCATCCAAAAGCAACTGACTTATTTTTCGTAACTTAAATGTCACTGAACTTATCATCTTTTTGAAGAAAAGTCATCTTGACCAATTTTTGACGATAATTCTTGCCAAAATGCTGACGTGGCATGTCACTCATATGTCTAAACACATGTGGCACGATACATCTGCAACCATATCATCGAAAGAGGTCACGTATGTCCAGGTATATGACGTGGCGTGCTGACATGTCATGTGACATGGCATCTTCCGGTGATGTGACGTGCTGACATGTCATGTGATATGATCTCTTTCGATGACATGGCTGCTGACGTGTCATGCTGCTTGTGTCTAGGTATATGACATGACATGCTATATCAACATTTCGACAAGGATTATTGTCGAAAATCAGTCAAGATGACTTTTCTGTAAAAATATGATAAGTTTGGTGGCATTTAAGTCACAAAAAATAAGTCAGTTACTTTTAGGCGATTAGACGTAAGTCCAGTGACTATGGATGAAATTAACTCTGAAAAATAAGAGTAAAACAAGAAAATAAGATTAAAAGGAAAACGCTTGAAATTGGAAAAAAGGTCAATATATTTATTAAAATAATTAAAATATAATTATAAATGAAGTGATAAATTTTTTATTAAGAAATTTAGTAGGATTTAAATAGTGAAAATATCATCATAAGTAATAATAAATTTCAGTTAAATAATTTCAATAAAATTAACTTTTAAAATTTTTTATAATCTATTTTTTTTAATTTTTTAAAAAAACAATATTAATTTTAAGAATAATGATGATGTTCTGAAATAACAATAATAATAGCAGCATCAGTAGGAGATTTTATCCAATATATATATATATATATATTAGTAGAGATCAAATTTATATAATTTCAAGTAAAAAATATATTTGAAATAACATTCAAAATTAAAATACTAGGGAAATTTCGTCCCTACTTTTTACAAATAACGTATAAAGTGATAGCGACGGATTTTTTTTACACATGGTAGTCCATCGCTAGAATGGCTTAGTAGCGATAAAACGACTGACAATTTTGGTTATCTATATGTCTTAAATGCTTTTCTTTATATGTATGTTTAAGCTTTCAAACTTTTATAAATTATCTGCAATATGTATTTTGGATTTTTGAATTTTAACGTTTTTATTTGTTAGATTCTTTTATTTTTAAAATTTGATATTAAATTTCTATTTTAGATGGAACTGAATTTCTTATATTTTTAACTGCTTTTTTTTTATATATTTTAGATGTAACCGACGGAAATAAAATACGCATTTTATTAATCTTGTATAAGATCAATTTAAAATGACCATATAATCCACCAAAATATAAAAAAAAATAGTAAAAAATATACAATCATTTTAAATATACAAAAGGTGATGAGTTTTTTTTTAATATTTATGTCTTAGCGAGTCTTATGATAATTTGAAGTTGATTTCATGAGGTATTAACAAAGTATGTGCTTCAATTCAATTAGTACCGTTTGAATTGAACCTAATATAAATGATCCAAAAGATACAAATATTTAATGTAAATTTTTAAAAGTACAGAAATTTAACGAAAAACTTTAAAATCAAAGGAGGAAAAAAGTGTTTTTCTAAATTCTATCCCATGATTGAGAGAATTTTATATCACAAGATATTAATATATGTAGAGACAAGATTCTCACAAATAATGACTAGAATGTAGTGTCAAAATTATTTCCTTATTAGTTACCTATCAAACATATGAAATTCTATCCACCAAAAAATTAATTGTCTCAAGAAAAGATAGAGAGATCAATAGAAAGAATACAAAATTTAATTAGGTGGAAAAACAATATGTTCTTTAAAAATGATTTTGAAATGAAAATTTCAAAATATTTATTATTGAAATAATGTTGTAAACCACTATAAAATTTTAAAAAAATATTAAATTTCAAAATTACCAAGTAAATTCAAGGCTAACTAGACTGCTCATAAAGTTAGAACAGAATTCAAATGGTGTCGTTACTAAATATCTACCATTCTGGATCAGTAAGATAGGTAAGAGTTAAAGAAAACAACTAACCCCTATTAAAAAGATAAAACTAGTAAAAATGATAAAAGTATTAAATTGTGTGAATTGTTGGAGAGAGCTTCGAGGTTTCCTACTTATAAGTTTGAATATTTGTCCATTCAAATACAATCTATTCGACTTTCTATATTCACACAACTTTCACCACCACAAGAATTCTCTATCGTTATCATTGATCTACCTTCTAATTAAATGAATAAGAGGTGACAAATGGATGGCTTAAGTGAGTTTGGATTGGACCATAAATGAATGGATCATAAATAGATCAATGCTCAAATGGATTGGACGGATTTAAACCGATCCATGTATTTAATACATGTTGGTTAATTTCTCATTGGCTCAGCTATCCTTATTTTAATTTTCCACCAAAATTATTCCAAAACTTTTTAAATATTATAATTAAGATGTTTAAAAAATTTTAAGTCAATCGGAGTTCATTTCGATAGATTTCAGGGTATCGAAACATTTTTGGCCGATCCAAAATTTTTAAATTTTAAAATTGTCCAAAATTTTTTTTTTGGAAATTAATATTCATTATTCTAAGATGTTTCATGTGATTGGAATAATTTTCGGAAGTCCGTGGAATATTTTCAAGTCAGTCAAAGTTAGTTTGATCCCTTTTTAGTTGCTTGACTTGTTTTTGTTTTTAACTTTTGGAGAACTATTTGACCTCAATTTTAACTCAAATTATATCACCGTACTCGTCATAAAATATACTTTATAATGACGATATACATTTGTTTTGGACATCGGAGGACCCGAGGTGGTATTATTCACCCTTGGTATAACTATTTATCATCGAAAATACTATTCATACCGATAGTGGTTCCAAGACATTATAGATGGCGAGGGTGGAAGGGATAGATGATTTTGAGAGAAAGAGAGAGGGGGAGGAGAACTAGATTGAGTGAAAGGGATGAGACACATTGGGTCCAGATAGGTCGCATATAGTCCAAATGTGGATCAACATATTTGAATTACTTTTTTAATGAAATTAATATTTTTATAAATTTACATGATACAAAAAATAGTGCAATAAAAAATATTGATCCAAATATGTTGGATAACCTAAATCGGTCAAATGGGTCAGATGGATTATATTGTGGCCCAAATAGGCACATATAGCCTAGATATGGATCAACTTATTTGACCTATTTTTTTGATAAAATTAATACTTTTATACAATAATGTAATATAAAAAATACTGCAATAAAAAATATTGGTTCATATATATTGGATAGCACAAATGGATTGGCTAGGGCAGATGGGCCATATTATTGGCCTAGATGATCATCATAATCCTACATCCAATGGACATGTAAGCCTTTTTGAGTCTATAGGCTTGGTTTTTCAAGATTGCATACAAGAGTTAATAATTTTGGAGTGTCATTTGATAGAATTTTCCCCATTGCCATGTGTAATTTAATTCATTTTTCTTTAAAAGTAATGGATTCTTTGGAGGACTTTTACAAAAAAATTGCTTAAAAAAATGGGGTTCTCTTTCAAAATATCATTTCCTTTTAAAAATACCCTTTTTTAGGTTTCCATTTTTTTTAAACACCCCTCTTTTAAAATATCATACTTAACTTGTTTTACAGTTTCACTCACTCACAAACTCCTTCATTCTCATCTTATTTAAAGTCATCCTCTTATTGATTCTCTTACTCTGTCGATGATCTCCAGTCAGGTATGCTTCCAGTTGTCATCTCTTATTTTTATATTCACATAAACGAGTATCGTTGTTAATTATAAAGTTGAATGTGAGTTTAAGTGTCATTTTGGAAGTCGAATTTGGATAAAATCGGATCTTATGATATTACCAATATTGCAATTTACATACCAGTTTTAATATTACACTTTCTACTTAATAAGGATTTTCTACATAATTAAAGGGATTTGTTTCTAATTTTCTACACAATGTACATTTATGCTATTTGAGTTATATTTTTTTTGTTAAATTTGAGGTATTCATGAACTTTTTTCATGTTTAAAATCTTCAATATAAAAGATATAAGTAACATTTTGGATGTTGAATATGGAAAAAATAACATTTTGGATGCTAAATCTGCTTCTGTTGTTTCATTTATTGTTCACAAAATGTTTGTTAAAATGTCTATATGAACTATTTGATATGAGAATTAATATTTAAGTTGAGATATTTTTACATATTTATTTTAAATCATATTTTTATTTCTAGTGTTTGATCAATTTTGAAATTTGATGATTAAACTTGATAATTAGTTGTGGAGATGTTGTGTTAGTTTCTAATGAAATTTATCAATATTGTGTTTTATCAACTATTCAATGTAGACTGTTTAGCATTTCTCATTGTTGGAATTTGATGGAATATCAGTTTTGATTAATCATAAAGGAGAATGGAATGATGATAACAACTTTGAAGGTTTTGAAGTTAAAGGAGCATTAATTGCAAATGCTTGCAACAATGAACATCTTATGGGAATAATATGTGATCAATTGAAAATCAATTTAGAATATACCCATTTAAATGTAAAATATCTTATAAAAGACTATCCATTTGAAATAAATAATGATAATAGTATGAAGTGTTACTTGGAATTGAAGAAGAGAGAGTCAAATGTTACAACATATCCTTTATGTATTACATTGATTAAGAAATGTTAGAAGCTCAATCTTAATTAAATATATGTATTATACATTTCAAAACAAAAACTAGATTTTCATATGTCAGACCAAATTCCAAATAATGGTTTTCAAATTTAGATTGGCATACATGGTGTACCAACTAGTATACTAAATTCTAGATCATGGTTTTCAAATCTGCAATTTGATATATCGACTGGTATGCCGGTATACTAAATTCCATATCATGGTTTTCAAATCTAGATTTTGGTATACCAGCTGGTATACCAACCGATATACCAAAATCCAGATCATGATTTTCAAATATAGAATTTGGTATATCAACCGGTATACCTGGTATAGTGGTCGATATACCAAAATCTAGATCATGGTTTTCAAATATAGAATTTAATATATCAACTGGTATACCCGATATACCAAAATCTAGATCATGGTTTTCAAATCTAGAATTTGAAATTGGATTTTTAACATACCTTAGTATATTTGGTTGCTAGGATGCAAAATAGCATAGTTCTTTCGTATAGTTGTGTTTACTTTTTCTTACCTTTATGGAAATTTTTTTTTGATTTTTATAGTGTTATTTTTCACTTTTGGTTGTTTTTGTGTTTGTAGGTTCTCTTTGTTATTATGCATTCTTTAGAGTGCATTTGGATGGTTTTATTTAAAGATTGATGTTTAAAGAGCAAAGGAAGAAAGATTGGGGCTGTGCTAACTCATGATGGATCGTGCCTACTTGTGGTGGGCACTAAAGGTGCCGACTTAAGCCTAACTCGGCACAATGGTGCCGAGTCATCCTCACACCCATTCATCACACCTTTGCACATTAACACCTATTTGCAAGAGGCATAAGTTGGGATATCTAAAGGCATATAAATACATGAATTTGACTCTATTTTGGGGATGGAAAAACAATAACAAACAACAATACAAGAAAAAAAAGAGCATGGAGAAAAGACATAGCCAAAAGGACAAGAAAGATATCAAGAGGTCTATTGAATATCAATTAACTTCCTATAGAGCATTGAAGAGTTCATCAAAAAAATCTATTCTCTTCTCTCTAATTATTTGTTTAATGTTTCGAATACTTATTTTTTATTATTTAATTTTTGATATTATGTATTTTGGCTAATTCTTTGTTTATTAGAATTTTAAGGATGAAGTAATCCTAAGAATTGCATTTTTATAATACATGAATGATTTAAATTCAATTGAGTTTTGGAATGTGTTATATATGCTTGATCACCATGTATAATTTGCTAATCAAATATTTATAATGAGAATTATGACATTTTGGTGGAAATGCAATTGAATTTATTTAAGGGATAGGAATATGCTTGGAAATAAGAATTCCATTTAAGGGGTTTAAGAATTGGAATAAAACTTAATAGTTTTCATTTATCTTTGCAATATCATGAGAGTGCTTGTAAGCTCTAAATGGAAACACCCTTACTTGACAACGAGGGTTGCTTTTAAGGATCATTGGCTATATTCTCTAATTGTTGCATGTGTCTATATGTTTGTTAACAATTATAGTTCTTGATTAATTCTTATTTGTAATTCTAATATACATTTCTTGAATATGAATTAGTACACTTATAATAACATTAGTAATTCGTAATTTTTGTAATTTTAGGAAAGTTAAAACATTTAATATTTTTTATTATATTTTTCTATCCATTTAATATTTATTTTATTAATATAAAATTACCCCAAAATTTTCTAGTGTTCAACACCTTACCTACTCCATACTTAGTCTTGGAGACTAGGATAATAAATTAACCCACACCAAATTTTTGGCGCCTTTGCTTGGAAATTTTGTTTTGAATTTTTATTAACTTAGGGTAAATAAAGGTTGGTTTAGGCTTTAATTTTATATACTTATTTTTATAGTTCTTTAATTATTGTATTGAAATTATTTGTTTTATTGTGATTTCCTTATTTATGAGATGTAGTAGAAGTACTAGCAATATTCTACAATTTGATCATAAAATTGAAAAAATTTTACGTGCTTTTCAAAGAGAACAAAGATAGCAAAAGGCAGAAGAACAAAGTTTGAATAATATGTCTGATTTAAGAAGAAGAACGTTTGGCAATTTTGCCATGCTCGACATAATGGGTAGTCTTGGATAGATTGTGGCTTCATCGATTGCGAACAACAATGTGAAGCCCCAACTTAGGCCCTAGTAGAAATGTGCATGATTAATTGATATTATAATTAATTGACGTCTAATTAAATTAACAAAATGAAAGTTAGGGATAAAAAGGGGCAAAGTTTTAATTTTACATTATGTAACATATAAGTAAAATTAAAGCATGGTAAATGATTAAGGATGTAATTGTATTAAATAAATAAGAATTTATGGGTAACTTTAAAAGGAAGGAAAACTAGTGGGCAGAATTAAGAATTATTTGTGAGGGAAAGAGTTAAGTGTTATTTACATTTTCCCTCCACTCAGCCTATCTAGAAATTTCAAGAAAGAGAAAGATTGGAGAGGGAGTATATGTGATGGTTGGCCATTCATAAGGGAAAAATACAAATTTCATTTCTTTTTTTTCTCTCTCTAAAAATTAGGCATTTTTCTCTAATTAATTCTCTTAATTTTGTTGTAATGTGTTAATGAAGGGTTTTGAAGTTAGGTTTGTCCAAAGGTAACGGGTTCAACAATCTATCTCCTTCATTCATCTTCTTCTTTGATTAATTTAATAGATTCTATTAAGGAGAACAATTAGGGATTAATGCATAAATATAATTCCCTATAGAAGGTGAAGTTAACAAGAACAAAGGGAATGAGGTATTAAAGGATTGAAGAATGAGTTTAGGCTTCAACAGAGGTATAGGAACCATTAATTAAATCTTTAAATGCATATGTATGATTCTGCTAAATTTAGATGAGAATACAACTTAGATAGGATGAACGAATCTGGGTTTTACATGTGTATGATTCTATTGAATTTAGATGAGAATACAACTTAGAATGGTTGAATTCCAAATGCTGCATGTATAATTTCGACTCAAAGAAAATTAATTTATTGGTTTAAGAAGTTAAAATTTAGTTATGGTCTTGTTAAAAGGACAAAAATCAGATTTGATTGCAGTTTTTCTTCTCTTCCTATTTTTAGAGAAGATACTTTGTTTTACAAAAAATTTTCTAATATAAATGTTTATCAAAGTGATTTGAAAGTATATGATTAAAGAGTTAAGATGATTCTTGGGCTATTGAATGTATGGTTCTTGAAATCAAGTTTTATTAAGTGATAAAATTGCATGCAAGATGAACTCTGAGTTGTGTTGTTGGTTTTCATGAGCAGAAGAGATGAGTTCCTCGATACTGCTATGCTCATAACTCCTATTGTGCTCACGACACTGCATGTATGTCTCCTTCTTTATTTTTCTCTTTTTTTTCTTCCTTCACCTATTGGCCTTCACTATCATGCTCGCGGCTTAACACGTTTATTTTCTTGTTCAATTTCCCATTATTTCTAATATAACAACACAATAACATCTGAATTGTTGAAGTTCATAGCAAATATAGTATGCATGATTCTATTCTTTTAAGATGTTTTAGGAGTGCAACCAAAAGAAGTTAGAGTAATTTAAAAATGAAGATTTGGCACATAATATGGTATAAATACATGGAAGAATAATAACACCATATTGTACAGCTAATTATGAATCTGAAGAAACATGTTCATATAGCAAGCATATGAACAAACATGATGTTTATTAATTACTTGAAATAGCATAAATATGCCTACATGCTTATAATTTTATGTTTTCATGTAAAAATTTATAGTTACAGTGTTGTATATTTATAGATATATGTATAAATATTTGAGATTATACGTCCATGTATATATTTGTAAGTGTATAAGATTATACAGTAAAGCCATAAGCATGATAATTGAAATGTATATGAAATTAATTTAAGCTACGAATAGAGTTCAGTCGTGGATAGATAGGCATGCCTATAGAGAAAGAGTTACAGCTGCTATAACCTGACCTTGTTTAGGTCCACAGTTGTTCCCATTTAGGACCATAGTCTGACCCCATTTGGATCCACAGATTCGATATCTTTGGATATCCACACAGCTTAATACCTATAGGCATTTAATTAACTGACACCTACGGGTATCTACATTTTCTGTTATCTACACCTACAAAACTTAGGCAGGTAAATTGTAAGAAATGTAATAAAAGCTTAAATATACATATTTTATCAATGAACCCATATGTTTATGTTGTTATATATATATATATATATATATTCAGTTTTGGTTTGTATGCTTAACCATGAACTTTGTTCTTATTATTATTACTATTAATATTATTGTTATCATTTAGAATGCTATATTATTATTTATGTTATGAAGTGTTTGTTGATGACTGTTGTGAGTGGTCATCCATAATGTTTTGTTCCCCACTAAGCTTTATAGCTTAGCACGGGTTGTTTATCCATGTAGGTTCTCCAGTTAGGGCTTTTGCTCAAGGATGTAATTCTGCATTAGGAAGGCCAACATAAATTTGGAAGAGAAGTTTGATGTATGAAGTTATTGTTTAATCTTTTTGTATAACTTTTCCATCAAGAATAGTATATAAGTAAGGATGTATATGATATGAAATTTTGTATTGTAAAAAGTCTCACTTTTGTAATTATAACAGTATATGCATAAACTTATGATTTGAAATAATTTTTATTAAGATGAATATGTTTAGTATGTAAAATGAGATAAAATATATGGCCTTAACATGTACCCTAAAAGGATATATGCATGTTTAAATGATATTACGATCAATATATGTTTGGTTAGCTAATGCATTGTAAGTGGGACCTAAAAGGAATTGTTTTGATAAAGTAAGGGCAATATGGCCATTTTAAAATAAGTTATACATGTGTTTAATTGGAGAAAAATGTTAATAAGGGGTTAAATTGAAAATCAAGAGAGAAATTTTAGGGGAAGATATAACAAATTGAAGAGAAGTAAGGAGCTAAGTGAAATTATCCTTGGCCAACAAAGTGAACCAATGGGAAGGAAACACTTAATCTCCCTAGATTATTCTTAAAAGATGAAGAAATTTAAAGGGATTTGTCTTAAAGGGATGGCCAGCCACTCCAAGGGTTGAAGGCAACCATTCCTCTCCCTTATTTTCCCCTAAACAAACCCCAATTAACCCTTCAAAATTTAACCAATCAATTGGAGGAAAGAGAAATTAGTGGTTAGGCAAATTGTAAGGTAAAAATTCTCTTTTTCTTCTCCTTACTTTTGATTCAAGAAAGAAGCAAATAAAAATTTAATTTGAAAGAGTAAATGATTGTTTATATGTGCGAATGTGATTGACAATATAAATAATTGTTGTTGTTGTGGTTGTTGTAAGAGAAGGATGATTTGTGCCATAGAAAGTGTAGTAGTTGAAATCTGCTTAGGGTTCATATGAGTGAATTTTAGCGTAAAGTTCATAACTAATTTTGTAGATGTCTGATTGATTTGATTCTAGTTTGAAATGACATATAAGACATAGATATACAACTTTTTAAAAGAAACCAAGACCTGAATCTATCTCTAAAGCTCTCAAAATTTAGCTTAAATTTCAGTGGTGTCTGTTGCCCTACTAATGGGAGCAGATTGTAATGTTTTATTGATATATTGAGATTTAGAGGACATAATTGAGTATTTTTGATGTTTTGGAAACTAGAGACATAGTAAAACAACTTTGTAGAAAGACCATTTTTCCATAAAAACATCATTTACTAGGTAAAAAATGACATACAAGTTGGAACTGTGAGTCTGCCTCTAGACAGAATGGACCTCATGGTCAGTAAGTATAATCTACTGACCATGACATAGTTCAAATTCAGTCCAAAATAAAAATGAAACTTATTTCACAGTCAGCAGGTATTACTTACTGACCGTGATCCCCCTCCCGTAACCTAAGGCATGGTCAACACTCTTTTGGTATTGATCATAAGGTAGTTCAAAATCAGTACATAACTTAAATGTCATCTATGTCACGATTAGTAGGTATAAGCTGCTAATTGTGATCCTTACTTGTTCCTGCTTAAAGTTGAACTTAGGTCCCAAATGGTTACCAAAGCTTGTCTCAACCTCCCTAAATACTTTTAAACCCCTTTAAACATAAAATCAAGAGTAAAATGTGACATAAGATGAATATAAAACATAATAATTTAGTGAAGTAAAGTTAAGGACTAAGCTACAATGCATAATAATTTATACAATTAATGAATATGAATAGTTAAATTAGCAATGTTAGATGAATGATTAATATGTTGTATTGTATCTCTAGTGTATTTGAATATGAATGACATGATATAGTGAAATGGCTGCATGCTATATTAAGTGTATTGATGCCATACTTCTAAATGTAAGTGATTATTGATTTATTAAAGCCTTAATTTCATATGGTAGTGAATAGATAGGCATGGCTATAAAGGGGATAGTGATTGCAGCTGCCTAGTGATATGATACCTTAAGGTGTCACCTGATTCGAGATTATTATGTCTCACCTATACGATACTATTTATTAATGTCACCCGATCTAAAACTAGTATGTCTCACCCGTACAATATTGCATGTCACTGTCGCATGTTTGTACCCATTATCCATCATTAATGAGAATTTAGGCGATGAAAGTGATTTGATTTGACATGTATATTGATAAATGATAAAAGTGTAAATGTTCTAAGTGTTCCAGGATAATGTTAACATATCTGATTGATTATTGAAGTGCCAATGTTATTAAATAGAAAATATGTTACTATTCAATATTCATGTGTATTGTGATAAGACGGTGTGTACTGGTCTTTATATGCTATTATGTTATATTTTATGGTGAATTGCATTGTTTTTACTCTCCATTGATCTATCACTCAGTATGGATGTTTTTCCTATGTAGGTACACAGGTGTAAATCTGAGAGATTACTTTTCGATCAACATTTGGGGGCCATTAAGAAAAGAACAAGTGAAGACCAATTTTGGTAGTTTAGTTATGGTTGTATTTTGTTTAATATAAAGAATGTCAAATACATGTAATAAACTACTTGTACATATGTTTTGAGTATGTATACATGTGTACTTGAGTAATTAATTTAATAAGTAATATGTAAATAAAGGTAATTAGAGTGAGCGTTACATAAAGCTTGGAAATAGTAACTTGTGTAAATGTATGATAATCAGTATAAAGAACAAAAGAATAGTATGAAGCTTGGTTAATGATATATCAATGATGATAGAAATAAGTTGTTAGGTAGAGGGTGTTACAGATAACTTCAAAATAAAGCCAAGTATCATTCAAATGGTACAAAATAATCAATTTGTAGATTTATAAGGAAAAGATCCATATGCTCACATATTGGCTTTCCTTAATGTGTGTGCAACCTTCAAGATCAATAGTGTGACATATGATACAATAAGGCTTAGGCTTTTCTCATTTTCAGTTAAGGATAAGGCACAACTTTTGATTGCTAGTTTGCTTAGCAAATCAATCGCAACTTGAGACTAATTAAAACAAGCATTTCTTCACAAATATTTTCCATCATACAAGACTGTTAAGTTTCGTAATGAGATCACAACTTTCAAGAAAAATGTAAGACAATTTATGCAGCTTAGGATAGATTTAAGGACCTTTAAAGGTTCCACACCATGATTTGTTGAATTGGATGATGCCTTAAATTTTCTACAATAGGCTAACGGATGAGAATAGGAATATTGTTAATGCAACTTTTAGTGGAAAATGGATGGATAAAACAACTAAAGAGGTTGTTTCTTTACTAGAATAACTTGCATCTCAAAGATACATGGCGATAAACCAACAATGGAAAAAGGAAAAGAAGTTTTAGAGCTTGACAATATCAATTTATTGACTGTAGAGGTAGATACTCTCACCAAAATGGTAAGTAAATCTTAAATTAATTCTTTAAAAAGTACTAATGTTATTTGTGAGTTGTGTGGAGGATCTCATTTATGTTCTCAGTGTAATGTAAGTTCTAATGAAGACTTCAATTATGTACAAGGAACTTTTAACCAAAGGGTGAGATTGAACTTAAACTCTTATAACCCTCAATGGATAAATCATCCTGAATTTTCGTGGTCAAATACATCCTCTCAACCACAAAACCCACCCGAATTTCTCATGAAACAAGCTTTCAACCCTCCACAACCCAAATCAAACCTTGAAACTCTCATGAAACAATTCATTAACCAATAAATTACTACCAACAAACAAAATAAGGAGCAATTTAAGTAAATTAACTCTAAGCTTGAACAACTTGCTACTCATAATCGTATTCTCAAAATACAAATTGCTCAACAAGCCTCTACCTCTAACTCTAAACCCCTGGAAAAGTTTCCTAGTCAACTAGAATTTGCATTAAAAGAGATTTGCCAAGACATTACGTTGAGGGGTGGTAAAAAGGTTGAAAACATAATTAGTAAAAGTAATAAAGTGGATGATGACGATGATGATGTGATAGAGGTTAAGGTTAGTAGGGAAATGAAGATGTGGTTGTTAATAGTAAATATGATGTTGAAAATATTAAAAAAGGGTAAAAAATAAGATGTTATACCAATCAAAGATGATAAACCAAAGGTAGATTTTAAAACACTACATTTTCCTCAAAGGTTCATAAGACGTAGCCTAGATAAGTAATTTGGAAAATTCCTTAATTATCTCAAGGAAATCACCATTACCTTACCATTTATGGATGCCATTAGAGACATGCCAGCATATAGTAAGTTTTTAAAGAATATCACTACCCATGAAAGAAAGCTTGAAGATTATGGTCTAGTTTCTTTAGTTGAAGAATCCAAAGCTACGTACTTTAAATCTCCACCAAAGCTTAAGGATTTTGGTTCTTTTTCTATTTTTTGTATAATTGGTGGTACTCATTTTGATAAAGTTTTGTGTGATATTGATTCTAATGTTAGCCTCATACCTTATTCTATCTATAAAAGGCTTGACTTGGAAGAACTTAAGCCTACAAATATGTGTCTTTCAATGGCATATAAATCTATCACTTATCCATTTGGCATTATTGAAAATTGTTAGAGAGTATGCCCTAGAGCCCATGTAATAGGGATGTTTTTCATATGTATAAAATTTATATTTTTATTAAAAGGCATCATTCATTTATTAATGCTATGTTTAAATACATGAGTTTGAAAATCTTAAATTAATAAATGAAGTCCTAGATATTATAAACACAGTGCAAAGGCAATCATGAAGTTGTTCATGATGTGAGATGTCTATTGCATGCAAATGTCTTAATATCTAAATATCCTTAGTCATAGAATTAACAAGATAGGACATTGTTAATTCGGACAGACTAGCACATGTTATGCTTTTTGAATGGTTCAAGCAGTGGTTCTCATAACTGTGATTATGAAAGATAATCAAAGCTAACATGTGGATGCTTGTTAGAAGAACAAGTTCATTGGAGACCTACAAAGAGAATCCTCACATAGATATTAAATCTATGTCAGTGAGGAATCTCTTCATAGCAGTTGTGCAAGTATCCTTAGACTTGAGATCACCAAAGTTATCTTAAGTAGCAAGTGGTACACTTTGACTCCATAACTGATTACTTCCAACTGGGAGTGAACATAGTTAGGAGATTGGGTATATCATGACCTACTTGAAGATAGTTGAGTGATTGACAAAGGATTCACCATCCCAGATTTAACAAGGGAAGTTATCTCGCATGTTTCTATGATTGCCTTGTTCAGAGAATCTCTGGCCAGAGTAATATGCCAAGATGGATAGAGATCCATAAAGGGAATTTTGGGAACAATGGTTAAATTAATAGAACATACATAATTAGATTTATATGAGTTGATAGAAATCCACACTCAGAATCTAATTGAGATAAGAGTGGTGAAAGGAGTAATTGCACGGTAACTGTTTCTATAGAAGGGTATAGTCAAACCACATGAATTTCCTGACATTTGGGTAGTCATTATGCCTAGCTAGAGGCCAATCATGACTTGTATAATGATGTATCAAAATATCAATAGAGATTGATAAAATGATTTAAAGGAGTTTAAATCATGTGAGTTTTGAGAAAAATTTACAATTACATATTATACTGCCAACATGGATAGGAACCCAATAGGTCACACACATATAGAGAAAGGATAAAATGGTAAAATGACAAGGATAATAATATTTGATATTATTATGAAGGAAGAAAAGTGAATATGATAATAATTAATTAAAGAGTTTAATTAATTATGATCAAGTAAAATTATCCGTGGAACTTTTGAGAAATATTCTGTAAATTGGATCTAAATCAAATAATGTATTTCATGATTAATTATTATTGTCTTATAAGTGTTATAAGAATACTATAAGTGTTATAGGACTGATATAATAATTAATAGGTCCATTGGAGGAATTATTAAGGGCTAGAGGAATAAAGAAAGTTGGTGGAAGCCATTCTGTAAGGGCCACACGCCAACTCCATACAGAAGGGCTTAGAATGATTTTTCTTGGACAAAATTAATTTATATATGTTACATAAGTGTTATAGAACTCACATATTTAATTTGGTTGGATTTGGAATCCATTTGGGTATTTAAATCCAATTAGATGCACAAAGGGTCTAGTTTGTGGATTTTTTGCATGGTCTTTTATGAAAAGATTTAATTTGGATTTAATTAAGCCCAAATGATTATAATTAATTCCAGAGGCTCAATTACTAATTCTCCAGCAATTTTAAAGATCCCAATCTCATTAAGGAGTTGGAATTTTAACCTAACTATAAAAGGCCAACTAATGAGAATTAGGGTTAAGCGATTAAAACAAAAAGAAAGTCTTTTCTCTTATTCTCTCTCTCCTTTTTACGCCAACTCTAAGCTAGCTTCTTGGAATTTCGGCCAGCCCTAGTTAAACACCAATTTGTTGGTTTAATTTATCCCTCTCTAGTGTGGATTACTCATTGGAGGTGTTCGATTTTGGACACTGTGGTTTACGACAACCCGGTGGAAGTAAAATCAACTATTCAACAAAAATCAAAGGTGATTTTTCTTATTCTCATATAGTCATATTGTGTATTCATGGCAAGATCAGATCTAATGGTTAAAAAAATTTTAAAATTCCGCTCATGTATGTGATGCATGTAACCGTTAAAATCCAACAAAAATGTGCCAACTAAAGTGGGTAAATTTGTTATACCTACTAAATTTGTTAGCTTAGATATGGAAGAAGATATTGAGATCTCTATTTTGTTTGGAAGAATCTAAATAAGAAATTTTTTCATGATATGATTGTATTTTTATGTTTCTAACATATGGTATTCAAAAATTCACAATTAATCACTTGTAATAATAAAATTTAAATTATATTTTGTAACTTATTATTAGGATATTTGTGATATATATTAATATTTGATGAATATTTTTTTAATTTTTATACAATAGTATTTAAAAATTATAGTAATTGATAATATTTTAAAAATAGAAAAAACTGGGTTGCACCGATCAAACCACGAACCTCCAGACTTGCCGGTTCTTTATCCGATCCGGTTTTAATAACATTGTCACTTATGAAGTTGCTTAAGTTGCAGCTACCTTGTACTCTCCTTGATCAGCTTTTGTTAGCTATCTCATTAAATTTAAGATTTCATGCTTTATTACACAATAGAAGATATAGGTAAAACACACCTATATATAATAAGTGATCAACATAAACATGGCCTTACTTTTGACTCCTTTTTGAAAGTTACAATAAAGTACTCCCTTCGTTCTTTTTTATCAATCACTTTTATTATTTTCACTAGGATTAAGAAATAATAAATAGACTTAAATTTAGTATTAAATTACGTTATTAAGACTAAATTATCAAATATTATTGGTTCTGACTTTATTGGAAAAAAATAAATTAAAAAAATAAATTATATTGCATTGAAAATCTAAAAAAGACAAATAAATAGAATTTGAATTTTACTCAAAAATGACAGATAAAAAAAATGGAGGGAGTAGCAATTATAATAAATTCATATACTCATTTCCCATGGTAAACAATTAATACTATATTGAATAATACCAGTAACAAGCTTGGTTTACCCCCCAATGGTGCAATATTAGGGTTTTCATGGGAAATGTATATTTGAATGTATCGACTCAATTTTTTGTTAGACAATAGACTAATTGTGGTATATATCGACATTAGTACTTGTAATTACTACCTCTTTTTTTTTTCTATGCATCACTTTTCAAAATTTAGGAAAAATTTTAATGCACTTTTCCTACTTTACCCTTGTCTTTATATTCTAAATGTTTTATATGTTTCTTATTATTTTTTTCTATGTTGATTAATGAAAGGACAATATAGTCAATTATAAATTTTTTAATAATATTGCTATGTATTAGTTATTTTCTAAACATGTCTACCATTAGTCACCAAAATGAGGTTTAAAGAGGAATGATGGCGGTGGTGGTAGTAGTAGTATTAGTAAAATATAATTTGCTTAGACTAACTGTAATATAGTAGTAATTAATTTTTAAATATTAAAGTAAAATATAATTTATTTAGACTAACTATAATAAAATAGTAATTAATTTTATAATATTAAAACGAGCTACTTGAAATTAAAGCCATGGTAAAAAGTCTAGATACAAGTTAAAATTTGATACATGAAATTTCCTTCCATGTCCTACTTAATCCCCTCTTAAAACTTCCATGTAAAATCCAATCTTGTTAAAGTCAATGTTTTGAAACTCGGTTTGACCCGAGCAGTCAAACTGATTGGATAGTAACTCGATAATAAAATTGAATTGGTCCAACATAATACTCGAAAAATAAAAAAATTCGGATTGAATTAGGTTGGATCGGTTTGAATCGGGGTTGATCAGGTTGGATCGAAAAATCGATTTGGACCTTAAAAACTTTTCAGAAAAAATAAAATTAAAAAATTAAAAATAATTTGCTTATTTTATTATATCTCATACGTATGGTTGGAGAATTATACATTTATATAATTTGATTTATTTTTCTTATTATAATTAATCAAATTTGAATTATAGATTTATATAATTTGATTTATTTTTCTTATTATAATTAATCAAATTTTAATTTTTACCCCATTTAATTTAGCTTGTAAAATATTTTTACATGAAATTATATCTTTTTCTGCATAGTTCAGTGTTATTAATTACATTTATTCAAAGAACTTGCGGTAGTTTGTACATATGTTAAATAAATTTATTTGAATGTTTATTTTTGAAATTACGTGGATTTATTTGGATATTTATTATTTAAGATAATTTATTTGATTTTTGTATTTACATAATTTATTGGACTTAAAATTAATATTTTTATATTGATATTTGGTAATTAATAGATTTTTGAATGTATTTTTACATAGTACATGTTTAATTTTTTGTAAATAGTTATATTTAAAAAAATAATAAAAATTCTAAGTCGATTCAGTCGAACCAATTGACCCATGACTCAGTTGGCAGTCTGAGTCGACTACTGAGTCAAGTTTCAAAATATTGGTTAAAGTTGAATTGCACAGACTGGAGGGTATCACCTTTCTAAACTTTGAAATGTTTCATAAAGTCTATCTAACCTGCTCGAATATTAGCGCTCTAGTATGGCTTTGTCGTATGATTTGGTGTGACATTCATGCACGTATACCTGATGATGAATGAGAGAGCAAAATATCTATCCAAGTCTGTAACTAAAAACTTCTTGAGGTACAAGTCCACAACTCGGTTTCTAATATTGACAGTTGCCTCATTTGAATTCAATGGCTAAGTATTGCATTGCACATAAAAAATGCAAATTTTACTTAAAGGGCTGCTTAATAATAATAAGCTAACAATCAAATATTTTATTGTAACATATATACTCACAGCTTAATATTTCCAATCCTTATTTTTGCAGATGATATTGAAACTCTGAGGAATGTTTAAATGGGGAATGAGCTAGGAATTTGCATTGAATCTATCATTGTTTCTTGATAAGTAGTGAATCTTTTCTCCATGCTCATCATAAACATAATCAGGTGTACTATATGTGGAAATAATCATATAGCTTGATTTGATTTCATAGCGCTCATAAATGGGAAATGTTGTAAAAAAATTGGATTAAAATCCAACCATATCTGGACATGTACTAGCCATATTTCGTCATTTGGAATGTACAATAAATGTAATGTTATTGCATCAATTATCAGGGAATGCAAGAAGCCAATTGGGATCAACTATTTCCAACATTTGGTTTGTGTTTTAAAAGACGATAAAAAAGAAAACAAAAATGTCTTTTTTCTTAGTAATGTTATCACATAATTTGCATAATAAATAAATAAATGAAAAAAATCATCACGTTACCAAAGTCTTGCCTCTGAGGTACAACTTGATAAAGCAAGAAATATCTTTATCTATAATAAAGAGAGCTGGCAGTTGGAGGTATCAGATCGGATGGCTAGACCTGTAAAAAGGAGTGCTCGATCGGATCGGACTTTAGCACTCTGAAGCTTAAGTTAGTAGCTTTTAGAGAAAGAGTGCTTAGAGAGAGAGAGAGTCTCAGATAATCAATACTTGGAGTCATTATGTTTTAAGCTATTTATAAGAGTTCTTTAGAGGGGTACTGGAGTACCTTGGGACGTGATAACTAGCATTGGAGTAGGTGTGCAACGATGTGACAGGGAGCAAATAACGAGTATGGGCATTGGCTTGTGTCAGTGGGTTGACAAGACGTGCTGTCCCATCAATTTGATCGGATATCATGCCTTCCTGTCTTATCTTCCAGCTCACACTTTGCCTTTTTGTTACTGAGCTTGGGTCATGCCAAACGTTGTTGGGCCAACCTGATTGGGCCTTTGGAGATGTATTTTCCATAGTTATCATAACTCTAACACCTCCATCCCAAAGGTTCAATCTATTGATATTGTAATATCAACTTGAAATGAAATTGCAAGATATGGCTTTAAGTATAAGATGATGACTAAGTTATACCCTATTAAAGTGGTGGCACACAAACCATGATATTAGGAAATGATGAAGGATAAGTATGAACACTTAGCCCAACACATACAACATTAATTTTCAAACCTCTAATCAATTCATGTAAGGAAAATCGTACCATAATTATGACTAACTTTAATTCAAACCCTAAACACTTAGACTTGAAAACGCACGCAAGGAAATGTTTGGGTACTCACACAACCTAGTGACTAAAAATATCTATTAAAAATATTTGAACATTTCTTATATAACAATTAGCTAATTAATTTAACAGCAAATTGTCTATGTGATTTAAAAAAATAATTCCAATTTATGTGTCATTTGAAAAAGCTTATAATGATTTTAGTTCACCAAAATAGAAATAAAGTACTTATTCCTGTATTTAAAAAAATTAGACTGCATTATTATTTTTTAATAAAAAATTTGCTCCAAACCCAATCACATTGTGTAGGTTTTATGACCCAAATTAAGTTCAATTTTAGCCCAAACCCTCATGCAATTAATAGCTAGAGGAATTTATATAAAATACCATTTTTTAACTTTTTTTTTTAAAAATATCTCCATCAATTTTTAAATTTTAAAAATATATTTTTTAAAATTTATGTTTTTAAAAATACCTCTTTTGTTTTTAACCCTACTTCAATTTTTCTTTCTTTTCTCCTCGTTCTTCTTCACGTTTCTAGCAGCTTTACGATCCCTTGTCCACACATGTATTTTTCCCCTTTACAGTCACTTCCTCCGTTGCCTTCTATCGTCGACCAGCCAATATCAATGTTACCTTTTCCCTCTTATTTGCTTCTTCGATTTCTCCTCGAGCGGGAGCAATGGCTAAATCCCCCTTCCTCCTCCATTGAATTGGAATCTCATTGAATCATTAGATTTTTCATTTTAGTGACTTTCAGGGATCATTTTCTATTATTTTCCATTACCAAAAATCCATTCCTAGCAGAAAAAACCTTATTGGATTGGCACACGATCTCTCTTATGACTTTTAGCATTTTTAGGTTCTTTTTCCTAAAGAAGTTTTTTGATTTCAGTGCCTTGTTTCCATATTAGTTTAAGATTGATCTGAATTTTATGAAATCATATGTATTATTTCTTTATTTTTGAAATAAAAATAGAAAATAATTAATTGCCAAAGAAATCATTATAAATAATACACGTCAAGAAATTAAAAGCATTAAAGAAAAGTCATAATACTTTTGTAAAGATTGAAGAAGTAGAATTGTATTTCATTATGTTTTCTAAACTTATAGAGTTAAGTATATATACACACCTGAAAGAGAGAGAAAATAGGAGAGATAAATACAAAGCCAATAAATGATAAATTGTAATGTATATCCCTTAACACCCCTCGCAAGTCGATGGGTGTTCTAAACATGAAGACGTGTATGAAGCGAAGAAAATTGAGGAGTAGCCAGAGGCTTGGTAAAGATATCAACTAACTATTCATTTGAAGGAAGAAATTGGATTTGCACAGTCTCATTCTCAACCAACTCACGAACAAAGTGAAAATCTAATTCAAATTGTTTGGTCCTTGTATGAAATACCGAATTTCAATTAAAATAGATGGATCCAATGTTATCACACCATATGGTGATTGGCCTATTGTTATACACTCTAATTTCTTAGAACAATGACTTTATCCATAGGAGTTCAGCTACAAAATTGGCGAGAGCTTTATACTCACTTTTAGTACTGGACCGAGCAATGATTGGTTGTTTCTTGGCTCCCCATGATATAAGGCTAGACCCTAAGAAGATTCCATAGCTGTCTGTAGACCATCTATCATCTAGACACCCACCCCAATCAGCATCCGAATAGCAATGTAACTGTGGTGTAGAAGTAGAGGACAACATGAGGCTATATCGATAGGTACCCTGTAAGTATCTTAAGAGATGTTTAATTGCCTTCCAGTGAACATCAATTAGGGCATGCATAAATTGGTAAATTTTGTTAACAAAGAAGGATATGTTAGCTCTAGTTAAGGTGAGGTATTGAAGAGCCCCAACCATTTATCTATATTCCATGCCATTGGGTAGAGGTGTGCCCATCAATTTTGATAAGTTAGGAGAAGTTGACATTGGAGTGAGGCACGATTTAGCATCAAGAAGACCGACACATTCGAGGAGATCCTGAATATACTTCGATTAGTGAAGAAGAAGACCATGGGGAGTATGGTCAATCTCAATGCCCAATAAGTAAGCCATACGTCCCAAGTCCTTAATGGGAAATTTAGCCTCCAAAAGATGGATAGTATGGTGGACTCCAGTCAGAGATGTACTTGTAACAAGAATATCATCAACATAACAAAGGATAAACAAATTAAGAGTGGTCATCAGTTTTCTTTATAAAGAGAGAGTTATTCGCCTTAGATTTGCAGAACCCTTTTGAAATAAGCAAGGTGCACAATCGAGTAAACCATTCATTAGGAGCCTACTTGAGGCCATACAAAGATTTACAAAGAAGACAGATATGATGGGGTTGAGAAGCATCAATAAAGCCTGATGGTTGAGATATGTAGACCGTTTCTTTGAAATGGCCATGAAGGAATGCATTGAAGACATCTAGCTGGTAGATGGGCCATTTTTGAGCTGATGCAATAGCTAAAATAGTCCTAATGTTAGTAGCTTTCACCACTAGAATGATGATTTTCTTGTAATCAACTCCTAGTTTTTGAGTGTACCCTTTTGCTATAGGACGAGCCTTGTATCTGTCAATAGACCCATAAGTCTATCGTTTGATCTAGAACAACTACTTGCATCCAATAACATTCATATTAAAAGGTTTGGGAACTAAAACCCAAGTATTAGTGTTAAAAAGAGCTTGGAATTCCTTGGACATGGTATCACGCCACGTGAAATATTTCTTGGCAAATGTATAGGATGAAGGTTCGGTATAGAGGTAGTCGGTGTTAGAGAGTGAGTGAGTAAGAGCTAGATATTTAGGGGGTTTACGTAGTTCAGGTGGTTAGAGTTATATGGGGTGTGTTTTGTATAGAGTTTTTTGTGACGTGGTTCTAGGTAATGAGGATGGTGAGTTGGGAGTGGGCATGTATGGTCAAGGGAATAAGAAATGGGCAATGAGTTGGAAGGAGATACCAAAGGAAACTGAGGTGGGAAGGGTGATGATACATAATTAAAGTTAGTGGACATACCTGATAAAGGACTTGTGGGAAAAGAGATAGGTACCTACCATGTCAGCCAAGGAGAAGCAGGTTGCACCTTAGAAGGAGTATCTTGAGATACCAGTTGTTCAAATGGGAACACAGTTTCATCAAATTATACATGTTTGGAAATATAAATCCTCTCACTAGAAGGGTGAAAACAAATGAACCCAGAATGAAACTTAGATTTACCCAAAAAGACACATTGATGTCTACAAAAGGCAAACTTGTTTTTGTTATATGGCCTAAGAAAGGGATAGATAACACATCCAAAAATCTTGAAATGAGCAAAGTCAAGATGTTTATGAAAAAACCTGAAATATTGGTGATGTGTGTTAAAGTAAAGGAGATGGTAAATTGTTGATTAAATCAACACTAATGTTGACAACATAGTTCAAAAATCTTAAAGGAACTTTAGTGTGAGCCAGGAATGTGAGGATGGTATCAATGACATGCCCAATTTTATGTTTAAAAATTCCATTTTGTTCATGAGTGTGGGGGTAGGCTAAAAAGTGAGTAATGCCAGATTTTTTAAAATAAGCAGCGAGCGTTTGAAACTCACTACAAAAGTCAAAGTGAAATTGTTTGATGTGGTAATTAAATTGACGATGAACCATCCCTTGAAATTCAAGAAAGGTTGGAAAACATCACTTTTTGAATTTAATGTAGTATACCCAAGTTAATCTAGTAAATTCATCAAAAAAATAAAGTATCTCTGATTTAAGAAAGAATACATAGGGGCCAAACCTCATACATCAGAGTGAATAACCTCAAAAGGAGTAGTACTGCTCTAAACAATTGGAGGAAAACAACCTTTTGTAAGCTTACCTAAAGGGCAAGAAGAGCATTTATTATTATAAGGAGAAAAACCTAAAGCATTAAAATGTAAAATATAAGAGGTAGTGCGGTTATTGCAGTGATCCAAGTGAGCATGCCAAGTATCAAACAAGATCGACTCCTTAAAGAACTCCTGCTTCAGCTTTAATGGTAACCGGTACAAACCTCCATCACTTGGGCATCTCAAGAGGATGTCATTCGTCACTTGATCCTTAACCAAGAAGTGAGATGGCTAAAATTCAAAGAAGCATCGATTATCTTTGGTGAACTTTTGAACAGCTAAGAGAGATTTAGTAAGTTTAAGGACTAGACGAACATCATTTAGACGAAATTGGGAGTAAAAGGAAGTATCAGTGTAAGTGATGGGTATGCCTTGACCATTACCTACTCTTATAGTGTCTTGACCATAAAATTATGTCATGTTATGCATTTGGGTGGGATCTGCAGTCATGTTATGGGTTGTACCTATGTCAGGGTACCATAGGCGGCCAGAAAGGAGGTAGTGAATAAAATGTTGAAGCTGAATGAGAATTTTTAGGACCTTATGTCCATGCCATGTTGGCTTGCCTATCATAGGATCTTCTAGAATGAGAAGTAAAATTACCGAACAATTGTGGTTCATACCTAAGTCTACATTGATCAGCAATTTGATTATGAAGATTGCATATTTGGCATGGGCCACGTTGATTGGAGCCTCTATTTCCGTTGGTCTTAAAAGAGTTAGGAAAAAAAAGGGTGGTCGAACCATGGGCAAGAAGAGTAGATGGTGGTTTTTGAAAGCTCTTTAATAGGACTTCAAGAACAACCAGATGACCATACAATTGATAGAAGGATGTAGGTTGAGATTGGAGAGCAAGTGTGGTGATGATGGAATGAAATTCAATACCAAGATTGTGAAAGATGATGGCATTAAATTGGGCCATGGAGAGAGGTGCACCAGTGGAGGCAAGTCCATATGCCAAGGCTTTAGATTGTAGTAAATAGACAACTAGTCTAGTGTTAGTTTTCTTCAGTTCCTGCAATTCTATGTGTATCTATATCTGGCAATTTTGTGAGACAGAGCCAAAGGTATTTGCCAGGGCATGCCAAGCATCATAGGTAGTCTCCATACCTACAACATATGTAAACACTTTCTTCAGTTAGTGAGGCAAAAAGCCATGTTAATAGAGTTTGATCCTTTCTAAACTAGGATGCATAATCGAGATTGGGAATAAAGAAGTTGGGTTCAGATGGAGAGGTAATGGTGGTGGGAGGTTTCTGACTGGATCTATCTATGTGATCCATTAACTAATCGCAGTGAAGGATAGGTAGGAATTGAGTTTTCCAGGTTATATAATTACTACGATTGAGTTTGATTTTAAAGGCATGGTTGCTGGAAAATGGTTAAGAGTTGGGAGAGGTTAAGGTATTTGTCATACTGGTAGTTAAAGTTGAGGAAGTAGTGACAGGGGGTTCACTGATGATGAAAATGGAGATGCAGGTGTGCAGTTGGCAGGGAAAGTAGTGGACATAGAGAGTTCTAGGTTAGTTTTGATACCATGTAAAGACTGAAGAAGTAGAATTATATTTCATTATGTTTTTTAAACTTACAAAGTTAAGTATAAATACACGCGTGAAAGAGAGAGAAAATATGAGAGATAAATACAAAGCCAATAAATGATAAATTGTAATGTATATCCCTTAACAACGATCACATGGTATGATGATGCTATAAATATAATAAACCAAGAACAAAAATATTGTCATAATAGAATTTGTCTTTTCATTTCCCCTACCTTCAAAATCCTTAGTACAATAGATTCTAAGACTAAATGAATATCTAATACAAACATTTACATTAAATACATTATAGTTATTTTGCATTTCTCATTCTCTAGTAAGCTAAGAAAATGTTGCATCAATAGTGGTGTTCATGTTTATTCATAGTTCTATTGATGGGTAGTTCTCATTCAGTAGCATTGGCTAATGGCAAGCTAAAGTCAAGTAGAAAATGGCATAGAAAAAGTATTTCATTGCCTTATTTATCAATCATTGTTGATCAGTCAGGCGATGGCAATTTCTATACCATTCAATCTGCCATTGATTCAGTTCCTTCAAGCAATAAGCACTAGGTTTGTATCTATATCAAAGTTAGCATATATAGGTATTCTTTTGTATTTAATTTAATTTTTATTATTTACTTTAAATGAAATTTGAACTTTATAAAATAAATGTTCATGGGGTAAATTAATAATTAGTGAAAAGGTGAAGATCCCAACTGACAAGCCATACATACTATTCAAAGGAGAAGGTAAAAGAAGAAGTCATATTGTTTGGAATAACCATAATTCAATAGAACAAAACCCTACTTTCATGTCTTCAGCAGATAATACAATAGCAAAAGACATCAACTTTATGGTAAGAAATCACTCACTTTATAATGACAAATGCTCTAATTTTTTTAAATTGAAATTCTGAGTAAATTTTATTTGATCCAACAGAATTCATACAATTTTACTTGCAATGGGAACCCCATAATGCCTGCAGTGGTGGCTATGATTTACCGTGATAAGTTAGCAGTTTATGAATGTGGGTTTACGGGGGTGCAACACACTCTGTGGGATGAGAAAGGCAGACATTATTTCAAGGATTTTAGACATTATAGAAATGCTCACTTTTAGCATAATGAAAAAAATTTGTAATTAGTTTGATAAATTAACTTGGTTTTCTAACTCTATTGGCTATGGAAAAGAGAAGATTGTACTAATCATTTAGGTTGTTAATGCCAAGGATTGTGTATTTTGTATAATTTCTGGTTCAGTAAAATATAAAAAAATAATAAAATTCAAATTTCTGAAAAAAATATTGTTCTAAAATTTGATATACCGGTTGGTTTATCTGGTACACTGGATGGTATACCAAATTTCAGAATGGTATACCAGATATACCAGCCGGTATACCATATTTGATAGAGTATATATGTTCTATTTTTTGGTATATCAGGCGGTATACCAGGTATACCAGTTGGTATACCATATTACATAGAGTATATATATTATATTTTTTGTTATACCAGCTGGTATACCATATTCCATAGAGTATACATGTTCTATTTTTTGGTATACCAGGTATACCAGTCGGTCTACCATATTCCATAGAGTATACATATTCTATTTTTTGATATATCAGACGGTATGCCAAATATACCAACCGATATACCATATTCCATAGAATATACATATTTTGTTTATTTGTATACCAGGTGGTATACCATATTTCATAGAGTATACATGTTATGTTTTTTGGTATACTAGATGATATACTAGGTATATCAGTCGATGTACCAAATTTTAAAGTACCTACAAATTTGTGCTTTTAATATAAATGTTTTGTCAAATTTTGTTGTTAATAGAAATCAAACCAAAGAATTAAATGAGTCTCTAAAAAACAAAATAAAAATAATATTATGATGGCTAGGTTTAGATTTAGAGAAAAAAAAGCTTTCGTTCGTTTTGATCATCATGAATGAATGAATGAAGATGTGCAATGGTCTTAATAGATCTAAACATAAATCGAAAACAAAAGTTTGTGGACGAATGAAAATTATATGCATACATCCAAGCAAAATGTTGATAACTAATAAGACAAAACTCTTGCAATAATTGACACCATATATATACAGTCCTAAATGACAGGAGTAATATTTTAAAGTCCCAAAAAATGGAAAAGCATGCATGGCCATCAACAGCAGCACTAATAGTAATATCTAACTAATGGAGATTTTTTACTTTTTACCAAACAATTGAATTAAGGAGTTGGTATGGCAGCCACGTGCCCTAACTTTCATGGAAAATTAAAGAAAGCTCCACAGTTTTGTCCAAGTTCAAACATAAAAGCAAATTTACTTGGATGATATGGAAACATGTGAGGTAAAAGATCATCATTCATCAACAAAGGATACTTAAGAAATTTTAGTAAAGGTAGATATATCAATTCAATTAATTAAATTTGGATTAATATGTATATATATATATATATATATATATATATATATATGATTTAAAATAAATATGTAAAATTATGTCAATTCAAATATCAATTCTCATATCAAAAAGTTCATAGAAACATTTTTACAAACACTTTATATACAACAAATCAAACAACAAGTTTTAGTCAGAATTTGATATCAATGATTCTTATAATTTATCTAAAAAAAAGAAACTTACAATTCCAATGGTGAAAATGGAGTATCCAGCGAGGAGTATAATGAAGAAACGTAGTTTATATTGATTACCCACTCCGAGAAAAATGTAGTTTATATTGATTACCCAGTCCACTAAGAAAACATTACATAATTTTTTGTTAATTAATGTTGAATATAGTATATATAGGTATCAAATAAAATGAATAAAGAAGGAGCAACTCCTTTTAAACCATGCCATATACCTAAATTAATGGAAGAAGAAGGAAGAAACGAGAAGGAGGAGGAAAGAAGAGATGGAGAGTTTGAGTTATTAAAAAATAGGTATTTTTAAAAAGGTAATTTTAAAAGGAAAATAAAGAAGGAAGTATTTTTAGTTGGGATGCCTTTTTTTGGGTTGTTTTATGAAACTCCCGAATAGTTATTGCACCGATCAATGATGCATTCAGTTCACACTACTACACTTTTGCCATTCTCGACAAATGAGAAGTTACACATCACACTTTACTATCACCATCTCTAAACACTAAAAGAATACCAAAAGCCCCATTTCTTTCACAAAAATTTGATTTTGCTTTCTCCCATTGAAATCAACCATGGCAAATTTAGGGTTTTTTTTTAAATAGGGTAAGTTTGAAAAAAATTTAGAAATATGGTGTTATAGTAAACAAAATTCAAAAATTAGTGTGATGAAAACCAGAACACATGGGAGCCAAAATTGGACTTGTGCGATCCAATCCTATTTCAATGTCAAAGTGCCAGAATTCGACACATATGGGAGCTAGAATTCAACATGGTGGGGATTATGGATGGTTGGATTTCAGCACTCTATGGAGTCGAAATTCAATAAGGTGGGCCCGTGTACATGCTGTGGTACTGAAATCTGGCTGCTACCAATGCCGGATTCCAGCACTTATTTGTCGGACACCGGCAGTTTCTGACTTGTCAACCATCCTATAAAACACCCAAAAATACTTTGTCTACTCCTCATTTTATCATTGTAATCATTTGGTTCTTCTTCTCAACTCTTTGCAACATTTTCTTTGAAATTTTGTTTCTTTTATACAAATTTATACTCTTAATTTCTTAAATTTTTTCCAAACATTGCTATTTTAACTATAAAAGAAAGGTAATTTTATTTGATATTATGCAGTAGATTTTTTGTTATATTAATTGAAAATTATATTATTATTATAGTTATTACTAACATTATTTTTATATTTTATTTGTAGTTTATTATTATGTTGAAGTATATTTAATTACAACAAAGGTAAGTTTTAATTTTGAATTTAGAAAAATTCGTTTAGTTTATATGTATAAATTATTAATTTTCTTGATAGCATATCTATTTTATTGCTTAATTTTTTTATTATATTTTGTAGTCTATTTAATTGGTATGATAAGATTATATGTTAAGAAAAAAATAAATAATTACTAAATGTAAGCATGTGCTGATTAAGTAAAAAAAATGTAGTTGCATGTGTTTTTTTATGAAATTGGTAATCTATAATTTGATTTACATGGTAAGGATATTGAAATGAAATTTAAAATAATTTTTTAAATAATTGGTGTAAGAAATTTGTATATATTAGGAAATTAGATGTATAATGTTAAGATGAATGAAAAAATTATTGCATAGAAAGATAAAAAAATAATAAATGATAACAGTTTAATTATTAATTTTGAAGTGGGGCTAGCAAAATTTTAAGATTTTATGTGTAATTTAAATTGAATTTTTTAGAATGTGAGGTTTATGACAAAATAGTGGATTAGTACTTAAATGATGATATATGTAAATATAATGTAGGAAAAAATATCAATCCTAATTACTTTTATAATTCACACCGGAGGACAATCAAGGTTCGGCATAGCCAGTTTTTAGTATGACACTTCAACATCATCAGCGAGGTCAAGGAGATTGAAAATTAGTAGCAAGCCAACATTTGCTAAACTTGTTAGTAAGATAGCAATTAAATTGAATTTACCTACGAATGAGAGGCTCAGTAGGGTGATATATAAGTGTCCAGTAAATAACCAGGGATCAATTTGTTAGGCATGTATGGATATAATTGATGATGATGATATTGATCAAATTTATGAGAATTTTGATACATTTTCTAGATACACAATTGTGGAATTAATTGTTACAACTAAAACATTATAACTGGAGATGGAGAAAATGCAATAAATAGTATTAATCAGATGGCTAATGTTGGAGAAAAAGGGTATATACCAACTGTTGAAGAAAGAAATGTATATGATGATTATGGAATAGTCACTCAGTCCGATTTTGGTACATAGTTTGAGGCTCCTGGTACAGATGTTGCATGCGATGGTGATGATACATATAGGGATGAAGATAATGTTGCGAATAATGAGTATATTTTTCCAAATTGTGACCCCGATGATGATGATGAAAAAGAAATAGACTTGAATGAGAAAGTTCCACAAATTGCTTTTCAAAGGGATGAGCACCGTGTTCCAAGTAGTTCAATCTGTATGACCGAAGGCCTTCAGAATCTGCACATGATTGACATTGGAGATTGATCAGGTGGTAAATCTAATATTTCACAGTTTCACTTTGCATCTATTCACCACATAACAATTAATTTTGCTGAAGCTGAAATAAACATATATAGTGATATGGAAATACTAAGATGAGATGGTGTGTCTAAGTTATGCGAAGCATTAGCATTCACATCGAAGGATGAAGTAAAAACATGCGTGAAGATATTTTCAATTCAGAATAATGTTTCTTACAAAGTTGTGGAGTTGAAGCCATTGTACTGGTCGGTGTGCTGCACGTATGCCGATAGAGGATGTCCATGGAGGCTACGAGCGATGAAGAAAATACCTCACCTTATTGAATTATCAGTGTAGATAAGGAACCTCATAACTGTAATGCATCGCTAGTATCCCAACACCATAGACAATTAGATTCAATGAGTGATATAATTAAATTTCAATCAATATTTATCACTCTAATACTTGTGATTCCAATCAACCCGAATGCTCTTATATAAGGTAGAATTATTGGGTCAATTTCTTTATAGTGCGCCTCAATGCTACCTTTTCTACTTCTCAAAATATCTCTTTCAACCTTTTAGTTCAATTTAAACATGTCAAGCTAATTTAACAAAAAAATTGCTTTAATAATCTAAAAAATATAATATTATATATATATATATATATATATAAAGAAATTATTGAATTATTCTAGATCGCATCAGATCGATGTTTTCCCTACATTATTAATAACTCTTTATTAATGAAACCCAGATTGATTCATGCAGCTCCTAAATGATAACAATCCATGTCCAAACCTGTATTTAACTACAAAATAAGTTCAAACAAATTTTTATGGCAATTATATATTGATTTTATGTTTACAATAAATGATTTAATTAATCTAAAACAAATTTATACTTAAATAAAAATTATGATTTTATATTAATAATTGTCATATTATAATAATTGTCATATTATATTAATTGTAAATGAAAAATAAACTTATGAAATTAACATAACAACTTACATTAAAATTAACTACAACAAAATTATATAAATTAGGCCATATATTATGATTTAATGAACATAATATTTAGGCCACATATTTTTTTTATTTTGACACAAAGAACACTTTAAAATTTGGCAATTTATCAATGTATTTTTTCAAGCATTTAATATTTACCAATCAATTAATTTAATTTTATACACTATAAATTATTGACAAGTCAACAATGTCAAATGACATGCTAAATAATTAATTCATAGCTTTATTTATTCACAATAAATAGCATGATAAACAATTAATTTTAATATACTACAAATTTTATTATTTGCTAATTTGATTAAAAAAATTAATTTCTTACCTTGAATTTAGATATTATATAACCTTCAAAATTGTCACCCCTATTAATTAAATACAAAAATAAAATTAATAATAATATATATTGTAATTCTTGCATTTAAATTATATATCACAATAATATTACCTTTTTATGCCGACTAAAATTTACAATACAACAAAAATTATGGGATAAAATACTTTAAAAACATAAGAACTTTAAACAAGAGGGAAAGCAAAGTAAGGAATGGAGATGAAAGTGATGGGCAGAAGAATGAAAACTTGAAAGCAACAATGGGTTTTATATATGAATTTAACATGTATAATTGGTTTTACTATTTTCTTCTCTTCACATGATACCAATTATTTCATTTATGTGCAGGTGAGGCAGAAAAAGAAGTGGCCATTGATTAGCAATGCCAGCCTTGTTGAATTTCGGCTCCATGGAGTGCCGAAATCCAACCATCAGTGGGCTCCACCATGTTGAATTTTGGCTCCTATGTGTGCCGAATTCTGGCACTCTGACATTGAAATGGGATTGGTTCCCGCAAGTCCAATTTTAGTTCCTATGTGTGTCAGTTTTCATCACACCAAATTTGAAATTTTGTTTACTGTAACACCATATTTTTAATTTTTTTAAAAAACTTATCCTATTTTCAAAAATACCCCAGCAAATTCATTAGGTGGAGACTCCCCAGCTGATTATCATTGGTTTTCGTCGAGTGAAAGAGATGATGATGTATGGTACCATAACTTAGTTTCTCCATTTTGATCTAGCTTATTTTTTATTTCTTGGTTTTAGAATGTTGCAATGTAAATCTTATTACTCTAATTTTTAGGACTTAAGTATAGAGTGAGTAGGGTGTCGAACACTAGGAAATTTCAGAGTGATTTTGTTTTAACCGAATAGGTACTAAGATGGATAGGCAAATATAGTATAATGAATTTAGTTGTACTAATTTTCCTAAGATTATTCAAAGTATAAAAATCTAAACTTAATTCTTAATGAACAAATACAATTCAATGATGTTATCAGAATTACAAGAGTTAATTAACGAAGTATCATGTTTATCAACTTAACACAAATGCATAAAAATGATTGGAAAATATGGCCTACTATCCCTAAGAGCAATTTTCATTATCAATTAAGGGTATTCCTATTTAGAGTTCACAAGCAATCTTATGTCATTTTGGAGATAAATGAAAATCAAAAAGACCTATGCCATTTCTTTAACCCCTTAAAGTGAAACCCTTGTCTCCAAGTGATTCGTACCCTTTAATTACACTTAACTGTATTTTCACCAAAATATCCCAATTCTCATTGTGAACAAATTGATTAACAAGTTATGTATGGTGATCAAGTATATATAACACATTCAAACACTCAATTGAATTTAAATCATTCATTCATTATTAAAGATGTAGCTATATAAGATCAATTCATTGTTGCAATCCTAATTAACAAAAACTAGCCTAAATACATTGTGTTCAAAGCAAGCAATTACAAGGAAGAAGTATAAACATCAAACAAAATAACTAAAGAGAAAAGAGTAGAAATTGGTTGATAACTCCTCAATGCTCTTCAAAAAAGTACTTGATGATTGAATGACCTCTTTAAATCCTTTTTCATCCTTGGACTATGCTTTCTCTTCATAATCCTTTTTAAACTGTATAGTTAGTTATTTGGTAGTTTTCTCTTTTTTAAAATAAGGTCAACTATATGGATTTATATGCCTAAAAATGTTCCAATTGGTGCCTCTTCGAAAAGGGTGTAAATATGAAAAGGTACATAAAGAGTTGTATTGATTGGCCATGGTGATGACTCAACACACTAGTTAGGCTGAATCGGCACAAAGAGCCTCTATCACGAGTTAGCATGGTGGGAAAGAGTTGGAACTAGCATTCTTCTATCATAGTTCGGCATAATAAGGCATGAATCGGCATGAAGTGGCTTTGTAAAGAGTTGGCACCTATTGTAATAAGGTGGCACAGCAATAAACCTTCCTTTTTGTTCTTAAAACTTCAACCTTTTGAGTCAAAACTCCCAATTGCACTTCAAAACACATTATTGAATAAAAAAACCTACAAATACAAAAGAAACAAAAAGTGAACTATAACATCACAAAATTAAACAATCATATACATAAAACTTAAGAAATTATAGCATAACTAGCCTAAATAACTATGATATATTGCATGGTATCATATAATAACAATGCTATGTTAAAGATGTTTTGTTTGGATCTTGGGCACACTACTCTTTTGATGTTTTGCTTCATTATCATTTTATTTTTTATTTTTTTGGTATTGTTGATAAAAATGGCATATCAGGATCATGAACGCATTATTCTTTTGATGTTTTGCTTCATTATTATTTTTTTTATTTTTTGGTATAATTGATAAAAGTAGGATATCGCTATTGCATATTGTTTCCTTTTTTTTAAGGGAAATGCTCCTATGATATTTTGCTCTGCTAATTTTTTTAAAGTAAATATTTTGACTTGGCTAATTTTTGGTGTACATGTTTTAGGGTAAAGATATATGCATATAATACTTGTGAATAAGATTATTGAAAATTTAGTTTCTTTTCTTTGATTCTTCTCCTTTATTAGGTGTTGATGATTTTGTTCTTTTTTGTAATAACTTTTAAAGAAATCTAGAAATCTCTTAGATTTAATTGCATGATTTTAATTACATAGGCCTAAGATGCTCAATCACGTAATTTGATTGAAATATCTTCAAAAGATAGTGTAAAGGATGAATCATTTGGTCAACCAAGAAAAAGAATGATAAGATAGATTCTGGATTATGACAACCGGTTTGGTATCTCTATTATTCTATTACTCTGTCATTCCGTGTCTTACATATTCTTGTGCTATTTCTATCTTGCCCAAATAAACTTAATGTGATATAAGCAGATTTTGACACGGATGAGAGTTTCGATTCTTTTTTTGGTAAGGATGATAAGGATAGAAAGGCTTTCACTATATCCATGATAGCTTATGATTAAAATCATAAACTGGTAAGAGAAACCAATTTTAATGCAATGCTCATTGGTTTTATTTATTTATTTATTTATTTGCACTTTTGGTTAAGTTACTGGTGAAAATCTAACTATTTCATTTACTTATATGCAGAATATTCCAATACAAATTGTTGAAAAAGCTTTTAGGGATGAGGAGAGACAAATAAAGGTGAGGGGGTTTACCATATACCACTCCTACAAGATCAAATATAGGCCATGCTAAAATGCATATGGTGGATGTTCACAAAAGTAGATTGGAGAGCAGCTGGGCAAGGTTAACTAAGGTGATGAGCTACTTTTCTGGTTCCACTACAAGAATGAGATTTCCACCATATAAAGTTCTTTTTCAAGGATGATCTTTAGTTTATGAGTTAGTAGTGTTCATATCTGTCTGTTCATATTCACAACGCCAAGTTCAGTACATGTGATGTTTTTAAAGGATGATAACTGAAGTTTAAATGTGTGCACAGTTCTTATCTTTGGAGGGCTTGTAGTATAAAATTGTTATAAATCATTGAGGAAATTAATTGTGTTAATATTAATTTTATGAAAAATGCCATGAATCCCCACATTAAAAAAATATTATTTATTGTGTTTTGAAATTTTGACAAAATTATATTTACATACACTAATACTTAATAGCACAAATATGAGTATGGCCCGTTAGAGTTTATGTTGTAATGTTTAGCCCACCATACAAATAAGCATAAAGCCAATTTATTAATTTCAAGCCCAGTAGCAATAGCTTAATCCTAATTTGGATCTTTTTTTAGGAAATTACCCCAAAAAATACAACCGTTTTTTATATCATTTCATAATTCTCACTTTTTTAATTTATATTTTCAAAAATACAACTTTTTAATTAAAACCAAAATTCTCCCATCATTGTTCCTCTTCATCCTTCTTGTCATTTTGCTCGTTCTCCAATGCCTACCGGCAATTTTTCTCTTTTTGTAAAAATCCCAAGTAACAATGGAAGATAATAGCAAGCCCTTCCAAATATTCGTCAAGCTTCTTTACAAAAAAACAACAAACATTAAATTCACAAAGCCGTAAGTTGACGGTGAAGCCATCAAGCACTAGATCTTTGAGATCACCAAAATCCTTATCAATTCCCAACGCCTAATATGCAGTAGGACACAACTCGATGAACGCTCGGTCATCTCCCATCCTGAATGCACCATTCACCTACTTCTCTCCCTCTTTGGCGGCAAGGGAGGGTTAGGCTCGATTCTTCATGGAGCTACCACCAAAGCTGGTCAAAAGAAGACTAATAATTTAAATGCTTGTCACGATATGAGTGGGCGTAGGCTCCGACATGTGAATGTTGAAAAGAGGTTGGAGGAATGGAAAGCGAAAGAGGAGGAGGAAAGGAGATTGGAGAAGATTGCGGAGGAATTTTTAAACAATAATGCAAAGAAGGGGAAGAAAGGGGCCGAGGAAGGAGTGGCTGAGAAATATGTTGAGAACTATAGGGTGGAATCCGCTAAGTGTGCTGCAAAGGTTGAGGTAGCTGTTCGAGAGGCTTTGTGGGAAGGGCAACGAGAAGCGAAAAACTAAGGTACCTAAAGATGGAGTAAAAGCCAAAAGATTGAAGATTTGGTAAATCTCTCGTCTTTAGAGTTTTGTTTCTTGCTTAGATGTATTTTCTTTATTGAACTAGAAATAATTTATGGTATGGTCACTGAAGACCTTAGTTAAGAAATCAAAACTTTTTTGGTATGGATGAATGTTTTGAAGTTTGAAAATTTATAATATGTTGTGCCAATTGGAAACATATTTTGGGATTTCTTTTTAGGGTGCACAAGGAATTTTATATATTAACTTGAAGGCCTGGGAAAGGGCTTTGTGTTTTGGTTTATTTATGTGTTTATTTTCCATCTTTCATTAAATACAAATAAAGTTACATCATAAAGGAGAAAAAGCAAATGCTTAAAAGTTAACAATTATATTTTTGTTGTTTCTAACCACATCACTTAGAATCAAACCATGAATTCAAGTTTAGAGCTCCTCGTTAACTCTGCAAAATGTCAAAATAAAAGCAGCAAAATACACATTGTGTACATCAAGTACACACTGTGTATACACCATATACATACTATGTATACACCAAGTACACACTGTGTATACCAAAAGTACACAAAAATATATTAAAAATATTGTTAAATATTATATTAATTTTATATTATCATTACATATTATAATACACATTATGTACATTAAGTAAACACACTGTATATAATGTGTACACACTGTGTACATCAAGTATACACACTGTATATAGTGCATACACACTGTGTATATGAAAAGTACATAGTATACAACAAATGTATATGTTTTACAGTTATAATAAAAAAGCATTATCGAGCATTATACTAATTTATATTATTATTTTATAATATAATACAATGTATACATGAAGTACACACGCTGTATACACCAAGTACACATTGGGTGTACACCAATTACACATTGTGTATACCAAAAGTATACAAAATATACAAAAAAAATATTGTTAAACATTATATTAATTTTATATTGTCATTACATATTATAATACACGCTGTGTACATCATGTACACACAGTGTATACACCAAGTATACAAACTGTGTACATCAAGTACACATTGTGTGTACATCAGTACATACGGTGTATACACCATGTACACACACTGTCGTTATTTTTCTTTAATTATCATGTAAAATTATTTATGAAAAGAGTTATAAAATTAATCCAAGGGATTAATTTCTTTATATGTGAAAAAATAGTGCTTGAATTATACCCGAATCTAGATGCATTGCTCATGCCTGAAATTACCTTAATCAATGAAGGAACACAGCAACGAGGAAATATATATTCCTTTATAAAATTAGTGCTTCTCCTATACCCATCATAGCATTCGTCTGCCATTGAAGAGAACTACGTAAAGGCAAGGAAATCAAATTAAAATAGAGCTAAGGAGTTGTTAATTCAATCTGAGATATTATTATTTGCTTTTACCTGAATGACAACAAGTCCATCTTTTGCCAATAAGGAATCACAGCAACCAAAGAACTTCTCCATTTATTCATCTCCAACGTGCTCTATCATTTCATTGTCATATATTATTCCAATTATTTTCTTATGCTCTACATATAGTCTCAGTTTTATTTTTCTTAATATTTATAGCCATAACATGACTCACCAAGATATGATTCTATCGTAATTGTTAGTCTTAGGCAATTGGCGATAGTCACAAAGCTTCAACGTTATCTTCTTTTGAAGATATAAGAAAAACAATTGATGTTTTGTTTCAGAAATTGACAAAAATAAAAAGATAAGAGTAAATTATATACCTGAAGGCTAGAGTGTTTGACTTTGATTAGTGGAAAATTAAGCTGCTATTGAGAAAGGTTGATCCCCGTGTATTTACATCTAGTTCGTTTCACAACTTCGATAGCAAAACTTCCTCAACCACACCCAATATCAAGAACTTCATGACTCTTATAAATTCTTGCCTAGATTTAATATTTAAGTTGTATTTATAATACCACAAAAGATAATATTTTATTAAATAGTTAATGAAGTTTAACTCACTTTTTCAATCAAAACAGATATTTCCTCATCTGAGCTTCATCCAAGTCCTCATCTTCTGTCTGGATAACAATTCATCTTATCAGCAAATGGAATCGACAGGTACCACATATTTGCATGGCTATCCTATAGCTTCACTTATATAAAGTAAAACATTTTACGGAAGCAAATGGTATCTATAAAACCATTTATTTGTATAACACTATTAGGGAAAAGTGGTATTTTTTGAACACTATATGTTATATTTTGTTATTGAAAATTTAAAAATTTGTATTTTTGAAAAAATTGTAGAAGTGTTGTATTTTTTGTTATTTTTATAAGACCGGGTTTACCCCCCTCTATCAACCTCTATTCTTCACTTCGAGTAAAACACCATATACAAAGCATACATTACCTTTAGACATATAGTCCATGCAACTCATACTTCGCAAGAATCATTTGTCCAATTGAAGAATAGGTAAGCCCCTACCATTTTGAGTTGTAGAAAAACCACATTATCTATAGTGTTTTATATTTTTTTCTCTTGAAAATATTATAATGTTTTAGGATTCAATATATTCAAATAAAAACCAATGTATGTACTTTGCAGAGGCTTTCGACATGGTCAATTACGTCTCTATAGCTTCCGTTAGAAGCAGACATCAGCAGTTCTTATTGGTGATAGGCCATTCCATTTTTTTAAAGTCCAGATGGTGTATGAAAAAAGAAAAGACCAATACTACATTTTTCAAATTCTTCAGCATATACACAATCATTAATCTCACTAATAAAAAAAACCTAAACTAGCAACTAAAATTAGCCATGACAAAATTTCCATCGCTAATTAGAGATTGTTTTCCATATTAGTCATCAAAATGTATTTTTTCAAATTGGTGATTATTTTAGCGACAAAATAATGATGGAATCAAGGAAATAGCCATTAAATATTGGCGACAATGAATAGCATCATTTTTTTGGCTAAAAACTTTTTAATTTTTTATTTAAAAAATATTTTCAAAAAATATAGCGACTAAAGTTTAGTAGCTAAATATGAATAAAGAATTTTATGCCACCTTTGTGATAGATTTAGTTATAAGATTGTTGTTGTTGCTAAAATTATTCTATTTCATTTATTAAGAATAATGGCTAAATCCATTTGTAGCTAAAGATGTCACAAATAAATTAAATAATTATAATAATATTTCAGTCACAAAAAAATAATTATAATATTATTTCAGTCACATATGGATATAAAAAATTAACAATCTAAAAATCCTATAGTCTCCCAAAGTTATTTCATTCCAAATAAAAAACCTAACCTATCAAAATTATCCCAAATGGTCACTCCATGGTAATCGGTGTTCCCATTGATCGCCGGAAGCCTAGTTGGCGATAACATCTTCAATTATATCCGGAAAAATTTAGGGTCCAACAAGATTGAATAGATCTATTGATATGAGGTCATCATTATATTTCTTCCTCTTTGATTAGGTTTCCAGCAATATAGGGCTGGTGCAAAGATAGTTGATTGGAAAGATTTGCTTATGCTTTCTCTAGGTCTTTAAAGTTCGCTAAAGCAGCAACAAGGTATTCTTGGCATAACAGTGGTTTATCCTAGCTAGATCAGGTTCTTGCTTCAACTTTTCTTGTAAATGTTTTTACATGACTAGAGGCAATATTCCCTGTACATTTCAATATAGGTTTTTCTAGTTTTAAAATGTGCTTTGGTTGTTTATTTTTACCTAACAAAGCATATTTTTGTCTAGTTGGTTGTTCTTTCTCTCTTTTTTGAGTTTGTGTTCCTATTTTCTTAGTTTTATTTATTTCTTATCTAAATAGTTACTAGGCTTGTACACTGATTCTTATTTAATTCAAGTATTTATTAAGATTTTATGATTCTACTGATTTACCGATTTGACTTGGAGTTAAAATTTATGAAGTACTTTTACTATTAAATTGAAGGAATATTTGCTATGGTAAGTTATACTTATTCTGAGTTAAATTCTAAAGCTATGTAAGCTACTTTTACGCTGCCAAAATAAATCCAATTATAGCGATAAGTTTAGTTGCTTGTTGATAGTCTTTTAGGAAACTTATGTCTGTATTTGATTGTGAATTCAATTCACTGTAGGGAGTAAATTGTGTGTGATAATCTATTTTAGTTAGAGTGTTTGATTAAATCTGCAGAAATTATATGTAGGCATATTTAAATGATAATTGTTGAATCTTATAGATACATTTGGGTTGGTGAAGCTTGAATTTTGATGTGGTTTTGATGAATTGCTAAATTTCATGTTTAGTTGATCAAAACAAGAAGCAATTATGAGTGTTTTAGCATATGATAAGGTCCAAAGTGAATATGCACAAGTGTATGATGATATTCTTGAGAAATAAAGGCTGTTTATGCAATAAATTAAAGACAATATGCATATGAATACATCGTAACACCCCAATCTCAAACCTATACATATTGTACTATATTACATGTTTACTTAAGGGTTTTGACATATACTATTGTACTATGCTTACTCAAGGTAAATCATTTACATGTATAGTATTACTGGATTAACTTTTTGGATGCTACTTCTTATCATTTGCTGTTTCAGTTCAAATTCAAAGTTACTTATACATTATTAGCATAAGATTTTACAAATATTTTACAAGTTCCAAAAATATTTACCACTACTCATGTAGATAATTTTAACAAAATTGTAGAAACTTAACACCCTAAAAACAAAATTTTTGCTTGTATTGGTCTTTAGAACCTTTGGAATTGTAGATTATCACTGAAGATCGGCCCATTTCACTTGAATCTACACGAATAAATGCCTGTGCTATGCTTAACAGCTTAGTGGGTAAAAAAATCATAAGAACAACCTCTCATAGAAGTTATCAACAATACACACATATGTGAGAAGTAGAAAAATTTTAATTACCATTTTAGATTTTATTCTTCCGATCACGACGCATGCTAGCTAGTTTATTCGGTCGATTTGGTCCATTCAATTTTTGAACTTTACTGATCAAACTAAACCATGATACCCATATTTCTTTTTTGGTTTAGAACCAAACGAACCAAAAATCAAAAAAATCAAACTGAATCCACCAAAATTTATTTGGTTTAATTTGGTTTTCGATTCTAGTTCATTTCTGCACACTCTTATCTCCTATGTCTTATATTTTTAATGGTTTAAGAATGAATATTTTTGGATAAATAAATTGGGAGATAAACCCAAAACAACACAAATTGCTCATATGTTCTTTTCAAGGACAAATTTGTTATCCAATATTTATAAAATTACTAGGAACTTTAGAGATATAATTAGGTTATACTTTCCTCATGAAAAATTTCGTCGCTAATTTATATTCATAATTAGTCGCCTGTATTATAATAATAATATTTAGCGACTAAATTTTTCATCACTAATTTCATCACTAATTATTATTGTATCAATAACGACAGGTTGCACTAATAACTCCCATCACTAAATGTTAGGATGAAGTTGCTAGATTTGTCGCTAATTATTTGTGAAATTCTTATTTTTACATATTAACGATAGTTTGTTGTCGTGAATCTATCGCTAAATTATAGCAAAATTTAATTCTTTTGTTGCAGTATTTATTAATTTTCATCCTATACATAATAATGATCACACATACATTCACATATATATTTATATATTTATTCCAAAACATAATAAATTCCAAAACACATATATAAAAATAATTGAAATTGTACATAATGTTTGATAAAAGTAATTGAAATCATACATAATGTCATCAAACAATCTCTCTTAAAACAATACAACAAAATACTAATAATATCCTCCTAAATAACATTAAAAATTGTTCCTTCTCCTGCTTCTCATCTTCACTTTCAATCAATTTTTAGACTTTCCTTTGTTGCATAGATGAGCTTGTTTTCCCTCAAATTCACAATCCACAGAAGAATCTACAGTAGCAATTGACAAAACAACTAAATCTATAAAAAATCATGAATAATATTTCAGTAGATATAATAAAACTATACCTATTACCAAAATAAGACAATGATGCAAGTAATTTCATCAAACTCTACCTATTACTAGAATAAGACAATGATGCAAGTAATTTCATACATAGCATTAGTTGAACATTGAAAAAAGTCCCCATCAAATATCTATCACACCATGTGGAAGCTCAAAACATGATAAGTTAGTTGTTTGCCAAATAACTTTCAGAAAATGACAAAATGATGTAACTTTCATGATTCTTATGCCAAGATAATCAACATTTAACTCATACTCTTGCAAAGAAAATACCATTCCCATAGAGACATAATAACTACTCAAATTTTAGAACCGCTTCACTATTTAAAGGGTGAGCCTTGAAGCAAATCTATTTAGCTTGAAATTAGGCAAGCATCAGTGCTTGACATATTCAAATGCCTTCGAAAGAATAACAACAATGACAATGATTATGGTCATCAGAAATGGTGCAGCTTTTAAGAAATATACAATACGGTATGTACCTTACATTCGGGCTTGTTCAGCATCTAAGTCCCACCATATACAGCACTTAAATGAGCAAAGGCCTATCAATAATACCCTAAACTGTTAAACCACCCTATTTTCTAATTATCAATTATCAAATAATAATAATAATCAAGGTAGGAAAAAAAACTTGAGGCAATTCTCCCAGGCCATACATTGGATAGATATAAGGTGATCCTACTTGAAAATGTGCTAAAGACTCTGCATATAGCTGTGTTAAGTAAAGACCATACTGTATTCTTGTAGACAACCTTAGACTCCTCTTTCAGTGTGAGCTCACCAACTTCAGGAAACTCTGACAATAAAATTATATTTCAATCAGTATTCTAACATCATGTAAAGATCTATAATAATAGACTCAAGGCCCACTCAGCTTTGTATTTTAAAATGCTTTTCAAAAGAAAAAATCTAAAAATTAAAATTTTGATTCCTTTATGTAAATAGTTAGACTCGTCTTTTGATATATTCTAGAAATTATATGGTAAAAAAAATTTTTTCAAATGCAGCAGAAAATCAAGTCTTATTTTTCTTTTTAATTTTGATCAAAACATCCATGGCTTTCTTATCAATCATAAAACCAAATAAACCTTTAAGGGCACAAAGAGACTCCATATAAAAAGGTTAAACGAAGAACTAGGAGAGTAAATTGTAAAAGAATTAATTCAAAACATGTAAAGCTGAGCCATAACATACAAATGACAACTGAGAATAACCCTAATGAATTACAAACTCATCAGAAGACTCTGGATTCACAAAAAAAATGTTTCATGAGTTTTTGCAACAACACATTTATCCCATTCCCAAAGGATGTATCCCAGCAAACTATCAAATTTTCATAAAATCAGGGATAAGTAATTTCCACATTATATGCCATAGAAGCCAAGTAAATTCTCTAGGTTCCTTTGAAAGTTTGAACTGAAAATGAAATGTCAGTATTGTTATTATTAGTATTATTAGATATAAAGTAGGAACAAGATACAAAAATGCCTCCCATAACATGAGACATATCCCATTACATTAGGAGCATTTTTTGTCCAAAATAAATGATAAAGGCATTTTAGCAGCTGAAGAAAACATGAGTGATGGGCATTCTTGTATCTTTTCCCTATAATGTATAAGCAAGAATATGACATATATTATAATTATAAACTTACAGGCAGAGGAAATCATGGGGAATTTATGTAAATAGAATTATAGTGATCAATACATTGTGACTTGCTCTTAGTTATAACGTGTTCTGCAACTTTGTTCTAATTCCCAAATCCATAAATTTCAATGCCCTAAAAACAAAAGAGTGTTAGCCAAACATCAAATTGCAAGGCTTTACACAATTATAGTGATCAACCATCTAATGATACGACTACTGCAGCAACAACTCATCATTAGGAGCTTATAGAATCTCTTTGACAATGACAATTGATGGCTAGATATTAGTCAATATAACCTGAACTTCATAATTAAAGCTTAGCTAGTAACAATTATTACTTGAGTATGTACAAGTCTAGAAATCAACATAATAACTATTTCAAAAAAGAATTAGTTGAAAATTTGAGCACCAGATTATCAAAGCTGCAGATAATGCTTCCATACAAGAAAGCTCACAAGGTCGGCCATAATTTATTTGATTTGCTGCTACAAGCCATGGTACGGCAATACATAACAAATTATCAATATCATGAGAAAATAAATCATTAGGAATATGACCTAGAAAATTTACTTAATTACATATAATAGCCATTATTTAATATATGGACCAATGCGGAAATGAATAAGAAATTATTTGTATCTTCTGATATAATGAATCAAATATTATGGCATTAAACTATCAACATGTGGCAATTCTACAATGATAATGCAACCTCAATCATTTTTAGGCAGATGTCCACAAACCAACAAAGAAAAATAAAAATGGAAAAAAATATTCATGGCAGCTCTTTATTAGTGCACAATCTATTTAGAATTAAAACTTTAAAGGTTTATCTTTATTAACCTGAACCATACAATAAATAGAAACTCAAGACCACCTAGCACTTAGTACCCCCTAAAGAAGCTTCAATATATAATGAAAGCATAATTTAGTTAAACAAAAATAATAGCTTTTACCTAAAAACATGGTCCTCAATAGCTTACTTTCATCATCAAAATCTTCTGAATCACTGCAATTTTTGAATTTTCAAGCACCAGGCCATTTTCACTGCCATTTCCATTGAACAATTTTGCCATTTTCACTCATGTATTAAAAGAAAAGAGAGTTGTGACTCTGTGATAGAGTCGACTCACCGACAACTCGACACTAATTATAGTAAATGGATCTGGAGGTTCTAGTGACATCCTCCTCCATAACATCAAGCACCACCACAACCGGTGAGAGATATGTACCTTCGACTAGATCTTCGATGTGAAACACGATATGCCACATCAGCAAGCATGGAAAAACTAGAGCATGCTTCTCCTCCTTCGACGGCAAAGCAAAGATGTAGAGATTGGCGGTGACTTTGTGGTTGTTCCTTTTAGGTCTCTTTTGATCCTTGTCTTTCATGAGTGAGGGCAGAGAAAGTAATATGTGAGGGGAGAGAAAAAAGTAGCTTTTATACCTAGGGTTAACATTTTGAACATACTATAATGTCCCTCTTAATTTTAATCATTTTTCCTTTATATTTGAGGACAATTTGGTAAATATATATAATTATAATTTTCAATAAGTTAATATATATATATATGAATGATCTCAAAAATTATGAATCTCTGGTACTCTAGCCAAAATAAATTTTCATACCTATAATCTAGTCAAAATAAATTCCCTAATAAGATAATTTGTTAAGTTAAATAATTCCAAAAATTAAAATTCCCTAATCATCTAGTCAAAATAAATAACTTTTTTTCTTCTTTTATAATTTAATTTTTGTCAACAGGATTAAGGGGAGGGGATTTAAAAAAAATAGTTTGATTTTTAACTGTTCAAATTAAAACTATTTTTTCTAATTTTTTAAATACGTATGAAGTTATAAATTAAAAATTAAATATTTTTATATGATATGATATTAAATTTGTCAAAATTTAATCCAATTTATATTCAAATACAACATGTAAAAATTTAAATATAAATTGATTCGTATGATTTTAAAATAATTGGATTCAATTAGAAAAATTATTCATTTTGACTTATATGAGTTTAAGTCTTGGATTGAACTCTAATGTCTATCAGTATCTTTAGGGATGTACAAAATCCGACTCTATCCAAATAAATCGAATAATTCGATCCGAATTAGATATTTAGATAGAGTTATTATGATAATTTGAGTTGGGTAGAGTTTTATATACTTAGTGATCGATGTTGGGGGTGGAACGATGACATGAGGCAGTCGGTGGTGAGAGAGAACGGCGAGAGAAATCGTTGATAAGCTGCATCAGTGACCGGTGATGGGGAGAGCAGCGCCTCCTCCTTTCCCTCACGTTCTTGCTCTACTATCTCTCTATTTAGGTCCCTTTTCGGTTCTTTTCTTTTCTTTTTTTTATTAAAGGTTACTTTCTTTTATAAAATTTTGTGGCCACACAAATTCTTTTGGTCCTGAAATCTTTTTTTTATATATCCAATAAATATCTCACTCCAAGCTTCTAAAATCTAAGCGTCTTCTTAAATTATTATTATCCAATAAGAAACTTAAATCTTATTATTATTATTATTATTTTAATTATTTTAATAATCATTATACATTTATTTGTTTTAAATCCTTTGTCATTAGTTCTTAAATTTTTGCTTTAAATTCAAATTATTACTTTAAAATTTTGAAATTATGCAAACAAATCAATCCTAGAACTAGTATCAAAATACTGTACACCCATATTAAAAGTGCTCTCACACGATTTCAAATTTTTGGGACATTACAATTAAGTTTAAATAAAAATATTTTAATTATAGAACTAGACATTTCAATTATTAAAAACTGAAGTTAATTCAATTAAATAATAAATTAAGTTTAAAATCATATACGTAATAAATTGAAATGGTGGAGAGAGGTGAGGGGAGAGAAAATGTTATTTTTATATGTATGGTAAATTTTTAAAATTACTAAAATGCTCCTACCAAATTTCATCATTTTATCCTTGTATTCAAGGATAATTTTGTAAATATATATAACTAAAAATTTTTAATAATTTAAAATTTACTTAAAATTTTAACAAAATAAAAATAAATTATAAATTTTTCATAATCATTTTAAATGAAATAATAAACTTTATATTATTATTATATAAATATTTATATTTATTATTTTTCATAATATGACTATATAATATTTATAACAATTATTTTATTATTATTATTATTATTATTATTATTAAAAATGTAATTTTTTAAATAAATAAGTTTATATTTGGGGATAATTGATAAAGAAATCAATAGAATTCCTAATAATTTAATATTTGATTTAAATTTTATAAAATAAAAATTAATTACAAATTTTTTTATTATTATTTTAAATTAAATAATAAATTTTATATTATTATTTTATAAATATTTATTTTTTAATCTTTAACACACAAATATATAATAATCGTAACAATTAGTTTATTATTATTATCAAAAATGTAAATTTTCTAAATAAATAATTTTAAATTTTGGTATAATTGATAAAAAATTATTATCAACTTATAAAATAATTTATAATTTTCTGTTATAAAATAAAATATTCATTTCATATGGTCTATATTAAAATTACTTGAAACTATACATAAATCATATGAGTGATTAAATTTTTTTTTGCGATGGATTAGTGACTAAATACTTCCGTCGCTAATTGTATTACTGGTAGAAATTACTATTAACGACAAAAGAAATTCCATCGCTAAACCGTCACAAAAAGGCGCTTTATTTTTCCTCCAAAAATAGCGACTAAAATGTTCGTCGCTAAATTTTATGAAACTAATTTCATGAATAAAAAATTATAAAATTTAGCGACGAAAATATTCATCACTAATTCCGTCACAAAACATGACGCGTATACTTTTTGCCAATAATTAGTGATTGTTTATTCAATCCATCTCTATTTCGTCGCAAAAAATAGAAAATATCTTCTCCACGACGGAATTGTAAAACAATTGCGAATCCGTTGTAAAATTTGCGACGAAAATATGACGTCGCTAATTGGCAGTTTTCATGTAGTGCAATGGAAGGTTCTTGCCCTATCCCTAACCCATGCCTTTTCCATTTTGAATAACCCCATTATCTTTCAAAATTTAAATAGACACTCCCTAACCAATCGGTCGCCTTAGTAGCATTGACAAAGAAGAACAGTAGGTTAAAAAAAGGCAACAAATCTTTATCTTTATATGTCTATCTATATATATTATAAAAAGACATATAGATTTATAGATATAGGCCAGCTTGACAAGCTACCATTCTTCATAAAGATGTATAAAGTTTGATTGAATTACGTATAAATACATGCTTTATTTTATAAGCAAGGGACATAAACCCTTCCTCAGAGACTTGCCCCCATTGATTAGCCTGACCCAATTCAAATTCAAGTTCATATTCACTAGAAATGCTTCCCTTACTGGAGCTAGTAATGGTCGATTAACGAATTTGATTCAGCTATAGCAAGTCATAAAATGGAAGCTACTACCGAGTGTGAATAATGATACCTTAATGAATTGATTCTCTTACTCTTGATCCAAAGTTTAGATAGAAAAATCCTATCCCTCTAGGATAGAAAAGATGCACAAGCTCTATCCAACTTAAAAATACATGTCTTACCTTCTCATGTCTTATAGAATCAATATAGTTAGATTGAATGTTAGAATCTTGTAAAAGAGAATGAAATGGAAAGAATAACTACAGATATGCTTCTCACAAGAAAAAAACACTTTATCTATCACTTATATGAGCATTGCTTTAGGTATATAGTCACTAGAGAAAAGTGATTTCGAATCGACCAATTCTGGGATCATTTGTAATGAAGTCTTGTCATCAAATTCTTAAAACTTGAGGCATATCGATCCTAAATGAAACTAAATATGATTGATCCAACTATCAATCTATCATACAAAGGCATAACTCTAACTCTCTTTATGTGTGAAAGGAAGGATAACAGCCTTGTCAAGGTGCTGGCCAATGTAAAGTGAAGCGATTTATATCGAGCAAGAAACTGCACTAGAATAGGAAAAGCTAGAGAGGGGCTTAATATCTTTTGATCAGGCATTAGGCCTTACTAGGTGAAGATAGAGTGCTTTGGTGATCTCGTCACTCTTTTATAGGCTGAAAGATCACAAGGTTGAGCTGCTATCATTTGGTTCAGATAAGTCAAGTCCCTTCAATCGATTTGCTCATGTGGTCTTCCAACTCAGTAGGCTCCCATAATGTTCAAAGTTATTCTTATTTAATAAAGGAACACCGGTCAAACACCCTAAATGAATAAGAAATGGATAAAAAAAGGAATTAATGATTCTTATTCAACCGAGTTGAAGCTAGCAACATGTCGATTACACATTAGAGGTTTATAAGAACTAAGGGATAATGACTCTTAACCTAAGTGGGCCTATCAACAAAGCAATTGGTATTTGATCAGGTGGGGGACGATTTTGTTTCATGCAATGCTCTCGTAACAGGAAAAGGCAGTTGTCATTTGAAAGGAAATGTGGTTTATTTTGTATAGGGAGGCTTGCCTGAACTACACACCCTAAAAAAAGCCCTTTAGTAAAGCCTAAATGTCCTTATTGAAAATGATCATGCCTCGTGGCATTGCAGTACCCGTATTATTGAAATGGTTTATCAGTAGAGATGTTCCCATAGGTGCCCCTTCTTCCAATTGTATTATAATTCCTATTTGGGTTTATGTGGTTCCTTATACGTCAAAAACATCTCTTGAACCCTATGAGTGATTCATCTTGAAAAAGTCTTCTCCATCATGTCTAATCTAATCTCTAAAAGTGTCCAGTAAGCTATATCTAGCAGCTCCACCTGTTCGCCATGCATGAAAGGATTGAGGTGGCAGATCTAGGGATAATCAATCTCCAACTGTGGTAAATGAAGAGCTATATATGCATGTATTAGTTTTAGATATACAATTAACAATGATACACAATTGTAAATAACATATTTTCATTAACATATATATTTTTGTAATAAATGTTGAGTATTTTATAAAGATAAATTTGTATTTTGTGGTTTATTATTTATATAATGAAATTTCCATATTAATTTAAAAAATTATAAAATAATTTAAATTTAGTGTGAGATTAACATGTCCAGATAACAGTTATTTAGCGATGGATTGATTTTCATAGTAGTTATGTAAGATGCATTCTGTACATATAAAATGCAACCTACCCGAATGGATTGAATTTCAATCCAGTCGAGTCACCTGGATTTGTTATAGTTTAATCTCGTCGCTTCTTTCCTCTGCTGATATCACTTTTTTCCATTGCCTTATCAAAAGAAGGACTTGGTATTGGTTTTAGGGCGGGCTAGATGCTTAAGAGATTCTCACTCAATGAGGCTCAAAAGAAAGAAGCAAAGGCCTGCCATCAAATAGAAAAAGGGGGACTATAGGAAATTTAAAATGAAGGTAAAACATAAATGAACTCAATCCAGTCTTGATTCAGCTACTCTGCTCGTGCATACCTTGCTTTTAAAAGCTTAATCCAAGCATAAAAAGCCCTATAGGTAAGGTTTAAACAGACCAAGACCACCCTCTTATATATATATATATATATACACACACACACACCTCTGCTCTAGCTTCAATACCTGTACCAGCTACTAAAAGTCTATAATTGTGAAGAATGCCTTCTCGAGAAATAGTCAAAGGTGTCTTATTAAGTGGTCCAATTAGTCTAATGCATAATGTCTGGTATCGAGAGTCTTTATTAATCCATAGATTAGGAACTAAGTGAGGAAGTGAGCTCTACTTTAAAGGTTGCTTTGCCACCTAGGGGATATGATATCTTTTCCTTTGCTTAAAAGAAAGACAAGAAAGCATGACCAAAAGTGGTAAAAAGCAATCCCTTCCAACCAGCTAACCCATAAAGTTGAACATAACACTAACTTCGACCAGGTTCTTCTATCAATTGCCTGGCCCTTGCTTACTTTGCTTTAGAGGGAGCTTCCTTAGTCAGACCAACTCGGCCACCGAATTGTCTAAATGGAATGTATTTATTAGGAAAGTGGCTATTCACTTATTAAAAGAGCTTAACAAAGTCACTCTTTGAATAGAGGCCTAAGCTAGACTAGATGGATCAACTAGGTGTTCCATGGGGTACTATATTAGTCCTTGCTTCTTAATTGAAATAAATAGTTATAGATAAATTCCAACTGGAGGTCGGGCTCAAACTTAACTTTTCTTGAAAGGTTATTCCTTACTTATGGTTTACTTGGTTTTCTTCATTCTTCCATCCTTCAGGAGGAAGAGGTCGCCAGGTTCAACTTCCACTGGTGATGCTGATTCCTTTTTAAAAAAATATATTCAGTTTAATCTTAATATTATAATAATAACTTCTTACTTACATAACCTAAAGGATGACCCCCCTTAAAAGATGGATATTTCCCTATTGAAATAAAGTTATTTTTGTTCTAGATAGCTTAAAGAGATCATTATTATAAAGCCTTAATACTGGTCTCTCTTATTTGTTTTATGAATGATACTCTCTGCTTACTATAGAAGTGAGGTTACTGAAGAAACTCTCTATTATAAAGCAAAACTTCATTAATGGTTGGGAACAAACTTGGGTGGCTAAATTAATGATAGGAAAAGTAGAAGTCCCCCATTACTAATCAAATAAGGAATGCCATTTGTAAAAAAATAAGAGATTTTAGTGTGAAAGCTGTTTTCATTCATTGGAAAAGCCTAGTCTTTTTAATCAATTCTTTTCTTCTTTTATAGACCCCTCACCTAATATATATATATATATATTTATATATATAGGAAAAAACAAACAACATTAGGCTTTAACCTATTAGGAGTTAGAAAATAGGCCTTATGGAACAACTTAGTCAATTATTCTCGCAGTTAAGATAAGATTCAAACTGCCATTTCTCTGAAAGCATGGTTTTTGCCTCCCTACCTCTTTGGAGCTTTTCCATTCGTTGGGTGATCCCTTGCTCTCACATTTAAGTGTTTGCTCGTCATTTAGGCCGGTGAGTGATATTTTAGCTCATTACAGTGAGCTTTGGGGTTCTTCGCACCTAGATAGAGAATACAAATTTAAAATAACATTATTGTCAAAATATCAATAACAACACATTTTCTTATACATATAGCTTATGGTCATAAGTGTTGAGAACATTATAAAATTTATACTACGTCATGTACATGTAATATAAAAATACCATAACTACATTTAAAATGCAATTTCACCTAGTATATAGTTTCTCATGCATTATACATTGGTTTATAAAAGATAAGAAAATATGTAAACCAATTCATTAATTGTCATGTTTTTATCTATTTTTGTTTTTTCATAATGTTTTTTCTATACTCTGAATTAAACCTACATTATTCTATAGGAGTGAATAATGGGTGATACGATGGTACCTAAAGATATAGATGACATACCCGAAGGTTTAAAACTCAAAATCCAAATGGGGCCGAATGATACAATATTGAGACCTAAACAGGGTTGAACGATACTTTAGACCAAAATGGGCCAAAATGATACTCTAGACTAGTTAAACGAATCCAAATGGGGTCGGCTACAACCCAAACAAGACCATCTTTATATGTTATGACCCAAATAGGGTTAATTTTCACTATATTTCATGGCCCAAATAGGGTCAACGATACTTCAGCTTTCAAGCAAACTAAAATGGGATCGAATCTATGTGATCGCAACTGCAAATTACCCTTATAGGCATGCCTATCTATCCACATCCTAAACACAACGCAGGCAGATAAAACTCTTTGCTTTAACTTTCTGTGTTAGACTCTTTTCTATCAATTACGTTTAGGCAACCATATATAAACTTTCGATGATCATGATATAATATGAACATGTACGAGGATAAAGTTTCCATAAGTACTTCATGTACTAGCATGTAACTCATTATATTTATATACAAACTTTTGTATGCATGATATCATGTACTTTGCCAGAGTATTACATACTTAATACTTATGATTACTTCAGAGAAAAGGGAATGATTATATATCTTTAACATTTTTTAGTTTCTCTTTTCAATCATGTATATACATATAGTGTTCAAGAACCCTATTATCTAAAAGAACCCTAAAACCCTATATCGATTCAGTTGTTCATAAACTTAACATGCAATCCAAAAGGATAAATACTTCAAACCTTAATTCCAAAGGAAATTAAAACCTAAAGTAGAAATATGATGAAGAATAGAACTACACAAGTAAAACTTGAATAACCCAATTCTTAAAACAACATCAAAGTGAGAACAGTCACCTTGAAAAAGCAATACACACATGAATCAATTTCATTAATCAAAATAATTAGAAAAGTTTGCTATCAAGTTGCAGCATTACAAAGTATTTATAAGTAAGGAATTAACCTAAAGTCATTAGGATAATGGGCTAGGTTAGTTTAACCTTTAATCCTACCTAAATTAGAATAACTTAAGATCAAATGAATGGGCTACCTATAAGGCCTCATCAATAATCCCAAAACTAAACACACAAAGTTTAATTAGGTCTTACATAAACTTAAAATAAAGTTAAACTTAAAAATTCGTCCCAAAATTAAACATTGCATATGCATATGGCACTTGAAGCTTAAGACTTTTCTTTATAGTCCAATTTGTCTCCTAATAAGTGTATCACCCTCAAGCTTTGTTGAATATCTCAAAACTTGCTTTCTATGACAAAAAAGTCAAAATTATCTTTGCATTGCCTGTCGCGCCCGTGAAGGGTGTCGTGCTCACGACAAAGTGTTTTTTCCTCCATGAATGCTTGCATAAATGACAGCAATTTTGTTAGAGAGTATGCCCTAGAGCCCATGCAATAAGGATGTATTTCATATATATGAACTCATATTTTTAATAAAAGGCATCATTCATTTATTAATGCTATGTTTAAATACATGAGTTTGTAAATCTTAAATTGATAAATGAAGTCCTAGATATTATAAATATAGTGCAAAGGCAATCATGAAAGTGTTCATGATGTGAGATGTCTATTGCATGCAAATGTGTTAATATCTGAATATCCTTAGTCATAGAATTAACAAGATAGGACATTGTTAATTTGGACAGACTAGCACATGTTATGCTTCTTGAATGGTTCAAGCAGTGGTTCTTATAATTGTGATTATGGAAGATAATTAAAGCTAACATGTGGATGCTTGTTAGAAGAACAAGTTCATTGGAGACCTGAAAAGAGAATCCTCACATGGATATTAAATCTATGTCAGTGAGGAACCTCTTCATAGCGGTTGTACAAGTATCCTTAGACTTGAGATCACCAAGGTTATCTTAAGTTGCAAGTGGTATACTTTGACTCAATAACTGATTACTTCCAACTGGAGGTGAACAAAGTTAGGAGGTTGGGTATATCATAACCTACTTGAAGATAGTTGAGTGATTGACAAAGGATTCACCATCCCAAATTTATTTAGGGAAGTTATCTCGCATGATTCTATAATTGCCTTGTTTAGAGAATCTCTGGCCCGAGTAATATGCCAAGATGGATAGGGATCCATGAAGGGCATTTTGGGAATAATGGTTAAATTAATAGAACATACATAATTAGATTTATATGAGTTGACAGAAATCCATACTCAGAATCTATTTGAGATAAGAGTGGTGAAAGGAGTAATTGCACGATAACTGTTTCTATGGAAGGGTATAGTCAAACCACTTGAATTTCCTAACATTTAGGTAGTCATGATGCCTAGTTAGAGGCCAATCATGATTTGTATAATAGTGTATCATAAATATCAATAGGGATTGATAAAATGATTTAAAGAAGTTTAAATAATGTGAGTTTTGAATAGAACTCATAATTACATATTATATTGCTAATATGGATAGGAACCCAATAGGTTATAAACATATAGAGAAAACGATAAAATAGTAAAATGATAAGGATAATAATATTTGATATTATTATAGGAATAGAGAAGTAAATAAGAGAATAATTAATTAAATAGTTTAACTAATTATGATAAAGTAAAATTACTCGCATAACTTTTTAGAAATGTTTTGTAAAATGGACCTAATTGAAATATTGTATTTCATAATTAATTATTATTGGACTATAAGTGTTATAGGGCTGATATAATAATTATATATCCATTAGAGAAATTAAGAGGCCCAAAGAATTGATTTTAGCGTAGAAACCCTCCGGAGGAAGGGTTTCATGCCAACTTCAGATAGAAGGCCTTAAAGGCCTAATTCTTGTACCAAAACAATTAAAATATATTTCATAAGTATTATGGATTCTACGTATTTCATTTGGATGGATTTGGAATTCATTTGGGTGATTAAATCTAAGTGTAATCATGAAGGGCTTAGTTTATGGGTTTTGTGCATAGTCTTTTATAAAAGGATTTAAATTGGATTTAATTGAGCCCAAATAAATTATTAATAATTTCAGAAGCCCATTTAATATTTCTCTAGCAATTTTAAAGAGCCCAATCTCATTATGAAGTTGGATTTTTGACCTAACTATAAAATTCAAGTGATAGAGATTTTAGGGTTAAGTGAACATTAAGAGAAAAGAAACACTCTCTCACTCTCTCAACCCTAGTCGCCACCCCCCTTGCTAGCATCTAGGGGATTTTGGCTAGGCCTTATGTTCCTCCATTGACGATTCATTCTATCCTTTTCTAGTATGGATTACTAATTGAAAGTGTTAAATTTTGGACACTGTGGTTTGCGACAACCCGGTGAGAAGGAAATCAACTGTTCAACAAAAATCAAAGGTGATTTTTCTTATTCTCAATAATGTGTATATCGTGAATTCATGGCAAGATCAGATCTATTGGTTAAAAATTTTAAATTTCGCTTATGTATGAGATGCACGTAACCAATAATTCCCAAAATGGTATCAGAGCCTCGGTTTTGCCATGAATCTACAATTCTATATTTTGCGGAATAGTTTTTATTTTTAAGTTATTTATTTCATGAACTTTAAAATATCAGATTTGATTGTTCATGAATGAGAAATATTGATTTCTGGATGCATGTGATCAAATATATAAAATGAAAAATAAAAATGATTCTTTTGAGAAAAGAATCATTGTGTTTGGCGTGAATGGCTTTTATTTTTCAATAAAGTTTAGGGGCTGTTCTAAATTAAATTTTTATTGATCCACTCTAAAATTATTTTGATGATAATTTATGTGTTTAATATGTGATATTAAGCCATATGATCAAACAAAATTAAAATTGAACAAGTTTTACATGAAAACTAGTTTAGTCGAAAAGTTCAATAAATTGGTGTTCTTGGTGTGTTCTTATTTAGAACGATTTTTAATCTTCTAATTCTGATATATATGATATATTAATGTGTTTTTAATTAATTGGATTAATTAAAATGGGCCTTGAATTAATTGGATTAATTTTAATTCATTAAAACCACTTACCGAGCTTAATTATGTTTACGAACTTGGTTTAAATTAGTGAATGACTTGGTGGGCCCAATGAGCTTATTTAAATTAACTATTATAAACTATAATTAAGTTTATTAATGGGTTTTAAGGGCTGGAGTGGGCTTGACTTATTCCAAAAGGCCCAAATGGTCCAATAGACACAAAACTAGTTTGTGTGTGAACACACATTAGGGTTTATTGTGTGGGTTTCAGCCTACCCTTTATTTTAAGTCCAAATTAATTTTTTTTATTTTTTAATATGATTAATTAATTAAATAATCAATTGATAATCAATTAATAATCAATTGGATTGATAATTAAGGCAAGAACACATACTTATAAAAGGGTTTCCTAAAATGAAAGTTTCCCAAATGAAAAAAATTTCCTAATTTGATCACATTATTAAAATAACTCAAAAGTAACTTTTAAGAGATGAAACAAAGTTTGTAATCCATTATATGTTTCACTTTTTGCATTAGAAATTCATATAAGGGTGTATAATTGGCATGATGGATAATTATAGACAAAGGCCCAATGTGATTGAGCATAATGCATGTTTTGGCCCAATGAGGACTTTCATGTCCTAGCCACTTGTTTTTGGTTTGTATTTCTTTTTCAAATTGTAATATATAATTAGATTACTTAGATTAGAATTAGTGATAGAAATGGAGACCACTATCAAGGAGTAAGATGGACCGAATAGAGATCCAACAAGTTTTAAGATAATGTAATTATTTTTACTTGTTTGAATCATGCATATTACCTAGGTTTGACCTTTTGATTTCCCTTTTGGCTCTGGAAGAACAATGTAGTAAATTCCATAACTATACCATATTTGTATGCTTATATTTATGAGATAGATATAGGATGCATACCAATGTATGAGAACCAAGTATGATGAGACTTAATTAACTAAAATCCCTTAAACTAATACTAAGGTATATAAGCCTTCCATTAATTTGAGGAGAACCAGAGTTCTTTATAGTGTGGGTTGTTGACCACAGTCAAGCTCACATTATATCGAATATGTTCGAATCTAATTAAATGATTCATCTTAGCTATCCCATTAGCTTATTAACCACAGTCAAGGTTAATGGTTCTAGAGGCAAGATTAGGGAATGCATATATAATATGCATGTATCAAGAGTTGATAACCTAATGATCCAATAGTTGTGTAGAGACACAATTGCTATAGAGATACCTACCTTTCAAGGGTATAAATTTTGATTTATTGACCATAGTCAAGGTCAAATTTCATATCAAGGATTGGATTTTGGCCCACTTAGAAAACCATCGGCTTTTCTCAGATTAAATAGTGAGGGATATTGATTCGTAATAAAATAGTGGGAGTAAATGGATTAATTAAATACCTAATTAATGCATACATATATATGAACATACTCTCATATGTTTTCTTTTTCACATCTAGGTCATCATCATGAGCACATCAAACATTAATATACGATCAATCTTGGATAACAAGCTGGTTGGTGGCAACTATTCTGACTGGATCAGGCAAGTGAGAATTGTTCTCAGAGCTAAAAAGATCCAATCTGTCTTGGATAAAAATCCACCACCACTTCCATCGGATGATGCCATTGATGAGATCAAGGGCACACTACAAGAAAATCAGCAAATAGCAACCGAATTTGTTAAATTTCTGTTGCTAATAAAAATTAGCAATGGAAAATAGCAACGAAACATTAGGTTGCAAATTTGGCGGTTGGTATTTTTAGCAATGGAAATTATTTTCCGTTGCTATTTTTACCAGCGGAATTAGAATTTCCTTTACTATATTTAGCAACCGAAATAAATTTTCGTTGCTATATTTAGCAACCGAAATCAATTTTCGTTGCTATATTTAGCAACCAAAATTAGTTTCCGTTGCTATTTCTAGCAACCGAATTGAAGTTTCGGTTGCTAAATTCAGCGAAAATTATAAAAAAAATTGCGATGGAATTTTCATCGCTATTCCGTCAGTAAATTATTATTGATTTTGATGAGAGGTTGAAGGGACAATTTATGCTTTGTAAATTCCAAAATTTCCATCAAAAAACAGCCACAGCTGAAAGATTAGAACCACCAAAAGATTGACTATAATAATTTATACACAGTATATGAATGTGAGAATTAATCTATTGGCCCTACAACTTCTGAATTAATCTATGAATAAAAGAAAAATTGTTATCTCAGCCTATTATAATCTAACCAATAGAGCCATTGAGAAAAACCACAATTTCAAACAAATGAAATGTAATGTTCCATGTATTTCATAGTGTTATTTCAGTTCAGAGATTTGCATAACAATCCCCATATCAAGATGGCAATTTATTTTTATCAAGACATCAAAAACTTTAATAGATACATAATCACAATTCATTATATAAGGTTATAGGAAGACTTGCTATCTGCTGAAAAATTAATAGCTGATCACCGGTATGTCACCAAGCTCACAATAATCATTTCTACTTCAAGTTTAAAATAACCTTTAGACATCCTAAAAAAAAGGAAAAGCTTGAGAAAACTTGCCATAAATTGAAATCAATTATTTATTTCATAAAAATATTCTTATTGAACTATGTGATAAAGATGAATGAAGATTCTTAAAATTATGATCCACAAGGACATTAACAATTACCTCAGTTCTTTTCAAAACTTGACCAATTGGATCTTCCATGTTGGCAAGCACACGCGAATAGAGTTTACCAGACTTTTAATTTGTCCTAGTCAACATGTCATTCAATAACAGAAAAAGACAGAATGTTAATTGATTGATGAAATAAAAGAATCGAAGCAAATGTATTGTCAAATCAAATAGTTGGAATGAACATAAATAAAAAGCAATAAACTATAAGAAAAAAAATGAATGGAAAGGTGATGAAAACATGTAAATCAAATCGGTACTCGTGCCTTTCCAGGCTTCAGAACCAGCCATGATATCAATGATTTTTCCAATCCAGCTTGCTGAGCAGCTTCAACGTCGGCTTCATTTTCAATGTTAATCAATTTCTCATTAGTTACCAAGGCATCAGCTATGTCCAATAAAATTTTGTTCCTCTCACGTGGACACAATGCCTATGGAACAAAATACTAGCTAAAGTTATCATGCTACTGAATAAATATTAAGGAAATCTGTAAGCCAAGAAAAATAGCATATCCTATAGCATGCATCTATTGTTGTTTACCTGAAGCCGTCTGGAACTGTCCCTTGCTGCAACTGCCATGTCACGCACACCAACTTCTTTAACAGGGGCCCAAATAAATGAATTATCTTTTCTCTCACAAGATACACATGGCAATATATATCATAACAAGCATATACAAAAAGAGATAAAATACAAAAATATAAAAGATACATGAACATACATAAGGTAAGAAAGCCTTTATTCATATAAAGCAGTTAACATGATATTTCATACAACAAAAATGGTCCAGTTCATCGATTTTGAAGACATTGGTCTCATGCAAATAGGTAAGTGTGTTTGCCAACACAGACACCAATACTAACTGCCGCTAAGCAGATCATAACCAAACGCATAATGTATGAGATGATGGAAAATATTTGATCTGCAAGAGAATAACATACAAATAAAATAACAAATTAAACATCCACATTGATAATTAAATGAGATGGCTGCATAATGTAGGATGTATACGCTCGTCTTCTGCACAACAAAGTTTTGTGCCCAAATCTTATATTCTCTATGATTAGAGTTTCGAACCCACAATCACACATAAGTAGAGATGACTCCAACGTGGCTAGGGTTTTATATAGGCAGAATTGTCATCTAAACATATAAATACAACTATATTCTTATATCTCCAAACTTGCATAATTTCATACTTGAGTTGGAACTTGTTATCTCACAGAATTGCAGAAACTCTGATATATCATCTAAAACATATAATGAACTATATTTTTATCACTCAAACCTTATAATATCTTATATTAGTGGAGTTTAAACCATAAAATCCCAGACATGACTGTAATGTGAACACATGAAAAAGAAGTGCTAACCCCTGTTTTCATCAGAGTCAATGGCGAATGCAAAATCAGAATAACGAAGAAAACACCCGGCATTTCCTTCTGCAACATTTCCTCAAGCACCTTCTCTACAGTATGTCTAAACTCCTGTTTCGAGTTTACATCGCCCCCGCATTTATGCTTCCATCCACCAAATACATTTTACTAATTTATCAAAACTAGAGAAAATCAATATATATGCAAGTAAAATATAACTTAATTTCTCTGAATTTCTTAGAAAATATGAGGCTTCCCCTTTACTTGCTTAGTTTGTTCACTTCACTCCATGTATTCAAATAATAATAATAATAATAATTATTATTATTATTATTATTAATATTTTGATCTAAACATCTAACACTAATATGCAGCTCAAAGGCTCAACTACCGGCGTATTAGGCCAAATAATAACAAAGAAAAAAGAAGATGAAAAAAAAGCAAAAGAATTTGGTAATAAAAAAAAGCAATAACATACCCCATGGGAGGAGTGGAGGTGAGACCATTTGCACAGAGGTTCCGTCTGAACATGAGGAGAGATGATGAAAAAGACCCTTTGACCATGGTGGTTATTACTATTAGTAGTATTAGCCACATTTCCATAGCTTCTAACGGAGTTGAGCGAGGCTGAGGGAGAAAGCAAGGCAGATGGGAGAGAGCGAGGGAGAGACAAAATGAAGACAGAGAAATAAGAGGCCTTTTATACCTAGGGCAAATAGCAAATTACCAACGAATATTTAATTCGGTTGCAATTTTAGCAACGGAAATACCAACGGAATTCAAATTCCGTTGCTAAAATTGCAACCGAATTGTTTTTGGTTGCAATTTTAGCAACAGATATTAAATTCCGTTCCTATTTTTGGACCCAAATTTTTTCACCTCTTTGGGACCAAAATACCAACGGAATTGTAATTCGGTTGCTAAATAGCAACGAAATACATTTTCCGTTGCTATTTTAGCAACGAAATTTAGTTTTCTTTGCTATTTTTGGACCAAAATATTTTTCACCTCTTTGGGACCACAATGCCAACGGAATATTATTTCGGTTGCTAAATAGCAATGGAAAATTAATTCGGTTGCTAAATAGCAACGAAAAATTTATTTGGTTGCTAAATAGCAACGCAATTTAATTTCAATTGCAAAATAGCAACGGAATTAATATTTTGTTGCTAAATTTCGTCCCAAAATTTTTCCGCCATCTAATGCCGCCATATTTAGCAACGGTCATAGATTTTCGTTGCTATTTTTTGGCGCTAAAATTTCCCTCTTTTTTTAGCAAGGGAATACCGCCATTTTTATTCCGTTGCTAACAATAAAAAAATTCAACCAAATTTAGCAACGAAATTAAAATTCCATTGCTAATTAGCAACGAAAATCAAATTCCATTGCTAAATTAGCAACGAAATCAATTTCGTTGTTATTTTCAGATTTTCTTGTAGTGGCACTTATCAAAAATACATGGAGGATAGTGAAGCAGCAGCATGTTTGTTACTGGGTGCTATGTCCTCAGAGCTTTAGAAGCAACATGAGATGATGGTTGCTAGAACGATCATTTTGCATCAAGAGGAGATTTACTCTTCTCAGGCTAGAACTAAGCAATATGAGATTGCTCGAGCTCTATTTAGCTGCAAAATAGTGGAAGGCACTTCGGCTGCTGCTTATGCATTGAAGATGTATGGGTATATTGAGCATTTGAGTAGACTTGGCTATGTAATAGATAATGATTTATACATAGATTTAATCTTGTACTCATTGGCTCCAAGTTATGCAAATTTCGTGCTCAACTTCAACATGAACATGATCCAAGTAACCATTCCTGAGTTAATCAACATGCTCAAAATAGCTGATGGATCCTTCAAGAAGGATTCAAAAAGTGTCATGGTTGTCACTTATGCTAAAGGTAAGAAGTAGAAGAAGAAAAAGATGACCAAGGCGCAGCCAAAGAATGGTGGGGTTTCCAAGAAGAAGGTTTCCAAGAAAGAGAATCCCAAGGGAACTTGCTTCCATTGTGGAAAAGATGGTCATTGAAAGCGTAACTGCAAGGCCTATCTAGATTCTCTCAAGGAGAAGAAGCAAGCAGATGCTTCTACTTCAGTTATTCATATGATTGAAATAAATACTTATTCTATTGCTTCAAAACAATCTTGGGTATTAGATATCGGATGTGGATCTCTTTTGTGTAATGATCTACAAGGGCTTAAAACTATTAGAAGAGTTGGAAAGGCAGAAATATGTCTACAGTCAGCTACTGGATAAAACATCTCTATAACATTTGTGGGGACTTACCATTTACCTCTTCCAAGTTGATTAATACTGGAATTAAATAATTGTTATTATATTCTAGCTTCATCCAAAAGTATTATTTCTTTCAATTGTTTATTGAACGATTATGACATTTCTTTAAAAGAGAAATGTTGTTATATTTTTAAGAACAATATGTTTTATGCTAAAGCTATCATTGAGAATGGTATATTTGTTCTTAATTTAATTAAAGAAGTGTATAATGTGGATACCAAGAGAATGAAACAAGATAATCTAAATACCTCATATATATGGCATTGTCATTTAGGCCATATAAATGAGAAATGCATGATCAAATTACACAAGTCAGGTGATGTAGGGTCATATGATTATGAATCATTTGATATATGTGAATCTTGTTTATTGGAAAAAATGACAAAAGCTCCCTTTATTGGTAAAGGAAAATGAGCTAAAATGGTTTTGGACTTAATACATTCAGATGTATGTGGTCCAATGACTACACATGCCAGAGGAGGTTACTCCTACTTCATTACTTTCATAGATGATTACTACAGATTTGGATATATTTATCTAATGAACTATAAATCAGAAGCATTTGAAAATTTTAAAGAATTCAGAAATGAAGTAGAGAAGCAACTTGGCAAAAGTATTAAAACACTTATATTAGATCAAGGTAGAGAATACTTAAGCCAAGAATTTCAAGATTATCTTAGAGATAATGGGATTTTATCTCAATGGACTCCACCATATACACCATAACACAATGGTGTATCTGAGAGGAGAAATCGAACACTATTAGATATGGTTCGATCCATGATGAGCCGAGCAGACTTGCCTAAGTCCTTTTTTGGAAATGCACTAGAAACCGTTGTTTATGTGTTAAATAGAGTTCCTAGTAAATCAGTTGATTTACTCCATATGAGATATTGAATAACAAGAAACCCACACTTTCTCATATGAAGGTATGGGGTAGTCCTACTTATGTGAAGAGGACAATGTCAGACAAACTAGATGTTAAGTCTGACAAATGTTTATTTGTGGGATATCCAAAAAAAAAACATTTAGATATTATTTCTACCATCCTTTAGAACAAAAGGTGTTTGTTTTAAGGCATGTTGTCTTCTTGGAAAGAAAATTTCTCCTACGAGAGGATAGTGGGAGTAAAATTGAACTTGGTGAAGTTCAAAACCCACAAATAGAAGTAGATCAACAGATTGAACCCGAGACCAAATTTCATAATGATGAGATTACAGTTGATCCTAATTATACACACAATCCTAGAAGATCTACTAAAATGCATTCTATCCCTATGAGATATGGATTTCACATTGATTTAGATAGAGACATAATTGTAGTAGAGGACAATGAGCCTACAAGCTATCAAGAAGTTTTGAACAGTTCAGAACATGATTTATGGCTTAAGGCTATGCAGTCTGAAATGGACTTATGTATGAGAATAAAGTATGGATTTTAACTCAACCACCTGAAGGGATAAAACCCATAGGGTGCAAATGGGTCTTTAAAAGAAGACCAACATGGAAGGTAATATAGTTACCTATAAAGGTCGCTTAGTAGCAAAAGGCTATTGTAAAAAAGAAGGCATTGACTATGATGAAACCTTTTCTCTTGTAGTGATGCTTAAGTCTATAAGAATACTTTTAGCCATTGTAGCTAATTATGATTATAAGATTTGGCAAATGGATGTGAAGACAACTTTCCTAAATGGAAATCTGACTGAGGATGTGTATATGACACAACCAGAAGGGTTCACATCCGGAAATGGCAAAAAAGTATGCAAGCTTTAAAGATCCATTTATGGATTGAAGTAAGCCTCTAGGAGTTAGAACATATGTTTCAATGAGATAATTAAAGAGTTTGGTTTCTCACAGAATGAAGATGAACTTTGTATATGTAAAAGGGTTAATGGGAGTACAATTGTCTTCCTAGTTCTATATGTGGATGACATATTAATCATGGGAAACGACATTTCTCTTCTCCAATCTGTTAAAATATGGTTATCTAAGCAATTCTCCATAAAAGACCTTGGAGAAGCATCCTATATTCTAGGAATAAAGATCTATAGAGATAGATCCAATAGGTTGCTAGGTCTTTCTCAAAGTACATAGATAGATAAAATATTGAAGAGGTTCAATATGGATCTATCTAAGAAAGGGTTTATAACCATGGGGCATAGGAAACACCTTTCTAAGTCCATGTGTCAGCAGACACTAGATGATAGAGAGAACATGAATAGAATACCATATACATCTACAATTGGTTTTATCATGTATGCTATGCTATGTACACGTCTAGATGTAGCATTTGCTTTGAGTGTCACAAGCAGATTCCAATCCAATTTTGGAGAGGAACACTGGGCAGCTATCAAGAATATCCTTAAGTACTTGAGAAGGACTAAGGATATATTCTTGGTATATGGGGAGGGCAGTTTGGAAGTAAATGGGTATACGAATGCCAGCTTCCAATCTAACAAACATGATTGTAAATCACAGTCTTGTTTTGTGTTCATAATGGGAGGAGGGGTAGTTAGTTGGAAGAGTTCCAAACAAGAAATAACTACTGATTCCACGACAGAATCTAAGTACATTGCTACTTTGGAAGCAACCAAAGAAGCAGTCTAGATCAAAAAGTTCATAATTGAACTAGGAGTGGTACGTACCTAGCATTGTTGATTCGATTCCTTTATATTGTGACAATAATTGAGCCATTACGCAAGCAATGGAACCACGGTCTCATCAGCAATCCAAGCATGTTCTTAGACGCTACCATCTCATAAGGGAAATAGTAGCTAGAAATGATGTGAAAATAGAAAGGGTCCCTACAGATGATAATGTGGTGGATCCCCTCACTAAAGCACTTTCCTAGATAAAGCATGATCACCATATAAATAACATGGGTTTAAGACATATGACTGATTGGCTCTAGTGCAAGTGGGAGATTGTTAGAGAGTATGCCCTAGAGCCCATGTAATAGGGATGTATTTCATATGTATGAACTCATATTCTTAATAAAAGGTATCATTCATTTATTAATGCTATGTTTAAATACATGAGTTTGTAAATCTTAAATTAATAAATAAAGTCCTAGATATTATAAACACAGTGCAGAGGCAATCATAAAAGTTTTCATGATGTGAGATGTCTATTGCATACAAATGTGTTAATATCTGAATATCCCTAGTCATAGAATTAACAAGATAGGACATTGTTAATTCAGATAGACTAGCACATGTTATGCTTCTTGAAAGGTTCAAGCAGTGGTTCTCATAATTGTGATTATGGAAGATAATCAAATCTAACATATGGATGCTTGTTAGAAGAACAAGTTCATTGGAGACCTGAAAATAGAATCCTTACATGGATATTAAATCTATGTCAGTGAGGAATCTCTTCATAGCGATTGTACAAGTATCCTTAGACTTGAGATCACCAAGGTTATCTTAAGTAGCAAGTGGTACACTTTGACTCCATAACTGATTACTTCCAACTGGAGGTGAACATAGTTAGGAGGTTAGGTATATCATGACCTACTTGAAGATATTTGAGTGATTGAAAAAGGATTCACCTTCCCAGATTTATTAAGGAAAGTTATATCGCATGATTCTATAACTGCCTTGTTCAGAGAATCTCTAGCCAGAGTAATATGCCAGATGAATAGGGATCCATGAAGGGCATTTTGGGAACAATGATTAAATTAATAGAACATACATAATTAGATTTATATGAGTTGACAGAAATTCATACTCAGAATCTAATTGAGATAAGAGTGATGAAAGGAGTAATTGCATGGTAACTGTTTCTATGGAAGGGTATAGTCAAACCACTTGACTTTCCTGACATTTGGGTAGTCATGATGCCTAGCTAGAGGCCAATCATGACTTGTATAATAGTGTATCATAAATATCAATAGGGATTGATAAAATTATTTAAAGAAGTTTAAATCATGCGAGTTTTGAATAGAACTCACAATTACATATTATACTGCCAATATGGATAGGAACCCAATAGGTCACACACATATAGAGAAAAGGATAAAATGGTAAAATAACAAGGATAATAATATTTGATATTATTATGGGAATAGAGAAGTGAATAAGAGAATAATTAATTAAAGAGTTTAATTAATTATGATCAAGTAAAATTGTTCGCAGAACTTTTAGAAATGTTCTGTAAAATTGACCTAATTGAAATATTATATTTCATAATTAGTTATTATTGGACTATAAGTATTATAGGGCTGATATAATAATTAATAGATCCATTAGTGAAATTAAGAAAACCAAAGAATTGATTTTGGCACAAAAACCCTCTAGAGGAAGGGTTTCACGCCAACTTCAGATAGAAGGCCTTAAAGGCCTAATTCTTGGATCAAAATAAATTAAATATATTTCATAAGTGTTATAGAGCCTACATATTTAATTTGGATGGATTTGGAATTCATTTGGGTGATTAAATCCCAGTGTATGCATGAAGGGTCTGGTTTGTGGGTTTTGTGCATAGTCTTTTATAAAAGGATTTAATTGAGCCCAAATAAATTATTAATAATTCCAAAAGCCCATTTAATATTTCTCCAGCACTTTTAAAGAGCCCAATCCTATTATGAAGTTGATTTTTAACCTAACTATAAAATCCAAGTGATAGGGATTTTAGGGTTAAGTGAACATTAAGAGAAAAGAAAAACTCTCTCACTCTCTCAACCCTAGTTGCCACCCCCTTGCTAGCATCAAGGGCATTTCAGCTAGCCCTTGTGTTCCTTCATTGATGGTTTATTCAATCCCTCTCTAATGTGGATTACTAATTAGAGGTGTTTAATTTTGGACATTGTGGTTTACGATAACCCGATGAGAAGAAAAATCAACTGTTTAAAAAAATCAAAGGTGATTTTTTTTATTCTCATTAATGTGTATATTGTAAATTTATGGAAAAATCAGATCTATTGGTTAAAAATTTTAAATTTCACTTATGTATGAGATGCATGTAATCGATAATTCTTAACAAATTTCTCTTGCATCCTTTTGACTTTACTCTTTATTATTGGTCCCTCTAGAAACCTCAATAGATCTTTCTGTTTGCCTAATCTCTTAGGATTATCTACATCATTCCCTCCTTCCTTAAAAGATTCAACCTCAAATATGTATCCATATCAAACGGAGAAAAATTAGAAACATTAAATGTAGCAGAAACTTGATACTCACCTAGTAGATCAATCTTGTTTAAATTGTCATTGATCTTTTCCAATACTTTGAAAGGACCATCTGTTAGTGTAAGCCCTAGCCCCAATGCATTGTAACAAAACACTTGAAATTAATAAAATGAGGCATTTGTTTTATCTTTTGTATTCCTGTGCATGTCAATTGATAAAACTATCCAAGAATATCATTTCGATTTAAGTTATCATGTGTGAGGCACATGATTGTAAGACCTTGAAACAAATGAGACTTCATTCTAAACATCCCTAGTCAGTCATTGTTATGGGAATAACAATGAATTAAGACTAGTATGCTCTCTCTGATATTATGAGTTCTGTCTTATGGATCATTAGGACAAGAGTGACAATCAGAGATCATAGATACATGTTTAGAACATGGTATCTGGATTCGATCCACTCATGAGAACACTACATGGTACAAGTCATAAATGTTTCTCATATGCAAGTTTTGTATCGGAGTTCTTAGACCTGAAATCTCTATGAAACTCTTTATGAATTACTGTGTACTTTGACATACACCTAACATGCTCGTAACAGAGTGACAAGTACGGGTATGATTGGGTATGCATTGATTTATGTTAGAGAGCATGAGAGAAGTGAAGGGATTACCCCTCTCGATAAGAGAGAAAACATCATCGGCCACTTGATCATTGAACTGAGAAGTGTATGGCCATACCGAGATGAAATAATGAGTAATTATTATTTATCTGAGAGTTCAGTGTCACTGGAATATCAAGAAAGGAATTAATATATATAAGGATGACTAGTTCCATGCCTTATATTAATTCTGATATTTATGGGTAAGGGACAATGCAAAATTGCATTAGGTCACTAAATGCCATATGCATTTTCATTTAATTTGGAATGCTATAATATCTTGCTAGAGAATATATATAGCCTTTGAATTAATTTATTAATTCATTGCCAACATTAAATGGACCTATAGGATCGCACACAAAACATTGAGCTTAAAATATTTAAATAAAGTATTGGGCATTAATTTGGACTTTTAATTAAAGTCAAATTAATGTGTGTAATGGGTTTTAAAATTGCTATTGGACCTTGGTCCATGATAGAGAGAAATTCAGCCCATAAGGTTTAATTTCAATTAATTAAATGTCTTGTATTAATTTAATTAATTGAGTATTAATACCTAAAAGAATAATAAATAAATTAAAACACTTAATTAAAGGATGTCTTAGCCGAAATTCCAAGATAAATATTGAAGGAATTTCGACACATTTGAATTTCTTTATTAAGTGATTTATTTGGTTAATATGTCTTATGTTTTAATCTTGGATTAATTCAAAAGAATTTAAATCAATATATATCTCTTATTTTAAAGAAGTGATAAAGGCTGAAATTAATTATCTTTAAGTATTTGATTTTAGATTTATCACTTAAAATAAAAAGGATATATATTGAATGAGAGAGAAAACGAAAAACCCTAATTCTTCTATGGTTTTTGCGTGAAACTCTCTCTCAAGAATTTCTTTTAGCCAATTTTCACAAGGAGAAAGGATAGTTCCTCATTCTTTTGTGATCTTGGGTAGTAATAGCAACCTAAGAGAAGTACAAAATCAAATTTTGTAGCTTCAAACTGTAGCCATTACACAATACCTTAAAAGAGAGCTAGCAATCTCGATTTTAAGCCGACGGTGCAATTGTGTGTGTGAGAATAGAGGAAGTGGCATAAAAGGCTGTTCCTTGGCATTGGTGATCGAGATCTAAGGTGGAAAAAGTCATCTTAGTTGCTGGTCATCACCAAATTCAAGTTTTAAAAGGCATCCAAAGTTGTAAGTTTTAAAACCCTAAAATTGCATGTTTCGTTTCTTGCTTCGGATTTGTATGGTATGTATGATGAAAAATTTTTGTTTTTCCACTGCATTATCATCACATTCATACCATTTCATATTCCATCAGTTGTATCAGAGCCTAAACATGCTTATTTTAGTGCTTTAGATGCATGAAAAAATTAATTAAAAATCGTCATTATGAAAACATGCAAATCTGAAATTTTCTATTTTGAGTTTTTTGCATTGTTTTGGTGTAAAAACGATTTTAATTGATTAGATAGGTATTATAATTAATATGACATGTTAATATATTGTCCTAAGATGTTCTAGGAGATATTAATGGTCAGATTTAATTGCTAATACCTGATGGTACATGTTAATATTAAAACTAGGTGCATTATGGCATGTTTATTGTAAGTTTAAGAACTAGTTTTAAATATTAAATGTAAAAACATTTTTGGAATGTTTGTAAGTGATTTTTAAAGATTAAATATCAGGTTTGGACATGTTTTAAATTTGGTTTTAATTCTGGTCCATGACAATTTAATTGTTTAATTTTAAAATCACTTAAAACTATGACTAGTTTGTGTTTGTTACATGTTTAATCAACATTGTTTGTTTTGTTTTGATTAAAATGGTAAAAACACATTTAGATCAGATTGGTACAGAATATTAAATCAATATTTATGGACTTATTTTAATTATTAAATGACTCATAAAATTGATTTAAGTATTTGTGCATTTTATGGCATCACATAAGCATTAAACAACTAGTTTTGTTGTTTGTTTGTTTGTATTTGTATGCCGTGTACCATATATATATGTTCTTCATGATTTTGTGTTTTAATTCATGTTGGTACATATTATATGTATTTTTAATGTTTATGGGCTTGATGACATAAAATTAAAAATGGCAAAATTGAAAATTATACTAGAGTTGATTTATAGCACAAATCTAACTAGTTTGTGTTTTGGGCTTTTAAAAGAACTTATTCAATAAGAGAATTTAGTCCATTGGGCTTCAGCCCAGGCCCATCACGGGGTCATCTCTTAAAGGTTCAAGTACACAATTTCCATTAATGGGCTTGGCTAAATTAAATAAAATTGGACTTTGTTTTATCCATGAATGTTATGTATATTTATTTGCTAGTTTGGTGTGATGAATGGATATGCATGGTGCATTCATAGGCCCTGGGTTTTTGTAATTAAATATGGCCTGCGTGCCATTATATTTTATTGTAAAAGTTTCATTTATTTCTTAGAATAGAATTTATTTGAAGACTTTGTAAATCAAGACGAAGCCCACCGGAGTGGAGAAGTCCAACTCGAAGATTCTTATGTAATAGTATAGAATCTTAGTTGTAGGTTTTTGGGCCCATGTTTGTCATGCTTTACTTTATGCAATTATTTATATATGCATGCTATGTATGGATGACAAAGCATATGCCATGTAAGCCGTAATAAAATGAATCCCTAAAAAATAGTAAGTCACAAAATTGCCTTCCTAATTCGAAACATGTCAAGGCATCGATCATCGGTCACGTAGACTAGGAGTCCTAGATGCTCCCAATTATCTTTGTGAGGCATGGGTTGTGAAAGTAGGTTGGACTTAACATGGAAAGAGATGCCCGGACCTAGGCAACTAATAAATGGGTTGTGCTATAACATCTTAAGATGTTAGCCCATTTGATCCAAGAGTCATGTACGAGACATGATTGGAGTTTTCCTACCTAAGTAACTTAACTTATTAGGTGTACAAGCTCAGCTTGACTAATAAGTTGTTGTGAAAAGTGGATCTTGGCCCACATTAAATCACTAACGCGAATTATTTAAAGGGATATTAATTCGGTTTGTGGGATCATAAATAAGACCTCATTTAATCTTGCTAAATTTTATTGTAGATTGAAAATGACATCTTTAAACAACAATTTCTCATTGGGATCGGTCCTCGAAAAGGACAAATTGAATGGCTCCAATTTCATAGACTGGTCTCGAAACTTAAGAATAGTTCTTAAGCAAGAGAAAAAGTCGTATGTTTTGAATTCACCGTTGCCTGAAGAACCTGGCAGGAATGCCTCTGCGGTTCAAAAGGAAACTTTTGAGATCAAGAAGAGCGACTCCAATGATGTGACCTTCTGATGCTGGCCACTATGGTGCCTGACTTGCAAAAGCAATTTATGGACCAAGAGGCTTATGCGATCATGGTGCACTTCAAGGAGATGTTCCAAGAGCAAGCTCATCACGAGAGGTTCGTGACAACAAAGGCCTTAATTTCTTGTAAGATGGCTACGGGTACTCCTGTTAGTACCCATGTACTCAAGATGAAAGGGTATCTTGATACTCTTGAGAAGCTTGAGGTACAAGTGCCAAAGGAATTGGCCACTGACTTGATCTTAGGATCATTGACTGATGATTATGATCCATTCGTGATGAATTATAACATGTATGCAATGAACAAGTCAGTCACTGAGCTCCATGAGATGCTTAAGAATGCTAAAGAGAACATTCGAAAGACCAATCCCATATTGATGGTTCAAGGGGGCATTAAAAAGGGACCCGCTAAGGGAAAGGGAAAGGGAAAGGCAAAACCCAAAAATGACCTGACTCGGTTCAAGTCAAGTGGGAGTGCACCTCAGGCCCAATCCAAGCCCAAGGCACAGAAGCTCAAAGAGAGTGAGAGCACTTGCTTCCATTGCAACAAGATAGGGCATTAGAGGAAGAATTGCGTTCTCTTCAAGGAAGAACAAAAGAAGAATGGAGCCAAGGCATCCAGTTCTGGTATTTTTGTTGTTGAAATTAACCTTTCTATTTCTACCACTTGGGTATTGGATATTGGTTGTGGTTCTCACATTTGTTCAAATGTGCAGGGGCTAAGAAATAGGCGGTTACTTGGGAAGAATGAAGTGGACCTCCGTGTGGGGAATGGAGCACAAGTTGCTGCCATAGAGATAGGCAACTATCACCTCACTTTACCTTCCGGACTTTGTATTGTTTTGAATAATTGTTATTATGTGCCTACTATGAGCAGAAACATTATTTCAGTTTCATGTTTGGATAATGATGAATTTGATTTTGTTATTAAAAATGGCAATGCTCATATTTTTCGCCAAGGCATTTCTTATGGCAATGCCATGTTACAAAATGGCCTTTATATCCTTGATCTACAAAACAAAGAGTCCATATACAACATTAATACGAAGAGGGTTAAGTCAAACGAATTGAACCCTACTTACGTCTAGCATTGTCATTTAGGACATGCAAACGAAAAATGCATTTCAAAACTCCACAAAACTGGAGTGCTTGGGTCATTCGACTTAGAGTCTTATGACACATGCGAGCCATGTTTGCATGGAAAAATGACAAAGAGTCCTTTTAATAAAAAAGGTGAGAGGACTAATGGCTTATTGGAACTAATACATACCGATGTATGTGGACCTTTGAGTACACATGCTAGAGGTGGTTTTAGCTACTTCGTGACATTCACAGATGAGTTCAGTAGATATGGCTATGTCTATCTAATGAAGTACAAGTCTGAAACTTTTAAGAAATTCAAAGAGTTTAAGAACGAAGTAGAAAAGCAACTTGACAAAAGTATAAAAGCCATTCTATCAGATCTACTTAAGCAAGGAGTTTGACAGTTATTTAAAGGAGTGTGGTATTATTTCACAGCTCACTCCTCCTGGAACACCTCAATGGAATGGTGTATCCGAAAGGAGAAATCGAACTCTATTGGACATGGTTCGATCTATGATGAGTCAAGCTAATCTTCCTATCTCTTTTTGGGGTTATGCATTAGAAACTGCTGCGTTTCTATTGAATCGTACTCCAACTAAAGCAGTTGAGAAGACACCATACGAGGTATGGACTGGGAAAGAACCCAATATGTCTTTTCTCAGGATTTGGGGCTGTGAAGCACATGTTAAGAAATTAACATCTGACAAACTAGAGTCCAAATCCAGTGTCTGCTTGTTTGTGGGTTATCCTAAAGAAACAAAGGGATACTACTTTTACTCACAAGCCGAGAACAAAGTATTTGTTGCTCGCAAGGCTATTTTCTTGGAAAAGGAGTTCCTTCTCAAGAACAGTGGGAGTAAAGTAGAACTTGGAGAAATTCAAGCGCCACAAACTCTTATAGAAGATGAGTTAGAAATGGGATCAAGTTCACAACCAGTTGTGGAATAAGAACCCATTACACAAGAACCTAGAAGGTCCGGTAGGGTACGTCAGGAGATTGAGAGATATGGATTTCTAATCACTGACAGTGACACTATTGAGTTAGTAGACCATGAGGATCTTATTACCTATCGAGAAGCTATTGAGAGCCCAGACTCGGAAAATTGGCTTGAAGCCATGAAATCTGAGATGTAATCAATGTACGATAACCAGGTTTGGACCTTGGTTGATCCACCGAAAGGTGCCAAGGTAATTGAATGCAAGTGGCTATTCAAACTCAAAGCTGATAAGACCTACAAAGGTAGACTAGTAGCAAAAGGTTTTCGAAAAACTCATGGTGTAGACTATGACGAGACCTTTTTGCTTGTAGTCATGCTCAAGTCCATTAAGATCTTGCTTGCCATAGCTGCATATCATGATTATGAGATATGGCAAATGGATGTCAAAACTGCTTTCCTCAATGGAAATTTACTTGAGGATGTGTATATGACACAGCCTGAAGGTTTTGTCAATCCCAAGCATCCTAATAAGGTTTACAAGCTTCAAAAATCCATTTATGGATTAAAACAAGCATCCCGAAGTTGGAATCTTCATTTTGATGAGGCAGTCAAAGAATTTGACTTCATCAAGAACGAAGATGAGCCTTGTGTGTACAAGAAGGTTAGTGGGAGCATAGTAGTATTTCTGGTCATATATGTGGACGACATCCTTCTCATTGGGAATGACATTCCAACATTGCAAAAAGTTAAGCAATGGTTGGGAAAATGTTTCTCAATGAAAGACTTAGGTGAAGCCGAGACAATACTTGGTATTCGAATCTATATAGATAGATCGAATCGGCTCTTGGGACTAAGTCAAGAAAAGTACATAGACAAAGTACTAAAGAATTTTAGTATGGGAGACTCAAAGAAAGGGTACATACCTTTGGCTTTGAGAGTTCCTTTGACTAAAGAACAGTGCCCTAAAACCAAAGAGGAAAGGAACAACATGAGTAGAATCCCATATGCATCTGCTATTGGATCTATCATGTATGCTATATTATGTACTAGGTTGGATGTTGCTCATGCACTGAGTATAACCAGTAGGTTTCAGCAAGACCCTGGTGAAAAGCACTGGTCTGCTGTAAAGGGGATTCTGAAGTACCTGCGAAGGACGAAGAATCACTTCTTGGTGTGTGGTGGTCAAGAAGAGCTCGTCATACAAGGTTATGCCGATGCTGCTTTTTAGACTAGCACTCAGGATTCTAGATCGCAATCTGGATTCGTTTTTATTTTGAACGGTGGTGCTGTCAGCTGGAGAAGCTCGAAGCAAGAGACCGTTGCCGACTCAACTATAGAATTTGAGTATATTGCAGCGAGTGAGGCTGCAAAAGAGGCTGTTTGGATTAAAAATTTCATTTCTAGATTAGGAGTGGTCCTAAGCATCCTAGATCCATTAGAAATTTTTTGTGACAACAACGGGGCCATCGCACAGGCCAAAGAGCCCCGATCACACCAGAAATCCAAACACATACTCAGGAGGTACCACTTGATCAGAGAAATCATTGATCGTGGGGACGTCAAGGTTAGCAAGATAGCAAGTGAAGACAATGTAGCAAATCCTTTGACGAAACAGTTGCGTCCAAATCTGCACGAAGCTCATTTGAGAGCGTTCGGTCTTAGGGCTATGCCCAATTGGGACTAGTCCTAGTGGAAAATTGTTAGTGTAAGCCCTAGCCCCAATGCATTATAACAAAACACTTGAAATTAATAAAATGAGGCATTTGTTTTATCTTTTGTATTCCTGTGCATGTCAATTGATAAAACTATCCAAGAATGTCATTTCGGTTTAAGTTATCATGTGTGAGGCATATGGTTGTAAGACCTTGAAACAAATGAGACTTCATTCTAAACATCCCTAGTCAATCATTATTATGGGAATAACAATGAATTAAGACTAGTATGCTCTCTCTGATATTATGAGTTCTGTCTTACGGATCATTAGGACAAGAGTGTCAATCAGAGATCATAGATACATGTTTAGAACATGGTATCTGGATTCGATCCACTCATGAGAACACTACATGGTATAAGTCATAAATTTTTCTCATATGCAAGTTTTGTATCGGAGTTCTTAGACCTGAAATCTCTATGAAACTCTTTATGAATTACTGTGTACTTTGACATAAACCTAATGTGCTCGTAACAGATTGACAAGTACGGGTATGATTGGGTATGCATTGATTCATGTTAGAGAGCATGAGAGAAGTGAAGGGATTACCCCTCTCGATAAGAGAGAAAATATCATCGGCCACTTGATCATTGAACTGAGAAGTGTATGGCCATACCGAGATGAAATAATGAGTAATCATTATTTATCTGAGAGTTCAGTGTCACTGGAATATCAAGAAAGGAATTAATATATATAACGATGACTAGTTCTATGCCTTATATTAATTCTGATATTTATGGGTAAGGGACTATGTAAAATTGCATTAGGTCACTAAATGCCATATGCATTTTCATTTAATTTGGAATGTTATAATATCTTGCTAGAGAATATATATAGCCTTTGAATTAATTTATTAATTCATTGCCAACATTAAATGGACCTATAGGATCGTACACAAAGCATTGGGCTTAAAATATTTAAGTAAAGTATTAGGCATTAATTTGGGCTTTTAATTAAAGTTAAATTAATGTGTGTAATGGGTTTTAAAATTGCTATTGGACCTTGGTCCATGAGAAATAGAGAAGAGAAATTCAGCCCATAAGGTTTAATTTCAATTAATTAAATGTCTTGTATTAATTTAATTAATTGAGTATTAATACCTAAAAGAATAATAATCAAATTAAAACACTTAATTAAAGGATGTCTTAGCCGAAATTCCAAGATAAATATTGAAGGAATTTCGGCACATGTGAATTTCTTTATTAAGTGATTTATTTGGTTAATATGTCTTATGTTTTATTCTTGGATTAATTCAAAAGAATTTAAATCAATATATATCTCTTATTTTAAAGAAGTGATAAAGGCTGAAATTAATTATCTTTAAGTATTTGATTTTAGATTTATCACTTAAAATAAAAAAGGATATATATTGAATAAGAGAGAAAACGAAAAACCCTAATTCTTCTATGGTTTTTGCGTGAAACTCTCTCTCTCTCTCAAGAATTTCTTTTAGCCAATTTTCACAAGGAGAAAGGATAGTTCCTCATTCTCTTGTGATCTTGGGTAGTAATAGCAACCTAAGAGAAGTACAAAATCAAATTTTGTAGCTTCAAACTATAGCCATTACACAATACCTTAAAAGAGAGCTAGCAATCTCGATTTTAAGCCGACGGTGCAATTGTGTGTGTGAGAATAGAGGGAGTGGCGTAAAAGGCTGTTCCTTGACATTGGTGATCGAGATCTAAGGCAGACAAAGTCATCTTAGTTGCTGGTCATCACCAAATTCAAGTTTTAAAAGGCATCCAAAGTTGTAAGTTTTAAAACCCTAAAATTGCATGTTTCGTTTCTTGCTTCGAATTTGTATGGTATGTATGATGAAAAATTTTTGTTTTTCCCCTGTGTTATCATCACATTCATACCATGTCATATTCCATCACCATCTCTTCTTGCATCAAGATTATTCCTCCTTTGAGTTGGAAACCTTTCTTTTCTCAAATGTAGCAAGACCTAGTTACCTGGTTCAAACAAAATCTTCCAATACTGCTTGTTAGCTTGTTTAGCATATGTTTTGTTCCTTTTCTTGATTTGGGCATGAGTCTTCTCATGAATAGATCTAACAATTTCAGCCTTTTTCTATCCATCTGGATTAGATATCTCATGCAAAGGTAAAGGTATTAAATCTAAAGGAGTTAAAGGATTAAAACCATAAACTACCTTAAATGAAGAAAAAATTATAGTTCGATTGTATGCAAATTCAATCAATGGTAAACATTGTTCCCATGTTTTCAATTTTTTACCAACAATAGCACGTAATAAACTTTCTAAAGTTTGATTAACTACTTCAGTTTATCCATCCATTTGAGGATGATAAGTAGTTGAAAATAACAATTTAGTCCCCAACTTTCCCTATAAAGTTTTCCAAAATTAGCTCAAGAACTTGACATCTCTATCCTACATAATTGTCCTAGGTATGCCAAGCAAACGTACACCATCCCTAAAGAACATATCAGCAATATTCGTAGCATTATCAATCTTATAGCAAAGAATGAAATACACCATCTTACTAAATCTATCCACTACAATAAATATGCTATCTTTATCCCTTTTTATCCTAGGTAAACCTAACATAAAATCTATAGATATGTCTATCTAATGTTCATTTAGAATAGGCAAAGGAGTATACAAACCATATGGTTTAACTTTAGACTTAACTTGCCTATATGCAATACTTTTCTCACATATTCTCTCAACATCTCTACATAGATGAGGCCAATAAAAATGTTCTTGCAATACATCTAAAGTTTTTAGTACACCAAAGTGTCCCATTAAACCCCCACAATGTGCTTCAAGGATAAGATATAAACACCCAAAACACTAGGTTTTCTTCCTCAATCCCGTAACCAAGAGAGAGTAAGAAAGAGAGAGAATGCCGATCCCCCATCTCTCTAAAAGTCCCAAAATAAATGAGTGGGGAAGATATCTTTCAAAAGAATTCCCCAAAATGCCCTTAAGCGTAATTAAACCCCCATTATTTCAATTTCTTCCAACTTAACCCCAAGACTTTCTAATTCACTTCAATTTTATCCTTTTCTTTTCTTTAATTTAACTTAACTCATATACTTACATGATAAAATTACCAAATTACCCCTCTTTAGACTTAACTTTGATAATTGCAAAATAATTCAATTTTGCCTTAATTAGCTATAGTCCTCATTAATTAGCAATAATCCTCTTAGGGTCATGATTAGGTCCTTACAAATCACTCCTCCTTAAAAGAATTTCGTCTTCAAAATTCAAAAATGGTAATCTTTATCTTTATTGCTAAAATTTCTTAACTGTGCTTTAGCTATAAACAACTATAACCATAAACATTCTCTACATGCATACTAAACTCAAAATCTATAATCATATGTATCTGTCTTCGATTTCTAGATACTCTTATGCTTGTTGTATTTCTTATCCTAAGTATCTTAATAACCTTAACATCTTGCATCTTCATCTATGCCAGGAATCAAGTTCTCTTCTATTCATATGAATTTTTCCTCAAACATCTTAATATATAATCTAGACATACTTATAATCAATCTTATGCTATACCTCAATCTTAAAACATTAAGGCATTTAAGAACTTCTAATACTAGGAGGCGAGAGATATTGATAATTCCTCAGATATCATCTCACAATCTCTGCCAAAATCTTACTAATGGTCCAATATATATTTATCATAGGTCAAACACCCAACATAATCGTCAAAATGTTTGCCATTAACTATAACACCATAGTCTAGACCAATATCATCTTAATCTTCCAGAACAATTCCTTAATTCCTTATTGCCCAGAAAAGACCCCACCTGGGCTCTAATACCACTAACTGTAACACCCTAAATTCCTTAACCATGGATAATCATCAATCATCATCAATCATTATCATACCTAATAGAGATGAGGCAGAAATACTAATAATAATAAAAACACAAGCCATTATTACATTCCACAATAAAATAATCAAGCTTATCGATAAATAATCATAATGTAAATGGCCTTCAGTTATCCTAAAATCCTCAAGGCAACTGCATCTTGCCCGATCCTCTGGAGCTTATCTTGAAACCTACATGGATAAACAAACCTATGTTAAGCTATAAAGCTTAGTGGGGAACAAAACTCTATACATATAAATATAACCTCTTTCCTCAATCCATCACATTCATGTATAAAACTTTCACAATCACACAGGATAACATATGAGTCTATTATATTTTTCATTTCATAAATAACATTCTTAGGAGAGTCTTTGACCTTACTAATGTGTATCATGTTTAGAATAATTTATCACGTTATGAAACTCGTCACCCTTCCTAAATGCTTAGCCGTTCATTATCGATCACAATCATCTTACCCTTTTACCTTTCTTACCCTAGTATAAATCATGCATCTTATAATCCTTTTAATCAATAGGTTAGACATCATAGTTATTAATGGTATAAGATTTCCACTTATTGCATTCGACATTAATTCATAATATAAGAGTGTACTTAAGTCATATAGCATCTAAAAGTAGTCCTGGTAGGCATAATTACCTCACATATATCATACAATTCTCATATGAGATTCACAAACTTTACATCATTCATGTTATCTTAGCATGGTAATCTGATTCTCTTACAAGCATCATTCTATGTCATACATTGCACGTGGTAAAATGAAGGTTATCATTAAGCCTACATGTGTGTAAACATTTATATAAAAATAAACAGGCTGATAGAGTTGCATGTGATCACAAAGAACAAGCATTACTTGTCATGATTATAAGACAAAGTCTCAATATCACCTGTATGTATTTATAAATAGAGTACATTGAAACTTAGTGCACGTGTTATAGTTCATATAACTTCTAGTACAATATTGTATGCTTTAGGGTCCATATAATCTCTATGGAATCCCATCGGTGGAACCAACTCACACCGGTACTCATACTGGAATCTTCCTTAATTGATGTGAGACATCTCAATCATGTAATACAAAGCATGACATTTCATTTAATAAAATAGTTTATAATCGAATTGAATTTAAGACAATCAACCAATAGATAAATTCCTTATGCTTACATCACATAAATGGAGTAATCAATGCATGTTCTACTTTATCTCGTGTGTATTTTATCATCTTTAATAGCCTGCCTAAGCACTAGCTCAAAAGGTGGATAACGAGAGCAATGGATACCCGAAGGTATCAAACTATGGATATCCGGAGATATCAAACAATGGACCCGAATGGGGTCAAACAATGGTTCCATCAAGGAACAAGCTATAGACCCAAACAGGGTCAATCAATGGTCCCATTAAGGAACAAGACCCAAATGGGGTCAACTATAGCAACTGCGACTGTATCCTTCTAGGCATACCTATCTAATCCACGACTAAACTAAGACCCACATGCTTAATCACTTAAGAACATCTATAATTTAATGTATCCTTCTTTACTTATCATATCATTTGGCTCAAAGCTACTTTTCATAAAAGAATGTATATCATTCTTATCATACATCCGTTGGAATTTATTGGTTACATGCATCGAATACATGAGCGGAATTTTAAAATTTTTTAACCAATATTACTGATCTTGCCATGAATATACAATATAACTATATGAGAATAAGAAAAATCACCTTTGATTTTTTTTGACCAGTTGATTTTACTTCGCATCGGGTTGTCGCAAACCATAGTGTCCAAAATCAAATACCTCCAATAGTAATCCACACTAGAGAAAGATAAATTGAACCAACAATTGGTGTAAAACAAGGAGTGGCCTAAAAACCCTAGAGCTAGCAAGGGAGTGGCCCAAAATGGAGAGAGAGAAATAGAAGAATAAGACTTTCTTATGTGTTTAATCACGTAACCCTAATTCCTCATTAGTTAGAATTTTATAGTCAGGTTAAAATTCCAACTTCTAATGAGTTTGGACTCTTTAAAATTTCTGGAGAATTATTAATTGGGCCTCTAGAATTAATTATAATTATTTGGGCTTAATTAAATCCAAATTAAACCTTTTCATAAAAGACTATGCATAAAAACCCACAAACTAGGCCCTTTGTGCAACTAATTGGATTTAAATACCCAAATGGATTCTAAATCCAACCAAATTAAATATGTATGTTCCATAACACTTATGTAACATATATAAATTAATTTGGTCCAAGAAATAGGCCATTAAGGCCTTCTGTATGGAGTTGGCATGTGGCCCTCTACAGAAGGGCTTCCATACCAGCTCCATTCCTCTGGGCCCTTTATAACTCCTCTAATGGACTTATTAATTATTATATCAGTCCAATAACACTTATAGTAGTCCTATAACACTTATAAGACAATAATAATTAATCATGAAATACATTATTTCAATTAGATCCAATTTACAGAACATTTCTCAAAAGTTTCGCCGACAATTTTACTTGATCATAATTAATTAAACTCTTTAATTAATTATTATCTTATTCACTTCTCTACCATCATAATAATATCAAATATTATTATCCTTGTCATTTTACCATTTTATCATTTTCTCTATATGTGTGTGATCTATTGGGTTCCTGTCCATGTTGGCAGTATAATATGTAATTGTGAGTTCTATCCAAAACTCACATGATTTAAACTCCTTCAAATTATTTTATCAATCCCCATTGATATTTTTGATACATCATTATACAAGTCATGATTGGCCTCTAGTTAGGCATCATGACTACCCAAATGTCAGGAAAGTCATGTGGTTTGACTATACCCTTCCATAGAAATAGTTACCGTGCAATTACTCCTTTCACCACTCTTATCTCAATTAGATTCTAAGTATTGGTTTCTGTCAACTCATATAAATCTAATTATGTATGTTCTATTAATTTAACCATTATTCCCAAAATGCCCTCCATAGATCTCTATCCATCTTGGCATTTTACTCTGGCCAGAGATTCTCTGAACAAGGTAATTATAGAATCATGCGAGATAACTTCCCTTATTAAATCTGGGATGGTGAATCCTTTGTCAATCACTCAACTATCTTCAAGTAGGTCATGATATACCCAATCTCCTAACTATGTTCACTCCTAGTTGGAAGTAATTAGTTATGGAGTCAAAGTATACCGCTTGCTACTTAAGATAACATTGGTGATCTCGAGTCTAAGAATACTTGTACAACCGCTGTGAAGAGATTCCTCACTGGCATAGATTTAGTATCCTTGTGAGGATTCTCTTTGCAGGTCTCCAATGAACTTGTTCTTCTAACAAGAATCCACATGTTAGCTTTGATTATCTTCCATAATCACAGTTATGAGAACCACTAATTGAACCATTCAAGAAGCATAACATATGCTAGTCTGTCTGAATTAACAATATCCTATCTTGTTAATTCTATGACTAGGGATATTTGAATATTAACACATTTGCATGCAATAGACATCTCACATCATGAACACCTTCATGATTACCTTTGCACTGTGTTTATAATATCTAGGACTTCATTCATTAATTTAAGATTTACAAACTCATGTATTTAAACATAGCATTAATAAATGAATGATGCCTTTTATTAAGAATATAAATTTTATACATATGAAAAACATCCCTATTACATGGGCTATAGGGCATACTCTCTAACAATCTCCCACTTTCACTAGAGCCAATCACTCATATGTCTCAGACCCATGCTATTTATATGGTGATCATGCTTAATCTGAGAAAGTGCTTTAGTGAGCTGATCCATCACATTGTCATATGTGGGAACCCATTCTATTTTCACATCATTTCTAGCTACTATTTACCTTATGAGATGGTAGCGTCTGAGAACATGCTTGGATCGCTGATCAGACCGTGGTTCCTTTACTTGTGCAATGGCTCCATTGTTGTCACAATATAAAGGAATGGAATCAACAATGCTAGGCACCACTCCTAGTTTAGTTATGAACTTTTTGATCCAAACTGCTTCTTTGGCTGCTTCTGAAGCAGCAATGTACTCAGCTTCCATCGTGGAATCAACAGTTATTTCTTGTTTGGAACTTTTCCAACTAACTGCTCCTCCTCCCATTATGAACACATAACCAGACTATGATTTACAATCATTTTTGTCAGATTGGAAGCTGGCATCTATATACCCATTTACTTCCAAACTGCCCTCTCCATATACTAAGAATATATCCTTAGTTCTTCTCAAGTACTTAAGGATATTCTTAACAGCTGCCCAATATTTCTCTCCAAAATTGGATTGCAATCTGCTTGTGACATTCAAAGCAAATGCTACATCTGGACGTGTAAATAACATAGCATACATGGTAGAACCAACAGTAGATGCATATGGTATTCTATTCATGCTCTCTCTATCCTCTAGTGTCTATGGACACATAGACTTAGAAAGGTGTTTCCCATACACCATGGGATAAACCCTTTCTTAGAGAGATCCATATTGAACCTCTTCAATACTTTATCTATATATGTACTCTGAGAAAGACCTAGCAACCTATTGGATCTATTTCTATAGATCCTTATTCCCAGAATATAGGATGCTAAGGATCCCATAATATATGATGCTTCTCCAAGGTCTTTCATGGAGAATTGCTTGGATAACCATATTTTAACAGATTGGAGAAGAGAAATGTCATTTCCCATGATCAATATGTCATCCACATATAGAACTAGGAAGACAATTGTACTCCCACTGATCCTTTTATACACACAAGGTTCATCTTCATTCTGTGAGAAACCAAACTCTTTGATTGTCTCATTGAATCGTATGTTCCAGATCCTAGAGGCTTGCTTCAATCCATAAATGGATCTTTGAAGCTTGCATACCTTTTTGCCATTTCCTGATGTGAACCCTTCTAGTTGTGTCATATACACATCCTCAGTAAGATTTCCATTAAGGAAAGTTGTCTTCACATCCATTTGCCAAATCTCATAATCATATGAGCTGCAATGGCTAAAAGTATTCTTATAGACTTAAGCATCGCTACAGGAGAAAAAGTTTCGTCATAGTCAATACCTTCTTTTTGACGATAACATTTTGCTACTAAGTGAGCTTTATAGGTAACTATATTACCTTTCATGTCGGTCTTCTTTTTAAAGACCCATTTGCACCCTATGGGTTTTATCCCTTCAGGTGGTTAAGTTAAAGTCCATACTTTATTCTCATACATGGAGTCCATTTCAGACTGCATAGCCTTAAGCCATAAATCACATTCTGAACTGTTCAAAACTTCTTGATAGCTTGTAGGCTCATTGTCCTCTGCTACAGTTATGCCTCTATCTGAATCAATGTGAAATCCATATCTCACAGGGATAGAATGCATCCTAGTAGATCTTCTAGGATTTTGTGTATAATCAGGTTCAACTAAAATTTCATCATTATGAAATTCAATCTCGGGTTCAATTGGTTGATCTACTTCTATTTGTGGGTCTTGAACTTCACCAAGTTCAGTTTTACTCCCGCTATCCTCTCATAAGAGAAATTCTCTTTCCAAGAAGATAGCATGCCTTGAAACAAACACCTTTTGTTCTAAGGGATGGTAGAAATAATATCCAAACGTTTCTTTTGGATATCCCGCAAATAAACATTTGTTAGACTTAACATCTAGTTTGTCTGACATTGTCCTCTTCGCATAAGCAGGACTACCCCATACCTTTATATGAGAAAGTGTGGGTTTCTTGTTATTCCATATCTCATATGGAGTAACATCAACCAATTTACTAGGAACTCTGTTTAACACATAAATAGCAGTTTCTAGTGTATATCCCCAAAAGGACTTAGGCAAGTCTGCTCGGCTCATCATGGAACGAACCACATCTAATAGTGTTCGATTTCTCCTCTTAGATACACCATTGTGCTGTGGTGTATATGGTGGAGTCCATTGAGATAAAATCCCATTATCTCTAAGATAATCTTGAAATTATTGGCTTAAGTATTCTCCACCTCGATCAGATCTAAGTGTTTTAATACTTTTGCCAAGTTGCTTCTCTACTTCATTTCTGAATTATTTGAACTTTTAAAATGCTTATGATTTATATTTCATTAGATAGATATATTCAAATTTGGAGTAATCATCTATGAAAGTAATGAAGTAGGAGTAACTTCCTCTGGCATATGTAGTCATTGGACCATATACATCTGAATGTATTAAGTCTAAAACCATTTTAGCTCATTCTCCTTTACCAATAAATAGAGCTTTTGTCATTTTCCCCAATAAACAAGACTCACATGTATCAAATGATTCATAATCAAATGATCTCAAATCACCTGACTTATGTAATTTGGTCATGCGTTTCTCATTTATATGGCCTAAACGATAATGCCATAAATATAAGGTATTTAGATTATCTCGTTTCATTCTCTTGGTATCCACATTATGCACTTATTTAATTAAATTAAGAACAAATATACCATTCTCAATGATAGCTTTAGCATAAAACATATTGTTCTTAAAAATGTAATAACATTTGTCTTTTAAAGAAATGTCATAATCGTTCAATAAACAACTGAAAGAAATAATACTTTTGGATAAAGCTGGAACATAATAACAATTATTCAATTCCAGTATTAGCCCACTTGGAAGAGGCAAATGATAAGTCTCCACAACTGTTGTAGAGATGTTTTATCCAGTAGCTGACTGTAGACATATTTCAGCCTTTCCAACTCTTCTAATGCTTTAAGCCCCTATAGATCATTACACAAATGAGATCCACATCTGGTATCTAATACCCAAGATTGTTTTGAAGCAATAGAATAAGTATTTATTTCAATCATATGAATACCTGAAGTAGAAGCATCAACTTGCTTCTTCTCCTTGAGAGAATCTAGATAGGCCTTGTAGTTATGCTTCCAATGACCATCTTTTTCACAATGGAAGCAAGTTCCTTTGGGATTCTCTTTCTTGGCAACCTTCTTCTTGGAAACCCCACCATTCTTTGGTTGCGCCTTGGTCATCATCATCATCATCTTTTTCTTCTTTTTTTTTTTTGCTTCTTGCCTTTAGCAGAAGTGACAACCATAACACTTTTTGAATCCTTCTTAAAGGATCCATCAGCTGTTTTGAGCATGTTAATTAACTCAGGAATGGTTACTTGGATCTTGTTCATGTTGAAGTTAAGCATGAAAGGTGTAAAACTTGGAGCCAATGAGTACAAGATTAAATTTATGTATAGATCATTATCCATTACATAGCCAAGTCTACTCAAATGCTCAATATACCCATACATCTTTAATGCATGAACAGCAGTCGAAGTGCCTTCCACCATTTTGCAGCTAAATAGAGCTCGAGCAATCTCATATTGCTCAGTTCTAGCCTGAGAAGAATAAAGCTCCTCTAGATGTAAAATGATGGTTCTAGCATCCATCATCTCATGTTGCTTCTAAAGCTCTGAGGACATAGCACCCAGCATCAGACATGCTACTGCTTCACTATCCTTCATGTATTTTTTATAAGCACCCTTGATCTCATCAATGGCATCATCTGATGGAAATGGTGGTGGATCTTTATCCAAGACATAATGGATCTTTTCAGCTCTGAGAACAATTCTCACTTGCTTGATCCAGTTAGAATATTTGCTGCCAACCAGCTTGTTATCCAAGATTGATCGTATATTAATGTTTGATGTGCTCATGATGATGACCTTTGATGTGAAAAAGAAAACATATGAGATTATGTTCATATATATGTATGCATTAATTAGGTCTTTAATTAATCAATTTCCTCCCACTATTTTATTGCAAATTAATAGCCCTCACTATATAATCCGAGAAAACCCGATGGTTTTCTTAGTGGCCCAATATCCAATCCTTAATATGTAATTTGACCTTGACTGTGATCAATAAGCCAAACTCCATACCCTTGAAAGGTAGATATCTCTATACCAATTGTGTCTCTATACAACTATTAGATCATTAGGCTATTAACTCTTGATACATGCATATCATATATGCATTCCCTAATCTTGCCTCTAGAACCATTAGCCTTGATTGTGGTCAACAAGCTAATGGGCTACCTAAAATGACCCATTTAATTAGATTCGAACATATTCAATATAATGTGAGCTTGACTATGGTCAACAACCCACACTATAAAGAACTATGGTTCTCCTCAAATTAATGGAAGGCTTATATAACTTAATATTTATTTGAGGAATTTTAGTTAATTAAGTCTCATCATACATGGTTGGTATACATTGGTATGCATTTTATATCTATCTCATAAATATAAGCATACAAATATGGTATAGTTATGGACTTTACTACACTGATCTCCCCGAGCCAAAAGGAAAATCAAAAGGTCAAACCTAGGTAATATGCATAATTCAAGCAAGGAAAAATAATTATATTATCTTCAAACTTGTCGGATCTCCATCCGGCCCATCTTGCTCATTGATAGTGGTCTCTATTTCTATCTCTAATTCTAATCTAAGTAATCTAATTACATATTACAATTTGAAAAATAAATACAAACCAAAAACAAGTGATCGGGATATGAAAGTCCTCATTAGGCTGAAATATGCATTATGCTTAATCACATTGGGCCTTTGTCCATAACTATCTATCATGCCAATCATACACCCTTATATGCATTTCTAATGCATTAAATAAAATATATAATGGATTATTAACTTTTTTTCAACTCTTGAAACATACTTTTGAGTTATTTTAATAATGTGATCAAATTAGAAAACTTTTTCCATTTTGGAAACTTTCATTTTAGGAAACCTTTTTTCATGCATGTGTTCTTCCCTTAATTATCAATCCAATTGATTATTTAATTAATTAATCATATTAAATAATTAAATAATTAATTTTTGGCTTAAAATAAAGGGTAGGCCGAAACCCACACAATAAACCTTAAAATATGTTCACACACAAACTAGTTTTGTGTCTATTAGACCATTTGGGCCTTTTGGAATAATCCAAGCCCACTCTAGCCATTAAAATCCATTAATAAACTTAATTATAGTTTATAATATTTAATTTAAATTAGCTCCTTGGGCCCACCAAGTCATTCACTAATTTAAACCAAATCTGTAAACATAATTAAGCCCATTAAGTGGTTTTAATGAATTAAAATTAATCCAATTAATTCAAGGCCCATTTTAATTAATCCAATTAATTAAAAACACATTAATATATCAGATATATTAGATTTAGAAGATTAAAAATCGTTCTAAATAAGAACACATCAAGAACACCAATTTATCAAACTTTTCGACTAAAATACTTTTCATGCAAAAATTGTTCGATTTTAATTTTGTTTGATCCTATAGCTTAATATCACATATTAAACACATAAATTATCATCAAAATAATTTTAGAGTGTATCAATAAAAATTTATTTTAGAATAACCCATAAACTTTATTGAAAAATAAAAGCCATTCACGCCAAACATAATGATTCTTTTCTCAAAAGAATCGTTTTTATTTTTTGCTTTATATATTTGATCACATACATCCAAAAATTAATATTTCTCATTCATGAACAATCAAATCTGATATTTTAAAATTCATGAAATAAATAACTCAAAAATGAAAACTATTTCACAAAATATAGAATTGTAGATTCATGGAAAAACCAAGGCTCTGATACCATGTTGGGGATTATCGGTTACATGCATCTCATACATAAGAAAAATTTAAAATTTTTAACCAATAGATCTGATCTTGCCATAAATTTACAATATACATATTAGTGAGAATAAAAAAATCACCTTTAATTTTTGTTCAACGGTTAATTTTCTTTCTCACCGGGTTGTCACAAACCACAATATCCAAAATTGAACACCTCCAATTAGTAATCCACACTAGAGAATGATTGAATGAACCAACAATGGAGGAACACAAAGGCTGACCAAAATCCCCTTGATGCTAGCAAGGGGGGTGGCAGCTAGGGTTGAGAGAGTGAGAGAGTGTTTCTTTTCTCTTAATGTTCACTTAATCCTAAAATCCATATCACTTGGATTTTTATAGTTAGGTTAAAAATCCAACTTCATAATAGGATTGGGCTCTTTAAAATTTTTGGAGAAATATTAAATAGGCTTTTGAAATTATTAATAATTTATTTGGGCTCAATTAAATCTAATTTAAATTTTTCATAAAAGACTATGCACAAAACCCACAAACCAGGCCCTTCATGCATGCACTTGGATTTAATCACCCAAATGAATTCCAAATCCACCCAAATTAAATATGTAGGCTTTATAACACTTATGAAATATATTTAATTTATTTTGGTCTAAGAATTAGGCCTCTAAGGCCTTTTATCTAAAGTTGGGCCTCTTAATTTCTCCAATGGATCTATTAATTATTATATTAGACCTATAACACTTATAATCCAATAATAATTAATTATGAAATACAATATTTCAATTAGGTTCATTTTACAGAATATTTCTAAAAAGTTCTGCGAACAATTTTACTTGATCATAATTAATTAAACTCTTTAATTAATTATTCTCTTATTCACTTCTCTATTCCCAAAATAATATCAAATATTATTATCCTTGTTATTTTACCATTTTATCCTTTTCTTTATATGTGTGTGACCTATTAGGTTCCTGTCCATATTGGCAATATAATATGTAATTGTGAGTTCTATTCAAAACTCACATGATTTAAACTTCTTTAAATCATTTTATCAATTCCTATTGATATTTATGATACACTATTATACAAGTCATGATTGACCTCTAGCTAGGCATCATGACTACCCAAATGTCAGAAAAGTCAAGTGGTTTGACTATACCCTTCCATAGAAATAGTTACCGTGAAATTACTCATTTCACCACTCTTATCTCAATTAGATTCTGAGTATGAATTTCTGTCAACTCATATAAATCTAATTATGTATGTTCTATTAATTTAACCATTGTTTTCAAAATGCCCTTCATGGATCCCTATCCATCTTGGCATATTACTTTGGCCAAAGATTCTCTGAACAAGGCAATTATAGAATCATGCGAGATAACTTTCCTTAATAAATCTGGGATGGTGAATCCTTTGTCAATCACTCAACTATCTTCAAGTAGGTCATGATATACCCAATCTCTTAACTATGTTCACCTCCAGTTGCAAGTAATCAGTTATGGAGTCAAAGTATACCACTTGCTACTTAAGATAACCTTGGTGATCTCAAGTCTAAGGATACTTACACAACCGCTATAAAGAGATTCCTCACTAACATAGATTTAATATCCATGTGAGGATTTTCTTTGTAGGTCTCCCAATGAACTTGTTCTTCTAACATGCATCCACATGTTAGCTTTGATTATCTTCAATAATTACAGTTATAAGAACCACTGCTTGAACCATTCAAGAAGCATAACATGTGCTGGTCTGTTCGAATTAACAATATCCTATCTTGTTAATTCTATGACTAGGGATATTTAGATATTAACACATTTGCATGCAATAGACATCTCACATCATGAACACTTTCATGATTGCCTTTGCACTGTGTTTATAATATCTAGGACTTCATTTATTAATTTAAGATTTATAAACTCATGTATTTAAACATAGCATTAATAAATGAATGATGTCTTTTATTAAGAATATGAGTTCATACATATGAAATACATCCCTTTTACATGGACTCTAGGGCATACTCTCTAACATATTGGGCATATCATACAATGATACAAAAAGTAGCTCTATAAAGACCATAAAGGGGAACACAAACAAAACTCCCATCATAGGTCACATAACCAATGGCATATAAAGTTTACCCTCTACTTGGCTACAGAACTCAACCACATAATACCCACTTTTATATAACCTATCTAGTGTAAGCATATATGGGCACTAAAAAACCTCAAGGAATACGCATCCATAACTTGAAAAGGTGGCTCAGCCAACATCCTGAGCTTTTTTTCCAGCCAGATCTAAATATAAATATAAATATAAATATAAATATAAATATAAATATAAATATAAATATAAATATAAATATAAATATAAATATAAATATAAATATAAATATAAATATAAATATAAATATAAATATATGTGTGTGTGTGCACGTGCGCATACGCGTGTATGTGTAAGCATAAAAGCCATTGAAATGGATATGGTCCATTTTAGGTAAAAATTAGGCATAGACTTATGTGAAAATTTGTGAAAAGATGCATCTCCCATAAAGAAAAACTAGTGTGAAAATCCATAAGGGGCACACTACTTTTAAAAAAATGAATACAGATACCTGGAGCAATAATGGGCTACCAGTAAACAGGGTAATAAGATCAACATACACAATGTCCAATCCAAGTATAGTCTCAGCTAAGATTAGAGGGACAGGGATCAGGTCTTTACGGATGTCATTGACAATGTCGAAAAGCTGGAAATCTCCTAGGATAACGCCCTTGCTAGTAATGCACAAATAATAGGCCAGAAAAATAAGGAACATGGCACCAACAGCATAATTCTCATTCCCATTAAAATAGTACAGGCTGTCAAAAAAAGATTGAGAATGATAGGCTCCAATGGCTTTGCCAAAACTCAAACATCAGAATGTCAGATCCTTAGAGCACGGACCACCTCTCAAAGGTAGTTGGAAACATAAAGAAGGGTGTCTGGTGAAAAAAGGGACACTGACAATGGGTACAAACTCCTTATGCAAAGGGTATAACTCTATATTATTGAAATACAAAACATAAAAGTGAGGGTCCTAGTAGCTAGTGGATGCGATGAGAAGGTCTTCATTGAGCTCTACCCTACGAAGGAAATACAGGCTAAACCAAAGATATTGGATGGGGTTGTCCCAAGTTGAGTAGTCATCAAGTAAGAGAGCTAGCCTTTATAAAAATTGAGTCATGGTGAGTGAAATGTGAAATGAGATGAAGTGGACAAGTGTTGTAAGAAAGAAGCAACTGAAAATTTGGAGGACTATTTATACGTTGGTTTCCACGACTGTATAAACCTATTTGCACGCTTATACCCGAGCCCTAATTACCACCTAGTAAAGATGAATAGTAAAAGACCTTTTTACATGTTACACAGCTCATACAGCACCATTCCACCATCACAGCATACATAATTTCCATGTAACTCTTTTGCAGATTGTTTATCCGATTTCAAATTTCGAAGTTAGCTTGCCATTCAAAATGATAAATATTATCAGGAATGCTTAACATTTGAGGGAGTATATTTTGTACTCGTGTTTGGTTATACGAAGATTGTAAATAAATAACATATATATATATATATATATATATAATTATTTATTTATTTATAATAATGATGAAGATGATGAGTAAATAAGGTAAATAATAATATTTTTTTTGCAATTTTGAACATAATGTAATGGGATAGGAGATTCATTTGGTAGCACGTGCATATAAAATGGGTCCATGTAAATAAAATAATTTTAGGAGACAGATAAATTTAAGAGATATAAAAAAAAATTTAATTTTTAGACTTTTTTTTTGGAGCAAATCAGAGCATTTTGCTTGAGTTTGGACAAAAACCATGCAAAACACTGTTAACATGTATTTTTGCGTGCATCGGAAGGCTGTATACTCAAATCTTTTCAAATTCCTGATTTTTTTGCCTTGTACGCCTGTGCATGGTGTTTACACGCCCTTGTAAGGGATGCATGGTTGTGTAAACCCTTTACACGCTTGTGCAAAGGTGTGTGCTATAAAAATTGTGCAGTTTCTTCCTTTTCTTTTCTTCTTCTTCTTTCTCGATTTCAACAAGTCCAATCCTAGTTGTTTGCATTTTTCTCACCCGTTTGATGTCACTTCACAAATCCAACCCGGTAAGTTGCTGGGTTTTTGCACCACGTACGTTTTGACACCTCATTCGCATATTTTCAACGAGTTTTTATTCCTGAGCCAAAAAGGTATGTTTGATATTTTTTTCTCCTATTTATTCTTCAAATGGGACTGCAATGGCATGAAAAAAGAGGTAGGAATTGTTATATATGTGTGTGTGATGCTATGTTGTTGTTGATTTTATATTTTAACTTTGGAATTAATTTGGTTATGGATGAACATATTGGTGTAGGTAATGTAAATAGGCTACTGCATGTTTTTGCCTTTATTAGCAATGTTTATTATGTGTTGAAGATGAAAGCATATATACAGAATGTATATATATAAAAAGAAAAAAATAATATATAAAGAAAAAGAAAAAAATAAAAAAAAGAAAAAATAATTATGTAATAAAGCTTAGGAATACGTAAATGGTATGTCATATAACCTTTTATTTTTCATATATTGTATAATATCTTGATATTTGGTAGAAAAATAGACATTAGCTTGTTAATATAGTATGAATAAGTGTAAAGAATGGAAAAAAAATAATAATAATAAGAAATGTATGTATTAAAAATAGTACATATTAATAAAATAAAGAAATATAATAATAATTAAATAAATAACTAATAAAAATATAAAAAAGTGTAAAAAATATATAATAATAATAATAATTAGTAATAATAGTAATAATTAGTAAATTATAATGAAATAATAATAATGGAAAACGGTTAATTAGTCTTTTTTTTTGTTTGTTTTGTGTTTTAAAGGTACAAATGTGACTATGCATATGATGTAATTACAAATGCGTAAGTAATAGGTGGCACGTTAATGGTAGAATGTACATAAGCGTGAGCATGTAATTAAATCATTAATGTATATACTTGTCTAGATGTACGTGCTAAAAAATAAAACAATAAATATAGTAAAAACAAAATATAAAATATACATGTAAATAATGATAAAAGGCAATAAGAATAATGATAATGGCTTACACGGTTACAATAACATGGCAATTAATCAATGGCATGGTATAGTGTTTATGTGTATTGCTTTGTGAGGTTTGGCTTGGTTTCTAGACACCCGATGGCAGGTTAGGTGAATTATGTGTTACTTAACTTTTGAGCTTTTGTGAGCAAGTTTCATGCAGGTATAGGCTTAAGTACTTTTTAAGCCAAAATGCTACCAAAATTTACATGTAAAGAATGCCAACATCTAAATGACACTATTCAAAAAAAATCATTATGATTGATTGCCTAATTTATCTTTTTGCAGACTATGGATCCTACATTCTCAATATGGATAACACCGGAGCAAGCGACCCCAATATCGATCCTTGGCGGGAGTCCGCATACTGCCTAACTGATTTATGTCCAGAGGGCTATTGGATCAGTTGGGATTGCTTGAGGAGGCTGACGGGCTCCTGGTCCAGGTAGGATGGACAACATTTTATGTAAGGGCATACAGGACCTACCTAGAGATGACATGACAGTTCTTGGCCACCTTTCACTACTTGGGTCAGCAATGATTAGATACTAAGGAAGGCATCATTACCTACCACATCTAGGGTTATCCAATGTCTATGACTCGTAGGCACTTTGCCGAGATCCTAGGATTTCCTACAAGAGAGGATACAGTTAGGAAAAACAGGTCCATTATGCTTTACATATGGGAGGTTATTACGTGCCCTTGCATCGCCTATGTTCAGAGGAGGGCAAAGTTAACCATGTTGAGATCATAGCTGCTCTGATACTTTTAATGGGTCCTCATTTGCTTCTTCTTAGGGAACATAGGTAATCCCAACACTGTTAATATGGCAGAGATTTGCAGCTTAGGGGCATAATGATAGGGAGATAGGTGGACTTGAGCCATACCATCCTGAAGTGTTTGAGGAGGGCATAACGCTAGCCAAGTGAGGCGACCGTTATAGAGATAGATAAGGCTTTACACCTAGACCATGGGCAGGAGTATGAACCTCAGCCGCCACAGCATGGGCAAAAGCCAAACATTGGCTAGCAGATGGAGGATACCCTATGACTAGGACTTAAGGAGGAAGGAGCCCCTTTTGCTAACCTTTGTGTAGGTGAGGCCCATTATGAACCAGCCGAGACCCAAACTACCCAAGCTTTTTCCACCTTCTAGCATGAGCTATTGCCTTAAGATTGCAACCATCCAGGAGCGACATCATCTTTAGTGCTCCCTCCACCATAGCTTGATACACCCCGTAGCTCTATACGATGCCAAACTATAGAGTCTCCAATGTATGGAGGTGTCTCAGGCTGCCATGGCTGCTAATATGCAGGTGATATGCTAGTAGCAAGTTAGGCACCATGAGCATTATCCGAAGAGGTTTGATGACATCTAGGCCCACCAGTGCTAGTTGACGGTTGACATAGCAAGGGTAGAGAAAGGGATCTAGCAGGCCGATACTAGTGTATAGAAAGGTGTAGAGAGGATTCAGGTACTAGAGACTTCATTCCATAAGGCTAGTAACAAGGTTAAGGAGGCTAGAGATGACATTGAAAAGAGGGTCAAGAAACTTGACACCAATTTTAGAAAGTGTGTCACAGGTATAAATGGAACAGTCATAGGTTGCTTCGTAGCATAAGTCGTAGATTTGACTGGGATCCGATAGGAGATGGGATTTATGGCAAGTTTCCTTAGTGGGTTTGTTCACCCTGTCATTGTCTATCCTGTAGGACCTAGGCGGCCGAGCTCGTCCTCTTCTCTACTATTATAGGGATAGGCATCGAGCCAATAGTGTGTTTTCAAGTCTCGATACATCATAGTGTTATATGGGTGCATGGCATAGTTACTGCTATAGGCTTCTATCATAGTATTCTTTTTCAACTTTGCATCATTCGGTACACAAAATCTTCCTTTGAAGTATAGGCAATTATCATCACTAAGGGAGTAATCACTTCTTTCCCTTCTTGGACTTGCCGGACGATGAAAGCCAACCATTCATCTTGCTTCTGGTTGGCTTTTACTTGCTATATAATAGGTTAAGTTTAAGTTGTAATTCAACTACAATTGCTCAATCTTGTGCCATTGACACCTAATGCTCATAACACTTAAGGCTGTTTAAACAACATTGTATTATTATTATTATTATTATTATTATTATTATTATTATTATTATTATTATTATTATTATTATTATTATTATTATTATTATTATTATTATTATTATTTCTTCATGCTCACAATCACACATGGAAGGAAAATTTAAGTATTTTATTCAATGAGTTACCTACCATGTGTTTTCTACTAACTGCATCAGCTACCACATTTTCATTGCTAGCCGGTAGTCTATAAGGCAATCATAATCCTTGATAAAGCTCGAGCCACCGTCTCTATCTTAAGTTAAGTTCTTTTTGGGTAGGCAAATATTTTAAGCTTTTGTAATATCCGTAAATATAACATTTTTTCCATAAAAAGGTAATGTCTCCATATTTTCAATGCAAATACTATAATTGCTAGCTCCAAATCATGGATAGGGTGGTTCATTTCATGAGTTTTGAGCTATCAGGATGCATAATCAACTATCTTATTTTTCTGCATAAATACGCAGTCTAAACTATTTTGAAAAGTATCGTTGTACATCACAAAAACTTTTTCTAGTGATGGTTGTGTCAAAATATGTGCTTCTATCAACATATTTTTGAGCCTCTAAAAGCTCGATCGTAACTTGTCAATCTATATGAATTTGACAGTTTTATGTAGTAGCTGACAATCTAAAATAATGGAGAAAATTATGAAATAATGCAAGCATGGTCTTCCGTTACCTACATTAATTATTTCATTGATTATAAAACTATAGAATTTCGATTTTTATGGTTATTAAAAAAAAGTTTTCTTAATTATAATATTATTAAAATTTTCATTAAAATTACGAAAAGTAAATTTATCCGTCACAAAATTGATGTTAAAAGTTATAATATATGGTCAAATTTAATTTTTTTTATTATATTAATAGTCTTACCATTGTTTGTTTGTTTGTTTGTTTGTTTTTTTGTTTTTTAATGCACGCCTGCTCCGTAAATTCGCACTATGACCCCTTAAATAACTAACTCCATTATGCCAAACAATTCAATGGTCAAACTCAAAGGTAACAATAATTAATTCCTGTTTTATGAACTCAATCAAATTTAACGTGTAACGCAAAGCAGGTTTGGAGATTCAATTACGGAGCTTTGTACTAAGCAGTGGCTTTTGAAATTCCCATGGCATCACAGTATAAACCTCTTTAACCTTTTTTTTTCAAAGTTTATCTGTGAGAAAATTAAGTTTCCGGTTATGCATTACCGGTCATTTATAGCCGCTCCTTTGGCTTGGAGTTCGGTGAGAAGGGCTTTTTCTTCATCTTCTCCTGCTTCGGCCAACAAATGGGAAGGTGGGGTTTCGATGGTTCAAGGAGCTTCTAGGGGAATTGGCCTTGAATTTGTGAGTTTTTTTTTTTTCCTTTTGCTTTAGTTATCAGTTTTGCTTATACTCGTTTCAATTTTCTTGCTTGGTGGCTCCTTGACTTTTAGAATCTTGCATTATTCTTGTCTCCTTCAGAAATAAGTTATTGGTATTATTGTCGTTGATGTCTTCTTTTGCCGATTTCTATACTTCAAAAATTTTCATTTTATTATAATGTTTTCTATGTAATTATGCAGAGATGATGTGGGATAATCACTAAGTTATTGAATTAGACTTATCATATGCTGAGAAGTTATAGTACTAATCCTCCTTTGGTTTCCTTTGATATATAGCATTGGACTTGTTATTGTCTATATACACAAAGGCAAATCTGGTTTCAAAGAGCTAGAGATGCGGTTTAATTTGGTTAAAAATACGAGTTAGTTTTTTTTTTTTGACAAAAAATATGAGTTAGTTTTAGATGCAAAAACATGTGGTGATATCAGAAAACATATCCACAAGGTATTGTTTTGATAGTAATCAATCATAATTCTTCATGTGTTAGAGGGTTAAATCACAGCATAGTCCTGTGCACTTCTCCCTAATCACTTTTATAAATTTTTGGGGCACTGAATTTACAATTGAATATACTGCCAACCACCGCGCCATATATTTTCCTCTATTTCCAATTTTCACTCTAATTAAAATTGATTTACTTTGTTATTAGCAATTATGAGTTACCGTGATCATGCTTAAATCTGTAAGATGCTTTGATAAATCTCTTGATCCCTTTTCCGAGAAATGTGAGCAATTTTTTTTTAATGTTTGCATCTAATTTTTATGTATATATTCTTATTTATCAGTTTCTTCTCGATCCTTTTAGGTACTTCTAAACTAGGTTCTACTGGGATTTTCTTTTAACTTCTTCTGAAATCAACTTTGTGTTATTAAGGCCTGCTTTTTCTTTCTCATGTTGGAAAGTTTCATATTATTTCTATATTATCATTATCTTCTGCTTTTGTCTCAGTGCTTGAGTTGTCACATGATACTCTACTTTTTTCCTTCTTTTTTGTTACGTTATCATTTGCTCCTTTTTTTTTCCTTCCCTTGATGTCACATGACAGTATACACTTTTTCATCCCTATTTTGTTGGTAGAGATTATTTATGTAACAGCTTTTATCTTGTTCTCATCAGTTTATTATTACATTCACCCAAATCGTGGTGATACATAGTAGTTGTATCTTAACGTAAAATGATATTTGATGAGTTCAATAATCCTGGGGTCTACTAATGTCTTAAGATTCACACACCCATCTCTCTCTCTCTCTCTCCCTATATATGTGTGTGTGTGTGTGTTTGTTTTTGGATACATACATACATATATATATATATATATATATATATATATATATATATATATATATATATATATATATATATAATTTTCGGAAGCTCTAATGTTAAGCATCGGTGTCTTTGATGATTTTCCGAACTTAGCAATAATTATTACTGTCATGTTTGATTGGCGCAGCCTTCTTAGTTAATCATGAAGCCTGTGATCCAATTACCATCTGAAGTGCGTCTCCAGACACAAGCCTCCCACTGATATTCACTTGTATACCAATGCTCCAATTTTAGTGAAATTACTTAACATTTTCTGTTCAGCTTGCTCATAGCTTCGTCTGGTTATGAATGTTTTTCTTAATTTATGCTAAACTAGGGCTGTGAGCTTAATTACTTGTAAGCTACTTCTAATTTAGCTTTATAAAAGCTCATTTGAATTTTTCCATTAAGGTTAACAAGTCAAACATGAGAATAATTTTGAAATTTGTTTGTTAATCTATTTGAGTCATGGCTCTTGACTTCTCAAAAGTTTTGAAACCAGATTCTTAGTAGGTCCATTATTTAGCTCATGACTATGCACATAAGCCAAACCTTTAGCGGCCTGTTAATTAACTTGTTGAGACTGGAGAGTTTATATGTTTATAGACTTGTAAGGCAGCTTATTTATGTGGTTATGAGTAATCTCATTCACAAGCATTCACTGTTTTCAGAATTCCAATTTGTATTTGTTATCCTTAAGATTCTAACGTATAACAACACTAGGTAATAATAACATTATTATGATACTAGTACCAAAAGTGATCTGCCATGTAGCCAATACTTCAAAATCAGAAAATTTAGCATGTACTTTGATCATTGGTTGTGATTGTACCATAGACAATTAAAGCATCTCAAATTTGAAAAATAAATAAAAAAAGTCCCTTGTTCAATGTGCTTACCTTGTTCGATAAGATGTTATTTGTAATGCTTCAATGAATAAATCAGTCATATGAGGAACGGTGGTGTTTTAAATGTCTGCTTCTACTGCCTGATACAGGTTAAACAACTTTTGGAAGAAGATGAGAAAGGGCATGTTATTGCTACATGTCGAAATCCGAATGGAGCAACAGGACTTCTTGATTTGAAAAACAAGTTTGCTGCGCGCCTAGACGTTTTACAATTGGACTTGACTATTGAAAGTTCCATGGAGGTTAATGATTCTTTTTTGGTTTCTACCTTTTGATTCTGTCCATGCTAGAGTTTCAACTCTTGTTTTTTCTTTTCCTTCTTCCTTCATCATCAGTAGAGCCAATTGTGGTTTTACTCGAGAAGTACTTAGTTTTATTGATAATGAAATGAAATGGAAGAGGAATTTAGATCTTGCTACTGCTTTTGGATCAGAAAGGTTTTGAATTTGTAAATTTAGTTATTCCTTTTAAATTCTTCATGCGACAACACAATTTTATTATTTATTTTTGTTTGTTTCCAATAGCATCTGTTTTCTTCTAGATTGTTGATTATTTTGAATTTACATGGACCTTTCATGTTTGCCTAAAATAATTTCATATTTCAGGCATCTGCAATGTTTATAAAAGAAAAATATGGCTCCTTGAATCTTCTCATTAATGCTTCAGGCATCCTTTCAATACCAAACATGTTGCAACCAGGTAGGGATATGAATTTTTGCTTCCATAAAGATTTAAAGCAGTGGTAGACTTTAACATTTCAAGATCTCATGCACTTTAGGTGAGAATCTCCTCTTTCTGTGAACTCTGGATCCAGGAATGTGAACAGAGTTAATTTCTTTGGTTTCCAATGCAGAAACAACCTTGAACAAAGTAGAGAAATCATTGCTAATGCTTTCTTATGAAGTAAATGCCGTGGGACCGATTCTAGTAATCAAGGTGTGTGGAGACAAATTCTACAGCACTTGCATTCATACCATATGAAATTGTTAGTGAGGAACCTAGCTTTGGTTTAGCTGCTTTTACATTAGAAGCAGCATTGTGAGCTGTGAAATATATCATAACTTAGTTCCAATCTTTTTCCCCCTGGAAGCAGAATGTCTATGTTACACACAGTTGGCTTCTTAACAGAGATATACATTCAAGTACAATATTCACATTTATGCAATGATTAAAGTTATTGGGAATGATATATAACAATGATAGTATTGCATTCTGGGTTTTCTTTGTTATTTCTTTTAAAAATGGCTGAAATTGTTGTTTGCTATTTTCAGCACATGTGGCCTCTTTTAAAAGCTGGAGGAGGGTCAGGGACTCAGAGGGATGTGGCAGTGGTTGCCAATTTAAGTGCCAGGGTTGGATCCATCGGAGATAATCACCTAGGAGGCTGGCACTCTTATCGGTCCTCAAAGGCTGCCTTGAATCAGTGTATGATACATTTCTGTGCTTCATATATGTTTAAGTCTATAACTTCATGAGATATGCCTTCAAGTCATAAACATCTGTGTTTTTTGGTCACTTCCAACAGGCCAGATGGCTGGTTCTGTCTGATAATAAGGATATTTTTTCTCTGAATTTTGAGGGTTGGAATATGTTTATTTTTTGTCTCGGCTATTATGTGTCAGCATTCAATGATCTTTTCTCATTTTTCTAGCCAATGAAATATACAAGAGTGATTTGCTAGGATCAATTAAGTTGAAGACTAAAAAGCCTTCAAAAAGCATGTCACAGAAGTCTAAATGACATCTCTTTGAGAGGCTAGAAGTAATTCTATATATATGAAGAAATTATAAGTTCCTTAGTGATTGTGGCACAGCTTTTATGCAACAAATCTGATCTTTTGGCTTTCTTAAATTAGCCATATATCATAATATGATAATAGATTGCACTTTTATGAATAAATTTTTGTGAAAAAGATTAATATGACTATTCTAGAGAGTGACTTGGTATCCATGATTCACATATCCATGTGAATGTGTAAGATTTGTCTTGGTGCCTTCCAGTCTTTGGTATTCTTGCATCCTACCATCTCAATTCAATGTCATCTGCATTTGCTTTATTACTGTTCTTTCATATAATTCAGCATTTGATATAATAGCTTGCAGTCTGTCATTACAAATTTGTCATAAAGAATCAGATGAACTGATCCGATTAGATATTTTGATGCTTGCATTTCACTTGTGATAACACTCATCTCTGCAGTGACAAAAACTGTGTCGCTGGAGTTTGAGCGGAAGAAAGATCCAATAGTGTGCATTCTTTTGCACCCAGGTACTGTGGACACAGACCTCTCAAGGCCATTTCAGAGAAATGTTCCTCAAGGCAAGCTTTTCACCAAAGAATTCTCAGTGCAGAAACTTTTAAACATCGTCAACAATGCAAACATCAAAGACAATGGTAAATTTTTTGCTTGGGATGGCCAGCAAATTCCTTGGTAATTTATTGACTGTTACAATTATCTGAAGAGTAGTGCTAGTGCTTAATTTGATCCTCTGATCAAATGGGTAGTTCAGTAATTTCAATCAATTTTTTAGTTAATTATAATGTGAAATTACAGATTAAACTTTAGGATCAATAACCTTTAATCAGCCAAAGATGTGAATGCTGGTTCTGATTCATGAAGCTCTATTGAGTTGGAATATTCATCAGACAACTCTTCATCTTCTATTGGATTTTTCCAGATCTGTCTCAAGCTTTTGTTGAATTTTCCCATTAACAATGACATGAACTTGTTGGAAATCGACAATTATGACGCCTACATGGATTATTATGCATTTATGAAGCCTCCATAAATATGACTTCGCATAGGTGTTAACAGTATGATAATTTTGCTGTATTAATAGCTAAAAGGGCTAACTGAATAAAACTGAAACGTTAATAATTTGGTTTATTCCGTTTGATGTTTTCGGTTTATTTATTAGGTGCAATTGCTTCTCTAGGAAAAGTTTAGTTTATTTAATTGGTTTGGTTTTTAATGTTGAAAAATCAAATAGCCTTACCAAAGTTTGTGTACTTATATATAATTTTTATAATTATAATTATAAAATTACTTTCTTGTATATAGTTAATTAATTAATTTTTAACTATGGTTATAATATATAATTTACTTCATTATAATTATCTAAAAATATTTGAAATTTAATTTGTTAATATATAGAACCTAAAAGTTTATGTAATATTTGAATCTGGTATAAATAAACGTTCTTGAATTAAAATAATTTTTTAGTTGTTAAAAGTATGTGTTGTGCTTAATATTGTGGATTTTATTGTAATTTTGTTGTTAAATACATATTATTGTAAAAAAAAAATGAAAGCTCAAAAGAAAGGGCTCATAGGCCTAAAATAAAAAATATCCAATCGAATTTATAGAAATAATGTTGGTTATTTTGTTTCCATTATATTTTAAAGGTTTCAATTGAATGGGTTTAGACGAGTCAATATGTGTCGGGTTGAAATTGATCAAATTATAAATGAGTTGTTGTAACAGGTTATAAATGAGATGCATTGCAAATGGATTGGAAGGACTATAGGTCGATTCAGTTATTTTTTTAATAAAAAAAATTGAATAGTCATTATTCTGTGGTATTAAAATAAAAAAATGACCAACTTTAAAAGCACTTTAGCAAACAAAAAAAATTCACATTGTGATTAAAAGTAAATAGTTTCAAAAAGATAATTTTTCTCATTACTAAAACAACAAAAAATTATACAACCACTTAATATAATTGATTTGTCTATTTTTAGTCCATTTTGTATTAGATATAATCTCAATCTACTATTGGCAGCAGTAAAAAATAATGTCAAATGCAATATGACTATGGTTAAAAAAAAATAAAAATACAAGTAAATTACATAAATTCATATCTAAAATATGAAAGCAAATACTTAAAAATAATGTAAAAGAAATAAAAAAAATAACACATAGGTTGTAAGCCGTATGGGTCACATGGGTCAACCTAATGCATTTGACCATGAGTGACCCATGGGTTGACTCAACCCAATCCGTTTTACTCATGAATTGATCCAATCCAATTCAACTTTTTTCAGGTCATAGGGGTTGAATTACATACGGGTTATTTACGGATTGGGTTTGGGTCAAAATTTTGCTGATTATATAGGTAAAATTCATTGGTCGGACCAAAATTTGACAAATCTAGATTTGACTGATTGTAGGCTAAATATATAAATTGACACTTTAACTTGACAACGTTTTTTATTTAAACACCTGAACTTAGCTAATTATCAAATAAACACTCTAATTTTATGAATTTAGGACTATTAAATGCCTTTTAAATCAATTAAAATAATTTTATTGCACGTATATAACATGTGAATGGAAATATTAAAAAATGAATTAAGATCTAATTATAGAATGACAAATGGCACACATTTGAAAAAAAAATCTAAACGAATCTTCTCTCAATTTCTTTTTGGATTCTCACCTATATCCAAATTTTGGAGAAACAAACACTGTACCGGAGGAGATAGAGGCAGAGGCAATGTCTGGTACTGGAGGCGAAGGTGAATGTGGTGTTTGGTACTGGAGGAGGCAGTGGCTCTTTCCCCTTCATCAACTCCTTCAATTCCTCTCTAAACCCACTATCTGTTGACACATCTCTATCGCAAATTGAAACCCCAAATCCTTCAATTCCTCTCTAAACCCACTATCTGTTGACACATTAATAGATGATCTAATTATATTAAATTTTGTTTCAGTTTCAAAATTTTACCTCTTTAGGTGGTTTCTTCTCCTTTGATTTTTTCTCTTTTGGTTTCTTCTCAACTTTCTCCTCTATTTTCTTATCTCTGTTGTCTTTCTTAGGCTATAAAGATACAATCTCAACTATCTTCTTAGTTTTCTCCTCCAGCCTTGCATTCACTTTCGTCAGATCAATTTTTCAGATCACAGTCAATTTGTTAGCTTCACAATCAATTTTCACAATGTTACGACGTCGGTAAGTGTACCAAATCGATAAGTAATATAATGGGGGGTTTTTAAGACCATGGATATCGAACCCTAGGGAACTAGCTAGCAAAAGAAAATTTGATTGATTGGAGAAATGTACTTAAAGAATTACCCAATTTGTTGATGATTATATAGCATTCAAAATTGAAATTGATTAACTATAAAATTGAAACAATGTAAAGTATAAACTACCAAAACACTAAAAGCAGAAATTATGCTATTGACGAAACTAACAATGACTTAAGACATTGTTCGAAAAATCTAATCCTCCCCTTCCCACGCAAGGTTCATTTTCAACATAATGTTCATATATCTTGGATGTGGTCAACCCATCTAAACCCTTAATATCCCATTCTGAAGCCTACTATTCTAACTATTCGGTATCCCATTCTAGAGCTTACCTAATAGCTAGTATAAACATGGGTCCCAAGACCTAGGTGTGAATTAATATGCAATTTTGGAGCTTACTAACCCAACACCTATTCATTTTCCTCCCTTTTTTTTCATATATTACCACACACTAACCCTAGATCTAACAGCTCCCATTTCGAAAATGCCATCAAAACTATAGTTTATATAAGGTAAAACTGAACATTCATGATATGAACATACAATAAGCATCCATTCATCAACTTGAATAAGATTAATGTCATAAATACTTGTAAAATATTCACATCAAGCTAAGCACAAGGGAAAAGAAACATCCAAACATATATTAAGAGAATAAGTTAATAATCCTTACATGGTTAAGGGATTTAAAGATCCCTAAATAATAAAATAACTACTCACTAATCATAATGTAAATAACAAGTAAAATAAAAGAAGAAACTATAAAACCCATTTGGAGTTGTAGATTTACAATTGATGAAGCTTCCTCTCTCCTTTTCTAAGCTGGAACTTGAGTGAAAACTATAACCTGAAGTGTAAGCTAAGCTAAAAACTAAGTATTTCTATGTTCTTGAAGAAAAACTACACTAAAAGAGTGATTTTTACAAGTCAATTGATAAGTGTGAAATATATATAGTTTTTGATATGTTTTTAGTTAAGTTATTTAGTTGTTTTGGTTTTATTTGGGTTAATATAGAGTTAATTTGTTAATATTTATATTTTTGAAGTTAATTCTGTGTTTTGTTTGATTTTCAGGTTTAATTTGATATAAAAGGACTTAAAGTGTTAAAAGGATAAAGTTTAGGGCTAAAAGTGTGAATATGAAGAAATTAGGCGAGAAAACTAGTGTCCAGTCCAGAGCCTTGAGACGTGACCACGTGAAAGCACTGAAGAGTTTCACACGTGGCCACGTGAAGAAGAAAATAGGAGAAGTCGTGGCCATGTGAAGAAAAGAGAAGAAATAAGCATGCTGAAGCCGTGGCCATGTGAAAGCAAATGAAGGCAATTGTAAAGACCACGTGGATTCCCAGTGAAGGACCACACGTGGCCACGTGTGGAAGAAGAAGTAAATGGGATGTGCCCACGTGTGAAGGAAGGCAAGTTGAAGGCGTGGCCACGTGATTAACTCTCCCATGTCGCGAAGGATTTACGAACTTCCTGTTTAGCAGACTTTGATTCCTATTTTATGACCAGAGTTTAACAAGGAGTCTACTACAACTCTTGCCTATAAATAGTAGTCCAAAAACACAGAAGAGGATCATCAATCTTTGTCATCAATCCTTAGAATTATTCCTTAGAATTAAGCTTTCTTTTCTTAGTTCTTTGTTTTTACAGTTTTTTCTTCAAACGTTGTTTTTAATTTTAAGAATGGTTTGTGAGTATTTTTCTTTAACTTTTGCTAAAGGATACTTGAATCCTTGACTTGTATTGTTATGACTTGAGTTTGTTCTTAAATTTTAATACAAGCTGATTATTTCTTGGTTCTCAAACATAATCTTGTCTTTTCTCAATTTTAAGTTGAGTATTAACTTGATTAAGAATTGGTTAGTTAATTGATTTAAGTTGATGAATGACTTGTATGCTCTTAGGTTAATTTAGTTGGATTAATGTATGGTTATAATCTGAATAAGCTATAATTGTGTGTTGATTTAAGTAAGTTAAGATTAAGAAAAGAGTAACCAAGAATAGGTGAAAGTTAAATCTCTTGAGAAAGGCTTTAATAGACATCTAGGGGACTTAATTCAGTTCTTTATGCTAAGTGTTAAGTTTATCTAAATAAGAAAATTTGATGCTTGGAATGATAATCTTGAATAAAGTTATCTGGTTTTATTAAACTGAATTCTTCATAATCACTTGTATGTTTTCTTTTAATTAAGTCATAGCAATATTTGTTAAGGTGGATAGTCCTTTAGTGAAAGTTGTCTTTATCATTGATTTTTAACTCATTTAATTTACTTGCTTTCAATAAATCTCTTATTTACTTTAGCTTTTTCAATTATTTTAATTTAGTTTTAAAATTATTATTTTCAAATCATCACAACCTTGGGATTTCTCTTCTCTCTTTACACACAAAATTGGTTTTGAAATTGAAATAGCACATACAAGCATAAGTTTTCCTTGGGTTCGATATTTTGGGTCATAATCTTATTTCCCTATATTACTAAGCCGATCTAGTACACTTGCTAGATACCGGTAATTAATCTATGAAACTATGTATGAAACCCTTTAACTATAAAGAATTATGAGCTAAACTACTTAAGAGAACACCTACAACACAAACCCTAAAAAGATCTCCCTTAAAATAGATAAAACTGCAGCTTTTATACAGGTTTCCAAAGGGACACACCTGAGACACTTTGGTCTCAGCCAAGTGCACCATTCTGGATCAAATCATCATCAAAAGCTGCACTGGACATTACTGAGACACTTTAATCTTAACCAAGTCCCTTTATGAAATGGTGTATTCTGAGGATCTGCTTGGCACATGGCTGGGACCAATGGTCTCAGTCGAGTGCTAGCTTTTTTCTCTGCATAAAAATCAAAATAGCACCATTAACCACTCAAAAACTTCAAAAATATCAAAATAGACCTAAATGACATAAAAAGAAAACTTTAACACTAAAAACACACAAAATATGCAAAACGAGGCATAAAAATAGAAGAGAATATACTGAAAATAAACACTAAAATTGGAGTTATCAACTACCCCACACTTAGCCTTTGCTCTCCCTCGAGCAATTGGACAACCAAATTCCCGTAAACCCAAACTCAAAAAAAAAAAATTACAAGTTTAAAGAAGTTCAACAATACTATAGTAGAAGACACTAACTATTTAGCCAAATCAAAGAGAATTCAGCTTAAATCATACTAGCTAGTCTCCCAGTGTGTGTATAAGGCCTAATGAAAAATTTTAAGTTATAAAACTCTAGTGCAATAAAAAAATTGCATGTAAAAATTTGAACATGCGGTTTCTCTCTTAAAACTAAAGAGATGCCATAGATCTCTCCTTTAGCACCGAAACCTAAAGGTCATCTTCGCAAACACTCTAAATAGAACAAGATCATTAAGACTTCAACAAGTTGTAATGAGGCTGGAGTATGGCTAACAAAAATGTGTAGAATAAGCAAAGTAGAACAACTATTCCATAACTCCTTTTATCCTAAAGCACTCTAAACCAAATTTCAGTGTGCATTATACCCTTTTCTTGACTCAAAAGATACTCTAAATGCTAGACTACCCAAAATGCATCATGGTCTTTCAAAAGTTTGATTTTCCAAGAGAATGACTACATTGCTAGCTCAATTTCAAAATTTAAAGTTTCCTTCTCTAATTCATCAAGCCACCCCACACTTATTTCAATCTATGATTAAACTTATCCTTTTCTTTTTTTTTTCTTTTTTTATAAGAAACATATGGGGCTCGCTAAAAAGGACCATTACAAAATTATGCTCTGTAAGTAAGCTTTGCATTCACCAATTAATCCCAATCTAAGACTCTACTTGAGAAAATACCATTATCTTAATTCATCTCTTTTTAAGTCTAGAAAATTTTTCTCCTACTCACTTGAAGAATGGCTAGTTCTAAAAGGGTCGAAAAAAGGCTTTTAAAGCTAGGACACTTATGTGGGTACCAATTAAAATTCAAAATTTGGTATGCATTTAGCATACTACAATAGGTTTAACGGGGCTATGTAAGGGATAACAAATCAACATCGGGTAGGTCTAAGGTCTTATAAAGGCTTAAAAAGAAATTTTGCCTAAATCACTTTAAGCTCTGAATTTGAATTATTTTTAATGCCTTGAAGGGTGATGAGGAAGGTTTTAGCGCTCTAGAATTCTTATTCGATCACCTTCATATACTATTTTTTTTAATTTTTTAAAATAAAATAAGCCTAAAGTGCAAAAATTTTAGGAGACCTGTTGGTATTAATTTAATTGAACCTAAATGAAAATGGTAAACAATCAACGACAAACTGCTCTCTGGTTGTTAAGCTACCCTAAACAAGCTTTTCCAAGCCTAAGTTTGGATTATCCATAGCGGGAACAACTAAGGGCAAACTAAACAATTATGCAAAGGTTTTTTTGATAACAACCAAAGAATAAACACACTACTAAGAAAATAAAATGATAATTAAAGTAAAAACTGAGATGAAACAAAATGCAAGAAACTAAAGAGAAAAAACAATCACAAATAAATAATAATAAAAAGATAACTAAAACTAAAGGAAAAGTAATCAACTCACTAAAATTAAACACATAAGATAGTAAATACATAAACATAAACCTTAAAAACATAAACATAAAAACCATTACCTAAAAGAAGTGCCTAACTATATTAACAAGCTACAATAACATAAAAATTAAACATAAAACTACTATGGTGAAAGTTAGAACAAGTAAAAAAAAGAAATAACATTCAACAATCCAAAATAAAAAAATTCCACAATTTAACAAAAAAAACTAAATTAAATGTTCTTAACCCTCAAACCCTCACCCCCACACTTAAAATTTTGTTGTCCTCGAAAAATTACAAGATAAGAAGCAATAAAATAGTGGCTTAAGGAAAAATCCCTAAAATCGTGCCCATGGCTTTTAGGCAGGTGGTGGAGGTAGAGAAGGAAACTAGCTATCAAATCGAGATTGCAGCATCCCGATAGCAGTAACTATCTCATCCATTCGATATGTGATGGAAGTAAAATTGTAATCTATCCTCTTAGTGTTGTTGTCAAGTCGGTTGTTGATGGTGGTGTACTGCTCGGTGGATAAGGTGATAGTGCCTGCTTCTGCTCTTTTTAACTCTGTGGCTCTCTTATGTACAGCTTCTTTATATAGCCCTCGATTGGATACCATAGATTACCTTTGCCCTAAAAAGCGTAGGTTATCACTAAGAACAAATATGTTCTTCAACATCTTCCTATCAATCATGATTGGATTGCCCACTGCTTTTCCTAGATTGGTGTGGTTGTGATATCGGGCCAAAATGGTGACAAAGCCTTCTAAGGCTAATTTAGAGTCCCGCTTCTTATAAGTGCGTAAGTCAGTAATCTTCTGAGCAATAAAAGCAGCGCCATTTAAATGGACTTCATGGATCATAACATATAGAATTGTAGTTTCATTAGCATTTACGTTACCAAGCCCTCCATAGTGGCTGAAGAATGCCAAAGCCAGATAGTGGTATATGATCCTCAATGGGTGATTTCCCAAATGGTGAGCCTTTGTGTTGTTGGCATTGAAACTGGTGGGGTCTTCTAGATCATGATGACCATCCAAACCTCCTACTTTTTCATATTTTCAAGTCCCCTTGCAGCATGCTGATCAAATCACAGCACTTCAGAGAAAACATTAAATGACATTTGGTAAGGAATGCTATTGAGCCAAAAGCTCACATTGCCTTCATCAGTGTAGCTGTCTTTGCCAATTTTGAATTTTACTGTGACCAGAAAATCTTGGATGAGATAAGGATAGACCTTATTTTTTTGCTCGATAAATACTCTTAGGCCCACTCCATCTATCAACCTATCTATCTCATATTTCAATCCAAGGTTCCCATTCAATTCCATATCTATTTGAGGAGTGGCTAGGTACTCTTGCTTGTTGAACAAGGCCCAATCATTCTTGAATTCATTTGGAACCCAAGTTAGTGCCTTTGGTTTTGCAAAATCGTGCGGAGAAAAAGTTGAACAAGCTTCAGCTTGAGTGCAGTTAGGTGCCACTTGCAAAACAAAACCCATCTTAAGGTATAAAAGCACTAAAAAGAAACACAAAGTAAAATAAAGAATTTGAACAAAACCTACAAATATGCATCACAATATAAACTGCAAAAGGAAAATAGTTAACTAACATCCAAAAGCAAGCAAACACAACAAATGGCAAAGGAAAAGTTACACAAGGTACGTGGCACTCAACCATGGTTACCAAGTTATCCTTTGGAAACTTGTAGTCCGAAAGGTTGAATTGTTTTAGCCAATATATCTTGGTGCAACAAAACAATATGCAAGCAAAATGCTTATACACAAATAGATGAATAAACCTAAAAACTATCCATGAGCCATAATCCACAACAAAGGATTACTACAATGCCTTAAACAATAAAAATTGACAAGCAAACAAAGCAAAACTTATAAAATATAAAAAAAATATCATACATGAGGTTAACAACTATCACAAGGAAACATGATAAAAGAACTCAAGCAAATGAACAAAAATGCTTATCACAATTCACAAAAACATAAATTTAACAACATCTAAAGTATCGTTTCTAGTTTTTTCATGCACAAAAACACATTGCACCTTTCTTAAGTATGTTTCTAAAGGAAATTATGCACATGCATACAAAATAACCAAACACAATCAAAATCTTACTTGTTTTAGGCATTTTATCAAGAATTAGGCATGCATAGGTTAAAATAGCAATTAAAATGCAATTAGCACAAGATTTAGATATGAAACTCAAAAATATGTGCATAAAATAGAAAGCAAGCCTTAATTTCACCATTAAAGAAGTAATGGTAAAAAAATGGTAACACAAAATGCACACAGAAAAACCCTAACATGAAGAATATATGCAAGGTTAAGTAAGACTTTCTATCACAAAACTAAATAAACATAAAAGAAATTACACATAAAACTTAAGGCAAGACAAAAATTAAACAAAAAATGAAACTAAAGGAAGAAAGAACTTACTTGTGCTTGATGCAAAAGAGTTAAAAATTGCTAGAAAAAAAAGAAAATAGAGAGGAAAGGCCGAATTCTTGAAGAGAAATTAGGAAACTAAAAAATGATAAAGGGGTGTAACAGTTTGGAGTATTTATAGAGGGACACGACATGATGCCCTATCGACACGGTTGACACCAAAAGGTCTCGATCGAGTTAGACACCAAAGTTAAATGCACAGTTTTGAAAAAATGAGGGGACATAGTTGAGACCAAATGGTCTCGGCCGAGTCCACCAATGAGTTCTGAAAAATCCTGATTGCACTTGGCTAAGACCATTTGGTCTCGATTTAGTAAACCCTTCTGTAACTAAAAAATATAAATGCACACTTGGCTGCAACCATATGTTCACAAAGCACACGGCTGTGACCTTTGGTTTCAGTCGAGTGACCAACACTTTTAAATTTCAATCTCGATTGGACATGGTTCGGACCATTGGTCTCGTTTGAGTGAGGTATTTTATATTTGGACTCCAATGTTGCACACAGCTGAGACAAAATGGTCTCAGCCGAGTGCTTTATTCTACAACTCATGTATTAAGGAGGACACGATCGAGACCATTTTTTCTCAGCTGAGTCAAACAAAATTTTTGCATTTCAGATAAGTTTTCTCTATCCTTCAAGCACAAACTAACACCACTTTTTATACTAAAAGTAAAAACACAAAACAAGCATCAATCAAAATTTAAAAGATAGTTTAAAAAGAAAAATTGAGTTCAAAGGTTAGAAAAAGTTATGGGTTTAACAAGTTGCCAGCACGACTTTTATAGTTCTCATGGCACATCTTCCAAGGTGATGACCACCGATACAATCTCAAACTTGGAATCAAAGTAAGGTTTTAGGTGGTGGCCATTGACTTTGAATTCATGACCATCTCTCGGATGTTTAATAGTGATTGATCCATAGTGAGTGACCTCTACAACTTCATACGATCCCTTCCATCTAGATTTTCATTTTCTTGGAAATAATCTAAGATGACTATCATATATTAGCACCTTTATTCCCGAAACAAATTCCTTTGATACCAGCTTGTTGTCATGCCATTTCTTCATCTTCCTTGTATCTTCTAGCATTATCGTATACCCAAAATCTCAACTCCTCCAACTCATTCAATTGTAAAATCCTACACTTTGATGCACTTTTAAGGTTAAAATTCAAAAATTTTGTGGCCCAATATTCCTTATAAGCTCTATTCGACCAATAGGTGATAAAAATTGCCAAAAACTAACCTAAAGAGGGACATCCCTATAGATTGCTTAAAGGCTATCCTATATGCCCACAATTCTTCATCAAGCTTAAGGTATCAATATTATTGAGATGAATTGACCATTTTCTCTAGAATGGATTTGAGTTTCCAGTTTGATACTTCCACTTGACCATTTGCTTGGGTATGGTATAGGGTGGTGACCACCATGATTTCTTTCTTATTGTTGTTGTTGCCCTTCTCCTTCTTTATCCATAAGAGGGTCTTTTTGAATTGGTTGATTATTCATATCTTCATCCTAAACTTTTCTTCTTCTCTGGTGTAAGGTTCTTTCGATTTCAGAGTCAAATGATTCCAAATGACATGGTCGATATCTATTCATACACCTATTCATACACCAAAGTCGCCTGAAAAGAATGATCAAATAAAAGTAAATAAAAGTAAAGCATATAAAAGCAACCAATCAAAATTTTCAATTAAACATGCCAAAAGTCCCCGGCAACAGTGCCAAAAATTTGTTATGATATTGGCAAGTGCACCAAATTGACAAGTAATATAGTGGGGATTTTTAAAACCACGGATATCAAACCCTAGGGAACTAGTTGGCATAAGAAAAACTGATTGATTGGAGAAATGTACTTAAAGAATTACCCAATTTGTTGACTATTATATAGCATTCAAAATTTAAATTGATTAATTATAAAATTGAAACAATGTTAAGTATAAACTACCAAAACACTAAAAGTAGAATTTATGCTAATGATGAAACTAACAATGACTTAAAATGTTATTCAGGAAATCTAATCCTCCCCTTCCCATTCAAGGTTCATTTTCAACACAATATTCATATGTCTTGGATGTGGTCAACCCATCTAAACCTTTAGTATCCCATTTCAAAGCCTACTATTCTAACTACTCAATATCCCATTCCGGAGCTTACCAAATAGCAAATATGGGCATGGATCCCAAACCCAGGTGTGAATTAGTATCCCATTCCAAAGCTTACTAACCTAACATGTATTCATTTTCCTCTATTTTTCAGATATTGCCACACACTAACCTTAGATTTAATAGCTCCAATTCTGGAAATGCCAACAAAACTATAGCTTATATGAGGTAAAATTGAACATTCATGATATGGACATACAATAAGTATCCATTCATCAAGTTGAATAGGATTAATGCCATAAATAATTGTAAAACATTCACATCCAAACATCCAAACATACATTAAGAAAATAAGTTCATAATCTTTACATGGTTAGGGGATTCAAAGATACCCAAACAACAAAATAACTATTCACTAATCATAATGTAAATAACAAGTAAAATAAAATAAAAAACTATAAAACCCATTTGGAGTTGCAGATTTGAAGTTGATAAAGCTTCCTCTCTCCTTCTCCAAGCTGGAACTTGAGTGAAAACTTTGATTTGAAGTGCAAGCTAAGTTTAAGCTAAGTTAAAAACTAAGTATTTTTATGTTATTTAAGTAAAACTAATCTAAAAGAGTGATTTTTACAAGTCAATCTATGAAACCATGTATGAAAACCCTTTAACTATGAAGAACTACGAGCTAAACTACTTATGAGAACACCTACAACACAAAACCCTAAAATAATCTCCATTAAAATTGATAAAACTGCAGCTTTTATATAGGTTTCAAGAGGGACACAGTTGAGACACTTTGGTTTTAGCTGAGTGATAAATGGATAAAATAGTACTATTGCATAGGACATGGTTGAGACACTTTGGTCTCAGCCGAGTGCACCATTCTGGATCAAATCATCATCGAAAGCTATTTGGTCTCAGCCAAATCCCTTAGTGAAATGGTACATTTTGAGGATAAGTTTGGCACATGGCTAGGACCAATGTTCTCAGCCGAGTGCTGGCCTTTTTCTCTATATAAAAATTAAAATACCACCATTAACCACTCAAAAACTTCAAAAATATCAAAATCGACCTAAATGACATAAAAAACTTTAACACTAAAAACACACGAAATATGCAAAAAAAAGCACAAAAAATAAAGAGAATAAACTAAAAATAAACATGAAAATCAGAGTTATCACACAACTTCCACACTTTCAATAAATCAATAAATAATTAAGCTTTAAATTTTCAAAAAAATGAATAAATCTTCAAGATTGATCATCTAATTGCTTGATAATATGTCTAATTTTCTTAGCACAACCTTCACAATGTATGTCCATTTTGTAAACAAAAACTGGCTTTGTTTCCTCTTTCTTCTAGCCACCACCACTAGTGACCACAAGCTTTTTCTCTCTATTACCTTTTGCACCTTCAGCTCTCATTGTAATTTGCTAGTAATCATTATTGTTATCTAATTTCTCCTTTGAAGGAGTAAAATTAAAGTGAAGGGGAGCAATATATAAGTAGATTAGAGGAAAAATATCAGTTGGTGGTGGATGTACGGTATGGCCATGCATGGGATAAAATGATGACCATCATATTGTAACTATTTTGAAATTAATTATTTCTCCCATGTGTTTTTGCCCTTTCACGTGCTAAATTTTGTGCGAATTACACACTATCTGCCATGTCAGCATAAATGGCTTAAAAGATCATTATTGTCCAAGTTAAGATGCTTATTTGATCATTAGCTAAGTTTAGGTGTCTAATTGAAAAACTTTGTCAAGTTGAAGAGTCAATTTATATATTTAGCCTCGATTATATTACTCTTTTTATCCCATTAAATTGTCACTTATTACATAAATAATTAATATTAAGATAATAATTTATATTTTATTGATATTATATATTAATAAAATTGAAAATGATATATTAAATATAATTTTGAATTCACTCGTATTTAGTAGAACACTTTTTTTTTGGTTAATTCCAAAAAATGCCTTAATTATAGGGTACTTTTTAATATCAAATTCGATTTTTAAATGTTACAATGTCAACCCCTAACTATGAGTCCCCTTTCAATTAAGGGATTCCATCAATTTATCCATTTAAACTAATGGATTGTGCTCAATGGGATGCATAGTTAGACCTAATTTACCAACAAGGATGCCTAGTAATGTTAATTAAATATTCAAACTAATCTCTTCTTCTCTCTGCCCTCTTCATCTCGCGAACCAGTGAAGTAACTCAATTAAATTAAAAAATAGTGCATTTTGAATTTTTAATTAAAAAAAATTTAAATCCTTAATTCTATTCCATGCTCCATTAAGAAACGAAACCACTAAGGGTAACAACAACCTTCACTCTCATTCTCCATCAACAACCAATGCAACTACATTTCGGTTAGCTATTTTGATAAACACCATCTTCTTTCGATCATCAACTCTAATAAACTAGGTCCTGCTTTCTTCCTTCCTTTACACATTTATTTTTTTAAAATTAAAAATGCAAATGAATTTATCAATCTTCCTTCCTCTGTACATTTCCTCTGTATATTTACTAATGAGTTGTCTATCACTTGTTTGTTTAATTGCCTGAATAATTATTTGAAAAACATGTTGGCTAATTGTTACTCTGTTAATTATTAATCTATTTTGGGTGTATATAAATAACATGAAATATGATTTTGGGTTTTGGAAATATGCTCTGGCATTTGGATTTTGGACTGTTATATAATACCAGTCACATTATATTTATATTTATAATTAAAGGTGGGGGAATGGAGTGTAGCCTATAGGGCAGGGAGGGCCTAAGGGTAGTGGAGATTGAATCAAAAGAAACTTGGAGATGGTTTCTTGACAACTTGCTTAATGATATTGGATCTACACATGAACATGGTTGGACATTTAGAAGTTATCAATGCTATTATGAATTTCAAAATATTTTTTTAATTAAAGTAGATGATGTACGTTATGTTTTATTTCTTTATATTCAAGGAATTATGGAAGCTACTGAGGATTTAATGAATTTAGAAGACAATAGATACTGCTGGAGACATTTGTACAAAAATTTTAAGTTGAAATTCAAAGAAAAGATACTAAAGGATCTTGTGCAGGTGTAGACACTGGGTCTTGAGCCGGCTCCTAATTAGAGTTACCTGATAAAGAAATGGTTCCTCGTAAATAGAAAAGGAATGGATGTACTAGGCTTTCTCCTAGGTTTTATTATTTTAAAATACTTATTGAGTTCTTATAAAAAGTTGTAGGGGTTAAAGATCTAATTTTGAGAACTTGCCTCTTTTCTCTTTTCGGACAGTGTGAAAATGCACGTTTAAAAGGCTAAATAAGAGATTTAGAGGTGAATCATGTTCTTCACTCATGGGTCAAGCCTATGACTCACTCCTAAGCCATAGTCCTCTAGGCATATGTGGCTCGCACGTTGTCCTTTGTCACTCACGTAACTAGGTGTGAGTCATGGCTTTAACTCAAGCCCATGACTCACTCCAGAATGCATTCTGCATTCAAAAATTGGGGAAGAAAGGGACATAAAAATTTGACTTTGATCCTAATCCAAAAAATTAATGTTTTTAAGGGATTTTTTTATCTCAAAAAAGGCTCTCCCTCTCTTTCACTCTTTGGCTCCTATTTTTCTTCTTCTCTGTTTTCAAGTTACAAAGGAAATGAAAAAATGGAAATGAGGCAAAAAACACTTATTTCTTTGATCTTTGTGATGGAAAATGACATGGTATGTACATGATAATCATGCAGCGGAAAAATGATAAAATTCGATCATACATGCCATACAATTCCATAATCAGAATCGAAACATGCAATTTTAGGGTTTTAAAACTTACAACTTTAGATGCACTTCAAGATTTGATTTTGATGATGACCAACAACCAAGAAGGATATGTCAGCCTTAGATCTTCACCACCAATGCCAAAGGAACAGCCTTTACGCCACTCCTCTCTATGTTCACACACACAATTGCAAGCAAAGCTTAAAATCGAGATTGCTAGCTCTCTATTTAAGTATTATGTAATGGCAATGGATTGATGCTACAAGATTTGATCTTGCACTTCTTTTAGTTGCTATTGCTGCCCAAGAACACAAGAGAATGAGGAAGAATCCTTTCTCCTTGTGAATTCGGCCAAGAGAATTTTGTGAGAGAGAGAGAGAGTTTTCACGCTACCACCACTAGGGTTTTATTTTTTCTCATTTAATATATATATGTCATTTATTTTTAAGTGTTAACTCTAAAATCCACTACCTCAAGATAGTTAATTTAGCCTTAATCACTTCCTAAAATCAAGTGACATATATTAATTCAAACTCTTTTGAATTAATTTGAAATAAATCCAAGACATTTTAATCTAATAAATCACTTAATTTAAAACTTATACATGTGACGATATTCCTTGATATTTATCTTGGAATTTTGGTCACTTTAATTTTTCATTTAAGTGATTTAATTTGATTAAAATTCTTTTAGGCTTTAATACTCAATTAATTAAATTAATACAAGATAATTAATTAATTAAAATTAAACCTTGTGGGCTGAATTTATCTCTCTCATAGACCAAGGTCCAATAGCAATTTTAATACCCATTACATACATTAATTTGACTTTAATTAAAAGCCCAAATTAATGTCCAATATTTTATTTAAATATTTTAAGCCCAATGCTTTGTGTACGATCCTATAGGTCCATTTAATGTTGGCAATGAATTAATGAATTAATTTAAAGGCTATATATATTCTCTAGCAAGATATTATAGCATTCCAAATTAAATGAAAATGCATATGGCATTTAGTACCTAATGTAATTTCGTATAGTCCCTTACCCATAAATATCAGAATTAATATAAGGCATGAAACTAGTCATCCTTATATATATTAATTCTTTCTTGATATTCCAGTGATACTGAACTCTCAGATAAATAATGATTACTCATTATTTCATCTTGGTATGGCCATACACTTCTCAGTTAACTGATCAAGTGGCCGATGATATTTTTTCTCTTATTAAGAGTGGTAATCCCTTCACTTCTCCCATGCTCTCTAACATGAATCAATGCATACCCAAGCATACTCATACTTGTCACTCTGTTAAGAGCACGTTAGGTGTATGTCGAAGTACACAGTAATTCATAAAGAGTTTCATAGAGATTTTAGGTCTAAGAACTCCGATGCAAAACTTGCATATAAGAAACACTTATGACTTGTACCATGTAGTGTTCTTATGAACGGATCGAATCCAGATACCATGTTCTAAACATGTATCTATGATCTCTAATTGACAATCTTGTCTTTATGATCTGTAAGACAGAACTCAACTTATCAGAGAGAGCATACTAGTCTTAATTCATTGTTATTCCCATAACAATGACTGACTAGGGATATTTAGGATGAAGTCTTTATTGTTTCAAGGTCTTACAATCATATGCCTCACACATGATAACTTAAACTGAAACAACATTCTTGGATAGTTCTATCAATTGATATGAACAGGAATACAATAGATAAAATAAATGCCTCATTTATTAACTAAAGTGTTTCATTACAATGTATTGGGGCTAGGGCTTACACTAACACTTTGATGGAACCTACAACTGAAGGTAATATTCTAGATCCCTAAAATCCTTTAAATCTAGCTTTTAAACTTAATTTACAGTAAATATGAATTAATTCCCTTTTTTTCATTTTTAATCATAATTTTAAATTTCTAGTTTTCTTGCTTTAATTTGTGTTTTTCTTGTATAAATTAGGTTTTTTATTTGTAAAATGAGTTTAGAGATGTTGATGCTTTAAGATGCTTGGATCTATGGTTTGGGAGCTTGGTTTGGTCATTAATGGCATTTTTAAGCTCTGTTCGTTGTTCTAGGATGACTCACATCCTTGAGTTAAGAACGAGTCACGAATTTGGCCCGTGACTCCTCTTTAACTTTTCTTGAATTGTCTTTGACTCCTATGACTCAATTCGTGACTCGATCTATGGTTCACCCCTTCTTCTTCCTCTTGTGATCGTGACTCACTCTTTTGGGGACTCGTTCCTTTTCCTCGTGACTCATTTTCTTAATTCATTCTTCTTTTTGTTATTTGTTTTCTTTCCTTTTCCTTATTTATTTCTTTTGATTATTATTATTATTATTATTATTGCATTTATTTTTACCTTTAATATTATTATTTGTTAACATTATTTGTATAATTATTTTTTATACTATATATATATATTGTTTTATTCATTTCATTTACTTTATTAATGATCATAATCATTAATTATTATTCGATTATTCATTACTGACTAATTATCTTTTTATACCCTTTTTTACGTAGACATCCATTTTGAGCTAGGGTAAAAATATAGAAAAGAAGAAGAATAGGTTAGAATTTATTTATTTATTTATTTGGGGCCTGTATTTATTTGTTTTTATTTCCTCTTATTTCCCATAAATATGTAATAATAAAGGTTTTTTATACGCTTAAATTTAGAATAACATAAAAACTATATCTACGTAATTAAATTAGGTTTTCTCTCATAAAATGAACCAATGTCCTATTTTATTCCAAAAATCACATAAAAAAATTTCTAAATATGTATGAAGAAACCAATGTTCCAAACTCAACGAATGACCCGATTTATGAATGCTTATATTTTAGGATTCTTATCTTATTCTTTCATTCTTTTATTATTTTTATTACACACAAATTGATTTTTGAATGTTAAATTAAAAACTCATCAAATATTTCCTACCTTAAATTAATCAATTAATCCAATTTCTTTCTTTTAAGTTTCATGGGCTTAATGCCCTCATTTTATCCAAAATACACCCAAAGTGCTACTTTTTGTAAATATACATGCGAGGACCAATGTCTTGATCTAAATAAACTCAATTAATTTCCTGATTCATATATGATTTTATCTTTATCTTTGTTCTTTAATGCTTTTACCATGCTTTTTACGGCTTTCCATAAATATATACTTTACCGCTTTTCAACGTATTTGAGTGCGCTTTATTTTCTAGCATAATATCTTGTGTAATCAAAGATATGAAATAAATTAATCATTAAAACTCATTTATATAACATTAATAAATAAGAGTGAAGTTCGAACTATCTCTAGTTTTTGCTTCACGATGTTAGAACTCATTTTTTAATATTTTATTTGCTAGTGGCTCTATGATACCTGCCTTATAGTGCCCAGTAAACACCCTCATAGGTTGATCACTACCAATGGAATAGGGATATCCTAAGATGTTATCTCATACCCTTTTAAGGTATGAGCCATTACAGATTGGGTTAAATCCTTATCCATTGCAAAGCAATCGATTTTCACTAGTTAAATGAATCTTTATCCAGTATCGAGCTCTAAAAGTGGGTTTTCAAGGAGGAACTAGATGCCTATGGGGTCCAGTGTGCATCATAGCAAGCTGTTGCTAAGGCAATAATAGAGATAGAATTCAAGTTACACATGAATAGAATCAAACTAAAAGAGCCAAAAGCATATAACCATTTCATAGGAATTGGCAACTATAACAATATATCTGAATCATTCAATGATGCCATCTTACATTTGAGAGACCGACCAAGCTTAATAATGCTTGAAGGCATTGCAACATATATCATAGAGCTAATTGCACAAAGCAAAAAGCTTATGGAGAATTATTATGGGTCCATCACTCTAAAAGCATAAAAGAAATTAGAAGGAATAAAAATGATGTCTAGATTCTAGACTCCAAGGTGGAACATAAAAGATAAATTAAAGGTGGAATGGGGCAAAATGGCATTTATGGTTGACTTAGGTAAGTAAGGAGTAGTTATGAAATGCAAAAAATGTGGGAAATTAGGCCACAACATCAAGACATACAGACCTAAAGTGCAAAAGAAAATAACTAACAAAAGAAAAAAAAAGAAAGCTACAAATGACAATGAGGCTCATGCAACTCAGGTAACTTAACCTATTTATCTCCTTTTTGTAATTAAGCATAATGGAAATAATTTATTAGAAAACTTATTATTATTTTTTTAATTTTAGGCATCTGAATCTCATGTTGGACTATATGGTGAGGCAATTGTTGCTAGTCATGAGAAAACAAATGGTCAACAGCAAGATGCTTTTGATGACACTATTTTTAATACACCACATATGGAGCCTAATGATGCTGGTAAAGAGGAATGTGTTTTAAGCCCACCATATGGTACAAGATGGAGTAAAAGCCAAGTGATTTCTAGGAAAGGTGTCAACATATCCAAAATGTCAACAAAATTTAGAACACTTTCCAACCAACCACCAAATGCCAACCACCAAGTTTCAGCCAACAACCAAGTTCCATTAGGAGAAGTCCAAGAATTAAAAAGTTAACTCTCTACAAAAAATTAGCTAGCCAGCCTTCCATCAGGAAAAGTCCAAAATTAAATAAGAAAGCAAAAAAAGATTAACAGTAGCTGCACCAACAATTTCATTTTGAATGTTGTTTTTGTTGTCTTTCATGTCTTTTTTTTTTACATAAAGGAATAGCACACATAGATGATATTTTTTGTATCATCAATTCTCATTGCCAAATTCCACCTAAAATTCAATTTCTTCACTATTTCTTCAAGCTCTTGATTGTTCCTTCGAAGCACTTTAATTTCTCTGATCAATGCTTCATTCTTTCTATGAAGAATAATGTTTTCAATTGCAAGATTATTGTCTTCACCCCTTATTCTCTGTAATAAATTTCTACTTTAATTGTAACCTACCGTATCTAAACCTACCCATCTGAATAATCATAACATCTAATGGTACCATATCTAGAAGATCAATAAAATTGTTTGTATGTATGTTCTTCTATCTATGATATTCTTATTACAACCTATAATCCATAGTAGCATTGAACAATGTTGCCTCCTTTTGAAAAAGAAGAAGAAGTAGACATATCGTGGAAGAACCTCTATCGTAGCATGATACTGTTATTTCAAAATTAGGGTTTATATATTAGAAAAACCTCCAAAAGCTCTTAAAGGTAAAGAAGGTTGACTTGGCATCCTTATTGGAAATGTGACATGCATTGGAGCCAACCTCATATTAGGTTCGATTCTTGAAGGCCTCTTTTTAGGGTCCAAGATAAGGTAAGGTAAAGCTCAATATTAATCATAAACTAGCCATTTTACAATATAAAGGGTTTTAAACCTAATGCAGTGTTGATAATCAACCTATGAAGGCATCTAAAGTAAGCTCAAAGATGTAGGTGTTATAGAGTCACTGTTAGAGAGTATGCCCTAGAGCCCATGTAATAGGGATGTTTTTCATATGTATAAAAATTTATACTCTTAATAAAAGGCATCATTCATTTATTAATGCTATGTTTAGATACATGAGTTTGTAAATCTTAAATTAATAAATGAAGTCCTAGATATTATAAACACAGTGCAAAAGCAATCATGAAGGTGTTCATGATGTGAGATGTCTATTGCATGCAAATGTCTTAATATCTAAATATCTCTAGTCATAGAATTAACAAGATAGGACATTGTTAATTCGGACAGACTAGCACATGTTATGCTTCTTGAATGGTTCAAGCAGTGGTTCTCATAACTGTGATTATGGAAGATAATCAAAGCTAACATATGGATGCTTGTTAGAAGAACAAGTTCATTGGAGACCAGCAAAGAGAATCCTCACATGGATATTAAATCTATGTCAGTGAGGAATCTCTTCATAGCGGTTGTGCAAGTATCCTTAGACTTGAGATCACCAAAGTTATCTTAAGTAGCAAGTGGTACACTTTGACTCCATAACTGATTACTTCCAACTGGGAGTGAACATAGTTAGGAGATTGGGTATATCATGACCTACTTGAAGATAGTTGAGTGATTGACAAAGGATTCACCATCCCAGATTTAACAAGGGAAGTTATCTCGCATGTTTCTATGATTGCCTTGTTTAGAGAATCTCTGGCCAGAGTAATATGCCAAGATGGATAGAGATCCATGGAGGGCATTTTGGGAACAATGGTTAAATTAATAGAACATACATAATTAGATTTATATGAGTTGACAGAAATCCATACTCAGAATCTAATTGAGATAAGAGTGGTGAAAGGTGTAATTGCACGGTAACTGTTTCTATGGAAGGGTACAGTCAAACCACATGACTTTCCTGACATTTGGGTACTCATGATGCCTAGCTAAAGGCCAATCATAACTTGTATAATGATGTATCAAAATATCAATAGAGATTGATAAAATGATTTAAAGGAGTTTGAATCATGTGAGTTTTGAATAGAACTCACAATTACATATTATACTGCCAACATGGACAGGAACCCAATAGGTCACACACATATAGAGAAAAGGGTAAAATGGTAAAATGACAAGGATAGTAATATTTTATATTATTATGAAGGTAGAGAAGTGAATATGATAATAATTAATTAAAGAGTTTGATTAATTATGATCAAATAAAATTGTTCGCGAAACTTTTGAGAAATGTTCTGTAAATTGGACCTAATTAAAATAATGTATTTCATGATTAATTATTATTGTCTTATAAGTGTTATATGTTAGTGTAAGCCCTAGCCCCAATTCATTGTAATGAAACACTTGAAATTAATAAAATGAGGCATTAGTTTTATCTTTTGTATTCCTATGCATATCAATTGATAAAACTATCCAAGAATGTCATTTCGGTTTAAGTTATCATGTGTGAGGCACATGGATTGTAAGACCTTGAAACAAATGAGACATCATTCTAAATATCCCTAGTCAGTCATTGTTATGGGAATAACAAATGAATTAAGACTAGTATGCTCTCTCTGATCTTATGAGTTCTGTCTTACGGATCATTAGGACAAGAGTGTCAATCAGAGATCATAGATACATGTTAAAGAACATGGTATCTGGATTCGATCCGCTCATGAGAACACTACATGGTACAAGTCATAAGTGTTTCTCATATGCAAGTTTTGTATCGGAGTTCTTAGACCTGAAATCTCTATGAAACTCTTTATGAATTACTGTGTACTTTGACATACACCTAACGTGCTCGTAACAGAGTGACAAGTACGGGTATGATTGGGTATGCACTGATTCATGTTAGAGAGCATGAGAGAAGTGAAGGGATTACCCCTCTCGATAAGAGAAAAAAATATCACCGGCCACTTGATCAGTGAACTGAGAAGTGTATGGCCATACCGAGATGAAATAATGAGTAATCATTATTTATCTGAGAGTTCAGTGTCACTGGAATATCAAGAAATAAATTAATGTATATAAGGATGACTAGTTCCATGCCTTATATTAATTCTGATATTTATGGGTAAGGGACTATGCGAAATTGCATTAGGTCACCAAATGCCATATGCATTTTCATTTAATTTGGAATGCTATAATATCTTGCTAGAGAATATATATAGCCTTTGAATTAATTTATTAATTCATTGCCAACATTAAATGGACCTATAGGATCGCACACAAAGCATTGGGCTTAAAATATTTAAATTAAGTATTGGACATTAATTTGGACTTTTAACTAAAGTCAAATTAATGTATGTAATGGGTTATAATATTGCTATTGGGCTTTGGTCCATGAGAGAGAGAAATTCAGCCCATAAGGTTTAATTTCAATTAATTAATTATCTTGTGTTAATTAAGTTAATTGAATATTAAAGCCTAAAGGAATTTAAATTAAATTAAATCACTTATATATTTAATTAAGTGATTTCATTTATTTAAATGTCTTATGTTTTATTTCAAATTTGAATTTAAATTCAAAGGAGTTTAATTCAAAATATATTACTTATCTTTAGGAAGTGATAGAGTTTGAATTAATTATCTTAGGATAGATGAATTCAGATTAATGACTTGCCAAAGGATAAGCATATATATTAAAAGAAATAAAACCCTAAACCTAATTTTTTTGTGGCATGAATAGTAACTCGTGAATAGTAAGTCGTGAATAGTGACTCTCTCTCTCTTAATTCTTTTGTTCAATTTTTCACAAGGAGAAAGGATTGTTCCTCATTCTCTTGTGTTATTGAGCAGTAATAGCAATCTAAAGAAGTACAAAATCAAGTTTTGTAGCTTCAAACTATAACCCTTACACAATACCGAAAAAGAGATCTAGCAATCTCGTTTTTAAGCCGACGGTGTAATTGTGTGTGTGAGAATAGAGGGAGTGGCGCAAAAGGCTGTTCCTTGGCATTGGTGATTGAGAACTAAGGTGGATAAAGGCATCTTGGTTGCCGGACATCACAAAATCAAAGAATAAAAGGCATCATCTATTGTAAGTTTCAAAACCCTAAAATTGCATGTTTTCGTTCCTATCTTTGGATATGTATGGTATGTATGATAAAATTTTTATTTTTCCGCTGTGCTATCATGATTATCATACCATGTCATATTCCATCAGTGGTATCAGAGCTAGACATGCTTATTTTAGTGCTTTAGATGCATGAAAAAATTAATTAAAAATCGTTATTTTGAAAACATGCAAATCTGAAATTTTCTGTTTTGAGTTTTTTGCATTGTTTTGGTGTAAAAACGATTTTAATTGATTAGATAGGTATTATAATTAATATGACATGTTAATATACTGTCCTAAGATGTTATTAGGGCTGGTAATGGTCGGATTTAATTATTTATACCTGATGGTACATGTTAATTATGAAACTAGGTGCTAGTTGGCATGTAAATTGCTATTTTAACAACTAGTTTTCAAAATTAAATGTAAAAACGTTTTTGGGATGTTTGTATGTGATTTTTAAAGATTAAATATCAGGTCTGGACATGTTTTAAATTTGGTTTTAATTCTGGTCCATGACAATTTAATTGATTAATTTTAAAATCACTTAAAACTATGTCTAGTTTGTGTTTGTTACATGTTTAATCAACATTGTTTGTTATGTTTTGATTAAAATGGTAAAAACACATTTAGATTAAAATGGTACAGAATATTAAATCAATGTTTATGGAATTATTTAGATTATTAAATGACTCATAAAATTGATTTAAATGTTTGTGCATTTTATGGCATTACATAAGCATTAAACAACTAGTTTTTGTTGTTTGTTTGTTTTTGCATGAATGCCGTGTACTATATATGTGTTCTTCATGATTTTATTTTTAATTCATGTTAGCACATATTATATGCATTTTTAATGTTTATGGGCTGTATGACATAAAATTAAAAATGGCTAAATTGGAAATTATGCTAGAGTTGATTTATAGCACAAATCTAACTAGTTTGTGTTTTGGGCTTTTAAGAGAACTTATTCAATAAGAGGATTTAGTCCATTGGGCTTCGGCCCAGGCCCATCACGGGGTCATCTCTTAAAGCTTCAAGTACACAATTTTCATTAATGGGCTTGGCTAAATCTAATTAAAATTGGACTTTGTTTGATCCATGAATGCTATGTATATTTATTTGCTTGTTTGGTGTGATGAATGGATATGCATGGTGCATTCATGGGCCCTGGGTTTTTGTAATTAAATATGGCCTGCGAGCCATTATATTTTATTGTAAAAGTTTCATTTATTTCTTAGAATAGAATTTATTTGAAGACTTTGTAAATCAAGACGAAGCCCACCGGAGTGGAGAAGCCCAACTCGAAGATTCTTATGTAATAGTATAGAATCTTAGTTCTAAGTTTTTGGGCCCATGTTTGTCACGCTTTACTTTATGCAATTATATATATATGCATGCTATGTATGGATGACAAAGCGTATGCCATGTAAGCCGTAATAAAATGAATCCCTAAAAAATAGTAAGTCACAAAGTTGCCTTCCTAATTTGAAACATGTCAAGGCATCGATCATCGGTCACGTAGACTAGGAGTCCTAGATGCGCCCGATTATCTTTGTGAGGCATGGGTTGTGAATGTAGGTTGGACTTATCATGGAAAGGGATGCCCGGACCTAGATAACTAATAAATGGGTTGTGCTATAACATCCTAAGATGTTAGCCCATTTGATCCAAGAGTCATGTACGAGACATGATTGGAGTTTTCCTACCTAAGTAACTTAACTTGTTAGGTGTACAAGCTCAGCTTGACTAATAAGTTGTTGAGAAAAGTGGATCTTGGCCCACATTAAATCACTAACGCGAATTATTTAAAGGGATATTAATTCGGTTTGTGGGATCATTAATAAGACCTCATTTAATCTTGCTAAATTTTATTGTAGATTGAAAATGGCATCTTCAAACAACAATTTCTCATTGCGATCGGTCCTTGAAAAGGACAAATTGAATGGCACCAATTTCATAGACTGGTCTCGAAACTTAAGAATAGTTCTTAAGCAAGAGAAGAAGTCGTATGTTTTGGATGCACCCTTGCCTGATGAACCAGGAAGGAACGCCTCTGCGGTTCAAAAGGAAACTTTTGAGACCAAGAAGAGCGACTCCAATGATGTGACCTGTCTGATGCTGGCCACTATGGTGCCTGAATTGCAAAAGCAATTTATGGACCAAGAGGCTTATGCGATCATGGTGCACCTCAAGGAGATGTTCCAAGAGCAAGCTCGTCACGAGAGGTTCGTGACAACAAAGGCATTAATTTCTTGCAAGATGGCTGAGGGTACACCTGTTAGTACCCATGTACTCAAGATGAAAGGGTATCTTGATACTCTTGAGAAGCTTGAGGTACTAGTGCCAAAGGAATTGGCCACTGACTTGATCTTAGGATCATTGCCTGCTGCTTATGATCCATTTGTGATGAATTATAACATGCATACAATGAACAAGTCAGTCACTGAGCTTCATGGGATGCTTAAGAATGCTGAAGAAAACATTCGAAAGACCAATCCCGTACTAATGGTTCAAAAGGGAATTAAGAAGGGACAAGCTAAGGGAAAGGGAAAGGGAAAGGCAAAACCCAAGTCAAGTGGGAGTGCACCTCAGGCCCAATCCAAGCCCAAGGCGCCAAAACTCAAAGAGAGTGAGAGCACTTGCTTCCATTGCAACAAGATAGGGCATTGGAGGAAGAATTGCGCTCTCTTTAAGGAAGAACAAAAGAAGAATGGAGCCAAGGCGTCCAGTTCTGGTATTTTTGTTGTTGAAGTTAACCTTTCTATTTCTACCACTTGGGTATTGGATACCGGTTGTGGTTCTCACATTTGTTCAAATGTGCAGGGGTTAAGAAATAGGCAGTTACTTGGGAAGAATGAAGTGGACCTCCGTGTGGGGAATGGAGCACGAGTTGCTGCCATGGAGATAGGCGACTATCACCTCACTTTACCTTCCGGACTTTGTATTGTTTTGAATAATAGTTATTATGTGCCTGCTATGAGCAGAAACATTATTTCAGTTTCATGTTTGGATAATGATGAATTTGATTTTGTTATTAAAAATGGCAATGCTCATATTCGTCGCCAAGGCATTTCTTATGGCAATGCCATGTTGCAAAATGGCCTTTATATCCTTGATTTACAAAACAAAGAGTCCATATACAACATTAATACAAAGAGGGTTAAATCAAACGAATTGAACCCTACTTACTTCTGGCATTGTCGCTTAGGACATGCAAACGAAAAACGCATTTCAAGACTCCACAAAACTGGAGTGCTTGGGTCATTCGACTTAGAGTCTTATGATACATGCGAGCCATGTTTGCATGGAAAAATGACAAAGAGTCCTTTTAATAAAAATGGCGAGAGGACTAATGGCTTATTGGAACTAATACATTCCGATGTATGTGGACCTTTAAGTACACATGCTAGAGGTGGTTTTAGCTACTTCGTGACATTCACAGATGACTTCAGTAGATATGGCTATGTCTATCTGATGAAGTACAAGTCTGAAACTTTTGAGAAATTCAAAGAGTTTAAGAATGAAGTAGAAAACCAACTTGGCAAAAGTATAAAAGCCATTCGATCAGATCGAGGTGGCGAATACTTAAGCCAAGAGTTTGACAGTCATCTAAAGGAGTGTGGTATTATTTCACAGCTCACTCCTCCTGGAACACCTCAATGGAATGGTGTGTCCGAAAGGAGAAATCGAACTCTGTTGGACATGGTTCGATCTATTATGAGTCAAGCTAATCTTCCTATCTCTTTTTGGGGTTATGCATTAGAAACTGCTGCGTTTCTATTGAACCGTACTCCAACTAAAGCAGTTGAGAAGACACCATACGAGGTATGGACTGGGAAAGAACCCAATATGTCTTTTCTCAGGATTTGGGGCTGTGAAGCACATGTTAAGAAATTAACATCTGAAAAACTAGAGTCCAAATCCACTGTCTACTTGTTTGTGGGTTATCCTAAAGAAACAAAGGGATACTACTTTTACTCACAAGCCGAGAACAAAGTATTTGTTGCTCGCAAGGCTGTTTTCTTGGAAAAGGAGTTCCTTCTCAAGAAAGACAGTGGGAGTAAAGTAGAACTTGGAGAAATTCAAGCACCACAAACTCCTATAGAGGATGGTTTGGAAATGGGATCAAGTTCACAACCAGTTGTGGAACAAGAACCCATTACACAAGAACCTAGAAGGTCCGGTAGGGTACGTCAGGAGATTGAGAGATATGGATTTCTAATCACTGACAGTGACACTATTGAGTTAGTAGATCATGAGGATCCTACTACCTACCGAGAAGCTATTGAAAGCCCAGACTCGGATAATTGGCTTGAAGCCATGAAATCCGAGATGCAATCAATGTACGATAATCAGGTTTGGACCTTGGTTGATCCACCAGAAGGTGCTAAGGTAATTGAATGCAAGTGGTTATTCAAACTAAAAGCTGATAAGACCTACAAAGGTAGACTAGTAGCAAAAGGTTTTCGACAAACTCATGGTATAGACTATGACGAGACCTTTTCGCCTGTAGTCATGCTCAAGTCCATTAGGATCTTGCTTGCCATAGCTGCATATCATGATTATGAGATATGGCAAATGGATGTCAAAACTGCTTTCCTTAACGGAAATTTACTTGAGGATGTGTATATGACACAGCCTGAAGGTTTTGTCAATCCCAAGCATCCTAATAAGGTATGCAAGCTTCAAAAATCCATTTATGGATTAAAGCAAGCATCCCGAAGTTGGAATCTTCGCTTTGATGAGGCAGTCAAAGAATTTGACTTCATCAAGAACGAAGATGAGCCTTGTGTGTACAAGAAGGTTAGTGGGAGCATAGTAGTGTTTCTGGTCCTATATGTGGACGACATCCTTCTCATCGGGAATGATATTCCAACATTGCAAAAGGTTAAGCAATGGTTGGGAAAATGTTTCTCAATGAAAGACTTAGGTGAAGCCGAGACAATACTTGGTATTCGAATCTATAGAGATAGATCGAATCGGCTTTTGGGACTAAGTCAAGAAAAGTACATAGACAAAGTACTAAAGCGTTTTAGTATGGGAGACTCAAAGAAAGGATACATACCTTTGGCTTTGGGAGTTCCTTTGACTAAAGAACAGTGCCCTAAAACCAAAGAGGAAAGGGACAACATGAGTAGAATCCCATATGCATCTGCTATTGGATCTATCATGTACGCTATGTTATGTACTAGGTTGGATGTTGCTCATGCATTGAGTATAACCAGTAGGTTTCAGCAAGACCCTGGTGAGAAGCACTGGTCTGCTGTAAAAGGGATCCTGAAGTACCTGCGAAGGACTAAGGATCACTTCTTGGTGTATGGTGGTCAAAAAGAGCTCGTCATACAAGGTTATGCCGATGCTGCTTTTCAGACTAGCACTCAGGATTCTAGATCGCAATCTGGGTTTGTTTTTGTTTTGAACGGTGGTGCTGTCAGCTGGAGAAGCTCGAAGTAAGAAACCGTTGCCGACTCAACTACAGAATCTGAGTATATTGCAGTAAGTGAGGCTGCAAAAGAGGCTGTTTGGATTAAAAATTTCATTAATGGATTAGGAGTGGTCCCAAGCATCCTAGATCCATTAGAAATTTTCTGTGACAATAACGGGGCCATTGCACAGGCCAAGGAGCCCCGGTCACACCAGAAATCCAAACACATACTCAGAAGGTACCACTTGATCAGAGAAATCATTGATCGTGGGGACGTCAAGGTTAGCAAGATATCAAGTGAAGACAATGTAGCAGATCCTTTGACGAAACAGTTACGTCCAAATCTGCACGAAGCTCATTTGAGAGCGTTCGGTCTTAGGGCTATGCCCAATTGGGACTAGTGCTAGTGGGAGATTGTTAGTTTAAGCCCTAGCCCCAATGCATTGTAACGAAACACTTGAAATTAATAAAATGAGGCATTAGTTTTATCTTTTGTATTCCTGTGCATATCAATTAATAAAACTATCCAAGAATGTCGTTTCGGTTTAAGTTATCATGTGTGAGGCACATGGATTGTAAGACCTTGAAACAAATGAGACATCATTCTAAATATCCCTAGTCAGTCATTGTTATGGGAATAACAAATGAATTAAGACTAGTATGCTCTCTCTGATCTTATGAGTTCTGTCTTACGGATCATTAGGACAAGAGTGTCAATCAGAGATCATAGATACATGTTAAAGAACATGGTATCTGGATTCGATCCGCTCATGAGAACACTACATGGTACAAGTCATAAGTGTTTCTCATATGCAAGTTTTGTATCGGAGTTCTTAGACCTGAAATCTCTATGAAACTCTTTATGAATTACTGTGTACTTTGACATACACCTAACGTGCTCGTAACAGAGTGACAAGTACGGGTATGATTGGGTATGCACTGATTCATGTTAGAGAGCATGAGAGAAGTGAAGGGATTACCCCTCTCGATAAGAGAAAAAAATATCACCGGCCACTTGATCAGTGAACTGAGAAGTGTATGGCCATACCGAGATGAAATAATGAGTAATCATTATTTATCTGAGAGTTCAGTGTCACTGGAATATCAAGAAATGAATTAATGTATATAAGGATGACTAGTTCCATGCCTTATATTAATTCTGATATTTATGGGTAAGGGACTATGCGAAATTGCATTAGGTCACCAAATGCCATATGCATTTTCATTTAATTTGGAATGCTATAATATCTTGCTAGAGAATATATATAGCCTTTGAATTAATTTATTAATTCATTGCCAACATTAAATGGACCTATAGGATCGCACACAAAGCATTGGGCTTAAAATATTTAAATTAAGTATTGGACATTAATTTGGACTTTTAACTAAAGTCAAATTAATGTATGTAATGGGTTATAATATTGCTATTGGGCTTTGGTCCATGAGAGAGAGAAATTCAGCCCATAAGGTTTAATTTCAATTAATTAATTATCTTGTGTTAATTAAGTTAATTGAATATTAAAGCCTAAAGGAATTTAAATTAAATTAAATCACTTATATATTTAATTAAGTGATTTCATTTATTTAAATGTCTTATGTTTTATTTCAAATTTGAATTTAAATTCAAAGGAGTTTAATTCAAAATATATTACTTATCTTTAGGAAGTGATAGAGTTTGAATTAATTATCTTAGGATAGTTGAATTCAGATTAATGACTTGCCAAAGGATAAGCATATATATTAAAAGAAATAAAACCCTAAACCTAATTTTTTTGTGGCATGAATAGTAACTCGTGAATAGTAAGTCGTGAATAGTGACTCTCTCTCTTAATTCTTTTGTTCAATTTTTCACAAGGAGAAAGGATTGTTCCTCATTCTCTTGTGTTATTGAGCAGTAATAGCAATCTAAAGAAGTACAAAATCAAGTTTTGTAGCTTCAAACTATAACCCTTACACAATACCGAAAAAGAGATCTAGCAATCTCGTTTTTAAGCCGACGGTGTAATTGTGTGTGTGAGAATAGAGGGAGTGGCGCAAAAGGCTGTTCCTTGGCATTGGTGATCGAGAACTAAGGTGGATAAAGGCATCTTGGTTGCCGGACATCACAAAATCAAAGAATAAAAGGCATCATCTATTGTAAGTTTCAAAACCCTAAAATTGCATGTTTTCGTTCCTATCTTTGGATATGTATGGTATGTATGATAAAATTTTTGTTTTTCCGCTGTGCTATCATGATTATCATACCATGTCATATTCCATCATTATAGGACTACTATAAGTGTTATAGGACTGGTATAATAATTAATAAGTCTATTGGTGGAATTATTAAGGGCCAGAGGAATGAAGAAAGTTAGCGATAGCCCTTCTGTAAGGGCCACACGCCAAGTCCAATACAGAAGGCCTTAATGGCCCATTTCATACACCAAATTAATTTATATATGTTACATATGTGGGTTTTATGCATAGTCTTTTATGAAAAGGTTTACATTGGATTTAATTAAACCCAAATGATTATAATTAATTCTAGAGGCCCAATTAATAATTCTCCACCAATTTTAAAGAGCCCAATCTCATTAAGGAGTTGGAATTTTAACCTAACTATAAAAGGCCAACTAATGAGGAATTAGGGTTAAGTGATTAAAACAAAAAGAAAGTCTTTTTCACTAATCTCTCTCTCCTTTTTGCGACAACTCCAAGCTAGCTTCTTGGAATTTTGGCCAGCCCTAGTTAAACACCAATTATTTGGTTCAATTTATCCCTCTCTAGTGTGGATTACTCATTGAAGGTGTTCGATTTTGGACACTGTGGTTTGCAACAACTTGGTGCAAAGTAAAATCAACTGTTCAACAAAAATAAAAGGTGATTTTTCTTATTCTCATATAGTTATATTGTGTATTCATGGCAAGATCAGATCTAATGGTTAAAAATTTTAAAATTTCGCTCATGTATGTGATGCATGTAACCGTTAAAATCCAACAGTCACCACCTAATAAAACGTTGGGAAATGATTCTTAACCTTTTGATGCCCAAATAGAGAACGATGTTCAAGATATCACTCTTAGTTCAAATCTTGGTTAGGTGTTTTATAATCAAGTTTTTATCATTAATCCACTACCTTATTTCTTCACATGATGTATTAAGATAAATTTAAACATTTAATCAATTAGATAGACCGTTAAAAAGCAAAAATAATAAACCTACTTAATTATTTCATAAGCAAATTGTCCCAAAGAGAAGAATAATGTATAAAATAAAATAATATACATAAAATAGGAGTTAATTAAGTCTTGAAAACATTGGTTCCCTCATACATGATATTTAGAAAAAGAGTGGAGAGCCTTTGCTTAATTTTAATGAAAACACAGGTTGAGTGTTCCCAATTTTAGAGAAAATAAGTCTTCATTTGTTGTGTGATTTTACGTTAAAATTGGACATTGGTCCATTTTATTAAGAAAAATCTAATTATTTGAGAATAAAACCTTTTGAATGGCTTAATTAAGTTAACGTGCCAAGTAAAACCCTTTTTTACTACATTGTTACATTCCCAAAGAGAAATACATCCAAAGACACTCAAAATACCAAAATAAAATAAAATAAAATAAAGCAAAAATAAATAAATAAAATACCCTAAATTCAAATTAAAAGAGAGTAAAATAATCAATTAGGGTACAACTCCCGATACACAATCATTCCTCGAGAACTCCAAATAATGCATAAAATAATTTTCTCACACAAAACATGAGAAACCAAATTAATTAGTGCAAATTAAAAGAAAATGATTAACTTATAAATAATAATGAACAGAATAATCATTAAAATGAACACAAATACAGAATAAAAAACACTCACTTAAAAATAAAGAAATGAGCTAAAATAAATATTAAGAAAATGGTTCAAATTAAGATAAAAAATGAACATTAAAATGTATTAAAATAAGAAGAAATCAAGCCACATATGCCTTTGGGAACCAACAAAAGCCCCAGGCAGCATAAGGGAAGGGATGGGATGAGGAGAAAGCATCACGATGTCTTATCTTTCTTATTGACAGATGATCGTTTGTGCTGCTGTCTTCCCATCTATCACTCGAAATAGACACAAAAGGCAATTTTTCAAGCTCAAAATAAAAGCAAATCTAAATGAGCCCTAAACATGCAACCTTATAGTCCTAATACATATTGGATATTGTCATGACATTTAAAGCATAATTTTAACCAAATGACAATGATAAACATCATGCAAAACATAATTTTAACATAAAGAAATTACATGCATATTTGTGAAGGAAAATAAACCTTAGCATGTTATTCTAACACATTATACAATCTTGAATCATCATGGCATCACCGAATCATACCAATTCAATTAGATAAACATAAAAAATGCATCATATCATCATGAAATAGTAAGCATCTTATTATTATTCTAATAATGAACTACAAAGAGAGAGAAAGAGAGAGAGCTTAACCTAGAATATTACATTCGAGATATTATGATTTTATAAGCTTGAAATTGCTGATCTCCATTCCGATCTTGGAATTTCTTGCTAAAAAATAAAGAGATTTTTCGTTTGTTTATTTTTTTGGGTTTGAACAATCTATATTAAACCTTGGTTTTAAGGAAAGAGAATTAGTTTCTCTCTCTAAACTATATTCCTATTTCTCAAAATTCTATATCCCTCTTAAAACACTAATTTTACACCTTTTATATCTAAAGAATAGTTAGATACTCACTCCAACTCTAATTCTCTAGATATGGAAGGATTAAATTCCCCCTAAATCTAGAATCAAATCAATTCATCCCTATCTCTATTTTTTGAAAATTGAAAAATGTGGAAAATGTAAAAATACCCCACCCCCACAAATGGGCATTCATCGTTGGTAGATAGCCGTCCCTCACACAATTTCTTAAAATTTACAAAAATGCCCCTAATCTGACCTGGACTGGAGAGAGGTGGCAACAAATGACTATCCATATTTTGATAGACAAAAACACTTAGAAAAAGCCATAGAATTTATATGAAAATGCAAATTTTAAGGAACAGGTGTACTAGTGCCAAAGTGAGACAAAATTCAAAGTGAAGGAAAAAATGCATACCTAAAACAGCAAATCTCTAATTGATTATTTTAAAACACATACCATCTTAGGTAGTGAGTTTTTTGGCTGGATAGTTACCATTAGCTTGTCGATGTGTTAACCCTTGGTTGGATAGTTATCATTAGTTTGTCAATGTGTTAACCCTTGGATGGGTTGTTACCATCAGTTTATCGATGAGTTAACCCTTGGATGGATAGTTACCATCAGTTTATTAATGTAGTAACCCTTGGATAACTATTTGATTAGTGCTAGCTTGTCAGCATGAAAAATCAAGATAAGTTGATTATATCTAACTAGTTCTAGCTTATCGGTATGGAAAACTGAATAAGACTATTATATTTGATTAGAACTATTTTATCAACATGTAGAATCAAATGAGACTGTAGAATGGTTTATTGGTGCCATTTATAGTCATACCTAACCTTGTAATTATGGTAGTTAGCACATTCTGTAGGTGTGTCAGACCCCTTGAATCAATATTCTTATTAAAGAATTTATGGTAAATATCATTTGTAAAGAGTCCCTAGCAACATATGTTTATGGTCTTGCTTCATATGTATAGGTTTACCTAAGAGACACTACAACATAATTTTTTTTCCCCACCATTAGAAGTTAAGATAACTTTCTAGACTAGTAGGTCTATCTTAAAGACACTACAACATAATTCTTTCCTTCATCATTAGAAGTTAAAATAACCTTCTGAACTAGTACATCTATCTTGAAGACACTACAATACAATTCTTTTCCTCATCAATGGAAGTTAAAACAACCTTCTAAACTAGTAGGTCTATCCCTCTTTTAGTGTGCTTTAATTTTATACTGTGAACTTAGCTTCAACTATGCAGATCAATTATTGGTGGAGTCTTCCTTTTTATCTTTAGCCATGTGGATTAATCATCAATAAACTGTTCCATCAGTTTAATAATTCATTTATCTAAGGGGAATAGGGATGCCTTCTGACCATTTCCCTTAAATCTTTTTTGATGTAGAAAATATCTACACCTCTCTTTGCTGTGCATCTCTTTTGATTTCAACCTATTCAGGTGACTTCTTAGAGCCTTATGGGTGTTTTGGAGCCATAACTAAAGAGCAAGAATAGATTTTTATCCATTCTCTATATAAATACTTTATCCTTCTGATCTAGTTTGGTATGGGTATCATCACTTTCTGTCTTGTAATTAGAAAATATACCTCCTTTAACTCTGGGAATTGTGGGTTATATTCTGCTTGAGAGGGTTTTGAGTACCTGTGAGAAAAAAAGGTGTGATATTAGTGCTTTGCTTCATTGAACTTGATCTTGTTGTTTTACACTTCCCAGTTTGGTTATGGTTGATTTATTTTCTATCATGTATCCTTTCATTTTATCTTTTATCTTTTTTTATCTTTTCTTCTTTCATGTTATTACTTTGATCATGCATTTTTTTGTCTATTTTACAATGCATTTCTATTTCAGATATATCAATTATAAATGAAGAAAAATGGAAATGCATAAATAAATGTCATACTTTTTATATACATCAACATATCCAAAAGTTTAAAAACTCCCTAAATACAAAATAAAACTATCGAGATAGTCCTGGTTTGCTACAGTGGGCTGGTCTAGATGGAGGATGGACAGCTGATGGCTTGGGAGGTCTGTGTGGTGCGACTGCCTATGGTGGTGCTAGTGGCTGCTCATTCTACTATTTGAATCTGAACTCAAATCCAGGTAGCACAGCAGACAGCGGCTAGAAAATTTATACAATCACCTTAACTAAACATTTTAGCTCTGGCCCATCCTTGAGACTGCCCAAAAGTGTCGGTGTAGATACCTCATTAGGTTATCCCTTAAATCCATAATGTATCTCTTCAACTACTCATCTGTCTCAACCACAACCTTTCTACCCTAAGGACCTTTGCTTCGATGCATCCTTCTTACTCTTTGATCTATATGAGGACTTGTCAACCACCTATAATGTCAAATCAATCTACCCAGTAGCTACTAAATCTACCTTGATGCTCTGCATGTTAACCTAATGGTAAGCCTGTAAGGATCACACCAAGGATAGCACGATTTGTAGAGTTTGGCCCTAACTACTGATAGTATCCTCTATGGTAGATAGCCTTTTTGACATATCACTAGCTAACAATCCTAATACCGGCTGTACTGGTGGTGGAATAGTGGATGTAGATACCCCTGGGTGATCATATATCTTGGCAGCAGTAGAAGTGAAAGCCACCAGATGGCTATATAGTGAATACCTCTCCGATCTCCTAGAAGGTAATTGTTATGGCCTAATAGGCAACCGTGGATCCACTAGAGGATGAGGTGATTTGCTGAGAAGCTCATCATGGTTAGCCTGCATATCCATCTCAAAATTAGAATCGATACTTGGCCCCTAAGGCTCATATGGCTCCTTTTGCTAGTGATCATGTTGCATTAGTGGTGCTAGAGGTGTTTGAGGTGGTTGGGCCTAATTCGCCCCCTCTACTAGTGGCTCTAGAATAATATATAGGATCTAAGCCATATCTCTATCTAGTCTCCATTACGATAAATAATTTATTTGGCCCTCTTGCCACTGTACCAGTTTAAACATCCTCATCCCTAAGAGTAGTCTGCATATCTATAAATACATCCTCCTGAAGTGGCCTACCAAATGTCCTTTCATTTGCCTCCAAGTCTAGTAATAGTTAGGTCACCACTCCCCTGATCCATATCTGCAATGTCAATTAGGTAGTAACTCTAAATATAGTGGCGATGATCTCATATGTAATATCTACTCTCTTGCCTCTATGTATAGCTCACAAATAGACTATGTCAGTCGTATTGACCAACTCGGGACTACCGGTATGATCGAGGTATGAAGTGGATAGCACCAGTTGAAGGTACCTAAGAGCCTATATTGCCAACATAGTACTCCTGGCTATGTTTGACTGGTACATGGCTCCATGAGCATGATAGCTGCCCAATGCTTTTTGATACTACCCTTCTTGGGGTTGTGACATTTGATCCCACTGAAAGCCTCATAGCCTTCATGAAGCATCGACATGTGATGTTATACTGGACGTCCTGTACTCTAAACTAGACTACCCCCTCCTTAATATCAAATCTTCGATAGCCATCCTGTAGAGTGGCCAAAAACTCTCTGGTAATATTAAGGTATGTTTAGAAAGCTAGACCAAAAAAGCAGTCCATCCTATAGTAGCAAGTAATCTGTCTAGCTCCTCAATCATCCCTATAATTTGCAGGAACTGTCGGGATATGAACTGCTAAGGCAAAATTATACTCGAGATAAGGCTTGATATTTATTAATCTATCGAAGGGTCATCCAACCTGGAGTGGGTAAACCCGGTATAGCTTATGCATTTCTATGTGGCATCCGATAAAAAATTAAATGTTAGCATTTTGAAGTTAACTTGTGTTGTAAGTAAGCTAAAATTAAATTTCTAAAATTTTTTGTAGCCTGCTTGCTTAAACCGGAGCTGGAAATGCATGTCAAGCACCACGGCAATAATTTACAACATCCTAAGCCCATCAATAAGTAGTCTAGCAAGCATGCATGTCAATCAAGACAATTTAAAAATCTATAAAATTTTAACAACATTTTAGCAACATTTTAGCTACGAATTTGCCCGCCCCCTACACAAAAAGGCTCTTTAAAGGCAACAACACAAGCCATTAATGGCCGACTAACATTTTATTTCAAATGGCAAGGCAAGAAATTTATTTCACAATTAATTACAATATGTCGATGAAGGCCTATTTACCAAACTAAAGTTGATCAACAACTAATCTACATTAGTGTGTTGTTAATTTTAATCACAACATGTTCATGAGACTTATTTACTAATTTTAAGACTAGTTTGCAATTTATCTACACTGATGTGTTATTTAAATTAGGTTTAAAACAAACAAAACTAAATTAATGCCATTTACATGCTCACCTTTATATACTTGCCTTAAAAAACTAAAGTGTCCTGCAATAACAAAATTTATAAATTCAAGCCTAATCAAATTCCCATAGGCAATAAACAAAACAAAAGGGCATTTCATAAGCATAATTAAGAAAATCATGTAAAAAATGTAAATGTATGTTTTATGTTAATTCAAATAATAAGGGTATTAAAAAAAACTTACAACACAAAACAAAAAAAAAGAAGAGAATACGTAAAGAAATACGTACTTGAAGTGGAGAACTAGGTATATCAAAAATGCAATAGAAGGAAGAATAAATTACTCCACGAGGTGCACATCATCTCTAGGAGAATTTAGATGCAAACGGTTCAAAAAACAAGTGAGAAATGAGAGAGAGGAGGAAAAACTGGGAGGAAGCTTAAAGGAACATTAGTGGCGGTTATAAAAGTGGGGAAGAATAAGAGAAGAAGAAAAGCCTTTTATTTTCAAAATTTTGAACAACAGACGGGCATGCATCTTACACCAGCGATAGACAGCTGCCCCATACATCCCGTTTGTCACTATTTTTCATTTTATAGTTTTTCTTTTATTTTTTATTCTTTATTCCATTTGTCACTATTTTTTTCTCCCTTTATTTATTTCTTATTGTCACATTATTTACACACACACACACACACAGATATATATATATGTAGTGGCTTCAACACCGGGTCAGTCGTGAACAGTACTTCTCGATGGTGGATAGTACTTTTCGAGCCCGAAATGACACCTGAAAAGTCAAAAATATTTTATTGAATCATAAAAAAGTACTAGTCATGGAGAGTCCAGGGTTGACATTTGAAGTGAAATTGAGGTTAAATAGACCTCCAAAAGTCAAAAATACGAAAAATGTAGAATAAATAAAAATAGATTTTGCATAAATAAATAAAAATAGTAAACGAACTCCAAAAATAGCCAGATTTTGTATACCAACATAAATTTTTATGTAGAATATTTTAGTGATGAGAATAAAATTTTTTGGTGACACCGATAGTTGTCGAATCAAACCAATAAGTTTGAATCGGACCGATAACGGACTCCGATAACGAAATCAAACTAGCTATTTTTGATGTAATAAAATTTATGGAATCATTTTTGAAGTGATTTGAAGTGAGGAAGATAGAGAATTTGGTTTGGGCCTTAAATAACCTAAAATGGGCTTAAATTTATAATTGGGCTAAGCCCATAAACTAAGCCCATATTTTGGCTCACTTGAGAGGTATAAATAGAGAGAATATCTGGAGAAATTTCCAGATTTGGCTGGTCTCCTCTCTTCCTCCTTAGTTGGCCGAAATACTCTCTCCATCTTCTCTCTTTGATTTCTTCTTCTTTCACTTTAAATCACTCATAATTCCCAACATAACAATTAAAGTTTCACCTCTCTAGTTCATCCTAGTAGCCTTAAGCAAATGGTTTGAGCAAGAAAAGGCTAGAAATCAAGTGGTTAAAGAAATTAGGGTAAGTTAGAAGTTAAGAAATTTATGGATTTAAATTATTTCTTTAGTGTTTTCCCATGGATTTTGAGGTGTAGTTTGTGATTTTGAGCTTGGATTTGGAATTTGAGATCAATAAAATGAAGAAAACAAAGGTTTAATGGGCCGGTTGTATTAGGTGTGGAAGGTGAAGGAAGAAATTCAAGGGATAAGGGTAAAGAGAAGGAAGGCTAGGCACTCTTGATCAAGATATTGTGGTATGTGACTAATAAATCTAAGTATTTCATATTTAATTGAATTAATTCTCTTTATATAATTAGGAAAAAATTGCTAAATTGCTTAAATATTGAAATTAAATTGGGGAAATGAAATTGAGACATAATTAATGTTATTTGAGTAATTAAAAAGAAGAATAAAAATTTTAAGGACTTGTTAGTAGGTTGGCCGAAATTTTTCCTAAATGAAAAATTGAGATTTTTAATGAAAATGGTAATTAGTAGCCTAAATTAATTATAATTGTCATTTTGAGCATCCATGAATTTTTACATGAATTATAGAATTTATTGGAAATTTTTAAAGCTTGTTAATGGTGTATGTAAGTAATGAAATTGATCAATTATAGAGATATAGTGTATAAATTGGGTAAATTTAAGTAGTAGATGTGAAATAATTTGTAAATAAATTTTTAAGGAATTTATAGACTTATTATGAATAAATGAGAATTATAATATTGAATATGTTCAATGAAAAATATTGAATTATAGGGATATAATTCAATAAAATGAGGAAGTAATTGAAATAAAAATGAAAAGTGTGCATATAAAATTTTAAGAAATTTATATGCAATATTAAAGTATTTTTGAAATAAATTGTGTAATATGTACAATTAAAAGTATATACAGTAATGCCCTTAGAAATAACTAGGCAGTAAAAGCTAGCTCAGGATATAATTAGCTGGCCATAGGGATATCTCTGTACAGCGGTGCAAGTCATGACGACTTGCTATGCTATGGATTGGATCTTTGATCACCATGGCTACTCTATCTTTGTTTTCCACTTTGTGAGAATTGGCCCTCTAGGGGTCATTTCTCTATCTCTGTTGTGGCCCTATGGGGTCCACGTCCCGTGTATCCGGTTTGGAGTTTTCTACCAGGTCAGAATTAGGGCCATAATAAAAATAGAATGAGAAAATGTGAAAAAGAAATGAAAAATGTTAATTAAAAGTGGAAACGGACTAATTTGAAAGAAAAAGAAAGTTTAGGGGCAAAATTGTAATTTTTCTCAAAAGAGTAAAAGTTAAGTAAATTAATTAAGAATTGCTTAATTAAGAATAAAATAATCAATTAATGGTTAAAATGTATTAAAATGAAGTTTTATGGTCGACAAGGACTAAAATATAATTTTGTGGAATAATGTGTAACTAAGTGTAAAATTAAGGTTAAGTACCTTAATTAATAGTTTAGATGTTAAAAAGAAGCATAAAAGGCTAAATTTGTAAATTAACAAAAAAGAGGGACCAAATTGATAAAAAGTAAAAGTTGGAACTAAATGTGCAATTTGATAAGAAATAAATATTTGAAGAATAAAAGTGTATTAGCAATTTAAAAATGTTAATTAAAAAGGGAAAATGTTATTTGAATTTGCTTGACAAATTAAAGTGGAGAAATTTTGAATAATTGCACTATTTTAAGTTAAGTATAGAAAATATTTAGATTGTTAGTCACCACTGGGCATGTCAATGCTCAACGCGTAGCTGGGACTACGTGCAGGTACGCAGGAGTGAGAGCAAGAATATTCCCTAAAAGACTTCTTTGATTAAAGTAGAGTTTTTGAATTTTTGTGGCATGTATATATATCAACATAATATTTATGGTTTGTATGATGTAAATAAACTTTGGAGTTGATATTTTGGGACTGTAATATGTCATTACCTAGTGATGAATATGAGACTTAGTTGGTGAAATGGAATGTACGTGATAGATATAAATGAATGGTTTGGATATATAAATGCTTGATTTGATAATATATATTTGACTATTGTGCCTCTGAGAGGCTGTGGATGTTGTTTGCTTTTCAAAGGGTTAGAGCAATTTATAGCCGTTATATTACCAAAATTTTATTAAATGCATAGTAAATTGGATAGTTCCAGGTCATCGGCATTTTGGGATTTAAGATAACTATGTATAGGTTGTGAAATTAAAAAGAATAAGTTGGAAAAAAAAATTTTTGGCCTGCGGTGTACCGAAATAGTGTTAAGTTTATTAAGGGTGTTACATTTTGTGGTATCAGAGCCAGGTTTAGGCGGTTCTAAGATCGGAGTGGGTGCAATGTTTATTTTAAATAAGTTATATACATGCCAATTGCTATTTTGGAGAAGTTGTTTTGGGAATTAATATATTCTTGCTCCCTTCTGTTTTATAATTAAAAGATGTTTAGAGAGCCGAGTCGCGAGCCTGGGGACAATAGGAGCGAGGCCTCAAGTAATATGGGGTAACAGGAGGTCCTACCGTAGCAAACACCTCCACCCATAGCGCCTCCTCCACCTCTTCCTCCTCAGCTGGATTTCCTTAGTTTGATGGCAGATTATATCCAGCAGTGCCTCCAGGCTGCAAAGGCTCAGGCACCACCACCAGTAATACAGGTTCAGCAGCCGGCTCCACCTAGAAGAAGGCCTATATTGGAGCAGTTGAAAAGGTTAGGAGCTGAGGATTTTACAGGCGAGGACCCTTTGACGCCAGTAGCTGAAGAGGCATGGGTTTTTAAAATAAAGAGGTTGTTTGAAATCACCCACAGTTCTGAAGAGGAGAAGCTTGAGGGTATTATTGCTTTACTATAGGGTCCAGCTTTCATTTGGTAGGACTCAGTCAGAAGGCACACGCCTGTAGATCGTTTGAACTGGAAATTTTTCATTGATCAGTTTGAGAAAAAGTATATCGGGTCTGAGAACAAGATTGCCATGCAGGATGCTTTTTGGAGGCTGAGACAAGGAAACCGTATAGTGGCTGAGTATGACAGAGAATTTGAGTGCCTGAGCACTTATTTAGATGAAGGCTTGGCTACAGAAGAAAGGTTATGTCAGCGATTTGAGAGGGGACTACATAGTGAGTTGAGGCAAATCATCGGTGCCCAGAAATACCTTGATCTGAGATCCATGATAGATGTGGCTATCAAATTAGAAACCACCGAAGCCGAGCAAGCAGAAAGGCAGTCCCGATTTCTGCAGAAGAGGAAGTAATGACAAAGCAGTGGCAAGTCGGGACAGAGTAAAAAGTAGAAGGATCAACAGATGCCTCAAGGTCACCCACCAACGGGCAGGGGCCAAGGTAGTGCTTCCCGTGGTAAATCTACAGCCACTACAGTTTCTAGTGCACCCAGAGGCAGTGGTAGGGGGACACCAGTTTTGTGTGATCATTGTGGGAAGACACATTCAGGGGAGTGCAGATTGCTGATTGGAGCCTGTTTTAAGTGTAGGTCCCGAGAGCATCGTATTAAATACTGTCCTTTTTAGTAGACTGCTCTAGCCACCTCACTAGCATCTGGTACAGGGTCATCAGCCTCGCAAGGTCGTGGTAGGGGAGCAGCCCCTAATACTTTAGTTTTCAGACCAGCTGGTCAGTCATCCCAAGGATAGAGGTGATCAGGGGGACATACATATGCTGTCAGGGCCCGAGAAGAGGAGCATGCTCCCGATGTGATTGTGGGTAAGTTTATTTTGTTATCTGATTTAATATATGCTCTTATTGATCCTAGTTCCACACACTCTTACATTAGCACAGAACTGGCACAGGGAAAAGGGATGAAAGAGGCCTACTTGGACCAGGACATCTTGGTGAGTAATCCTCTGGGGATAGTGCGGTAGTGCATAAGTTTTATAGATAGTGTCCTATCGGTGTCCAGGGACATATATTCTTAGAAAATCTTATCGAGTTGCCCTTTCGCTAGTTTGATTTGATTCTTGGGATGGATTAGCTATCCACCCATCAAACGACTGTCGACTGCAGAAAGAAGAGAGTCACCCTACAACTTCAGAATGGTGATGACATCACGGTTGTGGGTGTGAGATCTGACTTTTCTGTCTGATGTGATTTTCGCTACTACAACAAAAAGGTTGATCAGAAAAGGCTGTGAAGCATATTTGTGTCATGCAGTTGAGGCAAAGAAAGACAGTTTAAAGGTGTTAGATGTACCTACTATTAGGGAGTTCTAGGATGTGTTCCCTGATGAGCTTCTAGGCTTACCACCTGACAGAGAGTTAGAATTTTCCATTGATGTCACTCCTGGTATTGCTTCCATTTCTATTGCTCCGTATAGAATGGCACCTGCAGAGTTGAAGGAATTAAAGATGCAGCTTCAGGAATTGTATGATAAGGGGTTTATCAGACCTAGCACTTCTCCTTGGGGAGCACCTGTCCTATTTGTAAAGAAAAAGGATGGGACTCTCCGATTGTGCATTGATTACCGATAGCTGAATAAAGTGACTATAAAGAACAAATACCCTTTTCCTCACATTGAAGACTTGTTTGACTAGCTTAAGGGAGTGGGTGTTTTCTCCAAAATCGATCTGAGATCGGGTTATTACAAGATGGGGGTTAAGGAAGCGAATGTGCCCAAGACTGCTTTTAAGACCAGGTATGGCCACTTTGAGTTCTTGGTCATGCCATTTGGACTTACAAATGCACCAACAGCCTTTATGGACCTAATGAATAGAGTTTTTCAACCCTACTTGGATCAATTTGTGGTGGTCTTCATCGATGACATCTTGGTGTATTCAAGGACACCGGAAGACCATGATAAACATTTAAGAATTATGCTACAAACTCTGAGAGAGAAACAACTGTATGCTAAATTCAGCAAATGTGCTTTTTGGTTGACTGAGGTATCTTTTCTGGGTCATGTCATATCTGCAGAGGGCATCAAATTGGATCCTTCAAAGATTAAGGCAATCCTTCAATTGAAACCACCTAAGAATGTAACTGAAGTTTGGAGTTTTCTGGGATTGGTCGGGTATTATAGGAGATTCATCAAGGGCTTTTCCACCATTGCAGTTCCTTTGACTCGATTACTATAGAAAAATGTTAAATTTTTATGGACTGACAAATGCAAGGAATGCTTTGAGAAGCTAAAGACTTTGTTGACAGAAGCTCCAATCCTTACTCAACCTGAATCAGGCAAGGATTTCATGATCTACAGTGATGCTTTCAGGAATGGTTTAGGTTGCGTTCCGATGCAGGAGGGCAAGGTGATAGCTTATGCCTCCTGACAACTCAAAACTCATGAGAAAACTATTTTACTCATGATTTAGAGTTAGCATTCATTGTTTTTGCATTGAAGATTTGGAAACATTACTTGTATGGAGAAAAATGCTATATTTATTCTAATCATAAAAGTTTGAAATATCTGCTTCACCCTCAGACTGATGACCAGTCTGAGCGGGTGATTCAGATATTAGAGGATATGCTTCGATGCTGTGTTCTTGATTTTGGCACCAATTGGGAAAAGCATTTGCTCTTGGCTGAGTTTGCATACAACAATAGCTACCAGTCTAGTTTGAAAATGGCACCTTTTGAAGCATTATATGGTAGGAAGTGTAAAACTCCATTGTGCTGGATAGAACTGAGTGAGAAAAAGCTTTTGGGCTCAGATTTAATCCGTGATTCAAAAGAGAAAGTTCAGATTATCAAAAGCCACTTGAAAGAAGCAATGGACAGTCAGAAATCTTATGCAGATCTAAATAGAAAGGATATTGAATTTCAGGTCGGAGATAAAGTTTTTCTGAAAGTATCTCCGTGGAAGAAAGTTTTGAGGTTTGGCAAGAAGGGCAAGTTGAGCCCTAAATTTATAAGTCCCTATGAGATACTTCAAAGAGTGGGTCTCGTGGCCTATAGGTTGAAACTGCCATATGCTTTGGAGAAGATACATGATGTCTTCCATGTGTCCATGCTCCGGAGATACGGGTCTAATCCGAGCCATGTGATAGCACCAGAAGAGATACAGGTTCAGGCTGACATGAGATATGAAGAAAGACCAGTGAAGCTTTTAGTTAGAGAAGTCTGGCAACTCAAGAACAAACAGAAACCGTTGGTGAAGGTCCTGTGGCATCACCACAATGTAGAGGAAACTATATGGGAACCTGAGTCGACCATGAGATAGCAGTATCCTCTACTCTTCAGTTCAGGTAAATTTTGAGAACGAAATTCATTTTAGTAGGGGAGAATTGTAATGGCCTCAACACCGGATCAGTCGTGAATAGTACTTCCCGATGGTGAATAGTACTTTTTGGGCCCGAAAGTCAAAAATATTTTATTGAACTATCGGAAAGTACTTGTCATGGAGAGTTTGGGATTGAAATTTGAAGTGAAATTGAGGTCAAATAGACCTCCAAAGGTTAAAAATACGAAAAAGGTAACGAGTCGATTTTTCCTGTAGGAAAGGTGACTTGATTTTGTGTAAATAATTAAAAATAGTAAACGAACTCCGAAAATTGCTAGATTTTGTATGCCTTCATGAATTTTTGTGTATAATATTTTAGTGATGAGAATGAAATTTTTCGGTGACATCGACAGTTGTTGAATCGGACCGATAAGTTTGAATCGAACCTATAACGAACTCCAATTGAGCCGAAAATTTGCGTACTAGCTATTTTTGATGTGATAAAATTTATGAAATCATTTTGAAGTGATTTGAAGTGAGGACGATAGAGAATTTGGTTTGGGCCTTAAATAGCCTAAAATGGGCTTAAATTTATAATTAGGCTAAGCCCATAAACTAAGCCCATATTTAGGCTCACTTGAGAGGTATATATAGAGAAAATATCTGGAGAAATTTTCAGATTTGGCTGGTCTCCTCTCTTCCTCCTTAGTTGGCCGAAATACTCTCTCCATCTTCTCTCTTTGATTTCTTCTTCTTGCACTTCAAATCACTCATAATTTCCAACATAATAATTAAAGTTTCACCTCTCTAGTTCACCCTAGTAGCCTCAAGCAAGTGGTTTGAGCATGAAAAGGCTAGAAATCAAGTAGTTAAAGAAATTAAGGTAAGTTGGAAGTTAAGAAATTTATGGATTTAAATTATTTCTTTAGTATTTTTTCATGGATTTTGAGGTGTAGTTTATGATTTTGAGCTTGGATTTGGTATTTGAGATCAATAAAATGAAGAAAAACAAGGTTTAATGGGCTGGTTGTATTAGGTGTGGAAGGTAAAGGAAGAAATTCAAGGGATAAGGGTAAAGAGAAGGAAGGCTAGGCACTCTTGATCAAGATATTGTTGTATGTGACTAATAAATCTAAGTATTTCCTATTTATTTGAATTCATTCTCTTTATGTAATTAGGAAAAAAAATTGCTAAATTGCTTAAATATTGAAATTAAATTGGGGAAATGAAATTGGAACATAATTAATGTTATGTGAGTAATTAAAAGAAAGAATAAAAATTTTAAGGATTTGTTAGTAGGTTTACCGAAATTTTTCCTAAGGGAAAAATTGAGATTTTTGCATGAAAATGGTAATTAGTAGCCTAAATTAATTTTAATTGTCATTTTGAGCATCCATGAATTTTTACATGAATTATGAAATTTATTGGAAATTTTTAAAGCTTGTTAATGGTGTATGTAAGTAATGAATTTGATGAATTATAGAGATATAGTGCATAAATTGTGTAAATTTGAGTAGTAGATGTGAAATAATATGTAAATAATTTTTTAAGGAATTTATAGACTTATTATGAATAAACGAGAATTATAATATTGAATATGTTCAATGAAAAATATTGAATTATAGGGATATAATTCAATAAAATTGAGGAAGTAATTGAAATAAAAATGAAAAGTTTGCATATAAAATTTTAAGAAATTTATATGCAATATTAAAGTATTTTTGAAATAAATTGTATAATATGTACAAGTAAAAGTATATACAGTAATGCCTTTAGAAATAACCAGGCAGTAAAAACTAGCTCAGGATATAATTGGCTTGCTATAAGGATATCTCTGTACTGCGGTGGAAGTCATGATGACTTGCTATGCTATGGATTGGATCTCTGATCACCATGGCTACTCTGTCTCTATTCTCTGCTCTGTGAGAATTGGCCCTCTAGGGGTCATTTCTCTATCTCTGTTGTGGCCCTACGGGGTCCACGTCTCGTGTATCCAGTTTGGAGTTTTCTGCCGGGTCAAAACTAGGGGCATAATGAAAATAGAATGAGAAAATGTGAAGAAAAATGAAAAAATGTTAATTAAAAGTGGAAAAGGACTGATTGGAAAGAAAAAGAAAGTTTAGAGGCAAAATTATAATTTTCCTCAAAAGAGCAAAAGTTAAGTAAATTAATTAAGAATTGCTTAATTAAGAATAAAACAGTCAATTAATGGTTAAAATGTATTAAAATGAAGTTTTATGGTCAACAAGGACTAAAATGTAATTTTGTATAATAATGTGTAACTAAGTGTAAAATTAAGGTTAAATACCTTAATTAATAGTTTAGATGTTAAAAAGAAACATAAAAGGCTAAATTTGTAAATTAACAAGAAAGAGGGACCAAATTGATAAAAAGTAAAAGTTGGAACTAAATGTGCAATTTGATAAGAAATAAATATTTGAAGGATAAAAGTGTATTAGCAATTTAAAAATGTTAATTAAAAAGGAAAAATGTTATTTGAATTTGCTTGACAAATTAACATGGAGAAATTTTGAATAATTATACTAATTTAAGTTAAGTATAGAAAATATTTAGATTGTTAGTCACCACTAGACATGTCAATGCTCAGCGCGTAGTTGTGACTACGTGTAGGTACGCAGGAGCGGGAGCAAGAATATTTCCTGAAGGACTTCTTTGATTAAAGCAAAAATTTTGAATTTTTGTGGCATGTATATATATGAACATAATACTTATGGTTTGTATGATGTAAATAAACTTTGGAGTTGATATTTTGGGACTGTAATATGTCATTACCTGGTGATGAATATGAGACTTGGTGAAATGTAATGTACGTGATAGATATAAATGAATGGTTTGGATATATAAATGCTTGATTTGATAATATATATGTGACTATTATGCATCTGAGAGGCTGTGGATGTTGTTTGCTTTTCAGGGGGTTAGAGCAATTTATAGCCGTTATATTGCCAAAATTTTATTAAATGCATAGTAAATTGGACAGTTCCAGGTCATCGGCATTTTGGGATTTAAGATAACTAAGTATAGGTTGTGAAATTAAAAAGAATAAGTTGAAAAAAAAAATTTCTGGCCTGCGGTGTACCAGAACGGTGTTAAGTTTATTAAGGGTGTTACAATATATATGTATATATATATATATTATTTTCACATAATACTCCTTGAATTTTTGAATTCTTTGAATCTTAAAATCTTATGGAAGATTTCTTATTTGATGATGGTGATCAGTATCTAGCAAGTGTACTAGATCAGCTAGTAATATAGAGAAATATAATTAAGATCCTAAATATCGAACCTAAGGGAAATAGATTGCTAAGAATAATGTCTATAATTGAGTTGAATTAATCTAAGATTATTTCCCAAGTTTTTGAATTGAAAGCAAGTACTGAACAAAATTAAAAATAAAGCAAAACTAAAACTAAAACTAGACTAATATAAATTAAATATAGAGCAATAACTAAAATACTTCAGCTAAAGGAACTATCCACCTCAACTTAATTTGCAATAACTCATATCAAACGTAACACAAGTAATTATTGGAAAACTAGTTAAATGAATTTAGATATCTTATTCAAAATATCATTTTAAGCATTAAAGCCTCTATTTAGGAATAATCTAACACTTAGAATAAAGATCCGATTTTAAACTCCTAAACCTTCAATAAACCCTCGAGAGAGGGAGATCTAACTCTAGCCCATTCTTAATTCAACATTATTTAATTTAAATCAACTCATGAAAAATAAATCACTACTTCAATTCTAAGAATGCAATAATACATCGACACAAGAAAAATAAGCTAAGAACATTCATATCCTTGATCAAAATCTAAATTAGCATTCAACCTTCTATTTGAAACATTAAACACCAATCCAACCATAACCAAAGGTAAGATTTAGCATAGGCATTAAGAAATAACAACTTGTATTAAAATTAAGCTCAAGCTTAAGTCTTTATAGTAAAAGTATAAGGGTTTAAGTTTTCCTCAGCAAAAGTAAGAAAACTACTCACCGAACATGATTAAACAAAAGAAAAACTAAAAGAAAGATATACAATACTCATGAAGCTTCAAACTTTCTCTTGATGACTTCTCAGCACATGCTGTAGAAAGGTTGAAATTTTTAGAAATTGAAAACTAAGAAGAAAAGATTAAAACTATAAGAAAACTTTTGTAAAATTGACTAAAAAAAACTAAGGCAAAAACTAAAATAAAAATTCTTAATTCTAACTCTACTTTACATCTAAATAACTGCCTCACAAGTTATGGTGCTTTGTCTTGCTTATATAGCTTGAAAAGAAGAATTTTCAGTGCTTTAGAACTTCCTATTCCAGAAAGAGATTGAGGTTTATCAAAATAAGAAGTCATTTTATGATAGAGGCATAATAAAACTTGATTAAGGTGATGTTGAACTCGATTGAGGTGCTCTCTCCCTCAAGTGAGGTGTGTACAACTCAGGTGAGGTGTTTCTAACTCAAGAGAGATGTTTAAGGCTCGAGTGAGGTGATTTAGAAATTCAAAAGAGGGCTTTTAAGCTTGGGTGATTTGATTTAAGCTTAGGAGAGGTGTTGAACAACTCAGTTGAGGTGTTTTACAACTCTTCCAAGTTTTTCCTCTTTGCTCTTCATGAAATCCTTGCCTTTAAATTACCAAATTACAAAATTACCATAAATCTTCTCATTTCTTCAATTAAGTCCTCATTTTCTTCAATTTAGCCCTTAAAAATACCAAAACTTGCAATTAAATCTACAAATACACAAATTAACCGATTAAACATGAAATCAACCAAATTAACACTAATTAAACAACTTAAACACATAAAAGCATACTAAAGATATAGTATAATTTACAATTATCAAGTGGGTCCCTTTAACCTTCTGTAAAATGAAAACAAGGTGAATACAAAAGATGTACGTGCAATGTATGGGACATGCAGAAAAAAGATGCACTAGGATAATCTAGGGGTGATGAACAGTCTGGCTATGGCTCACTTCTTAAAGGATGGGCATCTATCACACCTTTTCTATAAATACATGATTCTCTTTCTTGGTCTTTGTGCCTTTTGACCTTTTTCCTCCAATAGAGCTCTCTTTCAAGTATTTTTCTTTTTCCCCTTCCTTTTAATTTTCAATTTCATTTATTTTCTCATTTATCTTTTCTCTCTTTAATTCTATGTTTCGACCACTTGAATATTTCTACCATGTTGACCCTAGCTATGACAAAATTGCATAGATTGCTAGATGATCCAAAAATCTAGGAAGACCCTGTATTCAAATTTAAGATTTTTATGGAGAATGAAATTTGATAGAACCTTGATTTTATCCACCTTCTGGTATTGGGACTCAATTTCCCACATCTTTAGGTTTACACATTAAGAATTATGCCCCCTTTATAAAGAGTTTGCTAAGATTGTTGCTGTGAGATTTGCACCTAGTGCCTAAACCTGTCTATCTTTTATTTTTCTTGATTATCCTAGAGAGGTGAGCTGAGCTTTGGATGTTCTACCTTTTGAGGCCAGGAGCTTAGTACCTCGAGGGAGGACATTTTCATTAGAGTGATTGACTGATGCCTTAAATGATTTTAATGATGTGTATAACTTCTAAACTTGCATGATTTCGTTGTGTTGTTTTACTTAATGCTTGTTAGAATGCTTATATGACCTGATTAGTGATTATAGACTTTTCAATGTTGTGGATGGTGTATCCAAAGGACATACCCCATTCCCCTTGTTCTTGGTAGAGATGCTTTTTGGCCTAGATGCCATTTGTACTAACCCTACAACTCATCTTACTAGCAATCCCTTATTACTCTAGGTATGTCATTATTTTAAAGGTAATACACCCCTTGTGGGTTTTCACACTAGCTTTTCTCATTGAAAAATGCATCTTTCTATATTTTCACATATTTCCTTGCCTGAATAAATCTAACTCACCCCAGCAGTTTTTTTTCTCTTTTTTCATCATTTTTAGCTGTGGTTACATGAGAAGCTAAAGTTACTATCGGAGCCTCCTTCTTAGGCTAGAGCCATGGGTAATTATCTACTGAGGCATTATGATTTTGAGGGAGTTATTTGGTTGGCTCATCTAGTAGGTAATGATAACAATTTTAGGTGCCTTTGGTTACCCATATCTTTTATGGTTTGGGATGGACCTTCTAGAGGTATCCCTCTATATGGATTACATCAAGCCATCTTTTACATTATTGTTCACTTTGCTTGTCGATATATGGACCACCAGGACATTGTCAGTTGCTCATTGGATTTTCGTGGTGGTTTATTCTCTACTCCTTTTTTATTGGCAACTATCGAAGGATTCGATCCTGACTTCCCCGTGGAGACTATCATACTTGAGGTTAGTGCCAATGACTTTATCACTCCCATCACATACAAACAGCTAGCCATAAGTCCAGTAGTTAACAATATGACATTTAATCTCAGGTGCTTGAAGGGTGAAAGTAATGTGATACAGATAGAATAGATTAGATACTATAATGGATTATTCATTTTGCTTTCATTGGAACTTTTAGAGTTTGAACACATGAAAAGAAAAGAACTACTTTTGAGTTCATTATTAATGTTTTGGATATATATGTGTGTGTGTGTGTGTGTGGTTTTCTTTATGATTTCATTATGCATGATCATTATTCAACATTGTCTAAATGACATATATTATTTAATCTCAAAATGAAACCTTAAAAGCATCAGGACTCCTATCATCAATCAATCCTCTCGGGTTTTTTGATTGATTATTTTGTCTTAGCCCCTAACTTTATCTTAGGATACCTTTTGTCGATTTTCATCTTAAAGGGGTGCCCAATTTTAGCAAGGCTGCCATTTTTTGGGATTTCGACCCGTAGGGCTTTTTATTCTTTTTTGAGTCTTAGCCATGGAACCTCTTCAATTTATCAACATTTATTGGCTCTCTAAATTCATTGTCATTAATATTAGTTAGAGTAGTAGTTCGTTTAGATAATAACTTTTTCAGCATAAAAGGTCATTTCTAGGTAGGTCTAAACTTGCCTCGAAGTTCTGGAATCCCCGGGTCTCATTTGTTTGAATATTAGGTCTCCCTCATTTAAAGGATGCTTTCTAACTTTTTTCCCAAATGAGCAAGCTAGTCTCTTTTGGTAAATTTAGCTATGATAGTAAGCTTGTATCCTATCCAAATCTAGTATATTAAGTTGTAACAACCTTTATGTAGCCCATTCTATCCTAGCAATTTGACTTCTAATGCCACCCTTAAAGACTGATGCTTAATTTCCACTGGCAGTATGACTTTTATTATATATACCAAAGAGAATGAGGTAACACCTGTTGAAGTTTTAGATGTAGTTCTATAACCCCATAATGCAAATGGTAGCTTATCGGCCCAATCTTTATAGGTTCAAACCATCTTAGCGAGAATCCTTTTAACATTATTGTTGGCTGCTTCAACTGCCTCATTAGCCTGAGGTCTACAAAGACAGGACCTATGATGTTGAACACCATACTTTCTCAGCACCTACTTAGTTTCTCTAGGGAACTACAACCCATTTTCTGACACTATATGGTGTGGTAGACCATACCAATATATCAAATTCTTTTCAATGAATTTAGACATTCCCTAGCATCCACCTTTTTGAAGGATTTTGCTTTTACGCTCTTAGTGAAGTAATAAATGGAAACTATGATAAACCTATGTCTATTTGAGGATGGTAGGTGAATTATACCATGATGTCTATGCCTCACACTATGAATGGCCAAGGTGATGTAAGGTTACACAACATGAAGACTGGTAAGTGCTTTAAATCTGTATACTGGTGACACAACTAGCATTCTTAGACATATTTGGAGCAGTCAGTATCCATTGTAAGCCAAAAGAATCCTTGGTGCATGATCTTTTTTGCTAAGGCTAATCCATATATGGCTCTACATACTCCCGCATGCACCTCTTTCATGACCTTCTTAGCTTCCTTCTCATTCAGAGACCACAGTTGGATACCATCAGTTTGCCTTTTATAAAACACTCCACCTTCAGTAATAAATTGAATTGACAACTTACAGATGGTCCTTTTATCCTTTTCAGTGGCTTCTTCTAGAAATACTAACGTCTTTAAGTAATTCTTAATGTCATAATACCAGGGTTGCCCATCATCCAACTCAATGTCTATTACTTTCTCATTCTCGAAGTATGTCTAATCAAAATTCAATATCAAAATCAACTTTATACTTACTCCTTTCAAATTATCCCACATTGATACCAAACTTGGCTAAGGCATATGCCAACTGGTTTCCTCTCTAGGCACATATCCAAAGGTGTAAACCTTAAGCCGACTACTTAAGGCTTTCAAACATTTAATGTGAGGTAATAAATGTTCTTCCTTTATTGACCATTCACCTCTCATTTGGTAAACCACTAAGGAGGAATCTCTAAATGCTTCTGTAGACTTTGCCCTTACAACTAACAAGGCTTCTAATCCATAAATGCAAGCTTTATACTTTTTCTCATTATTTGTCACTTTGTACGTCAATTTCTTGGCTAAAGGAAAATTTTCTCCCTCTAGAGTTACTAGAATTACTATTACTTTGGCTCCTATATTATTTACAGCCTCATCAAAATATATTTCCCAACCTTGAACTATTATAACTGCGATATCCTCATCAAAAAACTCATAGGTTATCTCCTCTCCCTCCAGTGGCTGGTTAGCTAGGAATTTTGCCACAACTCTTCCTTGAATGGTTTTTCTAGTGATGTATTCGATGTTAAATTCTTGTAGAAGGATTAACCATCTACCCATATTTTTTAGGAGTGAAGGTGCTTCCTGCAAGTACTTAAAAGGATTTTATTTAGCTATAACTTGTACTCTATAGGAATGGAAATAATGCCTCAACTTCTTTGAAGCTATGATGACTGTTCGAAAAATCTTATCAACCTCTATATACTTAGCCTCATTTGGAAGAAACTTCTTGCTGAGGTAATAGACTACATGCTGGATCCCAAAGTCTCTTAAGCCATCATAGCCCATGCTGAACTATCCTCTATGGTTAAATATAAGATCAAAGGCTTACTAGCCTGTGGTGGTCTTAGCATCGTTGGATGTAGAAGGTATTCCCTGATGGTGTCGAATTTCTTCTGACAATCTTCATTCCAAACCATTGGCTTTTCCTTTCTTAGCAACTTGAAGATTGGTTTACAAATTAAAGTCAACTTGTCTATGAACCTGCTTATGTACTGAATCTTACCTAGAAATCTTATGACCTCATTCTCTTTCTGAGGTATAAATGTCTTTTGATGGCTTTCACCTTGTCAAGATCTATTTCTATCCCTTTCTAGCTCATTACATATCCCAAAAGCTTACTTGAAGTAACTTCAAATATGCATTTCTTATGGTTAAGGCAAAGATTGTACCTGTCAATCCTTTGAAAGAACTTTTCTAATGCTTTAAAGTGACCTTCTTGGGTGGTTGACTTGATCATCATATCTTGCATATACACCTTCATATCTTTTTAGATCAAGTCATCTAATATCTTAGTTTCCATCATTTGATAGGTGGTACTTGCAATCTTAAGTCTAAAGGGCATGACCTGAGAGGTGTAGGTAAGCCATTCAATGATAAAGTCAATTTTGATCCTATCTATGATCTTATTCAAAATCTCGTTATACCTGGCATATCCATCCATAAAGTTTTACATGGCATAGGTAGTTGTACTATCTACTAAAACATCTATGTGAGGCAAGGGGAAGTCATCCTTAAGGCAAGCTTTGTTCAAATCTCTATTGTCCACATAGACTCCAACCCTTCCATCCTTTTTCGTTATAGGGACTACATTTGTCAACCGTATTGGGCATTGGACCTCTACTAAGAACTTGGCCTCCATTTGTTTTCTGACTTCCTCTTTGACCTTTTCAATCTATTTCGGCTTAAGTTGCCTAAGCTTCTATTTGATTGGCTTATATTCTGGATAGGTTAGGATGCTATGTTTAGCTATTTCTCTATTTATGCCCAGCATGTTCTCATAGGTCCAAGCAAAGACTCTTTCATTTTTTTTCAATATTCTCTCAAATTTTTTCTCTATTTAGGAGTTATATCCTATGCTAATAAGATTTCTATGGAATTTTCTTTTGTTTCGAGATTAAATTAGTATGCATTTATTAAGTTAATGTCAAATATGATTGATGTATGATCATGATTATGCATATTGAAATATGGAGAAACATCACACAAGTAAGCAAAACTTTACATTTTATTAATATAATCAAAAGAAAAATCATTGTTCTCATAAAAAAGTTCTAAAACATAAACAATATAAATAAAAGTATCATCATCTTCAATCTTGGCAGTAGTAGATGCCTCTCCAACTTTTGAGTTTAGCTTGTGTGGATTTTTAGCTTTAACTTTCTCTTTGCCCTTCTTTTGAATGGTGAGCAACTTCTAGATCATGATTTCTTTAGACATTTCCTTATCCTATGTTGAGTGATGTAGAATAATTTATTCATCCTAGAAACCTTCAACTGGCTTAATGATCCCCTGTTCTTAATCAAAGACATCATTGAATAGCTTAAAATCGGGCACTATCTTATCTCTCACCAGTTAAGGCTCATTCTCTCTATAGTAAATGCAAACCTCTAAAGCTGGCATAAAGCTCTTAGAAATGTGAGGGATCTCCTTTGCTGCTTCTTTTCCTTTGCTCTACTAACAAAAACCAATGTAACGTAACCCCTTATATCCCATGGTAGTGATTGCAGTCTATAGCCCTTGAGAATTCTTACCTAAACTAGCTCCAAGAAAAATGCATCTTTTTCAGCATGTTGATTACTTACGGGCTATCAACAAAGCTAACTTCATTCTTTTCATCACCCATCACAGACATATGTAACCCACTCAAAGGATGCTTGGCTATTTGTAACATAGGTACTTGATTCTCTCTCACAGCTTTGATGGTGACCACTTAACCATCATGAGGTATCTTGATCATTTGTTGCATCGTAAAGGGAACTCCCCCTAACTTGTGGAACCATGGCCTTCTAAGTAGCATAGAAAACTTGGCAGCAATAAGTAAAACCATAAACTCAACTTCATTCTTAATTGGTCGTATCTTCACTACAACTTTAAAGGTCCCAATAGCTTGCCTCTTTGAATTATCATAGGCATAAATGGTCAAATCCAACTTGTTTAACATACTCTTGTTTAGCCCAAAAGTAAAAATTGCAACTAGAGAGCACACATTTATTGAGGACCTATCACCTACCATCACACATGTTATGTGTTTACTATTTACTTGGTCTTTAATGTAGAGAGGATGATTGTGGTTTCTACCTTTAGCAGACAAAACATTCTCTCTCGTTCCTCCTTTAACTAAATCCAGCAATTAAGAAGTTGAGATAGTAAAGGCAATAGTGGACTCACTTAAGGCTTCAATTAATTTCTACATATGTGACGAAGACTATCTTAATAAATCCCAAATAGAGATATGGGCTTATACCTTCTTTAGCTGCTTTATGATTTGGTTTAGTTTCCTTCTCCGCGGGCACTACAGAAGGAGCTAGTTGCTTCTTGATTTTAGGGGCCACCTTTCAACTTCTAGTGACTGCCTTCACTTTTTTCTCTTCCCTTACTTCCTCCTTACTCTCACTAGCTAAACTCCATATATCAATAGGCATCACAACTCCTTCGTCTTTGCTCTTCGTAGGGCAATCCCAATAATCAATTATAAAAATTGGTTGATTTTCTTCTCTTAAATGTATTACTTTAAGGGTGAAATGAGTAATGACCATGTACTTATTCCCACACAGGTCTCTTATCATACACTATGTAAGTAGATTAGACCCAATCATGAACACTAGAGGTGGCATGGCATTATACCCTTTTTTTTCTTCTTTTCTCTCTTTATAGGATCTGAAATCTATTTGCTATCTATCAAATCCTGAATCTTATTTCTCAAAGTGTAGTAATAATCAGTGAGATGCCCATTATGCTGATGGTAGGCATAGTACTGGTCTTCTCTATGATGGGGCATTCCTTGGCTTTTAGTAGGTCTCGAGGGCAATGGCTACAACTTTCATTCTTTGCACAATCGATCCATAACCCAAGATAATGACTTACCAAGGTTAGGATAATGCCTTCGGTTAACCTTTATAACAAATATTTTAGCTGTCTTCCCGCTTTTATTCGTCCCACTACTACTTCCGACTATCTTGTTATTGCTAAAGTTCCTCCTTGCACCTTCATTATTAGCTATAAGCCTTATGGCCAAATATTCTCCTTCAGCTTTTATTACTATATCCTTTAAAGACTCCCAATATTTTAACCCTTCATTTTCAATCCATCTCTTAGGTAGGGGTTTGCATTTCAAATGAAAAGCCTTATCTGGTCAGTTATTTTAGGCTTTCTTTTTATCTCCATTACCTGATTCCTCCACCTTGTCAAGTACTCGTGGATAGACTTATCATGCTTTTATTGGAGCAATTCGAGGTCTTTTAGAGTGACTTCCATCCTCATACTATAGTTATACTACTTGAGGAACTCTTCAGTTAGCAAGTCCCAATCTTCTTCAGTGTGCCTATCCCACTCGTGGTACCTATCAATTACAGGACCGATTAAGCTCAAACAGAAGTATTCCACCTTTTGCTTTCTGATTAAGGTGGTCCTTTTTATAATCAGGCTATACTACTTAACATGTGATGAAGGGTCAGAAATGCCATTGAACCTAGTTAAATCAGGTATCTTGAATCTTTGAAGGAGTGGCTCATCTCCATCTAAATCCCTATCTTTAAGGTCCGTTCCCCTTTCAACAAATAATAATGTGGAAATCACCTTAACTTTTTCTTCCTTTTTGAAGGCTACATCTTTAACACTAGAACCCCTATTTCTCACATTCGTCCTAGGAGGGTCACAATCCTTATCCTCCTCTTCGATATAATCATTCTCTGGTTCATGCTTTCTTTCTCTTCTTAGTGGGTCTCGAGGCATAGTAGCATCTACCATGGTAGCATCCCCAATATACATTGGCTTTTCTTTCCAATGAACAAGTGTCATAGGTTGAGTTCTAGTGCTTAGTGCTTAAGAAGCCATTATCATCTCTTCAAAATCCTAGAATCTCCTATTCTGCCTTCTATTTAATTCATCTCTTATCACTGAAGGTCCCAAAATAGAAGTTGTTAACCTTTCTCTTAAAGATATAAGCCTTACTACCTTATCAATAACTATCCCAATCCTATTAATTTGCTCATCATCCATTTCTGAATTTGATTCTTGACTACTTTTCGATAAATGGCTTTAACTTAACTCTGAACTTACCTCTAATTCTAACCCTAAACTTAACTCTAACCTTAACCTTGGCAACTTAGACATAGCTCTCTGGACAAAGTAAACATCAAACCCTTTGGACCATACAAATAAAGCTATAATAGATGCAAGGATTGAACATTAGGAATGATCCATGATGAATGATGCATGAACATGGTATATACATGATGCACGAATGTAATGAATGCTTTCATTAGACGTCAATCACAACTACATACAAGTATAACGTTAACCTTCCAACCTTATTGCTCCCACACCGGAGGTTATATAGTCGCTTTCTTAGGTAAGCTTAGCCCATAAGTCAATAGGGTACCCAATGGATGAGTATGGTGAATGGTAGGAAATCAATAGTATAACCTCTCTTAATTGAAAGTATAAATGGATATATTTTTGGCCATTATGTATTTTGATTAAATCATACAAATTAGGTTGTGTCCACAGGGGTATGACAACCTTTAACTTGTATCCTTCTAATTTGTTTATCTTTGGTTAATACACCCATATAGTGGGCAATAGTTATTATAGATATACAACCTAGGCATTATAGCTATTATCATTACATTGGCTTAAGTTAAGGTGATGAGACTTTAAGGCTACCTAAGCATAGTCTGTACCAATAGGTTTATCTCATCACAAGCATAACGACCGATGGGTCGCCATTTTATATACCACCTGGTACGAGACTCGGGTTGGTGGGTATCCTTTACACCATCCCATATTGAGTGAATGTAGGGTATGTTTCAGGATAGCATTAGGGCTATAAAAGGATGCCTAACTTAATTCTAAGGATCTAGCATGTATGCACAAAATGCAATTTCAAAAGGAGTTAAGATTAATAAGAAAAACTTGATTATAAGGAACTTAACCAATATGCTTTTGGAAGCAAGGTCTCTTTGATTCTCACTGAAGTGGCAAGTACAACACTCATCAGAGCACACTCGTATCTAATTCAAGTTTTGGAGGCCTACGTTTAGGTTTTGAGATCAGATGAGGCTCACTATTAATCATAAACTGGCCACTTTATAATAAAAAAGGTTTTAAACCCAATCCATTATTGATGGTCAAACTTTAAAGGCATCTAAAGTGGGCTCAAAGAGGTAGGTGTCATAAAGTTGCCACCTAACAGAACGTTGGTAAATGATTCTCAATGTTTTGATGCCCAAATAGATAATGTTGTTTGGGATATTACTTCTAGTTCACATCTTGGTTAGGTATTTTATAATAAAGTTTTTATCATTAATCCACTACCTGACTTCTTCACACGATGCAATGTGTGATAAATCTAAACATTCAATCGGTTAGATAAAGTAGTAAAAAGTAATAAAATAAGCTTACTTAATTATTACATAAGCAAATCATCCCAAAGAGAAGAATAATATACAAAATAAAATGACATACATAAAATGGAGAATTAATTGAGTTTTGGGAATATTGGTTCCCTCATTTATGATATTTATAAAAAGAGTGGAGAGCCTTTATTTAATTTTAATGAAAACATGGGATGAGTAATCCCAATTTTGGAGAAACCAAGGCTTCCTTTATGGTGTAATTTTATGTTGAAATAAGACATTGGTCTATTTTATTAAGAAAAATCCAATTAATTAAGTATAAAACCTTTTGAGTGACTTAGTTAAGTTAACGTGCCAATAAAAATGCTTGTTTACTAAATTATTACATTCCTAAAGAGAAATACATCCAAAAATACTCAAAATACCAAAATTAAATAAAATAAAGCAAAATAAAATAAATAAAATACCCTAAATGTAAATTAAAAGAGAGAGTAAATAACTGATTAGGGTATGACTCTCGATGCACAATCATCGCTCGAAAACTTCAAATAATGCATAAAATAATTTGCTCGCACAAAACACAAAAAACCAAACTAATTGGTCTATATTAAAAGAAAATGAATATTAGAATAACTTAAAAATAATAATTAACATAATAATCGTAAAAATAAACACAAATATAGATAAAAAATGCACATGAAAATACAAAAATAAGCTGAAATAAATATTAAGATAATAGCTAAAATCAAGATAATAATTGAAATTAAAACATATTAAAATAAGAAGAAATGAAGTTGCGAATGCCTCTGGGAAAAGACGGGCACCCCAGGTAAGAGGAGGGATGAGATGAGGAGAAAGCATCATGACATCCCATCTATCGCATTGATAGACGGACATCTATAATGCGTGCTTCCTGTCTATAACTCAAAACACACATAGAAGGTAATTTTTCAAGCTCAAAATAAAAGAAAATGTAAATAAGCCCTAAACATGCAACTTTATGGTCCTAATACATGCCAGATCTAGCCATGACATTTAAAGTATAAATTTAACCAAATAACAATGATAAACATAATGCAGATTAGAATTTTAACATAAAGAAATTACATGCATATTTGTCAAGGAAAATAAACCTTAGCATGTTATTTTAACACGTTATACAATCTCAAATCATCATGGCATCACTGACTCATATGGATTTAAATAGACAGACATGAAACATGCATCATATCATCATAAAACAATAAGCATTCTCACGATGAATTAGATAGAGAGAGCTTAACCTAGAATATTACCCTCAAGATATTCTTATTCTGTGAGCTTAAAAATGCTGATCTCTGCTCCAATCCTCAAATTTTATGCTAAAAAAAGAGATTTTTCATGTGTTTTTTTTTATGAACAATCTGTATTGAATCTTAGTTTTGAGAAAAGAGATTTAGGTTCTCTCTCTCCAAACTCTATTCCTTTTTTTTAAATTATATGTCCCTTCAAAATCTTAATTTTTAGCCTTTTATATTAAGAGAAGAGTTAGAGACTCACTTCAACTTTGATTCTCTAAATATGGAAGGATTAAATCTCTCTAAATCTAAAATCAAATCAAATAATCCCTATCTTTATTTTTAAAAATTGAAAATGTGAAAAATCTAGAAATACCCCTACAGATGGTTATCCATCATTTTTTAATTATTTTTTAATAGAATTTTTATTTTTATTTTAGTTTTAATGCAAAAGTTAACATTTCCAAAATTAAAAGAGTACTTAAATATTAGTGTTCAATTAGTAAAAATTTAAATGTTGGAGGTTGAATATTGAAACATAGGTGAAATATTAGTTATTTTTTTAATTAGCCATAAAACTATAGGATATTTTTCAATGTCAAAATTAATGTTTAAAACCTTACAATATCAATTTCCAACTTTGACTCCCTTTTCAATTGAGGGACTTCACCAACAATTCCATTAAATGCTAATGGAACTTGTTGATTTGGCTAAATAAATGGGTCCCACATGCCAATTAAGCTGCCACACCACCTTCTTCTTCTTTAGCAAATTAGCGATAGTGATTTTCATCGCTAATAGAGAAATTTGAGGTGCTATTCGTTGCTAAAAATATTTGATTTTTTATGATTATTTCCATATTATTATTATTATTATTATTATTATTATTATCATCATCATCATCATCATCATCATTATTATTATTATTATTATTATTATTATTTTCTAGTTGCACCAGTAAGAGACTTCATAAACTTTGCCCATATAAACATTTCTCTTTCTTTCTCTATATCTTACTTTGCTTAATCTATTTTTTATTAGTTTATGGATAAAGGATGGGTTGTTACTCTTGATTCTAATCTTTCTCTCTCTTTCTTTTACTCTTCTATGCATGACTCTATTAAGATGCATCCTTTTCTCATCATCCTTCCCTCTGATGATCATAACCGCATTGTTATCAATGAAGTTGATTTCTTTTTCATAAGAACAATAATGCCATTTTTTAAAATAATAATAATGATGATTATAAAGCCACTTATGTCACTATAACACCCATAACATACTTAACACTGTTCCAGAACCCCGCACGCCGGAAATTTTTTTTTTCAACTTATTTTGCCATCTTATTACCTATAATTAATTATCTTAATTAATTATTCGCCGATGACCTGTAACTGTCCCATTTACTATGCACTTAATAAAATTTTGGCAATACAACGGCTATAAATTCGACTAGCCCCCTGAAAAACAGACAATATCCACAGCCTCTATGAGGCACAACAATCATAAATAATAATTATCATCTTGAATCCATCTCAAACACATCCAAAAATATAAATATCTACTATCACAACCCATGTTTAACATTTACATATCCAAAGGTAAAATTCATACACATATATACATGCCAAAAGATTCATAATTCTAATACATCAGAAGAAATCCTTGAGAGAATATTCTTGCTCCCACTCCTGAGCACCCGCTCACAGTCAAAACTATGCGCTGAGCACTTAACATGCCCAGTGGTGACTAACAATCTAAATATTTTCTATACTTATCTTAAAAATAATGCAGTTATGCAAAAATTCTCTATATAGATTCGTCAAGTCAAAGATTCAAATAATATTTTTCCCTTTTTAATTAACATTATTATTTCTTATCAATTTACATATTTAATTTAAACTTTTACTTTATTTCAATTTAGCCCTTATTTCTTATTAATTCTACAAATATGGTCTTTTATACTTCTTTTTAACATTTAAACTATTAATTAAGGTACTTAACCTTAATTTTACACTTAATTAAACATTTTTATGCAAAACTTCTTTTTAGTCCTTGTTGACTATAAAACTTCCTTTTAGTACATTTTAACTATTAACTGACTGTATTATCCTTAATTAAGTGATTCTCAATTAATTTACTTAACTTTTACTCTTTTGGGGAAAATTACGATTTTGCCCTTAAACTTTCTTTTTCTTTCAAAATAGTCATTTTCCACTTTTAATTAACATCTTTTACTTCTTTTTCATATTTTCTCATATTATTTTCATTATGCCCCTAGTTTCGGACCCGACAGAAAACTCTAAATCGGATACACGGGACGTGGACCCCGCAGGACCACAACAAAGACAGAGAAATGACCCCCAAAGGGCCAATTCTCATAAAATAGAGAATAGAAACAGAGAAGCCATGGTGATCAAAGATCCAATCCATAGCTAGCAAGTCGCCATGACTTGTACCGCGATACAGAGGTGTCCCTATGGCTAGCCAATTATATCCTGAGCTAGTTTTTACTGACTGGTTATTTCTAAGGGTATTATTGTATATACTTTTTTACTTATACATATTACACAATTTACTCCAAAAATACCTTAATTTTGCATATAAACTTCTTAAAATTTTATATGCATACTTTTCATTTTTATTTCAATTATTTCAGCATTCTATTGAATTATATTCCTATAATTCAATATTTTTCATTAAACATGTTCAATGTTATAATTCTCATTTATTCATATTAAGTCCATAAATTCCTTAAAAATTTATTTACACACTATTTCACATCTACTACTCAAATTTACCCAAATTATACATAATATCTCTATAATTCATCAATCTCATTACATACATACACCATTAATGAACTTTAAAAATTTCTAATAAATTCCATAATTCATATAAAAATTCATGGAAGCTAAATATAACATGCATAATTAATTTAGACTACTAATTATTAATTTCATGCAAAAATCATTATTTTTACCTTAGGGAAATTTTCAGCCACCAATTAAATTCAACCTTAAAAATTTTATTTCTTTATTCCAATCATTTATATAGCATCAAATAGGTTCTAATTTCATTTTCCCCACCTTAAGTTCAAACTTTAAACAATTTAGCAATTTTTTTCTTAATAACATAAAGATAATTAATTCAAATAAATAGGAAATACTTAGATTTATTAGTCACATACCAAATTGACTTGTTCTAAGATGCCTAAGCTTCCTTCCCCTTGCCTTTGTCCCTTGGATTAATGTTTTTTCCTTCCAAACCTAATACAACCAGCCAATAAACCTTAGATTTCATCATCTTCTTATTCTCAAATGCAAAATCCAAGCTCATATTCATTATTTAAACCTCAAAATCTATGGAAAACATCAAAGAATTAATTTAAAACACTAAAATTCATAACCTCTAACTTACCCTATTTTCTTTACCCACTTGATTTTTAGCCTTCCTTTGCTCAATTCACTTAATTGAGGTTATTAGGGTAAACTAGAGAGATGAAGCTTTAATTTTTATGTTGGGAACTAAGAGTGATTTGAAGTGAAATAAGAACAAATAAAAGGAAGAAGAAAAAGATGGTGTTTTGGCCAACCAAGGAGGAAGAGAAAAGACCCACTAAATTTGGAATTTTTTGCAAATTTTTTCTCTTATATACTCCTTGAGTGGGCCTAATTGTAGGCCTAATTTATGGGCTTGGCCCAATTATCCTTTTAAGTCCATTTTAGACTATTGAAGGCCCAAACCAAAATTTCTATCTTCCTCACTTCAAATCACTCCAAAATTGATTCCATAAATTTTATCACATAAAAAATAGCTAGTACACAAATTTTCGGCTCCATCGGAGTCCATTATCGATCCGATTCAAACTTATCGGTCCGATTCAACAACTGTCGGTGTCACCGAAAAATTCCATTTTTATCACAAAAATATTCTACACAAAAATTCATGTAGGCATGTAAAATCTGGCAATTTTCGGAGTTTGTTTACTATTTTTAATTATTTACACAAAATCAAGTCACCTTCCTTACCAGAGATATTGACTCGCTACCTTTTTCGTATTTTTGACCTTTGGAGGTCCATTTGACCTCAATTTTACTTCAAATTTCAACCCCGAACTCCCCATGACCAATACTTTTCGATGGTACAATAAAATATTTTTGACTTTTAGGTGTCCTTTCGGGCCCGAAAAATACTATTCACCATCGGAAAGTATTGTTCACGACTGACCCGGTGTTGAGGCCATTACAACTATCAAAAAGGATAATTGTTATGGTTAAACTGCTCTAAGGTCCAGTCTTGATGTAAATGTAAAAATAAAATTTATTTAAATTTTTATTTTTATAGTTGAGATTTTTTGTTATTTGTTTATTAATTATTTAAATTATAAATTTAGATTGGGTTGCATCTTCTCAATACTAACACTAGAAGTGATCAATCAACCGTGGATGATGGAGTTTCATCCGATCTTGAGGATAAAAGATCTAAAAATGAGGTAAAAAAAATTAAAAATCCTAAAAATTCTTTTAATTGTGAGTTATTATTAGGATTTAAGATTGATTGAACTTAATTATTTCAGCTTGCACAATTATAAGCAGAGCTTCAAAGAATGAATCACAAAAATCATAGGTTAAAGGACATGCTTAAGTAACCAACAATTATAATACTTTATAGAAGCATCTTTTTGCTTTAATGCAACAAAATTATAGAGCTCAACCCATTCAACAACATGATCAGGTAAGAATTATTTGAGTTATGAGCCTAATCATACCTTAATTATGGTAATATGGGAAAGTTAATTATCATTCTATTTAGGTTGTTTAAGGAAAATCTGATAAAAAGAAACAAAAGGTTATGCCAAGTCAATTCTTGGATCTTAGCCCTTCAGCTGAAATCGATGAGGTTTCTCAATAATCATCCAATAAGAAGACCTGTTCAGGTATGCTACAAACTAATATGGAAACAATATCAGTTAAACATAATAGGAAACTTGAGATTGGTTCTTTATATGATCATGTGAATTCAAGTGGTTTTTAATTAATTTTCAAGTGCAAATATGTGCAGAGGATAGAACAATCTTAATAACAACTTTCAGGATCAATGTGAAGTGTAGATGCGATTATGAATCCAAATAGGCTAGCAAGAGTTATTCTTCCATGTTCATAAAGTATGGCAACAATTTTCGCTTCAACTCCATTTCCAACTATAACACTAGATGATTTTGAATTTGTGATTTTATTATCTAAATATCATGAAATTTTATTTAAATTGTTTGATGCATATACAATAACAACAACAACAGCAGCAGCAACAACAACAACAACAACAACAACAACAATAATAATAATAATAATAATAATAATAATAATAATAATAATAAGATGGAAATAATAATAAAAAATCAAATATTTTTAATGACGGAATAGCGATAAAATATTGACTGTTTGCCTTATTAGCTACAAAAATTGCCATCGCTAATTTTATAGGGAAGAAGAAAGTGATGTGGCAACCTAATTGGCATGTGGGGCCTATTTATTTAGCTAAGTCAGCAAGTTCTATTAGCATTTAACGGAATTGTTGATGGAGTTCCTTAAGTGAAAGGGAAGTCAAAGTTGGGAATTGACATTACGTTTCCAAAGTTAGTTTTGACATTGAAAACATCTTATAGTTTGAGCCTTAATTTGTAATTAACCCAAAAGTTTAAAATCATGAGTCATGACACTTATATAAATATTTCTTTATAAAAAAGTTAAGATAATTGCAAATACATATAAATATTACACATAATATAGATAAAAAAATTAAAAGCATGACGACATAAATAAAGATTTAAATTAAAGAATAAATTGATAAAAATATGATAATATAAAAGCATAATTTTACTTTAAAAATTATTTTATAAAATAAATTATTTAATTTTTCAAGTGAAATAATAAAATAAAATATGAGTATATAGTCATTTAACACATAAAGTTTTATACAAATAGTCGTGCATAAAGTCTATTTATAAAAAAATATTTAATTTGTAAATTTAAAATCTTTTATCAAGAAATGAATGTGATTTTGATTTTATAATTGTGTTTTGCAAATAATAACAATATGTTGGAAATTTAAGTATTTCACATGGAAACATATTTCTTAGAATATCTAAGGAGAGAAAGAGAGTTTAAGTGGGAGCGCAGTGATCCGATCGGATCAACAAACCAAGTAAAACCTACATGAAAGAAAAAAAAATGTCCAATTGAATTAGGACAAGCACACCGATACTTAAATTAGTAACACTTTTAAAGGGAGAAAATGTAGAGAGAGAAGGTCTCAAAATGGCATTACCTCCAGCCTTTGAATTGTGACCTATTTATAGTGGGTTTGCATTAGATATTGAGGTACTTGAGTGACTAAATATAGTCTGGCAGTGTAGGTGTACCAACTATGATAGATAGGTGGCTTTCATCAGGTGACATGATACGGAGAGGCTTTGTCAGGATGACCGGTCTAGTCAAGAGATGTGATGGTTGCATCTTTACTAAGCTTTCCTAGTCTAATCAAATTATACCTGGGGATGGCTAGATCGGGTCTAGATTAGAGATCTATTTTAGGTTTTGACTAGGGAATACATTAGGCCTACAAATAATAATGTGAGCATTATCATTTATCCCTCCTGGATAATCCAATCGATACTAAGTGAATGCTTATGATCAATTTAAACAATCAAAGTCTTGTTGATTTGGATTTTCAAACTTTGATAGAATTTTAGATGCTTTTGGATTCTTAATCTAGATGTTATTTTGAATCTATCTCTTCATTCGCTCGATGAGTCATTATTAAAGAAATGTTTTGTTAGTGGTGCTAATTAAGAGGGGCACTTTGTACTCCACTTTATCCAGTTGTAGGTTGCCACATGGCAAAGTAGTTTCATTACTTGCATTTGGCTTGTTGAAGAAGCCATCCCCTGCCAATATAAATAGTTAATTCATAAACACTTTCTTACCTTTTTGGAGATTTACTCTTTTTTTTTTCTTTTAAGCTCTGAATCTCCTTGCTTCTTCCTTTAAGTTTTCAAGTTCTAGTTTTGAGATTTTCTTCACTCTACCAAATTTTCTACCAATTTTTACCCAGTAAGTTATTTTTACTTGGATGTCTAGTAATTTAATTTACATTTTAGATTTAGATTCATCCATATCTTCATCTTCATTTGTTTCTAACCCTTTTTTGAACATCTTAGGGTTTGCTTCTTTAAAGCAGATAAGAGATTCCTTTTTAGTTACTCTTCCTCTAAGATTGGCTTTAAGTAGTAATCCAAATGGATCTAGTGTTGATCAAAGTCTTGACCTCATTTTCTTAGATTCATATAGGACTAAGGACCCTATAGTAAAGCATAATAGATTAAATGTTGCGTAAGTAAGAGAGTTAAAGGAGAGATGCAAATTGCTTAAGGACATAGTAATTTTGCCTTGTCCTTTATCCATGTCGATGATGGATAACCCGTTCGGGTAGCATATAGAATGGTTCATAGGCTTACAGGGTTATTTATATTGTACATTGTAATTTTCATTGTATTTGTTCAATCAGAGCATTTTTCAAGATTATGGGATTGTACTTAACCAATTAAATCTGAACAGCTGCAGAATAGTTACCTATTTTAAGGTTCTGTGTAGGTCAGTTGAGCTTACTACTTTGCTCAAACTCTTAGCCTATTTCTTTTAGCTATTTGGTCAGGAGGATGGGATAGAGTACTATTTTACATCAAGAAACAAAAGGAAGCTTTTTACTCTTTCCTTATCTATAAAAGGTTTTAGGGAGACATTATTTCTAATTGAGCAAAAAAGAGGTTTTGGTGTTAGTCTGGATCGATCGCCTAAGCCTACTTTGTTGAAAGATTTAGGCTTTGGACTAGAACTATTCAAGTCTGATATATAAAAATTAATGAAATATATAAAATATCATGAAAATGATCCTACCAGTTTAGAGACTTTGTTAGCTTTTATAGATAAACTTGATACATGAGAGCCCTTAGGAATTAATGTCACTTTTTATGCATAAGTGTTTATGCCATTCAAAATTTATTTTCTTATACTTTCATAAACTCTAACTTATTATTCCTTTCTTTTTCTTTTTTTTTTTCAGTTTCAATGGATCCTGAGATGAGAAAATATATCGTCGAACAGGCAAAAAAGGCTCAAAAGACATGGAAGAGGAAATCTAATAGGGTTGAGGATTAGATTGTTCAACCTGTTAGGATGAAGAGGTTAACTCTGAGAGATGAAACATTTGAGGAGGTGGAATAGGTTCCTTGTTCGACAATCGTAACTCCGATTTCTACTTGATCTATCCAAGCTAATAAGGAATTGCTTTCCAAGTGGGTTTCATTCAAGAAATCTACATCGAATGAACCATCTACTATGGTCGCCATGCCCTTTTTTAGATTGGATTTCTTTCTCTTAAGGAGGTATTGTCTCATAAGTTTGGTCAGGGGTATTCCGTTCAGAACCCACAAGTGTTTGACTACTTAAGTAGAGGCATCATGTCAAAGCAAAACATGAATAACATGGGTCTTATTACTTCAACGCATAGAGAGTTAGTTGAGATCAATCTCGAAGCTTGTCAAGTAAGTGTCTGTGGATTATAGTTTTTTCTTATATTTTTCTAAGTATTGGAGTTATTACTTTCTTTTGACTTGAATAGGTCATTTCGAGAGCCATGCAACTTTTATGGCAAGAACTTGGCCTGGAAAAAGAACTTGGCCCGATTAGAGCAATAAATGAAGGAGGATTTGGAGGCTTCTAAGGTTGAACATGTTTCTCATCTTTAGTCTCTTCAATTAGGGCTATTTTCTTAAATAAATTAACTTTTTCCTCAGCTAAAGGAGCTTTATATAAAGGTGAGGTCAATGGAGTCGATTAACTAGCAACTCTAAGAAAAGATTGGACTTTATTTACCGAACTCATCAGAATGAGCTAGCTCATCAAAAGGATCATTTGATGAATCAACTAGGCGATCTCCAAGCGACCTCATTACTTGTTTAAAATTATAGTGTGAGAGGCATTTCCTTAGCAAGGATTTCAATTTTATAAAAGATCCTACTTCTCTCCCTGACCCTTCTATAAAAGAGAAAGAAGAAGAAGAAGAAGAAGAAGAAGAAAAAAAAAAAGAAGAAAAGATGGGGAGAAGAAGGAGAAGGAGAAGGAAAAAAGGAAGAAGAAGAAAAAGAAAAAGAAGGCCCAAGCAAAAATGCTTGAATATATTGTAGATATAGATTAGGATTTCCTTCATATTTTCATATTTCATTTTGTAGTTAAACATTCATATCAATGAAATTAATTATTTTTTCTTTTTGATCATCGTATTTTGTTTATTTTGAACATAATGCTTTTGCAAGAATCATGTGATGTTGCTAAGTGTTTATTTTCTAAAATAATCTTGGCAAGAATTATTCAAGTGGGTTCGTCAATTTTTAAGTAAAGAAATATGACTCTTAACTTAGGATAATAAAGAGTTCAAGACTTGTATGTGTACTTGATCAAGTTGATCGAAACATAAAGCCAATTAAAACTGTTACTATACATAAATCTGATGAAATTGTTATTATGTCATCAAAGTCAAGTAGAGCTTTATTCTAACTTGGATCAGTACATGGTTATGAGTAACTTCAAAAGAATAATGAGACTCCAATCATAGGATTTGGATTAAATTCATCGATCAGGAAAACGTTGATCTGGAAAATTGAACCAATGTGATGCATCAGTTTTATAATTAAGATTGAATTTATCGATCAGAAAAGCATCGAATGGGAAGCATCAATCCTAAGATTGGGATCAAATTCATTAATTAGGAAATAAAAAATTATAAACCATTAATCCTAAGATTGGGATTATATTCATCGATTAGGAAATTATCGATCGTAAAGATAAATAATATGCAAAGCATCAATCATGTGATCAGGATCAATTTCTTCGATTGAAAAATCATTAACCAGGAATATATCTATTTAATAGGGATAAAAAAAATTACATCAGAATTTTGGATTTAAAAGTTACATCGTGTTCCGTAGGATGAGCCGTCGGTAATCATGTTAATGACCCCTAGTCTTTATTTATGCTAATCAGTATATTTGGGTTTTCTCCTTTCCTCATCATCATTAAAATCTAATTGGTCTTCACTTTGAAGCAATAGTTCACATGAGTTTTCGAACTTTGAGCTCATGAATCTTTTTAAAGATCCCTTCTACATAAGCCTTTGGATTTCCTCTTTCAAGGCATTACAATCATTTGTGGTATGGCCAACATCCTTATAGAATTCATAATACTTATTTTTATCTCCACAAGTATACATCCGATCAGACATCTTCTTTGGCCAATTAACTTTGTTGTGTTTTTCCTTAATCCATATTAAAACTCTAACAGGAAGGGAATTAAGTAGAGTATAAGTTCTAGCCAAAATGTAATCATGACGATTGGACCTAACATCCTTAATTTCTTCCCTCTTCATTTGGATTTTCGAGGTACTAGATCTCTTGGGGATTTTTATCTTTGTGTCACCCTATCTATAAGGTTGTATTCTTTCTACCACTGAGTTCATATACCCCCTAGTCCTTAGAGCATTGTCTAGCTAAATATACTAATTATCTCTTTCCATCAAGTTGGCAAAATCTGTTGAAGAGTGAGTGGTGATGGATTTGAATGGCTGAATGCTCGTTATACTTTGTGCTAAAGATTTTATAGATATAGAAGGGTAAAAATTCCTTATTCTAGAGGATAAACTTTGGAATCTATGAATGTAGCTTTTTAACATTTCATCTAGTCCCTGCACTAGGTTACTTAAATCATTAACAATTTTAGGAGTTCGGGTTTGTATAATAAACCTTATGATGAACAAATTGCGGAGCAGCCTAAAATAGTGAATCAATTATGAAGGGAGATCATAGAACCCATCGAAAGCGTCACCTATTAATGTTGCAAAAAATACTCGATAAACAATTTTATCATTGAAGGAATAGATTTGTACCTATGCTAGATATTGGAAAATATGGCATTTAGGGTTGGATTTACCAATGTACCTGACCATTTTGATTTCTTTGAATATACTCAAAATCTTAGCCTCTCGGATCTCCTTGCTGAATGGAGAAACAATGTTGCCATCCAATAATAGCTTTTTTAAGTGTTTGAGACCGAACTTTTTAATCTGATGTAAAATCCATTTCTCATTACGAAAGGCTACGAGATTGTCTATCTCCTCTCCAATATTCTTTGTTAACCTCTTTTTTAGGATGCATATGTATCTTGAATCATCTCTTGGACTATTTATATAATACGTTATACCTAATTCGATAAGCGTGCTAGATAAGAATGTTACCAGCTATTCTATGATCTATATATACATGATTAACATAAATTCTTTTTAATTTAAGAAATACCAAACTTGTTTCTATTTTTTTATAAAATATTTGTAATATTTTCTATAATATTACCTACCCTCCTACAATGAATTTTTTTTTTACTTCTAAAATCACATAATGATCTCCATAACTTTAAACAAACTCCAACACAAGTTTTTCCATCATCTTTAAATAATCAATCAATCTAAATTATCACTAGTTGCATTTAATATTACAAGAATATTTTTGAATCATGATCTTTATAAAATTTACAACCCGATCGCATTAAAACTACAATAACTTTAATTTTAGCCTCATATAATTAATTTCAACTAAAATTTGTCAATGTACATGCCAAAATAACACAAATCCACAAAAATAGCATAAATAACTCTTTGATGTACCTATATCCATCTCCTTGATATAACTCCCATTGTAGCAAATTCACGATGACCATTTCATTTGCCTGGAGCATACAGACCTTCAACCTATGCATGGAAAAAGAACTATGTACTAGGCTAGAAGCTTAGTGGTGACTACCAAATTTATTTCTCCAAAGAGAGAATACACAATAAAAATTTGTATGCACATACATAAACACAACATCATACAAAATTCATTAAAATTTCTAATTCTTAACATATACACACACACTAAGTAATAAGATAACCTTTCACACACTATATTAAATCCTTTAGAATTATACAAATTAGTTTCCTTAAGTTTATGCACTTTTTACGATAATTAGGGGTTTGAAATAACTAATTAATTTGCCATTTAAGTAATATCAAAGAATAAATATTTTAAATTCCTAATAAGTTAAGCATAATTTCGAAATGCTCCAATCACAGGACAAGAATAATTAACCTATAATGAACCATATATCACAATTATAAACATGCAATGAACTTAAAAAATTCCACATATCATACTGTAATAAATTATAAATGATTATCCTATCAAGCCACGCAGGGGGCAACAAAAATCAACCTAATCTTTTTAACACTGCAAATGCAAGACAAATAGGATATAACTATCAACACAACATTGATCAATGTAGCCTCATGAACGTTGCCACGATGGTACTCCTTCCGTTGCAGGGGGCAAGTGATCATACGAGTTAGCTCCAAATCCAAGCACTAAAGTGGGATTGCCTTTAAGGTATAGCCACATAATGGGATTGCCTTCAAGGTATAGCCACAGAATGGGATCGCCTTTAAGCCAAGTTATAGCCACAAAGTGGAATCGCTTTCAAGCCAAGTGCTAGCCATAAAGTGGGATCGCCTTTGAGCTAAGGTATAGCCATATAGTGGAATCGCTTTCAGGTAGGGGTATAACCATAGAAGTGGAATTGCCTTAGAACTAAGGGATGCACCATAAGCTGGCATCGGTCACCAATCAAGCCTTCTTAAGAAGCAATAGGGAGATTGTCTCCTCAGGTAAGTGTCTCTTTCTTTTACTCTGAACTTTGGCTTACCTAGACTTCTGTGTATATTGCCTTCTTAAAGTTAGGGGCAATTATAGACCCCTGAGTCTTGAGGTGGCTTTTATCAGGGTTACTTGATTAGAAAAACTACTCCTTAAAAGACAATGGATTAAGGATAGTAAGCTATTTTTGTGTTGAAACCTTTTTTCAAAAAATGTTTTAAAGTACTTTCATGTTTGATTTGGGCATTCGAGTGGAGCAAAGGGTCAAACAATGAGAAATATCCTTGATTTGTTGATTTAAACGTCAAATTAGACAAGTTCAAGCCTTACACACCCTGTTCATATAGGCTTGTATGCCCATGTACACAAAGAATATCATCATTGTTTGGCTAGATTGCAATTTTTTACCATTTTTAGGTTTGCACAGCCTTGCATAAGGATTATATGATCATGCATCATGAAAATCTTACCTTTTAGGCAAGTGGCCTTAGGCACTTGAGTTACAAGATCATGCAATATTGAGTATATGGCCTACAACCCAAAAGTGGGTGAAATGTTTAGAAGTAAGTCGGCAAGTGGGTTGACTTATGCGCATGCACACCCATGCATGAGCCTATGTATGCTCATGCATTCTTCCTTATATAAGAAATTGGCAGATCACTTTGAAAAGGGTTGGAAAAATTATTTCTAAAAGGCAATGTTGTTATTATAAAGGTTTCCAAAAACTTTCAAGTTCAAAAGGGTGATTTTGGCACTTAGCTCTTTATACTTTTCAAACTATTTTTTATTGTTTCGACATAAGAAAGGTCCACAAGTCTGACATCCAACAATTTAATTAAGTATATTGAAGGTAATATAAAAAGATTTCTTTTTCTTGATCCAGTTTTTTGATCATATAAAACTCATACATTTGTTATTTGGAATATTATAAGTTTTAGTTGTTAATTTTATTTACCATACATTTATCATATATTTACCTTTGCTTAGATTTAAGTTGTGAAACCCTTTTCAAGTGTATTTTTACCATGTGAAAGAAATTATTAAGTTGTTGCTTTTAAATTGCCTTTTACCAATTTTAAAGTTAGTTTTTTTTAGAAAATTTGATTTAAAAATCATTTCTTGTATTTAGTGATCTCTTTTTGCTCTCTTTTGGATCTATTGTCAATAAAGACTTTATTTTAAAAGGAAAAGAAAACTAGCATTCATCGGGCTAGTACGGTCGTGTATCACCTAATGCATTCCCATGCATTATGCGCTATATGGCTCAAAATATATTTTCTTGATTTTTAAAGTAAAAGAGTTAACCGTATGTCACCAAATATGCACTGGTGCATTTTCGACATACATGCCGGATCCTTGTCTTTCTTTTTATTTATTTCATCTAACTTTTTTATATATTCTCTTTTTTTATTATTATTATTATTCCTGCAGATAACTCTTGTAAGTACAGTTGGGAGAGTGCTATAGGTAAGTCCATAATCGTTCCTCTTTATTATAAAAAGGTTTTTTCAACCACAAATGAAAAATGTCACAAAAAATATTTACAATAAAGAATTGGGATGTTTCATTAATTAAATTAGACCAATATCCACATTTTTCCCAGGAAACTCATAATAAATAAAATTAGCTTTTAATAATGTAAATGATTTTTATATAAAATTAAATTAACACAAGACCTTTTCTAGATAAAACTTGGACTAAAAAGTCCCTATCTTTAAACCCTCACAATGAAATGCTTCTTCACAACCTACATGCGAGGACCAAAGTCCTTACAAAAAAATGTTATAATGAACTGCCTAATTTATGGATGTCTTTATTACTTTATTCTATGTCATGATTTATCGCTTTCTTACGTGATTTGGTGCACCTTTAATTTCTATATTTGCTTTGATCTTGTATGAAAAGAAAAGGGATAACACAATTATTTTGAAAGTCATTATGTCACATTTATCAATGGTAAAAATAAGAGCGGAGTTTTGAACCATCCCTGGGTTTTTAGCCTCACAAAGTTGGAACACCCTTTTTTTCTCAATGTTCTATTGGGTGGATACTCCTTACTATCAGCCTTGTGGTGTCCAACAAGATGCCTCCCGGCTATCGATTGTTAGTGATGAGAAAGGAACACATCAACGTGCAGTCTCATACCTCTCAAGGTTTAAGATTTGGCGAGTCAACTTAAGTCCCTTCCATATCACAAAGTTACAAGTTAGTCCAGGTAGGTGAACCTTAACCTGGTTGGACCTTAAAAATGGAGCCAAATTGGTAAATGTTAAAGGTTCACTACCTCGAGGTCGATGATCCCTTGGTTTCGGGGGTGAATTCAAGAATGAAAAGAAGAGTGCGTATCACAGTCTTGCTCTATAATATTAGTTTTTTAGGTATATATTATCTTTGCCATCGAATGTTGATCAACAATATCTTAAAGCTAAAATTAGCTTGTTAAAGATAAGCAAGTTACCAAATAACACAATGCAATAAATAAATAAATTCTAACAGATATAAAGAATAATCTAAAATCCAAAACAAACCCAAAATAATAAACGACATCTCCAAACAAACATAAATCCACAAGTACTAATATGAAATGTATATGGGATAAAAGTAAATATAAATGAAATCATCTTCCCAAAGTAATAAGCTGTTAGGCCTTAGTGTAGGTTGTAGTCGATCAAGGCTTCTAGAGGCGAACGAGAGTGGTGACTGTGAACTAGTGGGCTCAATGTATGTCTCGATGGTGGTTGAGCATATAGGCCTAGCTAAGCAAATCTCACAGGGTCAACATCGATAGGATGGAGAAACTCACTGAGGAAAGCAACTAGGCATCCCATTTCCTATCATATCCTGATCAAATCTACTGCCTGCTCAATAAGGTGACACTGGAATATCCCATCTATACCCATGAGATACCCCCTAAAGTCAACATAAAGCTTCTCTATCCTCTTTTCTATCTCATCACTAGCCTCTCTGACCTTGCCGCTTGCCATATGGAATGTTGTCTCAAGTGCCTAAATGCTCTTCCTAGCTTTCTGCACACTAGTATTAGCCTATTGAATCCCTTTCTCTGACTTGGCTATGTCGACCATTAATTAGCACTGATGAGCTTGAATGTTGTCAAATCTCTTCAGGTAGATCTGATGGTGTTGCCTGTTGTTGGTATATCACCTAGATGTCGGCAGTCTTGGTAGTATATTCCACCTTTATGTACTAAAGACTCTATAATATTACATCCCAGGGAGCCTTAGGTACATTAACTTGTAAGGGAGAAGGCACTAAAGATGATGTTAAACCTAGGTGGCCATAGTCCTTAGAAAGAAGATCATACTAAAAGGTAGGGAATGCCTAGGTACTCTGTCCCTCAGTTGACTCTTGGTGAACCTCACCTATAAAAAGTCAATAAAGTATACCTCATTTTCTCTAAGACTAAGTTTTATAATATCCTTTATCTGCTGGTGCATATCTAGCTCCTACTCTAACTATACTGGCTGAGGCTCGTACTCCTATTCATTGGCCTGATGTAAAACCCTGGACATCTTCTCTAAGGTCATTAGCCTAATCCTGTAAGGGGTAGTATCATCCACCCTAGCTAAGCACATGCCAAATGTTGCCTCATTGTTTGAGTAAATGCCTTCACCTGCCAATAGGCCCATTAAGTGGTCGGCATCCCATCTACTAATAACAACCTAATGATCAAACCCCCTATGACCATCTTATGACTTGGTTGGCATTGTAGTCTCCTTAAGTGCTCTAGTATGGCATGGCTCAGGTTTACCTACCTCTCTATAATCATTCCCTATAAGCTACAAATCTCTACTGCATTAACGGTGCCAACACTACCTATCCTTCCTAAATAAGAACAAGAAAGCACCCTCTAAAGGTATCATAGTAACTATGACCTTAGCATAGTGGGATTTGCCTTCCTCTGATTATAGGCAATACTAGGACATGCAATGGCCTTCCATATATTAGGCATTATAGACCTATCTAGGTAGATTGCATCCTCCCTTGTCAGTAAACCTAAGATCTTGGTAAAACACATGCGAGGATGGCGCTGAATGCGATAGGTAATAACTCCCTCCTTAATGTCTGGCCTCTGCTTGCCCAAGTAACGAAAGGTAGCCAGAAATTGGCATGCCATCTTTACATATGTCCTATAGGCTCTTTAATAAAATACAGTCCAGCTTACCTAAGCCAAAAGCTCATTTGCTTCCCCAAGTAGCCCCAAGTGACTCAACAGCCCTCTAGACATAAATTGACTAGGTAGCATACGAACTCTAGCTAGAGCTTGATATTAGGCTACTTTTTCCTATGTCATCCATATTGGCATATGGGGTCTATAATCTGCAAAAGGAAAATTTATATAATTAAATGCAATGCTTATGGGATAATGCCATTTTAAGTGTCGGTGCTATTTATGTGCAAATTTTGGCAGCATTTCGGCTTAAAAAACTTAAACCCAAACTTGCATAAAATTAATTTGCAAAGGGCCTTATAGCCAAATGACATATAACCAACCTAACCTACCACTAGATGTCTAATAATCATGCAAAGGCTCACAAAGCAATGCATATAAACACTATGTCATCATTTTATTGTCATATTTATTACAATCATGCATATCATGCATGTCACTATCATCATCATCATGATTATTATTATTATTATTATTATTATTATTATTATTATTATTATTGTTGTTGTTGTTGTTGTTGTTGTTGTTGTTATCATTACTACTACTACTACTACTACTACTACTACTACTACTACTACTACTACTACTACTACTACTACAACAACAACAACTACATGCATTTTCTTCTCCATTTTTAGAGACACATTTCTACATAAGCATATATGAGAGATTATGTTATTTATATGCATATTGTAACACCTCCAAATTTTCATTTACCATGCATGACATGTTGTTGAGTGTGAACTGTTACCTTAGGTTGAGTTTCGAAGTGATCAGAGTTGAATAGGATAGAAATTTTGAAAAAAAATGTATCGTTAAACATGTTCGAGCCAGGAAACCTGAGGGTGGACAACCGGTGGGCAATGTGTGTTTAATATAAAATATGAAATTATATGTTAAATGGAGTATAGTGGTACAATTTGAGTAAAAATTGAGGTCAAATAAACCTCCAAAAGGGCAAGAACTATGACTGAATATTTTGAGACTCTAGAGATCTCTGATTGACTCCATATTTAATATACATATCATAAGTAGTGTAATGACACCTAAGAAACTAAAAAATTGCAATTCTGGTAATTCTAAAACTTCAGGTTTCAGAACAGTTACGCAAGCTACCAAAGATAAAAGTATATCAAAAATATGTCAGAATGAGCTAAAATTTTTACCAAATATTATTGTATATATTGTGACACATAAGGAAAAATTTCAGAGCATTTTGACTTTTGGTTCAAAATCTTAGTTTTGAGGTGGAAAATTAAATTCAAGTCATTTAAGGGGATAAAATCGAGAATCTAACCATGCAAAGACATAGAAGTCATTATTAGAAAGTTATGATTAGGTGTGTAACAAAAACTCATGAAATTTCCTTATCTATTTTCGGCCTAAAGAAGAAAAAGAGGAGGAAGGGCAAGCTAGCAAGGGAAAAGGAAAAAAGGTGGGAACAACATAAATACAACCATTTAGAGGTTAGTGGATATAAATTACCTTTAATTTCACCAAATCCCTTGAATTTTCCTTAAATTTTATATAATGTAAATATGTGAAATGGCTTGAATTAGTGAATTAATTTGATATTACTTGGTAATATGTTAGGGTAAATATTTAGAAGCTTAAGCAAATGAAGAAAACAAAAATTAAAGGAATGCAAACTTGGTGGCCGAATTAGGGTACTTATGGTACCTTAGTGTAACTTGGTTAAAAATTGGGTAATTGATGTAATTTTATTAATTTGATGTACTAAAACCATAATAATGTCAATTGGGATGAAAAACAATCAATGGAATGCATTAGGTCATAGTTACCTAATGTAAAATGTTGATGAAACTTGTATTTTTCATGTGTAACTACCATCTACAACCACATAATTACTTAAAATATATATTAAACTATGTATGACATGAATTAGGAATGACAAATAAATTTCAAGTAAGAAATACTATGATGGTCGAATATTGATCTTAAAGAAAATTATGTGATTTGGTTAAATTCTTATGATATTAAGCACTCTTATGATGAATTTGCAACTAATGAGTTTAATTGAATAAGTTTGGAAGCATAATGTAATTAAAATAAATTAATGAGAACAAATAATAATATAGAAAAATAAGAAGAGATAATATTTAATGATGCCCTTAGTGTTCAGTGGGTAATTTCAGTACTTTAGATAGTATGGCTAGCCATAGGAATTTATTTTGCGGGATACCATGAGTTTATGAAATAGTTATCATCGAAAATTATCATGATATATAAGATAGAATAGCCGGCTTATTATATGCATTAGTGCTGGGGTTTTGGTGTCATACCTAAATGTACGATCACTCCAGTACACAGTATTTACGTCCCATTTATCCAGTTCGTGGTTCTCCACTGGTGTCAACTAGGGGCTAAAATGGTAATTTTGCATAAAAACTCGGATAAAAGATTAATTATGATAAATTATATGCCACAATAATAAATATATAAGAAATAAAGTGAAAAATGAGATTAATATGTTAAATAAAGACAAAATCATAATTATGCGATAAAGCAAGGGTAAATTGGTAATTTGAGACAAAAAAAGTGCAAGGAAGTTAAAATAGTTAAATGATGCAAAAAGGATAAAATTGTAATTGGTCAAAAGTTGAGGGACTAAATTGTAAATTTTTCAACCTTGAGGAATTTGAAGGATTAAAATGTAAATTATATATTGAAAATTAAATAAAAGTCAAACAAAGTCAAAATTAAAGTCAAATTGAAGGAAAAAGTCAACTCAGGGACTTAATTGAAAAGTTTTGTAAAGTTTAGTAATTAATTAAAATATAATAAGAAAATTAATTATTATAGTAATTAAAAATAAATAATGGAGTAAAAGAAACAGAATTTGAGTAAATTGAATAAATTGCATATGTTAAGAATAAAATAATAATTTAAGTTTAAATTAATTAATAAAATTAGTTAGTGAAATTTTATGTAATTGTATCCAACACCGAGCGACTATGTTGCTCAGCATGTAGTTTTGTTTTGACTGCGTGCAGGGACAGGTTTAAGGAGGACAATAGTGAAGATGTAATCATGGCATGTACATGGAAAATGTTATCATTTCATTTTGGTTGTGTAATATGATTATGGTTTGTAATTATTATGTAAAGTTAGTTGTAATGGTAAATTATAGATTTGTAAATTAAATACATGCATATTATGTGAGCAGTGGATATATGTGATGAGTGTTGTGTTGCTTGAATGAAGTTAAGGAGTTGGATGGTTAAAATAGGGAGTGAAATTTTGACTTTTACAGGTTTACGAATTTAAGTTTTTAGGGGTTATGCCACCAAAATTTTCACTAAATCAACTTGACATTCAAAGGTCATTAAAAAGAATAAAGAAGTTATTAGGTTTTTATTATAGGAGAGCGTTACACATATACTCATGCACACACTATCATTAGCATACCGTTATTATTTACCATCATTTGTACATAATTACAACTAGATTATTCACATGGACATATTACTCATTTCTCCACACTTTTAAACCCTATTCTACTTTACTATTTTTTATCATTTTATCATTTTTTAATATTGATAACTTCAATTTTAGTGTTCATTTTCAGTATATTCTCTTCTACTTTTATGCCTCATTTTATGTATTCGTGTGTTTTTACTGTTAAAGTTTTCTTTTTATATCATTTAGATCTATTTTAATATTTGTGAAGTTTTTGAGAAGTTAATGGTGTTATTTTGATTTTTATGCAGAGAAAATAGCCAGCACTCGGCTAGGACCAAGTGTGCCAAGCATATCCTCAGAACGCACCGTTTCACCAAGGGAGTCAACTAAGACCAAAGTGTCTCAACCATATCCAATGCAGTATTCGATGATGATTTGATCCAGAATGGTGCACTTGGTTAAGACCAAAGTGTCTCAACCTTGTCCTATGCAATAGTGCTATTTTATCCGTTTATCACTCGGTTGAGACCAAAGTGTCTCAGCCGTGTCCCTCTGGAAACCTATATAAAAGCTATAGTTTTATCTATTTTAAATGAGATCTTTTTAGGGTTTTGTGTTGTTGGTGTTCTCTCAAGTAGCTAGTTCTTTATAGTTGAAGGGTTTTCATACATAGTTTCATAGATTTACTTGTAAAAATTACTTTTTTAGTGTAGTTTTACTTCAAGAACACAAAAGTACTTAGTTTTTAGCATAACTTACACTTCAAGTTATAGTTTTCACTCAAGTTCCAAATTGGAGAAAGAGAAATGAAGCTTCATCAACTTCAAATCTACAACTCCAAATGGGTTTTATATTTTCTTCTTGTATTTTACTTGTTATTTACAATATGAGTAGTTGTTTTGCTATTTGGGGATCTTTGAATCCTTTAACCATGTAAGGATTATGAACTTATTTTCTTAATATATGTTTGGAAGTTTCTTTTCCTTTGTGTTTAGCTTGATGAGAATGTTTTACAAGTATTTATTGCTTTAATCTTATTCAAGTTGATGAATGGAAACTTATTGTATGTTCATATCATGAATGTTCCATTTTACCTCATATAAGTTATAGTTTTGATGGCATTTCTTGAATGGAAGTTGTTAGATTTAGGGTTAGTGTGTGGTAATATCTGAAAAAGGAGGAAAATGAATATGTTTTGGGTTAGTAAGCTCCGAAATGGGATATTAATTCACACCTAGGTTTTAAGACCTGTGCTTATGCTAGTTATTAGGTAAGCTCCAGAATGGGATACCGAGTAGTTAGAATAGTAGGCTTTAGAATGGGATACTAAGGGTTTAGATGGGTTGACCATATCCAAGACATATAAACATTATGTTGAAAATGAACCTTGCATGGGAAGGGAAGGATTAGATTTCCCGAACAACGTTTTAAGTCATTGTTAGTTTCTTCAATAGCATAATTTTTTCTTTTAGTGTTTTGGTAGTTTATACTTTACATTACTTTAATTTTATAGTTAATCGATTTCAACTTTGAACTCTACATAATAATCAACAAATTGGGTAATTCTTTAAGCACATTTCTCTAATCAATCAATTTTGCTTACTCTAATCATTTCCTAGGGTTGGATATCCATGGTCTTAAAAATCCTCACTATATTATTTGTTGATTTGGTACATTTACCGACGTCGCAATAAGTTTTTGGCACCATTGTCTAGGAGTTTTGGCATGGTTAATTGAAAATTTTGATTGGTTATTTTATGGGCTTTTCTTTTATTTACTTTTGTTTGATCATTATTTTCAAGTGACTTTGGTGTATAAATAGATATCGACCACATCAATTAGAAACATTTGATCCTAAAATTAAGAGGACCTTACATCAGAGAATAAGATAAGTTCTGGATGAAGACATGAACAATCAACCAATTCTTGAAGAGCCTCTTATGGATAAAGAAAGAGAAGGGCAACAACAATAGCATGAAAGAAATCATAGTGGTCCAAGACCAAGGACTATCCGTGACTATGCCACTCCAAGATGGAATGAAGAGCATAGAACAATGGTGCTTCCTCAACAACAATATTTCAAGCTAAAACTGGCGACGATCACCATGGTTCAAAGGAATAAATTATCAGGATTGGATATTGAGGACCAGGCACAACATTTAGATATATTCTTAAAAATCAGTGACACAATCCAAATTCAAGGTGTGTCTATGGATGATATAAGATTGAAGCTTTTTCCTTTCACTTTCATAGGGAAAGCAAGAGGTTGGTTATCCATGTTATCGAGCCAATTTATTCATTCATGGGAACAAATGCAGAAGAAATTTCTTATGAGATTCTTTCCACCTACCAAGATGGCGAGCATAAGGAATAGTATCTACAATTTTTAGCCATTAAATGATGAGACCTTCCATTAAGCTTGGGAGATGTTTATAAGGTTATTAAAGAGTTATCCTTATCATGATATTGCAATGCATTAGTTAATGTCTACATTTTATACAGCTTGTAATTGAAATACAAGGTCTTTATTGGATGCCTCTGACCGGTGTCTAGCAAGTGTACTAGATCGGCTAGTAATACAGGAAAATATAGATTAAGACCCCAAATATCGTACCCAAGGGAACATGGATTGCTAAGGATAATATCTATGTATGAATTAAATCAACCTGATATTGTTTTCCAAATGTTTTTTGATTTGAAAGCAAAAATTAAACAAAATAAACAATTAAACAAAATAAAAGGTAAAACATGAATTAAAAACAAAACAATAACTGAAATTCTTTTGCTAAGGAAACTATCCACCTTAACTTTCATTGTAATGACTTAAATTCAAAGAATAATACAAGTGATTATGGAAAAACTAGTAATAAAGCCAGATATCTTTATTCAAGTCTATCATTCTTAGTATTAAACTCATAGACAAATCTAATACTTAGCATGCAAATCTAGTTTTAACTTCCTAAATATTCATTGAAGCCTTTCTCAAGTGATTCAATTCCAATTTATTCTTGATTCTTCCTCTCTTAGTATTAACCAATAAAATTCATACATAATCATCTCATATTTCGGATAATAATCATGCATAAACATTAAAGAGTTAATCCAAGAACATGCAAATCATTAACTATGTCAAAACCAATTTTTAGTTATTTATTCAATAAACCAACAATCAATCTCAACTCAATCAAGGATAAGAATATGCTTAAAACCAAGAAATAATCAACCGATATTGAAATTAAGCTCAAAATAAAGTCATAACAATACAAGTCAAGGATTCAAGTATCCTTTAGCAAACGTTAAAGAAAACTACTCAAAAGACATGGTTAAAACTAAAAACAAAAGCTTGAATAAAAACTTGAAAACTAAGAACGTAAAAGAAAAACTTTAAGAAAAAACAAAGCTAAACTAAGGATCTGATCTCTATATATATTTCTTCTTCTGTGTTTTGGGGCTCTATTTATAGGCAAAAACGTGGTAGATTTCTTCCAAAATTGCAGAATCAGAATAGGAAAGGAAGTCTGCTCAAAACAGGAAGCTCGGGAAATCCTTCGCGCAATTGGAGAATCAAAGCACGTGGCCACGCATCAACTTGTGCCTTCCTACACGTGGTCACGTGTAGATGTTGTCCTTCCTCACACGTGGCCACGTGTGAATTTGGCCTTGAACACACGTGGTCACGTGTACTATTTCTTTCCTTCTTTGATTTTTCACGTGGTCACGTCCTTTTTCTCTTATTCCTTCATTTCTACTTCACATGGCCACGTTACCCTTCACTTTACTCTTACACGTGGTCACGTGTAAATTCCTTCAATATCTTCACGTGGCCACGGCTCCATCCTCTGAACTAAGAGCTAGTTTTCTCGCTTAAACTTCCAATATTTACACTTTTGGCCCAAAACTTTGCACTTTTCACATTTTAAGCCCTTTTTCATCATTTTAGCCCTGAAAATCATGCAAAACACAGAATTAACTCTAAAAACACAAAACTAACAAATTAAACTCAAATTAAACCTAATTAACACAAAATTAACTCAATCAAACACATAAAAACATACTAAAAACATCATATAATTCACCATTATCAAATACCCCACACTTAGACTTTGCTCGCCCTCGAGCAAATTAAGACAAACCAACTTCTCAAAATAATCAAACTTAAATAAAGAATCATTCATTTCAAAACCAAGTTAACAATTAACAAGAGCACTTAATAAAACTTTCAACTAGAATAAATTCAATCTAGACAATATAAGTTAGTTTCCTTGTGTGTGTGTGCAAGACCAAAACAATTGAAGTATTTTCAAAATCCAAAACACCAATGCAAATTCATAGTCAAGGTTAGAATGAATGTACACATAAGTATACTCAAGGTTTTGCACTTGAAACTCTAGAAACACCATAGGCCTCTCCTTTAGCACCGGAACCCGAAGGTCATCTCTGCTAAACAACTCAACAACAAACTTAAAATCACATAGGTCTTTTAAAGGTTGTAATAGGGCTTAGGTATTGGTTATCAAAGAATGGATAAAAGATCAATAATAAGAATAGCCACTCTAAGATAAAATAGACTAATAATTCACAAATATCATCCCATTAACTTAATCAATACAGAATTTAGCCAAAATTTCCCAACCTTTCATAATTCAAAGCTCTTTTATGAACAAGAAATAATAATTGAAACTCTTTTTCATTCACAATTCATACCCTTTTTGAAGAAGTCATAACCATTTTTTCTTGTAACTACCCCACACTTAAGATTTTGCCATACATGCTAGCTTTATTTGTAAATTTCTTTCTTTTTCTTTCACTTTTTTCTCTTTTTTTCTTTTTTTCTTTTCTTTTTTCTTTTTTTTTTCTCTTCACTAGCTTTGATGTTGGCAATACAATAATAACATGGGTAATCACAAAATCAAAATTCACTATTCACATGACTTCATCAATAGCTCTTAACAATAAAATCAACAACATCTTATCACACCCATCAAAATACCCAATTCTTATTAATCCATCCAATCCTAGAGTGGCCAATTCTAGAAGGGAAGCTAAAAGCTTTTTAGGCTATATGGTGAAATAAATGAGTGTAACAAGAAAAATAAATATGGCACACATTAAGCATACCTCATTAGGCTCAAAATTGGCTAACAAAGGATAAATATGCATATAAGGTAGGAAAATAAGTTAAGATATGGCTTAACAAGAAAAACATTGCCTAGATCACTTTCCAAATTATTTTGAGTTGCTTTTATGCTTTGAAGGGTGATGAGGAAGGTTCTAGTGTTCTAAAATTCATCACTTAACTATTTCAATGCATTGTTTTTCTTTAAAGTATAAAAACTGATCTTAAGTGCTCAAAAATGTAGAAACTAACAAATATAAGTCAATTTGAATATGAAACTAGCTAAAAATTCATTAAACAACATGCTTGTTCTAATGCTAAACAAGAATTTTAAACATTGCACATTCTAAATTCAAGTTCAAAGTGTTAAAGTTTTGAGAATAACTAGGGCGAACTAAGCTAAATGTACAATATATGATAAATGAATTAACCAAACTAAAATGCAAATTAAAAACTAAACATGCAAACTAAACAAAAAAACAAACTAAACAACTAAACCAACTAAAACAACATAATTCATGAGTAAGAAACTGAGTAAGGTAAGAAAAACTCCCTTAAATTGGTCTTCAATTTCAGCTCAACTGAGCTCTATCCCCCTCTTTAAAATCTTGCTGTCCTCAGCAAAGTATGAAAATGTCAGCACATTTTATCACTTTTGAAAAACAAGTTAGTGACCAAAAATGTAAGCTCACCATACTTAGAACCATAATCAAGTCAAAAAGAAGGCAAGAGGTCAATGGAATTAAGTTAAGGTGTGTGCTCGAAATGTAACATGCTTCATCATAAAAGTCTCAACTAGCCATGCCATACATCATAAAGTTATTAACGAAAATCAAGTCATCCATAATATGCTCAACTAAATGTATATATAAACATTGATGTATCAAAATTGCAGATAATAACTTGAATAAAATTTAAGGCGCTAGGATTAGATAACACGGCGGTCCGCTAGCCGGTTAGCGGGCGGGGTTTAAGGGGCAGCGTCCCTCGAAGCTTTGAAGCAACGAGGAACTCATGAAAAATTTTCTGCACAAAAACTTTTTTTTGAATCTCTGCAACAAATCAAATTTTGAGCAATCATATAAGCACTTGGTTATTCAATATCAATGCAAATAATAAACACAAGTAAAGTGCAATAATGAACAAATGATAGTGTGCTTTACCTTAATTAATGAGGATAGAAATAATGAGAAAATGAAGTTCAACTTTGAGGTGTGTGCGTGAGTGAGTATGTGAGTGTGAATGAGTGAGGATGTCTGTGCTTTTGGTTGTGTGTGGCCACGTGAGAGGCAAGGGAAAAGATTCACGTGGGCACGTGTGTTTGTGTGAATAGTATATGCATGGCCACGTGAACACTTAGATGGGTGTAGCCTTACCTACACGTGGGCACGTATGGAGGCATTTGAGAGGGAGGACGTGGGCATGGGAGGGAGCAAAAGAAAATGAAGATGGAGCAAAATAAAAGATCGTGAAATGAGGATATAGGCAGGAAAAGAGGGCGTGACCACGTGAGGTTCAATGAAGAACTACACGTGGTCACGTGTACAATTCTTCTTGGATAGGGTGTGGCCACGTGTGGTCTTTGTACAAGAATCCACGTGGTCACGTGAATTTGACATGGAATGGCAGAGTTCTTAGGCGTGGCCACGTGAGGTTCAATGAAGAACTACACGTGGTCACGTGTAGTTATATGGACTCTTTACTTCTTCGACCCGTGGCCATGTTGATTCTCATAGAGAGACCACACGCTGTCACGCCTAAATGAAATGCAATCTTACCTCTTCAACCCGTTACCGCGTATGTGTTTGTTTTTGAATCATATGCATGAATTTGTTCCAACATGTCTTCTTAAAACTTGATTTTTATACTCTCTTCATGAATCAAACACACAGCATTGACTGGCTTGATTCCTGCACGTGAAAACACCAAGTTAATTTTTTTTTATCTTAATTCATCTTTTTTCAATCAATCACATTAACAATATAAACCAATTGTTTGAACCATATAAATCAATTACAGCTCATACTCATTTCCTTCTTTTCAAGCTATAATCGAATTATGCCAACAATATGCACATTTATCAATTAATTAAATTCCAATTATAGTCCCTTCTTAACTCATCATATGCCAAATTCATGAAGCTTAAAATCAAACTCATATCTAACCAACTCATAAATCTTCGACAAGTTCAATTTCACTTACCTAAAAAATCATATTAGCTCTTTAATTCCTTTAAAAGCTCTTACTAATCCAAATTTAATTATAAAGCATAAGAATCATTAGAAGTAGCTTTTTGTTCAAACCCATATCATAAACTCATGAATTAAAAGACACCAACAAATAACAAACCTGCATTACACCTTAAAAGATAAAAACAATAGCAGAACAAAAAACATGCAAAACATAAAAAATGAAAATTTAAAGAGAATAGTTAAAGAAGAAGTTCTGGTTTATTGAGTCCCAGCTCGACTCTTGTTACTCTCGGGAGGTCGAGCTTGTGATCCAAACATAGGTCTCTCCGGACTTTGCTCCTCATTTTCTCCCATTAGTAGAAGAAACTTGTCATAGTTTATCAAAGCTGGAAACTCCATATCTTCAATAAAATATGACTCATCCTTTGGCTCATTTATGACGAACTCTACCGGCTCTTCTAGCCTAAATAAATCCTTCAAGCGAACTGAATTCGGTATCTCCACTTGAGAATCCTTTCCTTCTTGCTCCTTTGGTGAAAAATTCTCTACAAAAGATCCTACACCTTCTAAATAAACATACGACTTATCCTCAAATATGAATTGATCCTCTTGTTCCTTATCCTCCATAAATGAATGATTTTGTTCCTTTTCCTTACCATCATCACCTTGTGTGCTCAAAAGTTCTAGCTTAGATTCCAACTTTTCAATTCCATGCTCTTTATCCCTTAATAAATGTTCTTGACTTTTAATTGTCTCCTCTTGAGCCCTTATTTTCTCTTCTTGAATTCTAAACTTTTCCCCTTGAGGCTTTAATGTAGCCTCCAACTCTCCTTTTTCAGCATAATATTCCCTTTCCTTTCTTATAAGCAAGTCACAAACATTTTCGGTTTCGGAGAGAATAGCTTCTTGTGTGGCCTTCCATCTTTCTTTTTCTGCCCTAAGTTGCTCGTCCTTACATATAAGCTGGTTTTGAAGACGTTGATTCTCGGAGATATAGGCCTCTTTTGAGTATTGTAGTTCTTGATTCTCTCTTTTCAATTCTTCCATTTGTGCTCTCAAAGTCCAAAGAGAATAAGAATCTTCAGCCATGGGTGGTGATGAATAAGGATTTTGTGATTGTGCACGCAATCGTTCTATTTCCTCTCTTTCTCTTAGTAGATCATTCATTCGTTGTTTCAACAGATACAATTCATAATCTTGGACCTCATCTTGCATCATCTTGAAAGATGTTTAGAATTGTTCCTGCAAAGAACAATCACCAAATTAAAAACAAAATAAAAATAAAAATCTCAGACTAACTCAACCAAAGATATTAAACAAACAACACCGCTGTTCCCCGGCAACGGCGCCAAAAACTTGACCGGTGTCTAGCAAGTGTACTAGATCGGCTAGTAATACAGGAAAATATAGATTAAGACCCCAAATATCGTACCCAAGGGAACATGGATTGCTAAGGATAATATCTATGTATGAATTAAATCAACCTGATATTGTTTCCCAAATGTTTTTTGATTTGAAAGCAAAAATTAAACAAAATAAACAATTAAACAAAATAAAAGGTAAAACATGAATTAAAAACAAAACAATAACTGAAATTCTTTTGCTAAGGAAACTATCCACCTTAACTTTCATTGTAATGACTTAAATTCAAAGAATAATACAAGTGATTATGGAAAAACTAGTAATAAAGCCAGATATCTTTATTCAAGTCTATCATTCTTAGTATTAAACTCATAGACAAATTAATACTTAGCATGCAAATCTAGTTTTAACTTCCTAAATATTCATTGAAGCCTTTCTCAAGTGATTCAATTCCAATTCATTCTTGATTCTTCCTCTCTTAGTATTAACCAATAAAATTCATACATAATCATCTCATATTTCGGATAATAATCATGCATAAACATTAAAGAGTTAATCCAAGAACATGCAAATCATTAACTATGTCAAAACCAATTTTTAGTTATTTATTCAATAAACCAACAATCAATCTCAACTCAATCAAGGATAAGAATATGCTTAAAACCAAGAAATAATCAACCGATATTGAAATTAAGCTCAAAATAAAGTCATAACAATACAAGTCAAGGATTCAAGTATCCTTTAGCAAACGTTAAAGAAAACTACTCAAAAGACATGGTTAAAACTAAAAACAAAAGCTTGAATAAAAACTTGAAAACTAAGAACGTAAAAGAAAAACTTTAAGAAAAAAAAAGCTAAACTAAGGATCTGATCTCTATATATATTTCTTCTTCTGTGTTTTGGGGCTCTATTTATAGGCAAAAACGTGGTAGATTTCTTCCAAAATTGCAGAATCAGAATAGGAAAGGAAGTCTGCTCAAAACAGGAAGCTCGGGAAATCCTTCGCGCAATTGGAGAATCAAAGCACGTGGCCACGCATCAACTTGTGCCTTCCTACACGTGGTCACGTGTAGATGTTGTCCTTCCTCACACGTGGCCACGTGTGAATTTGGCCTTGAACACACGTGGTCACGTGTACTATTTTTTTCCTTCTTTGATTTTTCACGTGGTCACGTCCTTTTTCTCTTATTCCTTCATTTCTACTTCACATGGCCACGTTACCCTTCACTTTACTCTTACACGTGGTCACGTGTAAATTCCTTCAATATCTTCACGTGGCCACGGCTCCATCCTCTGAACTAAGAGCTAGTTTTCTCGCTTAAACTTCCAATATTTACACTTTTGGCCCAAAACTTTGCACTTTTCACATTTTAAGCCCTTTTTCATCATTTTAGCCCTGAAAATCATGCAAAACACAGAATTAACTCTAAAAACACAAAACTAACAAATTAAACTCAAATTAAACCTAATTAACACAAAATTAACTCAATCAAACACATAAAAACATACTAAAAACATCATATAATTCACCATTATCAGCCTCCTCAGAGGGAAGCTTCATAAACAAGATTTTAGAAGAAAACTATTTGCTCCTTAATGAAATAGCAATGAATGAGGCTCAATGGTCTAGTACAAGAGCACTAGTAAGGAGACCACGAGTTCATTCCATGGATGAAGTGGCATTACTCAAGGCTCAATTAGAGCTACTAAATAAGGAGTTAAATGGGCTAAAGGTGCATAATGTATCATCAATTAGCAAAGAAGGAAATGTTTTTGAGGGAGGAATTTTGGGTAACAAGGCAAGAACAATGGAACCATACACCCAAGGGATGGGAGAAGTGAATGCCTTTAATGAATATATGAGGAATGATCCATTTAGCAATCATTACAATCCCAGATGGAGGAATCACCTAAACTTCTCATAGAAAGAGGGAACCCAAGCCCTAACCTCAAACACTAACCCAGAGCCCTATTTAATCCATCTTCCCACAACCAAGATAATCAAAATCACAATTACCATCAACAACACCAACCCACACCATCAACCACTCATTATCAACCCCCTCAAGTCCATCAAGCACCATATCTTCCACCTCATAGACAATCCCCACCACAAGAAAAGAAGCCAAACCTTAAGGAATTGTTTGGTGGTTTGATGACAACTCAAAATCGATTCATAACCAGCCATAATCAATTTATGACAAGCCCAGATGCAAGGTGGAAAGCTCAAGAGCAATGGAATAAGAACCAAGATACGGCAATGTGGAATTTGGAAAATCAAGTAGGATAAATAGCAAATGTTATTTCAATATTGCCATTAGGTACATTTCCTTTAATTGTTGATTGAAACCCTAAGGAAGAAGCAAAGCCATCTCATTAAGGAGTGGTAAACAAGTCTAAAGAGTCGAACAAGGTAATCAACCATCACCTTCTTCTAAAGAGGTGGAACCAACAATGGAGGTATGTGACTCTAACTCTAAGAATGTGAATGAGGTTCCAAAGCAAAAAGAGAAGGGTAAGAACATCATAATTTTGAGCAATTACTGAAATTTTTTAACATGTTCAAGGAACTATATGTTAATTTGCCATTTGTTGAGGCTTTACTTCATATGCCAAAATATGGCAAGTTCATAAAAGTCCTTTGCTATAACAAAAATAAGCTAGAAAGGGTAGGTACAATCCAACTATTTGAAAATTGTAGTGCTATCATTTCAAATAAAATTCATGCTAAGCTAAAAGATCCGGGTAGTTTTACATTTCCTTGTAAGTTAAGAGGGAATTTTATAGGTAATGCACTAAGTGATTTAGGACCAAGTATAAATTTTATTCCATATTTGATATACAAGAAATTAAAGTTAAGAGATATCATAGAGACAAGGATGACACTTCAACTAGCGAATCGCTCGATCAAGCATCCTAAAGGAATCATAGAGGATTTGCTAGTTAAAATAGGCAACTCTATTTTTCTGAATCGATTTTGAGGTAATGGATATGGATGAAGATAATAAGGTCCCATTGATTATGGGGAGGCCATTCTTAAATTTGGAAAGAGCGCTTATAGATGTGTAAGGACGAATCATAACTCTAAGATTCAATGATAAAGAATGGTTTTTGATGTAAACAAAATGATGAAGCACCCATCGTGTGAATTTGAAGAGTCATTGTGCTTCGTGGATGTAATAGAGGATTGTAGAGAATAATTGCAAGAGAAAATTTTTCTTGATAACCTATTGAGGAATTGTTTGGTGAATGAGATTAAAGAAAGAGACTCGACTCATGTTGAAAAAGAAGCTGTGAAAGAGCTGGAAAAAGATCATGAGGAGGGAAATTCTAATAAAGAAGGGATTGAAATGAAAGAGGAAAACTCAAAAATTGAACTCAAACCCCTTCCCCCTCGTTTGATATATGTGTTTTTGGAAATTGAAACCAAACAAATAATTATATCTTCTATTTTGATAGGAATTGAAGAGGAAATGCTGATCGAGGTATTGAAAAGGCATAAGAAAGCAATCAGATGAGAGACATCGAACCTAAAAAGGATCAATCTGAGCTATTGCACCCACCGAATCCTAATAGAGGAAGAGTGTAAACCAATGGTGCAACCTCAGTATAGACTAAATCCTACAACATTAGAGGTAGTTAACAAGAAAGTTTTAAAGTTGCTCGATACAGGTATAACCTTTCCTATCTCGGATAGTAGTTGGGTAAGTCTGGTTCAGTATGTGCCAGAGAAAAGAGGGATGAAAATGATTAGAAATGAACTTAATGAGCTCATTATGACTCGTACGGTGATGAACTTGAGAGTATGTATCAAGAAAAAATAACTTTCAACTGTCCCTACAGTACCTTTGTTTATAGTAGAATGCCCTTTGGATTGTGCAATGCACCAGCTACATTTTGTTAGTGTAAGCCCTAGCCCCAATACATTGTAATAAAACACTTTGGTTAATAAATGAGGCATTTTTTTATCTATTGTATTCCTGTGCATATCAATTGATAGAACTATCCAAGAATGTTGTTTCAGTTTAAGTTATCATGTGTGAGGCACATGGTTGTAAGACATTGAAACAAATGAGACTTCATTTTAAATATCCCTAGTCAGACATTGTTATGGGAATAACAAATGAATTAAGACTAGTATGCTCTCTCTGATAAGTTGAGTTCTATCTTACGGATCATAAGGACAAGAGTGTCAATCAGAGATCATAGATACATGTTAAAGAATATAGTATATGGATTCGATCCACTCATGAGAACACTATATGGTACAAGTCATAAGTGTTTCTCATATGCAAGTTTTGTATCGGAGTTCTTAGACCTAAAATCTCTATGAAACTCTTTATGAATTAATGTGTGCTTTGACATACACCTAACGTGCTCGTAACAGAGTTACAAGTACGGGTATGCTTGGGTATGCATTGCTTCATGTTAGAGAGCATGAGAGAAGTGAAGGGATTGCCCCTCTCTATAAGAGAGAAAATATCATTGGCCACTTGATCAGTGAACTGAGAAGTGCATGGCCATACCGAGATGAAATCATGAGTAATCATTATTTATCTGAGAATTCAGTGTCACTGGAATATCAAGAAAGGAATTAATATATATAAGGATGACTAGTTCCATGTCTTTTACTAATTATGATATTTATGGGTAAGGGACTATGCAAAATTGCATTAGGTCACTAAATGCCATATGCATTTTCATTTAATTTGGAATGCTATAATATCTTGCTAGAGAATATATATAGCCTTTGAATTAATTCATTGCCAACATTAAATGGACCTATAGGATCACACATAAAGCATTGGGCTTAAAATATTTAAATAAAGTATTGGACATTAATTTGGGCTTTTAATTAAAGTCAAATTAATGTATGTAATGGGCATTATAAATTCTATTGGACCTTGGCCTATGAGAGAGAGAAATTCAGCCCACATGGTTTAATTTCAATTAATTAATTATCTTGTATTAATTAAGTTAATTGAGTATTAAAGCCTAAAAGAATTTAAATTAAATTAAATCATTTAAAAATTAAGTGAAGTGGCCAAAATTCCAAGATAAAAACCAAGGAATTTCAGAACATGCTTATTATTTATATTAAGTGATTTTATTTAATTAAATGTCTTGTGTTTTATTTTAAATTTGAATTTTAAATTCAAAGGAGTTTAAATTAATATATATTACTTTTTTTTAGGAAGTGATTGAAGTTGAATTAATTATCTTGAGATGGTAAAATTCAGATCAAACACTTGCCAAAAGATAAGGATATATATATGAAAAGAAATAAAACCCTAGAGAGATAACTAGATTTATGCATGAAACCCTCATTCCCTAGGTTTGGCCTGAATTCTTCTCACTCTCTCACAAAATTCTTTTGGCCAATTTTCAAAAGGAGAAAGGATTGTTCCTCATTCTCTTGTGTTCTTGGGTAGTAATAGCAACCTAAGAGAAGTATAAAATCAAATTTTGTAGCTTCAAACCATAGCCATTACACAATACCTTAAAAGAGAGCTAGCAATCTCGATTTTAAGCCGTCGGTGCAATTGTGTGTGTGAGAATAGAGGGAGTGGCCTAAAAGGCTATTCCTTGGCATTGGTGATCAAGATCTAAGATGGATAAATTTATCTTAGTTGCTGGTCATCACCAAATTCAAGATTTAAAAGGCATCAAAAGTTGTAAGTTTTAAAAACCCTAAAATTGCATGTTTTCGATTTTTGTCATGGAATTGTATGGCATGTATGATTGTTTGTATCGTTTTTCCGCTTCACGATTACCATGAACACATCATGTCATATTCCATCAGTGGTATCAGAGCCTAATCATGCTTATTTTAGTGCTTTAGATGCACGAAAAAATTAATTAAAAATCGTTATTTTGAAAACATGCAATGCTGAAATTTTCTGTTTTGAGTTTTTTTGCATTGTTTTGGTGTAAAAACGATTTTAATTGATTAGATATGTATTATAATTAATATGACATGTTAATATACTGTCCTAATATGTTCTAGGAGCTGTTAATGGTCAGATTTAGTTGATAATACCTGATGGTACATGTTAATATTAAAACTAAGTGCTTTTTGGCATGTTAATTGTTAGTTTAACAACTAGTTTTAAATATTAAATGTAAAAACGTTTTTGGCATGTTTGTAAGTGATTTTTAAAGATTAAATATCAGGTCTGGACATATTTTAAATTTGGTTTTAATTCTGGTTCATGACAATTTAATTGATTAATTTTAAAATCACTTAAAACTATGACTAGTTTGTGTTTGTTACATGTTTAATCAACATTGTTTGTTTTGTTTTGTTTTGATTAAAATGGTAAAAACACATTTAGATCAGATTGGTACAGAATATTAAATCAATATTTATGACCTTATTTAAATTATTAAATGACTCATAAAATTGATTTAAGTATTTGTGCATTTTGTGGCATCACATAAGCATTAAACAACTAGTTTTGTTGTTTGTTTGTTTTTATATGCATGCCGTGTATCATATATATGTTCTTCATGATTTTGTGTTTTAATTCATGTTGGTACATATTATATGTATTTTTAATGTTTATGGGCTGTATGACATACAATTAAAAATGGCAAAATTGGAAATTATACTATAGTTGATTTATGGCACAAATCTAACTAGTTAGTGTTTTGGGCTTTTAAGAGAACTTATTCAATAAGAGGATTTAGTCCATTGGGCTTCGGCCCAAGCCCATCATGGGGTCATCTCTTAAAGGTTCAAGTACACAATTTTCATTAATGGGCTTGGCTAAATTAATTAAAATTGGACTTTGTTTGATCCATGAATGTTATGTAGATTTGTTTGCTTGTTTGGTGTGATGAATGGATATGCATGGTGCATTCATGGGCCCTGGGTTTTGTAATTAAATATGGCCTGTGAGCCATTATGCTTTATTGTAAAAGTTTCATTTATTTCTTAGAATAGAATATATTTAAAGACTTTATAAATCAAGACGAAGCCCACTGGAGTGGAGAAGCCCAACTCTAAGATTCTTATGTAATAGAATAAAATCTTAGTTGTAGGTTTTTGGGCCCATGTTTGTCACGCTTTACTTTATGTAATTATTTATATATGCATGCTATGAATGAATGACAAAGCGTATGCCATGTAAGCTGTAATAAAATGAATCCCTAAAAATAGTAAGTCACAAAGTTGCCTTCCTAATTCGAAACACGTCAAGGCATCGATCATCGATCACGTAGACTAGGAGTCCTAGATGCGCCCGATTATCTTTGTGAGGCATGGGTTATGAATGTAGGTTGGACTTAACATGGAAAGGAATGCCCGGACCTAGGCAACTAATAAATGGGTTTGTGCTATAATATCGTAAGATGTTAGCCCATTTGATCCAAGAGTCATGTACGAGACATGATTGGAGTTTTCCTACCTAAGTAACTTAACTTGTTAGGTGTACAAGCTCAGCTTGACTAATAAGTTGTTGTGAAAAGTGGATCTTGGCCCACATTAAATCACTAACGCGAATTATTTAAAGGGATATTAATTCGGTTTGTGGGATTATAAATAAGACCTCATTTAATCTTGCTAAATTTTATTGTAGATTGAAAATGGCATCTTCAAACAACAATTTCTCATTGCGATCGGTCCTTGAAAAGGACAAATTAAATGGCACCAATTTCATAGACTGATCTCTAAACTTAAGAATAGTTCTTAAGCAAGAGAAAACGTCGTATGTTTTGAATGCACCCTTGCCTGAAGAACCTGCTAGGAACGCCTCTGCGGTTCAAAAGGAAACTTTTGAGACCAAGAAGAGCGACTCCAATGATGTGACCTGTCTGATGCTGGCCACTATGGTGCCTGACTTGCAAAAGCAATTTATAGACCAAGAGGCTTATGCGATCATGGTGCACCTCAAGGAGATGTTCCAAGAGCAAGCTCGTCACGAGAGGTTCGTGACAACAAAGGCCTTGATTTCTTGTAAGATGGCTGTGGGTACTCCTGTTAGTACCCATGTACTCAAAATGAAAGGGTATCTTGATACTCTTGAGAAGCTTGAGGTACAAGTGCCAAAGGAATTGGCCACTGACTTGGTCTTAGGATTATTGACTGATGATTATGATCCATTTGGGATGAATTATAACATGTATACAATGAACAAGTCAGTCACTGAGCTTCATGGAATGCTTAAGAATGCTGAAGAGAACATTCGAAAGACCAATCCCATATTGATGGTTCAAGGGGGCATTAAAAAGGGACCCACCAAGGGAAAGGGAAAGAGAAAGGCAAAACCTAAGAATGACATGGCTCGATTCAACTCAAGTGGGAGTGCACCTCAGGCCCAATCCAAGCCCGTGGCGCAGAAGCTCAAAGAGAGTGAGAGCACTTGCTTCCATTGCAACAAGATAGGGCATTGAAGGAAGAATTGCGCTCTCTTCAAGGAAGAACAAAAAAAGAATGGAGCCAAGGCATCCAGTTCTAGTATTTTTTGTTGTTGAGATTAACCGTTCTTTTTCTACCACTTGGGTATTGGATACCGGTTGTGGTTCTCACATTTGTTCAAATGTGCAGGGGCTAAGAAATAAACGGTGACTTGGGAAGAATGAAGTGGACCTCCGTGTGGGGAATGGAGCACTAGTTGCTGCCATAGAGATAGGCAACTATCAACTCACTTTACCTTCCAGACTTTGTTTAGTTTTAAAAAAATGTTATTATGTGCCTGCTATGAGTAGAAACATTATTTCAGTTTCATGTTTGGATTTGGATGAATTTGATTTTGTTATTAAAAATGGCAATGCTCATATTCGTCACCAAGGCATTTCTTATGGCAATGCCATGTTGCAAAATGGCCTTTATATCCTTGATTTACAAAATAAAGAGTCCATATACAACATTAATACAAAGAGGATTAAATCAAACGAATTAAACCCTACTTACTTCTGGCATTGTCATTTAGGACATGCAAACGAAAAATGCATTTCAAGACTCCACAAAACTGGAGTGCTTGGGTCATTCGACTTAGAGTCTTATGATACATGCGAGCCATGTTTGCATGAAAAAATGACAAAGAGTCCTTTTAACAAGAAAGGTGAAAGGACAATGGCTTATTGGAACTAATACATTCCGATGTATGTGGACCATTAAATACACAAGCTAGAGGTGATTTTAGCTACTTCGTGATGTTCACAGATGATTTCAGTAGATATGGCTATGTCTATCTAATGAAGTACAAATCTAAAACTTTTGAGAAATTCAAAGAGTTTAAGAACGAAGTGGAAAAACAACTTGGCAAAAGTATAAAAGCCATTCGATCAGATTGAGGTGGCGAATACTTAAGCCAAGAATTTGACAGTCATCTAAAAGAGTGTGGTATTATTTCACAGCTCACTCCTCCCTAAATGCCACAATGGAATGGTATGTCCAAAAGGAGAAATTGAACTCTGTTGGACATGGTTCGATCTATGATGAGTCAAGCTAATCTTCCTATATCTTTTTGGGGTTATGCATTAGAAACTGCTGCATTTCTACTAAATCATACTCCAACTAAAACAGTTGAGAAGACACCATACGAGGTATGGACTGGGAATGAACCCAATATGTCATTTCTTAGGATTTGGGGCTGTTAAGCACATGTTAAGAAATTAACATATGATAAACTAGAGTCCAAATCCACTGTCTTCTTGTTTGTGGGTTATCCCAAAGAAATAAAGGGATACTACTTTTACTCACAAGCCGAGAACAAAGTATTTGTTGCTCGCAAGGCTGTTTTCTTGGAAAAAGAGTTCCTTCTCAAGAAAGATAGTGGGAGTAAAGTAAAACTTAGAGAAATTCAAGTGCCACAAGCTCCTATAGAGGATGAGTTGGAAGTGGGATCAAGTTCACAACCAGTTGTGGAATAAGAACCCATTACACAAGTACCTAGAAGGTCCGGTAGGATACATCAGGAGATTAAGAGATATGGATTTCTAATCACTGACAGTGACACTATTGAGTTAGTAGATCGTGAGGATCCTACTACCTACCGAGAAGCTATTGAAAGCTCAGACTCAGAAAATTGGCTTGAAGCCATGAAATCCTAGATACAATCAATGTACGATAACCAGGTTTGGACCTTGGTTGATCCACCGGAAGGTACGAAGGTAATTGAGTGCAAGTGGCTATTCAAACTCAAAGCTGATAAGACCTACAAAGGTAGACTAGTAGCAAAAGGTTTTCGACAAACTCATGGTGTAGACTATGACGAGACCTTTTTGCCTGTAGTCATGCTCAAGTCCATTAGGATCTTGCTTGCCATAGCTGCATATCATGATTATGAGATATGGCAAATAGATGTCAAAACTGCTTTCCTCAATGGAAATTTACTTGAGGATGTGTATATGATACAGCCTGAAGGTTTTGTCAATCCCAAGCATCATCAGAAGGTTTACAAGCTTCAAAAATCCATTTATGGATTAAAAAAAGCATCCCGAAGTTGGAATCTTCATTTTGATGAGGCAGTCAAAGAATTTGACTACATCAAGAATGAAGATGAGCCTTATGTGTACAAGAAGGTTAGTGGGAGCATAGTAGTATTTTTGGTCCGATATGTGGACGACATCCTTCTCATTGGTAATGACATTCCAACATTGCAAAAGGTTAAGCAATGGTTGGGAAAATGTTTCTCAATGAAAGACTTAGGCGAAGCCGAGACAATACTTGGTATTCGAATCTATAGAGATAGATCGAATCGGCTTTTGGGACTAAGTCAAGAAAAGTACATAGACAAAGTACTAAAGCATTTTAGTATGGGAGACTCAAAGAAAGGGTACATACCTTTGGCTTTGGGAGTTCCTTTGACTAAAGAACAGTGCCCTAAAACTGAAGAGGAAAGGGACAACATTAGTAGGATCCCATATGCATCTGCTATTGGATCTATCATGTATGCTATGTTATGTACTAGGTTAGATGTTGCTCATGCACTGAGTATAACCAGTAGGTTTCAGCAAGACCCTGGTGAAAAGCACTGGTCTGCTGTAAAAGGGATTCTGAAGTACCTGCGAAGGACTAAGAATCACTTCTTGGTGTATGGTGGTCAAGAAGAGCTCGTCATACAAGGTTATGCCGATGCTGCTTTTCAGACCAGCACTCAAGATTTTAGATCGCAATCTGGGTTTGTTTTTGTTTTGAATGGTAGTGCTGTCAGTTGGAGAATCTCGAAGCAAGAGACCGTTGCCGACTCAACTACAGAATCTGAGTATATTGCAGCGAGTGAGGCTGCAAAAGAGGCTGTTTGGATTAAAAATTTCATTTCTAGATTAGGAGTAGTCTCAAGCATCCTAGATCCAATAAAAATTTTCTGTGACAACAACGGGGCCATCGCACAGGCCAAGGAGCCCCGGTCACACCAGAAATCCAAACACATACTCAGGAGGTACCACCTGATCAGAGAAATCATTGATCGTGGGGATGTCAAGGTTAGCAAGATAGCAAGTGAAGACAATGTAGCAGATCCTTTGACAAAACAGTTGCATCCAAATCTGCACGAATCTCATTTGAGAGCATTCGGTCTTAGGGCTATGCCCAATTGGGACTAGTGCTAGTGGGAGACTGTTAGTGTAAGCCCTAGCCCTAATACATTGTAATAAAATACTTTGGTTAATAAATGAGGCATTTTTTTATCTATTGTATTCCTGTGCATATCAATTGATAGAACTATCCAAGAATGTTGTTTCAGTTTAAGTTATCATGTGTGAGGCACATGGTTGTAAGACCTTGAAACAAATGAGAATTCATTCTAAATATCCCTAGTCAGACATTGTTATGGGAATAACAAATGAATTAAGACTAGTATGCTCTCTCTGATAAGTTGAGTTCTGTCTTACTGATCATAAGGACAAGAGTGTTAATCAGAGATCATAGATACATGTAACACCCTTACTGAACAGTTTAACTGAAACAAGTGATAAGACGGAAAAAATTTTTTTTCCCAAGGACCATTTGTCGATTTATGCGTGTCATCCTTACGCAGGGGCCATGCTAATCTTTTCTGTATCGTTCCAATTTTATCGGATGTCCCCGAATAAGTTAATTAAATTATGTGTTAAAGGTTTATCTTTGATATCATTATTAAATTTAATGTAGTGGTTTACTAATCACTGTTCTAGGCTTTGCCTAGTTGGAAAGTATAAAGGGAATTCATGATTGAGTTTTCAATAGAAATGTTTCAGATCCTTACCAATTGATTTTGAAATTATTCATTGGTAATGAAATTATACGTTGCTACTTTGTTTAATTGATTTGTTGAGTTTAATTAAGAATTTAGCTAACATGTTTATTTGAAAGATGTATAAATAAAAATCTAGGTTATGCTATTAAACGTTAATAGAGAAATTTTAAAAGCTAATGATTAATTCTGCAATAAAAAGTATAGTTTTTGCCAGTTGATTTATGATTGGACTTAGATAGCTAAAGAATCAATATTATTAAGATTGTTCTTGAATAAGTTTAATTTGAAATATGATGGCATAATGATAACATGATTAAAGTAATAAATAAGTATGACAAATAAATTAATGTCAATGATGAGAAATAAAAAGTCAACCGACCGATTTTTCGAAATAATTATTAAGTCGTGAAAATAATAAGAATAATGAATTATTGAGAAATAATTCATAAATAAATAGAAAAGATGAAAATAAACTAATACGTGAATAAAAGAAAGATAAAATGAGTTTTAAATAGAAAAAGGGATTTAAATGAAAGAAAATAAAAGTTTTGGGGCAAAATGGTAATTTTGCCAAAGTGGATAATTAATGAGTAAAAATAAATAAGATATAGTAATAAGGGAAAAATAATAATTTCGGAGATCTAACTGTGCCAAAAGATAAAGTTTCCATAGTATGGGGACTAAAATGAAATTTTACCCGAAAATGATAAAAGAAATAATAAACGAATGAATGATTGGTTTATATTATTGGATTGAAGTTATCTTATATATGTTTAAAATGTTTTTAAAGCTATCATTCGTTTGGGAAGTTTTTGTGAAAAAAAAAACTTACTATTTCGGTTTAGTCCGCATCGGAAAAGACTGTTGTGAGTAGGGTGTGACAATACATGTTAAAGAACATGGTATCTGGATTTCATCCACTCATGAAACACTACATGGTGCAAGTCATAAGTGTTTCTCATATGCAAGTTTTGTATCGGAGTTCTTAGACCTAAAATCTCTATGAAACTCTTTATGAATTACTATGTGCTTTGACATACACCTAACGTGCTCGTAACAGAGTGACAAGTACAGGTATGCTTGGGTATGCATTGATTCATGTTAGAGAGCATGAGAGAAGTGAAGGGATTACCCCTCTCTATAAGAGAGAAAATATCATCGGCCACTTGATCAGTGAACTAAGAAGTGTATGGCCATACCGAGATGAAATAATGAGTAATCATTATTTATCTGAGAATTCAGTGTCACTGGAATATCAAGAAAGGAATTAATATATATAAGGATGACTAGTTCCATGCCTTTTATTAATTATGATATTTATGAGTAAGGGACTATGCAAAATTGCATTAGGTCACTAAATGCCATTTGCATTTTCATTTAATTTGGAATGCTATAATATCTTACTGGGGAATATATATAGCCTTTGAATTAATTCATTAATTCATTGCCAACAATAAATGGACCTATAGGATCGCACATAAAGCATAGGACTTAAAATATTTAAATAAAGTATTGGGCATTAATTTGGACTTAAAGTCAAATTAATGTATGTAATGGGCATTATAAATTCTATTGGACCTTGGCCCATGAGAGAGAGAAATTCAGCCCACATGGTTTAATTTCAATTAATTAATTATCTTGTATTAATTAAGTTAATTGAGTATTAAAGCCTAAGAGAATTTAAATTAAATTAAATCATTTAAATATAAAGTGAAGTGGCCGAAATTCCAAGATAAAAACCAAGGAATTTTGGCATATGCTTATTATTTATATTAAGTGATTTTATTTAATTAAATGTCTTATGTTTTATTTCAAATTTGAATTTTAAATTCAAAGGAGTTTAAATCAATATATATTACTTATTTTTAGGAAGTGACTGAAGTTGAATTAATTATCTTGAGATGGTAAAATTCAGATCAAACACTTGCCAAAAGATAAGGATATATATATGAAAAGAAATAAAACCCTAGAGAGATAACTAGATTTTGGCGTGAAACCCTAGTTCCCTAGGTTTGGCGTGAATTCTTCTCACTCTCTCACAAAATTCTTTTGGCCAATTTTCATAAGGAGAAAGGATTGTTCCTCATTCTCTTGTGTTCTTGGGTAGTAATAGCAACCTAAGAGAAGTACAAAATCAAATTTTGTAGCTTCAAACCATAGCCATTACACAATACCTTAAAAGAGAGCAAGCAATCTCGATTTTAAGCTGTCGATGCAATTGTGTGTGTGAGAATAGAGGGAGTGGCATAAAAGGCTGTTCCTTGGCATTGGTGATCAAGATCTAAGGCGGATAAAGTTATCTTAGTTGTTGGTCATCACCAAATTCAAGATTTAAAAGGCATCAAAAGTTGTAAGTTTTAAAAACCCTAAAATTGCATGTTTTCGATTCTTGTCATGGAATTGTATGGCATGTATGATTGTTTTTATCGTTTTTCCGCTGCACGATTACCATGAACACATCATGTCATATTCCATCACATTTTAGCACTATATGATGGTTGTCTTCCATGATTTCATAGAGAAATTTATAGAAGTGTTCATGGATGACTTCACCATATATAGGAGAGACTTTGAGAGTTGTCTTAAGCATCACAACTTAGTGCTTGAAAGGTGTGAGAAGACAAATCTAGTGTTAAATTGGGAAAAATGCTATTTTATGGTGGGGGAAGGCATTGTGTTAGGCCATAAAATTTTAGAAAAAAGGATAGAGGTTGATAGAGCCAAAGTTAAAGTGGTTGAGAAACTTCCACCCGTAACTAATGTCAAGGAAATTATGAGCTTTTTAGGGAATACAAGTTTTTACCGTAGATTCATTAAAGATTTTTCCAAGATTGCCAAACCTTTATCAAATTTGTTGATGAAAGATGTGAAGGAATATCACATGGCATATACATGATGATCAATGTAATGGCCCAAGTACCAAGCTAGTCGAAAATAGTATTTTCAGACAGTGAATAGTACATTCCTAAGTCGAAAAATATTTTATTAGACCATTGGAAAGAGCAAGTTAGCTGGAGTCCAAAGATATAAATTGGACTGAAAATGACAAAAATAAGGAAAAAGTCAGAGTTTCAGTTAAAATTATGCTTGTATCGACTGAGAGCTTATATGCAACTTTAAAAATAACAAATGATCTTTAAAAATTACCATATTTTTCAGAAATACATTAAATGTAATGTAGAATTATATTGTAATAAAAAATTAATGTTACGATAACTTTAGAAATTAAAATATTGGACTGGTAAAAATTAACCAGATCGGAAAATAGTCTCTGAATGACTCAAAAATATTCATGAAGCCTATTGAATATATTTTGATAATTTTAGAAGTATTTTTAAGGATATTTGACCTCAAGAAGTAAGAGAAAAATAATGATTTCAATTTAAATAGTAACCGATCAACTATAATTTGACCAGGACTTTAGAAATAGCAAATGATCCTTAAAAATTGCAAAAATTTCCAGTTAAGTCTTTTATAAGATGTAAAATCATTTGGTGGAAAAAAAGTAATTTTTCGGTAACATCAAAAATTTACTAATCAGACTAGTTGGACTAAATCGGACTGAAAATGCACTCCGATTGAGCCAAAATTTTTCATGAAGGCTCAATATATTATTTTAAAAATTATGGAATCAATTTTGAGTGAAATTGTGTTTTGAAAGTGATAGAAATAAATTATGAAAGCGTATTGGGCTTAAATGGCCTAAATGAGCCTAAATTGGGTGGAGCATTTGGTTGGACCAGGTCCAGCCCAAAATCAGCCTATAAATACCTTAAACTTCATCAATTTTCCAGAGCATTCTTCAGTCTTCATGATCTCCTGCTCCTTCCCTCTTGGCCGAAGGTTTTTCCCCTATTTATCTTGATTTTCACCTTTCCTTTGTTAAGTTCTCATTAAATCAAGTCTTCTCAACTTAATCCCAGCTTCTCTATTAGCTCTTGAAGTTCTCAAAAGGTCAGTCAAGCTGCTGAAAGTACAAGAAATTAAGGGAGAAAGTGGTTATGTCAAAAATTGAGGTAAGTGAAAAATGAAGTTTTAATTTAATTTAAAGGTTCTAATAGATGTTTTAGGATGTGTAGGTTAGATCTATGTGGTTTAATTGAATTAATGAAGCAAGAATTGATGAATTTTGGCATTGGGAATTTCAACCATAATAGAAAAATATTGAAGAAATTAAAGCTTTTAAAGGAGAAAATGGAGGAAGTAAGGACCAAGGTGTGAAGGAGATAAATTTGAGGTTAGTGGATGCATTATCCCTCAATTTTCATAAGTTTTGTATGGAAATTTGCTTATGTATATGTTTGATTGTGTGTAATTATGTATGAAAAATTGAAATAGTATGATATATGTGAAATTGTAGGCTTAAATGGATGAATGAAATGCTTGTAGATGAAAAAAAAAATAATTAGAATGTAAAGTTTATGTTGGCCGAATTACTTGTGTGTGGGTGTGTGTGTTTATTAGTTAAATGTTATACTAATTTTAAACGGTGACAATATTAGTATAAATTAAAAGTAGGTATAATTTTAATGTTATACTAATTTAGTTGGAATTTTTGGGATTGATTAGAATATTTTTAAGTTAAATTTTAAATTATGTTATAGTGAAAATATTGAATTTTAATGAGAAATGTTTTATTTATTGCATAAATAGTCATACTATAATCCAATTAATTAATTGGAGTACAAAGAAAATTAAAAAAAAAGAATGAAAAGTTTAGGGATAAAAATGAAATATTGCTAAATATTAAAAAAAATAAATAGTTTAAATGAATTAAGATTAAATTGGAAAAGAAAATGATAATTAAAATAAGAATTTAAGCATGAAAATAAGTGTAGAGACTAAATTGGAATTTTACCAATAATCAAGGATTTAGTAGTGAAACATGAATAATTGATGGTAATTTTATAAATAAAATAAAATAAAGGGTATTATTTTGAAATTTATGAGAAATTGAAGGACTAAATAGTAAATTAGTCATTTTAAGGACTAAATGGTAATTTAGCAAGTTTAGGGATTAAATGGTAATTTTACAAGTAAATATTGAATTAATGATAATTAGACAAATAATGATATATTGGTAAATAAATTGATAGAAAAAGGGCGTAATTATAATTTAATAAAAATTGTAAGACTAAATGATAATTTAGTTAATTTAAGAATTAATATGTAAAATAATTAGTAATAAGCAAAATAAAAATAATTATTGAGAATAAATAAGTTTAATAATTAAATATATGTATAAAATTATGCGTATATGTATATGTATACATGTATGTACGTATATGTGTATAGATATAGGTAGACAAATATGTACGTATATGATTATAAATGTAAGTAAATATATATGTATATATGAATGTATGAGTAAGTATGTAATAAATATGACAATAATGAACTAAATATGTACGTGCAGAATATACATAATTATTTTAATAAATTATATGTAAAGGACAAATATAAGAACCATAGTATTGTTAATTAAATACTTAAGGAAATGCAAATTTCAAGGGTAAATAATATAAATTTGTATATGGCATAAGTTATATGAAATAAGACAAATTGGTATATATGAAAACGTGAAAAACTTGAATTGAAATAAATTTATATGTAATTAGCGTGGTATTTAATTATGCATAAAGTGATTTGAGTAAGTTACAATGATTAAATGAATTAAAGAAACTAATGAGTGTGATAAATAATGAATGAATTAAAACGTGAATAATTAATAATAATAACATTAAAATTAGTATAGAAATAATGTGATAGATTTGGTAAAATGAGTATTTGGGATTATAATATTTATAATACAAGTTAGTAAATTATAGATGAGAAGCATATAAGCAAATAAAACTGTAAATAATGATATTACAGGAAAGATAGTATTAAATGAAATTAGTGTACAATATAATAGATGTTTAATAATGTGTATGCTATGTATGAATATAGTGAACTTTTAGTTATGGCCAAATGGAAGGTAAGAGGAAAACTATGAAATTTTGAGTTATTTTAATGTAATTAAACTTTACAATGATAGTACAAGTGAGTATTGATGTCCATAAATTTTTATAGAATTTATGGGAATTAAACGAATATTTTTGGAATAAATTTTAGTTAGGTATTAATTGAAAAATATGAAATTATGATGAACTACTGCATAATTTATTGATTAAATGGTGAATTATTGCGAAATAATTCACTAACTATGTAAAGAAGACAGACTGTAAATGTAATGTATTGTTACAGAAATGACAAGTAATGAAAAGTATTGTAAAAGAATGAATAATTGAATAATCAAATGAAAAGTAAGTGAATTTGTGCCCTTAGAAAGAGTCAGGCAATAAAACTTAGTTCAGGATATAATTGGCTGGCCATAGGGATATCTGTACTGCGGTGCAAGTCATGGCGACTTGCTTTACTATGGTTGGATCGTTGATCTCCATAATATCTATCATATGTATTGTCATATGTTCATATGTTTTATGAGGAATGATTCTTGGAGGTCATTTCTCATTCTGTTGTGGCCCTGTGGGACCACATCCCGTATATCCGGTCTGAGAGTTTTTTGTCGGGTCTGTACTAGGGGCATAATGATAAAAAAAATGTTAAAAGTGTGAAAAGAAAGTTAAAAATTGAAGTTTAAAATGAAAAAAGGACTAAAATGAAGAGAGTTAAAAAGTTTAGGGGTCAAAAGGTAATTTTTCTAAAAGGTAAATTTAATAGGTAAAAAGTTTAGGACTAAAATTTAATGCCCTAGAGCCCATGTAATAGGGATGTTTTTCATATGTATAAAATTTATATTCTTAATAAAAGGCATCATTCATTTATTAATGCTATGTTTAAACACATGAGTTTGTAAATCTTAAATTAATAAATGAAGTCCTAGATATTATAAACACAGTGCAAAGGCAATTATGAAGGTGTTCATGATGTGAGATGTCTATTGCATGCAAATGTGTTAATATCTAAATATCCCTAGTCATAGAATTAACAAGATAGGACATTGTTAATTCGGACAGACTAGCACATGTTATGCTTCTTGAATGGTTCAAGTAGTGGTTCTCATAACTGTGATTATGGAAGCTAATCAAAGCTAACATGTGAATGCTTGTTAGAAGAACAAGTCCATTGGAGACCTGCAAAGAGAATCCTCACATGGATATTAAATCTATGTCAGTGAGGAATCTCTTCATAGCGGTTGTGCAAGTATCCTTAGACTTGAGATCACCAAAGTTATCTTAAGTAGCAAGTGGTATACTTTGACTCCATAACTGATTACTTCCAACTGGGAGTGAACATAGTTAGGAGATTGGGTATATCATGACCTACTTGAAGATAGTTGAGTGATTGACAAAGGATTCACCATCCCAGATTTAATAAGGGAAGTTATCTTGCATGATTCTATAATTACCTTGTTCAGAGAATCTCTGGCCAGAGTAAAATGCCAATATGGATAGAGATCCATGGAGGGCATTTTGGGAACAATGGTTAAATTAATAGAACATAAACAATTAGATTTATATGAGTTGACAGAAATCCATACTCAGAATCTAATTGAGATAAGAGTGGTGAAAGGAGTAATTGCACGGTAACTGTTTCTATGGAAGGGTATAGTCAAATCACATGACTTTCCTGACATTTGGGTAGTCATGATGCCTAGCTAGAGGCCAATCATGACTTGTATAATGATGTATCAAAATATCAATAGGGATTGATAAAATAATTTAAAGTTGTTTAAATCATGTGAGTTTTGAATAGAACTCACAATTACATATTATACTGCCAACATGGACAGGAACCCAATACGTCACACACATATAGAGAAAAAGGATAAAATGGTAAAATGACAAGGATAATAATATTTGATATTATTATGAGGGTAGAAAAGTGAATAAGATAATAATTAATTAAAGAGTTTAATTAATTATGATCAAGTAAAATTATCCGCAAAACTTTTGAGAAATGTTCTGTAAGTTGGACCTAATTGAAATAATGTATTTCATTATTAATTATTATTGTCTTATAAGTATTATAGGACTACTATAAGTTTTATAGGACTAATATATAAATTAATAAGTCCATTGGAGGAGTTATAAAGCGGCCAGAGGAATGGAGCTGGTGTGGAAGCCCTTCTATAGAGGGCCACACGCCAACTCCATACAGAAGGCCTTAGAGGTCTTTTTCTTGCACCAAATTAATTTATATATGTTACATAAGTGTTATGGAACTTACATATTTAATTTGGTTGGATTTGGAATCCATTTGGGTATTTAAATCCAATTAGTTGCACAAAGGGCCTAGTTTGTGGGTTTTGTACATAGTCTTTTATGAAAATATTTAAATTGGATTTAATTAAGTCCAAATGATTATAATTAATTCCAGAGGCCCAATTAATAATTCTCCAGCAATTTTAAAGAGCCTAATCTCATTAAGGATTTGGAATTTTAACCTAACTATAAAAGGCCAACTAATGAGGAATTAGGTTTAAGTGATTAAACAAAAAGAAAGACCTTTTCTCTTATCCTCTCTCTCTCTTTTATGCCACCTCCAAGCTAGCTTCTTGGAATTTCGGCCAGCCCTAGTTTGATACCAATTTGTTGGTTTAATTTATCCTTCTCTAGTGTGGATTACTCATTGGAGGTGTTCGATTTTGGACATTGTGATTTACGACAACCCGGTGCGAAGTAAAATCAACTGTTCAACAAAAATCAAAGGTGATTTTTCTTATTCTCATATAGTTATATTGTGTATTCATGGCAAGATTAGATCTAATGGTTAAAAAATTTTAAAATTCCGCTCATGTATGCGATGCATGTAACCGTTAAACTCCAACATATATATGATATGTATATGCATGTATATGTATGTATATGTATGCATGTATGATATGTATATGTATGCGGGTATGATATTTTATGTATACATGTACGGTATGTATATGTATGTAAAGTATATGGATGTATGTATATATAGGTAAGTGAACGTATGTATATGCTATGTTTGTATGCACATCGAATGAATGTACGTATGAGTAAATTCATGCAAGTGTGTATGTGTGTTTCTGTGATTTATTATGAAAAGTTTGGGATATGTATCCACCACTGAGCGTTTTGATGCTCAGCGCATAGTTTGTTGACTGCGCGCAGGTTATGAAGACTATAGGATTTCACTGGCTGGTAAGGCAGGAGTAGTCAAGTCCAAGAAATTAAACCTTGTGGGCTGAATTTCTCTCTCTTATGGACCAAGGTCCATTAAGCAATTTTAATACCCATTACATACATTAATTTGACGTTAAATAAAAGCCCAAATTAATGCCCGATACACTATTTAAATATTTTAAGCCCAATGCTTTATGTGCAATCCTATAGGTCCATTTAATATTGGAAATGAATTAATAAATAATCCAAAGGATATATATATTCTCTAGCAAGATATTATAACATTCCAAATTAAATGAAAATGCAAATGGCATTTAGTGACCTAATGCAATTTTGCATAGTCCCTTACCCTTAAATATCAGAATTAATATAAGGTATGGAACTAGTCATCCTTATATATACTAATTCTTTTCTTGATATTCCAGTGACACTGAACTCTTAGATAAATAATAATTACTTATTATTTCATCTCGGTATGGCCATACACTTCTCAGTTCACTGATCAAGTGGCTGATGATATTTTCTCTCTTATCGAGAAGGGTAATCCCTTCACTTCTATCATGCTCTCTAACATGAATTAGTGCATACCCAAGCATACCCATACTTGTCACCCTGTTACGAGTATGTTAGGTGTATGTCAAAGTACACAGTAATTCATAAAGAGTTTCATAGAGATTTCAGGTCTAAGAACTCTGATGAAAAACTTGCACATGAGAAACACTTATGACTTGTACCATATAATGTTCTCATAAACGGATTGAATCCAGATACCATTTTCTAAACATGTATTTATGATCTTTGATTGACACTCTAGTCCTTATGATCCGTAAGATAGAACTCAACTTATTAGAGAGAGCATACTAGTCTTAATTCATTTGTTATTCCCAGAATTATGATTGACTAGGGATATTTAGAATGAAGTCTTAATTGTTTCAAGGTCTTACAACTATGTGCCTCACACATGATAACTTAAACTGAAACAACATTCTTGGATAGTTCTATCAATTGATATGCACAGGAATACAATAGATAAAACAAATGCCTCATTTATTAACTTAAGTGTTTTATAACAATGCATTGGGGCTAGGCCTTACACTAACAATCTCCCACTAGCACTAGTCCCAATTGGGCATAGCCCTAAGATCGAATGCTCTCAAATGAGATTCATGTAGATTTAGATGCAACTATTTCGTCAAAGGATCTGCTACATTATTTTCACTTGCTATCTTGCTAATCTTGACGTCCCCACGATCAATGATCTCTCTGATTAGGTGGTACCTCCTGAGTATGTGTTTGGATTTCTTGTGTGATCGGGGCTCCTTTACCTGTGCGATGGCCCCGTTATTGTCACAGAAAATTTCTAATGGATCTATAATGCTTGGGACCATTCCTAATCCAGAAATGAAATTTCTAATCCAAATAGCCTCCTTTGTAGCCTCACTCACGGCAATATACTCAGATTCTGTAGTTGAGTCAATAATGGTCTCTTACTTTGAGCTTTTCCAGCTGATAGCACCACCGTTCAAAACAAAAACAAAACCAGATTATGATCTTGAGTCCTGAGTGCTGGTTTGAAAAGCAACATCGGCATAACCTTATATGATGAGCTCTTCTTGACCACCATACACCAAGAAGTGATCCTTGGTCCTTCGAAGGTACTTTAGAATCCCCTTTACAACAGACCAGTGCTTTTCACCAGGGTCTTGTGAAACCTAATGGTTGTATTCAATGCATGAGTAACATCCAACCTAGTACAAAATATAGCGTACATGATAGATCCAATAGCAGATGCATATGGGATTCTACTCATGTTGTCCCTCTCTTCTTTAGTTTTAGGACACTGTTCTTTAGTCAAAAGAACTCCCAAAGCTAAAGGTATGTACCCTTTCTTTGAGTCTCCCATACTAAAATGCTTTAGTACTTTGTCTATGTACTTTTCTTGACTTAGTCCAAAAAGTCGATTCAATTTATCTCTATAGATTTGAATACCAAGTATTGTCTTGTCTTCACCTAAGTCTTTCATTGAGAAACACTTCCCCAACCATTGCTTAACCTTTTACAATGTAGGAATGTCATTCCCAATGAGAAGGATGTCGTCCACATATAGAACCAAAAATACTATTATGTTCCCACTAACCTTCTTGTACACACACGGCTCCTCTTCATTTTTAATAAAGCCAAATTCTTTGACTGCTTCATCAAAACGGAGATTCCAACTCCGGAATGCTTGCTTTAATCCATAAATGGATTTTTGAAGCTTGCAAACCTTCTTAGGATTCTTGGGATTGACAAAACCCTCAGGTTGTGTCATATACACATCCTCAAGTTGATTTCCATTGAGGAAAGCAATTTTGACATCCATTTGCCATATATCATAGTCATGATATACAGCTATGGCAAGTAAGATCCTAATGGACTTGAGCATGACTATAGGTGAAAAGGTCTCATCATAGTCTACACTAAGAGTTTGTTGAAAACCTTTTGCTACTAATCTACCTTTGTAGGTCTCATCAGCTTTGAGTTTAAATGCCCACTTGCATTCAATTACCTTAGCACCTTCTAGTGAATCAACCAAGGTCCAAACCCGATTATCATACATTGATTGCATTGGATTTCATTGCTTCAAGCCAATTTTTTGAGTCGAGGCTCTGAATAGCTTTTCGATAGGTAGATGGATCCTCATGATCCACCGACTCAATAGTGTCACTATTGGTGATTAGAAATTTGTATCTCTCAATCTCCCGACGTACCCTATCAAAATTTCTAGGTTCTTGTACAATAGGTTCTTATTCCACAATTGGTTATGAACTTGATCCCATTCCCAACTCATCCTCTACAGGAGTTTGTGGCACTTGAATTTCTCCAAGTTCTACTTTACTCCCACTGTCTTTCTTGAAAAGGAATTCTTTTTCCAAGAAAATAGCCTTGCGTGCAACAAATACTTTGTTCTCGACTTGTGATTAAAAGTAGTACCCCTTTGTTTCTTTGGGATAACCCACAAACAAGCAGACGGTGGATTTGAACTCTAGTTTGTCAGATGTTAATTTCTTAACATGTGCTTCACAGCCCCAAATCCTGAGAAATGACATATTGGGTTCTTTCCCAGTCCATACCTCGTATGGTGTCTTCTCAACTGCTTTAGTTGGAGTACGGTTCAGTAGAAATACAGCAGTTTCTAATGCATAACCCCAAAAAGAGATAGGAAGATTAGCTTGACTCATCATCGATCGAACCATGTCCAATAGAGTTTGATTTTTCCTTTCAGATACACCATTCCATTATGGTGTTCCAGGAGGAGTGAGCTGTGAAATAATTCCACACTTCTTCAGATGACCTTCAAACTCTTGGCTTAAGTATTTGCCACCTCGATCTGATCGAATGGCTTTTATACTTTTGCCAAGTTGGTTTTCTACTTCGTTCTTAAACTCTTTGAATTTTTCAAAAGTTTTAGACTTGTGCTTCATTAGATAGACATAGCCATATCTACTGAAGTCATTTGTGAATGTTACGAAGTAGCTAAAACCACCTCTAGCTTGTGTACTTAATGGTCTACAAACATCGGTGTGTATTAATTCCAATAAGTCACTAGTCCTCTCACTTTTCTTGTTAAAAGGACTCTTTGTCATCTTTCCATGCAAACATGGCTCGCATGTGTCATAAGATTCCAAATCGAATGACCCAAGCACTCCAGATTTATGGAGTCTTGAAATGCATTTTTCATTTGCATGTCCTAAACAATAATTCTAGAAGTAAGTAGGGTTCAATTAATTTGATTTAACCCTCTTTGCATTAATGTTGTATATGGACTCTTTGTTTTGTAGATCAAGGATATAAAGGCCATTTTGTAACATGGCATTGTCATATAAAACGCCTTGGTGATGAATATGAATATTGCCATTATTAATAACAAAATCAAATCCATCCATATCCAAACAAGAAACTGAAATAATGTTTATGCTTACAACAGGAACATAATAATAATTTTTCAAATCTAAAAAAAGTCCGAAAGGTAAAGCAATTTGATAGTTTCCTATCTCCATGGCTATAACTCGTGCTCCATTCCCCACACGGAGGTCCACTTCATTCTTTCCAAGTAAATGTCTATTTCTTAACCCTTGTACATTTGAACAAATATGAGAATTGAAACCGATATCCAATACCCAATTGGTAGAAATAGAAAGATTAATTTCAACAACAAAAATACCAGAACTGGATGCCTTGGCTCCATTCTTCTTTTGTTCTTCCTTGAAGAGAGTGCAATTCTACCTGCAATGCCCTAACTTGTTGCAATGGAAGCATATGCTCTCGCTCTCCTTGAGCTTTTGTGCCTTGGGCTTGGGTTGGGCTTGAGGTGCACTCCCACTAGACTTAGGCCGAGCCAAGTCATACTTGGGTTTTGCCTTTCCTTTCCCCTATCCCTTAGCAGGTCCCTTCTTAATGCTCCCTTGAACCATAAGTACGGAATTAGTCTTTCAAATGTTCTCTTCAGCATTCGTAAGCATCCCATGAAGCTCGATGATTGTCTTGTTCATTGCATGCATGTTATAATTCATGACAAATGGATCATAATCACCAGTTAATGAACCCAAAATCAAGTCAATGGCCAATTCCTTTGGGACTTGTACCTCAACTTTCTCAAGAGTATGAAGATACCCTTTCATCTTGAATACATGAGTACTAACAGGAGTACCCGTAGCCATCTTACAATAAATCAAGGCTTTTGTTGTCACGAACCTCTTGCGATGAGCTTGCTCTTGGAACATGTCCTTGAGGTGCACCATGATCGCATAAGCCTCTCGGTCCATGAATTGCTTTTCCAAATCAAGTACCATAGTGGCCAGCATCAGACAAGTAACATCATTGGAGTCTCTCTTCTTAGTCTCAAAAGTTTCCTTTTGAACTGCAGAGGCATTCCTCGTAGGTTTTTCGGGCAAGAGTGTATCCAAAACATACAACTTTTTCTCTTGCTTGAGAACTATTCTCAAGTTTCGAGACCAATCTATGAAATTGGTGCCATTTAGTTTGTCATTTTCTAGGACCAATCATAATGAAAAGTTGTTTTTTGAAAATGCCATTTTTCAATCTACAATAATAAAACTTAGCAAGATTAAATGAGGTCTTATTATAATCCCACAAACCGAATTAATATCCCTTTAAATAATTTGCATTAGTGATTTATTGTGGGCCAAGATCCACTTTTCACAACAACTTATTATTCAATCTGAGCTTGTACACCTAATAAGTTAAGTTATTTAGGTAGGAAAACTCCAATCATGTCTCGTACATGACTCTTGGATCAAATGGGCTAGCATCTTAAGATGTTATAGCACAAACCCATTTATTAGTTGCCTAGGTCCGAGCATCCCATTCTATATTAAGTCCAACCTACATTCACAACCCATGCCTCACAAAGATAATCGGGCGCATCTAGGACTCCTAGTCTACATGACTGATGATCAATGCCTTGACATGTTTCGATTTAGGAAGGCAACTTTGTGACTTACTATTTTAGAGATTCATTTTATTATGACTTACTTGGCATACACTTTGTTATCCATTCATAACATGCATATATATATAATTACATAAAGCAAAGCGTGACAAACATGGGCCCAAAAACCTACAACTAAGATTTTATACTATTACACAAGAATCTTCAAGTTGGGCTTCTCCACTCCGGTGGGCTTCGTCTTGATTTACAAAGTCTTCAAATAAACTCTATACTAAGAAATAAATGATACTTTTACAATAATCCATAATGGCATGCAGGCCATATTTAATTAAAACCCAAGGCCCATGAATGCACCATGCATATCCATTCATCACACAAATAAGCAAATAAATATACATAACATTCATGGATAAAACAAAGTCAAATTTTAATTAATTTAGCCAAGCCCATTAATGAAAATTGTGTACTTGAACTTTTAAGAGAAGACCCCGTGATGGGCCTAGGCCAAAGCCTAATGGGTTAAATCCCCTTATTGAATAAGTTTTCTTAAAAGCACAAAACACAAACTAGTTAGATTTGTGCTATAAATCAACTCTAGTATAATTTTCAATTTTGCCATTTTTAATATTATGTCATACAGCCCATAAATATTAAAATACATATAATATGAACAAACATGAATTAAACAAAAATTCATAAAGAACATATGTCATACATGGCATATATACTAAAACAAACAAACAGCAATGAAACTAGTTGTTTAATGCTCATATAATGCCATAAACAATACACAAACAATTAAAACGATTTTATGAGCTATTTAATAATTTAAATAAGGTTTATAAACATTGAGTTAAGGTTCTATTCAGATCTAATCTAAATATGTTTTTTCCATTTTAATCAAAACATAACAAACAATGTTAATTAAATATGCAATAAACATAAACTAGTCATAGTTATAAGTGATTTTAAAATTAATCAATTAAATTATCATAGACCAGAATTAAAACAATTTTTCAAACATGTCTACACCTGTTATTAATCTTTAAAAATCACTTAAAAACATTCCAAACACATTTTTACATTTAATTTTGAAAACTAGTTGTTAAACAAACACATATCAGGCAAACTGGCACCTAGTTTCAAGATTAACATGTACGATCAGGTATGTATAATTAAAATCGGCCATGAACATCTCTAAGAATATCTTAGGATAGTATATTAACATTTCATAATAATTATAATACCTAACTAATCATTTAAAATCATTTTTACACTAAAACAATGCAAAAAACTCAAAACATAAAATTTTAGCATTGCGGTTTTTATGCAATAATGATTTTTGAATCAATATTTAATGCATCTAAGGCACTAAAATAAGCATGGTCAAGCTCTGATACCACTTAAGAGATATCACATGGCATAGACATGATGATCATGCAGCAAAAAAATTAAAAATTTAGATCATACATGCCATGCAATATACAACAAAGAATCTAATCATGCAATTTTAGGGTTTTGAATCACTTACAATCTTAGATGCATTTCAAACTTGATTTTGATGATGACCAGCAAATAAGATGGACTTATATGCCTTAGATCTTGATCACCAATGCCAAAAGAGCTGCCTTTACGCCACTCCTCTCTATGCTCAAACACACATTAGCAAGCATGGCTTAAAATAAGAGTGCTAGCTCTAATCTTTTAGTATTTGGTAATGGAATTGGTTTGAAGCCACAAGATCTGATCTTGTTCTTCTTTTTGGTTGCTATTGCTGCCTAAGAATACAAGAGATGAAGAAAGAATTCTTTCTCTTGAGAGTGGCGGCACTAGAGAGAAAATTCATCACTTTGGGTCAAAAGAATTAATCAATTTATATCATTAATTTAGGAAAGATGTGAATGCCAAAATCCCCTTGGAATAATGAATATTTTTCAGCCTCCATCACTTCCTAATTAAGTGATTTAAATTGATTCAAATTCTCTTAGTTTTAAATTCAAATGAATTTAAAATGGCATAAAACATTTAATCAAAAATCCATCACTTAATTAGGGATTGTGCACATGCCAAAATTCACTAGGATATTCCTCTGAATTTTAGCTACACTCTCTCCTAATTAGGTGTTTTATTTTGATTCAAATGCTATTATGATTTAATTAATCCAAGATAATTAATTAATTTAAATTAAACCTTGTGGGTCGAATTTCTCTCTCTTATGGGACCAAGGTCCATTAAGCAATTTTAATACCCATTACATATATTAATTTGACTTTATATAAAAGTCCAAATTAATGCCTAATACACTATTTAAATATTTTAAGCCCAATGCTTTGTGTGCGATCCTATAGGTCCATTTAACATTGGTAATAAATTAATAAATAATCCAAAGGCTATATATATTCTCTAGCAAGATATTATAGCATTCCAAATTAAATGAAAATACAAATGACATTTAGTGACCTAATGCAATTTTACATAGTCCCTTACCCTTAAATATCAGAATTAATATAAGGTATGAAACTAGTCATTCTTATATATACTAATTCCTTTCTTGATATTCCAGTGACACTAAACTCTCAGATAAATTATGATTACTCATTATTTCATCTTGGTATGGCCATACACTTCTCAGTTCACTGATCAAATGGCCGATGATATTTCCTCTCTTATCGAGAGGGGTAATCCCATTCACTTCTCTCATGCTCTCTAACATGAATTAGTGCATATCCAAGCATACCCATACTTGTCACCCTGTTATGAGAATGTTAGGTGTATGTCAAAGTACACAATAATTCATAAAGAGTTTCATAAAGATTTTAGGTCTAAAAACTCTGATGCAAAACTTGCACATGAGAAACACTTATGACTTGTACCATGTAATGTTCTCATGAACGGATCGAATTCAGATACCATGTTCTAAACATGTATCTATGATCTCTAATTGACACTCTAGTCCTTATGATCCGTAAGACATAACTCAATTTATCAGAGTGAGCATGCTAGTCTTAATTCATTTGTTATTCCCATAACTATGACTGACTAGGAATATTTAGAATGAAGTCTCAATTGTTTCAAGAACTTACAACCATGTGCCTCGCACATGATAACTTAAACTGAAATAACATTCTTGGATAGTTCTATCAATTGATATGCATAGGAATACAATAGATAAAACAAAAGCCTTATTTATTAACTTAAGTGTTTTATAACAATGCATTGGGGCTAGGGCTTACACTAACAAGATGATCCTTTTGTTTTTATTAATGAATGCTTGCATGCATTTGATACTTTGAAAGAAAGGCTTATTTCAGCTTTGGTAATTATATCTCCAGATTGGAATTTACCCTTTGAACTAATATGTGATGCAAGTGATTTTGCAATGGGAACGGTGTTATGACAAAGAAGAGAAAAAGTGTTTTTGCAATTTATTATGCCAGCCATACCTTAATAGGAGCTCAAGCCAATTACATCACAACTGAGAAGGAGCTTCTTGCAATTGTCTTTGCATTTGAGAAATTTAGGCCTTACTTGCTTGGGATAAAAAATGGGTACTTCTTTTACAAGAATTTGATCTGGAAATCAAGGACAAGAAAGGAGCTAAAATCTTTACGGTGGATCATTTATCTCAACTTAAGCATGAATCATTGAGAAAAGAGAGATTCTAGACTTGTTTCTTAATGAGCATATTTATGCTTTATTTGTTTGTGAAATTGTTATTCCTTTGTACACCAATTTAGCCAATTATCTTCCAAAGAATTTACATGCCAAAGGACTATACTTGGCAACAAAGAAAAAAGTTGAAGGCCGATTCAAAGCATTACATGTGGGATGGCCCTTATCTCTTCAAATTATGTGTTGATCAAGTGTTGAGGAGGTGTATTCCTAAGGAAGAACAATAAGAAATCATTAAGGTGTGTCATGGTGGAGAAGTCGGTGGACATCATGGGCCAAATCGAACGGTATCAAAAATTCTTTCTTCTGGATTTTATTGGCCTACTCTATTTAGTGATGTGAAAATTTTCATTCAATCATCTGATAGATGTCAAAGGGTAGGAAATATATCTAAGAGAGATGAATTACCATTGACCAATATTCTAGAGGTAAATTTATTTAACTTGTAGGGTATAGACTTCATGGGACCTTTTCCTGTGTCTTACGGGTTGGAGTATATCTTAATGGTCATAGATTACTTGAGTAAGTGGATAGAAGTTGTAGCCACTAGGACTTGTGATGGTAAAGTAGTACATGAATTCTTGAGAAAGAATATATTCACCCAATATGGAGCACCTAGAGCCATAATCAGTGATGGTGGCAAACACTTTGTCAACCATTAATTTAGAACTTTGTTGAAGAAGTTTAGAGTTAGGCGTAAAGTCACCACCCCATACCCTACCCAAGTAAATGGTCAAGTGGAAGTGTCAAACCAGGAACTCAAATCCATTTTAGAGAAAAAGATTAATACATCTCAAAAAGATTGGTACTTTAAGCTTGATGAAGCACTATGGGTGTATAAGATAACCTTTAAGGCACCAATAGGGATGTCCCCTTTTAGGTTAGTTTTTGGCAAGTCTCATCACCTACAAGTCGAATTAGAGCACAGTGCGTATTAGGCCATAAATATTTTGATTTTTGACCTTAAAAGTGCAAGAAAGTTTAGAACTTTACAATTGAATGAGCTGGAGGCGCTGAGATTTTAGGCATATGATAATGCTAGAAGATACAAAGAGAAGATAAAGAAATGGCATGATAACAAGCTAGTATTAAAGGAATTTGTCCTAGGAATGAAGGTGCTGATCTATGATAGTCATCTTAGGTTATTTTAGGAAAATTAAAATCCATATGGAAGGGACCGTATGAAGTTGTAGAGGTCACTAGCTACGAAGCAATCACTATTGAACATCCAGGAGATGGTCGTGAATTCAAAGTCAATGGCCATTACATGAAACCTCACTTTGATTAAAAGTTTGAGATTGCACCAGTGGTCATCACCTTGGAAGATGTGCCATAAGAACTACAAAAGTCGAGCAAGCGACTTGTTAAACCTAGAACTTTTTCTAACCTTTGAACTCAATTTTTCTTTTTAAGCTATCTTTTAATTTTTGATTGATGCTTGTTTTGTGTTTTTAATTTTGGTATAAAAAGTGGTGTTAGTTTGTGCTTATTGGAGTCAAAAAAATATTAGGATCATATGTTTGAAGGAGGGAAAAAACTTATCTGAAAATGCAAAAAAAAATTGTTGGACTCAGCTCAAACCAAATGGTACCAGTCGTGTTCCCCTTAATATATAAGTTATAAAATAGGGCACTCAATTAAGACCATTTTGTCTCTATCGTGTTCAACATTGGAGTCCGGATATAAAATACCTCATTTGGCTGAGACCAATGGTCACAGCTATGTCCAATCAAGAGGGAAATTAAAAAGTGTTGGTCACTTTGGTCTTAGCCATATGCTTTATAAACATTAAGTCCAGTAGGGGTCACTCGACCGAGACCAAATGGTCTTAGCCGAATGTGCATTATGCTTTTTAGTTACAGAAGGGGTCATTTGGTGGAGACAAAATGGTCTCAACCTAATGCAATTTGAATTTTTCAGAACTCATTGCTGGGCGCAATTGAGACCATTTTGTCTATGCTGTGTCCCCTCATTTTTTTCAAAACTATGCATTGAACTTCTGTGTTTGACTCGGCCAAGACCAAATCCTTAGTATAGTTAGGCACTTCTTTTAGGTAATGGTTTTTATGTTTATGTTTTTAAGGTTTATATTTATGTATTTTCTATATTTTGTGTTTAATTTTAGTTAGTTGATTACTTTTTCTTTAGTTTTAGTTATCTTTTTATTATTATTTAGTTTTGATTGTTTTTACTATTTAATTTTTGGATTTTGTTTCATCTTAGTTTTTACTTTAATTATCATTTTATTTTCTTAGTAGTGTATTTATTCTTCAGTTGTTATCAAAAACCTTTGCATGATTGCTTAGTTTGTTTTAGTTATTCCCATTGTGGATAACCCGAACTTAGGCTTAGAAAAGTTTGTTTAAGGCAGCTTAATGATCGGTGAGTAGTTCATCATTGATTGTTTACCTTTTTTGTTTAGGTTCAATTAAATTAATACTAGTAGGTCTCCTAAAATTTTTACACTTTTGGCTTATTTTAGTAAAAAATAAAAAAACAGTGCATGAAGGTGATCAAATATGAATTCTAGAGCGCTAGAACCTTCCTCATCACCCTTTAAGGCATTAAAAATAATTCAAATTCAGAGCTTGAAGTGATTTAGGCAAATTTTCTTGTTAAGCCTCTAAAATATCGTAGACCTACCCGGTGTTGATTTGTTCTCCCATGCATAGCACCATTGAACCTATTATAGTATGCTAAATGCATACTAAATTTTGAATTTTTATTGGTACCCACATAAGTGTCCTATAGATTTAAAAGACTTTTTTCGACCCTTTTGGAACTTACCATTCTTCAAGTGAGTAGGAGAATAATTTTTGGGATTTAAAGAGAGGTGAATTAAGATAAAGGTATTTTGTCAATGAGAGCCTTAGATTGGGATTAATTGGTAAATGCAAAGCTTACTTCCAGAGCATAATTTTGCAATGGTCTTTTTTAATGAGCCCATATGTTTCTTTTTTTTTAAAAAAAAAAAAGATAAGTTTAATCATAGCTTGAAATAAGTGTGGGGTGGCTTGCTGAATTAGAGAAGGAAATTTTAGATTTTGAAATTGAGCTAGCAATGTAGTCCTTCTCTTGAAAAATCAAACTTTTGAAAGGACATAATGCATTATGGGTAGTCTAGCATTCAGATTATCTTTGAGTCAAGAAAAAAGTAGAATACTAGCTAAAATTTGTTTTAGAGTGCTCTTAGGATAAAAGGAGTTATGGAATGGTTGTTCTACTTTGCATATCCTACACATTTTTTTAGCCATACCTCAGGCACATTGTAACTTATTAAAGTCCTAATGATCTTGTTATATTTAGATTGTTTACGGAGATGACCTTCGGGTTTCGGTGCTAAAGGAGAGGCCTATAGTATCTCTTGAGTTTCAAAAGCGAAATCGCATGTGCAAATTTTTGCATGTGAATTTTTTTTCGATTGTCGAATTGCACTGGAGTTTTATAACTTAAAAATTTTCATTAGGCCTTGCACACATACTAGAAGACTAGCTAGTATGATTTAAGCTGAATTCTATTCGGGTTGGGTAAACAGTTAGTGGCTTCTGCTGTAGTGTTGTTGAACTTCTTTGAACTTTTAATTTCTTTTTCTGAGTTTGGGTTTACAGGAATTTAGTTGTCCAATTGATTAAGGGTGAGAAAATACTAGGTGTAGGGTAGTTGATAACTCCAATTTTAGTGTTTATTTTTAGTATATTCTTTTCTATTTTTGTGCCTCGTTTTACATGTTTCATGTGTTTTTAGTGTTAAAGTCTTCTTTTTATTTCATTTAGGTCTATTTTGATATTAATGAAGTTTTTAAGTGGTTAATAGTGCTATTTTGATTATTATGAAGAGAAAAAGCCCAACACTCGGCTGAGACCATTGGTCCCAGCTGTGTGCCAAGTAGATCCTCAGAAGGCACCATTTCACCAAAGGACTCGACTAAGACCAAAGTGTCTCAGCCATACCAATGTAGCCTTCGATGATTATTTGATCCAAAATGGTGCACTCGGCTAAGACCAAAGTTTCTTAGCCATGTCCTATGCAATAGTACTATTTTATCCATTTTTTACTCAGCTATGATCAAAGTGTCTCAACCATATCCCTCTGCAAACCTATATAAAAGCTATAGTTTTATTTATTTTAAGGGAGATCTTTTTAGGGTTTTGTGCTATGGGTGTTCTCTCAAGTAGTTTAGCTCATAGTTCTTCATAGTTGAAGTGTTTCCATACATAGTTTCATAGATTTACTTGTAAAAATCACTCTTTTAGTGTAGTTTTACTTTAAGAACACAAAAATAGTTAGTTCTTAGCTTTGTTTACACTTCAAGTTATAGTTTTCACTCAAGTTCCAGCTTGGAGAAGGATAGAGGAAGCTTCATCAACTTTAAATCTGCAACTTCAAATGGGTTTTATAGTTTTTTCTTTTATTTTACTTGTTATTTACACTATGAGTAGTTGTTTTGTTGTTTGGGGATCTTTGAATCCTCTAACCATTTAAGGATTATGAACTTATTTTCTTAAGATATGTTTGGAATTTTCTTTTCCCTTATTGTTAGCTTGATGTGAATGTTTTACAAGTATTTATGGCATTAATCTTATTCAAGTTGATGAATGGATGCATATTGTATGTTCGTATCATGAATGTTCAGTTTTACCTCTTATAAGCTATAATTTTGATGGCATTTCTGGAATGAGAGCTATTAGATCTAAGGTTAGTTTGTGGTGATATCTGAAAAAGGGAGCAAAATGAATAGCTGTTGGGTTAGTAAGCTCTGAAATGGGATATTAATTCACACCTTAGTTTTGGAACCAGTGCTTATACTGGCTATTAGGTAAGCTCCAAAATGGGATACCAAGTAGTTAGAATAGTAGGCTCTAGAATGGGATACTAAGCATTTAGATGGGTTGACCACATCCAAGACATATGAACAATATGTTAAAAATGAACCTTGCATGTGAAGGGAAGGATTAGATTTCCCGAACAACATTTTAAGTCAATGTTAGTTTCGTCAATAGCATAATTTTTGCTTTTAGTGTTTTGGTAGTTTATACTTTATATTGCTTTAATTTTACAGTTAATCAATTTCAATTTTGAATGCTACATAATCATCAACAAATTGGGTAATTCTTTAAGTACATTTCTCCAATCAATCAATTTTGCTTGTGCCAATAATTTCCTTAGGGTTCGATTGTTAGTGTAAGCCCTAGCCCCAATGCATTGTAACGAAACACTTGAAATTAATAAAATGAGGCATTAGTTTTATCTTTTGTATTCCTGTGCATATCAATTGATAAAACTATCCAAGAATGTCGTTTCGGTTTAAGTTATCATGTGTGAGGCACATGGTTGTAAGACCTTGAAACAAATGAGACTTCATTCTAAATATCCCTAGTCAGTCATTGTTATGGGAAAAACAATGAATTAAGACTAGTATGCTCTCTCTGATATTATGAGTTCTATCTTACGGATCATTAGGACAAGAGTGTCAATCAGAGATCATAGATACATGTTAAAGAACATGGTATCTGGATACGATCCGCTCATGAGAACACTACATGGTACAAGTCATAAGTGTTTCTCATATGCAAGTTTTGTATCGGAGTTCTTAGACCTGAAATCTCTATGAAACTCTTTATGAATTACTGTGTACTTTGACATACACCTAACGTGCTCGTAACAGAGTGACAAGTACGAGTATGATTGGGTATGCATTAATTCATGTTAGAGAGCATGAGAGAAGTGAAGGGATTACCCCTCTCAATAAGAGAGAAAATATCATCGGCCACTTGATCAGTGAACTGAGAAGTGTATGACCATACCGAGATGAAATAATGAGTAATCATTATTTATCTGAGAGTTCAGTGTCACTGGAATATCAAGAAAGGAATTAATATATATAAGGATGACTAGTTCCATGCCTTATATTAATTCTGATATTTATGGGTAAGGGACTATACAAAATTGCATTAGGTCACTAAATGCCATATGCATTTTCATTTAATTTGGAATGCTATAATATCTTGCTAGAGAATATATATAGCCTTTGAATTAATTTATTAATTCATTACCAACATTAAATGGACCTATAGGATCGCACACAAAGCATTGGGCTTAAAATATTTAAATTGTGTATTGGGAATTAATTTGGACTTTTATTTAAAGTCAAATTAATGCATAAAATGGGTAGACAGATTTTTGCCTAAAACAGCTAGCTGTTTTAGGCAAATCTGTAAAAACAGTTTTTTTGCCTAAAACAGCTAGTTGTTTTAGGCAAAACTGTCAAGGTGCGATTTTGCCTAAAACAGCTATTTTGCCTAAAACAGCTAGCTGTTTTAGGCAAATCTGTTAAGCCACGATTTTGCCTAAAATAGAATATGTTGGTCAAGAGAGAAAATTTGTTGACATGTGCTAGATTTAATTTCAATTAATTAATTATCTATGTATAATTAAGTTAATTGAGTATTAAATCCTAATTTGTATTTAATCAAAATATAATACTTGAAAGGGAATTAAAGTAGCCAAAATTCAAACTAAAATACTAGTTGAATTCGGCAACTTATTTTACCTTAAATAAGTAAGTTTGTTTTGATTAAATGACTAATGCCATTTGAATTTAAATTCTAATGGAATTTAAATTAGGATATATCTCTTAATTAGGAAGTGATGGAGGCTGAAATTAACACTTAATTTTCGGCACTCACACTTGACCTAAATTGAGTGATATATATTAATGAATTAAATGAATAAAAGGTATGCCATTTTGCTATTTTTCTCTCTTGGCCGAAATACTCAAGGGGAAAGAAATCTTTCTTGTTCTCTTGTGTTCTCGGGCTGAAACAGTAAACTAAAGGAAGAACAAGATCAGATCTTGTGGCTTCAAATCATTCCCATTGCCGAATACACAATCATAGAGCTAGCACTCTTGATTTTAAGCCATCTTTGCAAGTGTGTGTGTGAGAATAGAGGGAGTGGCGTAAAGGCTGTTCCTTGGCATTGGTGGTGAAGATCTAAGGTGGAAATATCCTTCTTGGTTGCTGATCATCATCAAAATCAAGTTTTAAAGGCATCTAAAGTTGTAAGTTTAAAACCCTAAAATTGCATGTTTCGATTCTAGCTTTGGATGTGTATGGTAAGTATGATAAAAAAAAATTTTTTTCCGCTGTGCCATCATGATTGTCATACCATGTCATATTCCATCATCGATATCCATGGTATTAAAAATCCCCACTATATTACATGTCGATTTGGTACACTTGCCAACATCGTAACAAATATTTTTTATTATTTATTATTTATTTATTCCTACTGCATATATAATTAATAACGTAATATTTACCTATTATCAAATGCCAAAATATTTCACAATATGTATAAAAGGATAGATTATTTTATCTATTTACTTATACATTCCTAAACCAATTTTCATCTCTAAATAGGGCACATATTCTGCATACACACATTTATTCTCATCATATAAAAAAACAAAAAGATGCAGTAGCCTATTTGCACCATTTACACCAAAATATTCATTCATATTCAATTATACTAAACAAAAAGAAGAAATAGACAGCAATATTGCATTATACATATTTATAGCAACTCTTACTAGTATTTTTATCTCATTATAGTCTCATCCAATGCATATAAAAGGGGGAGTCAAGAAACATACATTTTTTGGCTTTAAAAATGAAAGCTTAGTAAAAACATGAAAATGAGGTGTCCAAACATTCATTGCATGATAACCCAACAACCTATCAAATTAGATTTGCAAAATGATATCGTACAAGTGAGATAAAGATAAAAAAAATCGAGGCTAGAATGTTGGAATCACATAAAAGAAATAAGGGGAAGAAGAAAATAAGGAAAGAAAAAAAGGAAATCGCCCAATTTTTTTATCACACAAGTTTGGACATGCATGCAAAGAGATTACATTACCATGCAATCATTGCAAGGGCATTTAATCCTCATACACGGGTTGTGCAAAACAAAAAATCAGGAATTTGAATAAATTTGAATGTAAACCCCCCTTATGCATGGAGCAATCTATGTGAACAATGTCTTTGCATGAGTTTGGGTTACATGGGTTTTGACTAAAAATCATGCAAAACACCCCTAACTTGCTCCAAAATACCTCTAAAAATTATAATTTTTTTAGTTTATTACAATTTACCTATCCCTTAAATTTATTTTATTTTTATTTATTTACATGAAAAACTTTACATAGAAACAATGTACATAAGGATAACAAAGTGATGCAGTATGAGCTGTGAAAGATGCAAAGTACCATTTATTGTTCATCTTTACCAGGTGGTAATTGGGCCTCGTGCACAAGCATGTAAATAGGTTTACATGGTCATGCAAACTAACATATAAATAGTCATTCGGATTTTCAGCTATTCTTTTCTCACAGCCCTTATCCATTTGCCTTATCCCATATTTTACCCTTCTATCTCGCATTCTTTTAACTTTCCCTTCCCTTCCCTTTTAATCAACTTGACTCCATTTTCCCAAAGGTTAGCTCTATTGCTTGACTATTATTAAACTTGGGACAACCCCATTTTGTCTCTCTATTTCAATTTATGATTTCTTTGTAGGTGGAACTCAATGAGGACCATTTGGTGGCATCTACCCATTATCTGGACCCCTACTTTCATGTCTTCTACTTTAACAATGTTTAACTATACCCCTTATATAAAGATTTTTCATACCCAATTATGTAGCCTACTATCCCTAAAAAGCAATTCATGCTTTAGGAATCCCTCCTTCTGATGTTCGAGTTCTTAGAAACCCATCGAAGCTTATCGTTCTCAATGTCCTTTTTGATAGACTGTACTATTTTAAGGGAAATGAGACCTATGTTGTTAGCGCTACCCTCTTCATGTGTTTGGCTCATTACTTGTGCATCACTAGTGGGGTGGTATCTTAGGGGACTACCAGCCTTTTGATGTCATCAATGATATTCATGAAGGGCCCCTGATTTTGGCTGAAACACCTACTTAGATTAGATACCGTGCATGCAGACCCTACCACTCTGTTTATAGGCAATGCATTACTACTTCAAGCACCTATAGTCATTTATTTAAAAGTTCCACTTGTGAATTTTCACACTAGCTTTTCTTTGTGAAAAATGCATCTTTTTATAGATTTTCACATAACTCCCTTCCTAATTTTTGTCTGAAATGGACCTTATCCACTCTAGTGGCTTTTATGCTTAGTTTTTTTTTAAGATCTGGCTATAGGAAAAACTTAGGATACTGGCTGAGCCTCTTCCTCATTGGTAAATGTATATTCCTTGAGATTCTTTGGCACCCATATGCACTAGTATTAGGTTAGTTCTGTGGAAGAAGGTATAATATGGTTGAGCTCAATGACTGAGTGGAGGGTGAACTTTATGTGTCTATAACTAAGATTAGAGTACATGACTCATGATGGTAGCTCTAGCTATATTCCCCTTTACGGTCTGTATAGAGTCACCTTCTATATCACTACGCGATACAATCAAATATTTAGTGTAAGGTAAAAAACTGTGTGCACCCGGTTGAACTTCAGAGGAAGGAAGCCAATCGATGCTTTCATCACTGGATACCATTATATCTAGAGGAATTTTCCCATTAGGACCATTATCCCTCCTGCAAATGTTTATGATTTTGAAACCAGTGTTGAGTACTGCTAGTGCATCATAGAGGCACCCGATACGATGGCCTTTCTACTGAGGCACCAAGAAGGGGGAGGCAGCAGTAGAGGATATGAAGCTTGATCATTCTTACTGGAAGGAGAACTTGTGACACCCTTATACCACCTAGAAGGAATATAAAAGCGTTATAAGTCCTAATAAATTCATCATGTTAAATTATCTTTCAATTACAAGTTCATTATATCTTTTTAATTATGTTTCTTATGTAGAATTTGCTTGCTAATTGCATACAGTTCCCATTTCGTAAGATGTTCAAAAACATATATTAACTTAAAATGCTTAAAATATTTACCCTATTTGTTCATTACATATATTACATATGCTTTACATCATATAATACAAAAAAATGACTATACACTAAAATTTATCTTCAAACTTTAATCCTAGTGGCCTATAAATGTTGACTTGAAGCTAGTACTTTACTTTATACTTAAGTACCTACAAGGGAAGAACACCCATGCTAAGCAATGGCTCAGTGGGGAGTAAAATAATGCAATATACTTCTTGATGAAGTCTCACACAAATAACACAACATGCCATTTATCATTGTATAATAACTCTTGATGGATAACATACTTTGCCATATTATAATGCACACATACACTCATGGTAATAATTTCATGCATTTAGTAACATTTCAATGTCATTACCCTTATTAATTATACTAATAATGCTAAAAGAAATTCTAACATTACACTAAAGCACTAACAATTTCACTCAATTGTTCATTCACTCATCACATCATTATTATTTCCTAGCTTGAATTCCCATTATTGGTAGATAATGGGACAAACATTGAATGCTGGCTAGCAGTATCAAATACTGGAGACAAAAGTTTCAAGTAACTAGATACCAAGAGAAATCAACACTAGACACCATTCGATGCCAACACTAGCAGTTGCAATCACTATCCCTTATAGGCATGCCTATTTATCCACTACTATGTAAAATTTAAGCTCACAATAAGTCCTTAATCACTTAATAATATCACATTTGATTCATTTAGGATTGTAGAAGCAAAACATATAGCGGAGTATGCAACAACATCATTAAATGATTCATATTCAATCATGATTAAGATACACTTCAACATGATTATTACTTATTATTTAACATGTAACATTAAGCATACAAATATTCATGTCCATTCATATTCATTAACTGTACATATTTATACACTTATACAGGTTTATGTCACATCTTGTCCCTATTTTTTATATCTAAAATACTTTATAAGTATTAAAGGAAGTTTGAGTAAGTTTTGGTGATAATTTAGGGCTTAAAATCAAGTGCAAGAGGAAAAAAGGGAGGCTTATGATGGGAACTGATTAGTTATAGCCATGAGATAGGTATATAATTGATTCTATAAGGGGCTCACAGTGGGACATAATCAGTTGCAATCATGAGCACTATTCTACCCTAAGAATCCTAATGGTAGATTTCTAGGTTTAACCTCTATGTTGTTTTAAACCTAATAAATGACATTTTTAAGCACAGTATTCTTCTACAAAGTTTTTCTCCTATATCTTTAGTTTCCAAAATATTAAAAATAACTTCATTTGGACTTCTAAATCTCAATATATTAATAAAATAGTCCAACCTACTTCTAGTGATAGGATAACAGACATCACTCAATTTCAAGCCATATTATGAAGCCTTTTGGTATAAAATTAGGTTTGGTTTCTTCCACAAAGTTATAGATATATCTATTATCTTTCTTTTCTAAGTGGAATCACTTCATTTAGATATCTATAAAAAGATCTATGGCCTCTAAACTAAAATTGGTTCATGTGAACCTTAAGTAGATTTTAAGTATATCACTTTTTAAGGCATAAATCATCATTCTCATGCAACAACAACATCATCAACTAGTTATAACATCCATCATAGAACAATTATAGCATATACACCAACTTTAACCAATTAAACATATAGTAAAGAGAATGAAAAACTCCCAAACCTCTTTAGCAAGCACCACACCCTTTCTTCAAGCTCCTTCTTCTTCCTTCTCTTTGTCCTTGCTTGATTTTCCCTCAATATAGATGTAAATAATCATCTATCTTTTTAATTTAATATCTAATTACCTATTTATTGAGTCAAAGGAAACAAAGAAGAAGAAAGACTCTTTCTTTTTACAAACCTTATAACTGAAATTAGGGATTATTTCTATGGTGGAGTTGGTTTACTTGGGAAGAAGGATGGCTAAAAATGGGTTTCTCTAGAATGGTGGCTAACCTTTATGGGGTTTATACTCATGAATCCTCTTCATTTTTCTTAAATTCTTTAGAGGAAAGGCTAAGAATTAGGCTTCACCCTATAGGCTTACTTGTGGGCCTTAAGTAAACCCAAACCTGATTAGATTTCCTTCCCCCTGAGTTATCCCTTTGTGTTTCTTCCCATTTTATTTCTTTTTTTTCAATTTTTAAATCCCTATATTACACTTCCCCCTAATTGTGATATGCATGCTTTAAAGTGAATTGATCATATTATATTATGCTTCTTTTTTTGGAACAATGCTCTCTAGGTCCCAACCTATAATGCATTTACTAATCAAGCTTATCTGATCATAATATCATTTAAACTTACATATATCCTTCTAAGGCATATGTTGTGACCTTATAAAACTTATGTAATATAATATGTACAAGCTATATAGGCCATAAAATAATGCATTCATCTTTTGTTTGCATTTGTACATTTGCTTTGCTTTATGAATGAATAAATAATGCCATTTGCTTTTACATTAATTAATGTGTCTAACTTACATTATTTTTACATTCTAACATAATCACAATCTTGTAATAATTATAATAATAATCATGACCTGACATTCAATATAAAAACACAAACTTCCATCTAATCTTGGCCAGTGACATCTTAGGTGCAACCAACTCCTATCATTAATTAGCCCTTACAGATTTTCTTAATTGACTATTTTCTCTCAATCCCTAATTTTGCTTAAGGTGCCTTCTTTCGGTTTTCACATTAATGGGGTGCCCAATTTTAGAGAGACCATCTTTTTTCGATTTTTGACCCGCAGGCTATTATTCTCTTCTTTTGATCTTTGTCTTAGCTATGGAACCTTTTAAGTCTATTGATGTTGACAGGTTCTTTAAGCTCATTCTCATCATTATTTATGAGAATAGTAGTTCCTTTAGAAAATAATTTTTTCAACACAAAAGGGCCCTTTTAATTTGGTTTGAACTTTCCTCTGTAGTCAGGTAAGCTGGGTCTCATTTGTCTGAATACCAAGTCACCTTTCTTTAGATGATGACCTTTGATTTTATTTACCAAAAGATCGAGCTAACCTCTTTTGATATAATTGATTATGATAATAGTCCCTCATTCGATTCTTATTCAACAAGTTTAACTATGCCATCCTATGCTCTGCCCACTTTGTTTCTTGCAATTTTGCTTTTAAAACAACATTCGATATAGCTATAGTTCAATTTCTACTGGTAACACCGCTTCTAAGTTGTATACAAGAGAGAATGGAATGGCCCCAATCGAAGTCTTTATAGTGGTTTGGTATCCTTAAAGTGCGAATAGTAGCTTTTCAGCCTAATCTTTATACATTTGTATGGTCTTAAACAGGATCTTTAAATTCTTGTTAGCAACTTCTATAGTCGTATTTGCTTACGGACAATAAAGGCAGGACTTATGATGTCGAATTTTGTACTTTTAAAGAATTTATTTGATCTCTACTTGAATAAAATCTTGTTGTCAAATACCATATGGTGAGGCACCCTATACCTATAGATTAGATTCCTTTTGATGAATCGAGCCATGTCTCATGCCCCTAGTCTCTAAAGGATTCGAGTTCCACCTACTTTGTTAAGTAATTAATATCAACAATGATGTACCTGTGGCCATTGAAAGCCATCGGATGGATGTCTTCGATGATATCTATTTTCCAAACTGAGAAAGGCCATGGTGATGATACATTACATAATTTCAAGATAGACATATGGCTTAAATCAACATACTGCAGGACTGGTGTCTTTTTTTCACATATTTAGAGTGGTCAGCATCTATAGTCAACTAAAAGAATCCTTGTAATGCTCGCTCTAATTACCTTTTATTTATATATTTCTTTATTAAATTGTTAGCTCAAATACATATGCATACATAGAAATTAAGCATACTTAAAGTATCATTACAAATTAATTCATTACATATGTTCAATATTTTTTACATTGAGCACTTTACAAAAATAACTATACTCCAAAACTAGTCATCACTCGCTATCCTCTCTAGTAACCTGCAGATATTGACTGGAAATCGGCACTTATACTTTACACCTATGTAGCTACATGGGAAAAATACCCATGCTAAGTAATGGCTCAATGGGGAGTAAACAGTGCAATTAACTTCTTATTAAAGTTTCAAATGCAAATGTCACAATAATATATCTTTTTATATTACAAAACATATATGCTTATAATATCATTAAAAGACACGCTGAATCAACAAAGCATTTACACTAATAGGCACTTATCAAAGGTTGTCTTTTTAACCACTTTCCACTACTAACATACTTTGTCATATCATAACTCACATACATACGTCATTGTAGTTACATATATTAAACAAGACTTTAATGCAATTTTCTCATTTCACTTTATTGTTTAATGAGAATCACTATCATTATCAAGAGATACTAAAACACTTACACTATTTATCACTTTTCATCATTCACTAATCACAACACTTCTATCACTTGAATTCCCTTGAATGGTGGATATGGGTACAAACACTAGATACTAGCAAGCAGTATGAAACACTAGAGACATAAAAGTCTCAGGTCACTAGATACCAAAAGGTATCGAAACGCTAGCCACCCTCAGATGACAACACTAGCAGCTACAATCACTATTCCCTTTATAGGCATGCCTATCTATCCACTATTTTGTAAAGGTTAGGCCTCAATAAGTCACTAATCACTCAAGAATATCACATTTGATACATTTAGAATCATGGCATCAATACACTTAATATAGCATGCAATCATTTCACTATATCATATCATTTGTATTCAAGTACCCAAAGGATACAATATAACATGCTCATCATTCATTTAGTTGCATATAACATTGCTAATATAACTATTTATATTCATTTATGTTTATTAACTTTACAAGTTCTTATGCACTAAGACTTAGTACTTAACTTTACTTCACTAGGTCATTATGTTTTACACTCATTTTATGTCACTTATTACTTTGCTTTTACACTTAAAACACTCTAAAACTATTTAGGGAGGTCTAGGTATGCTTTGGTAAAAATTTGGCACCTTAAAATTAAGTTTAGAAAGAGGTAGGGAAGGGTCACTATCAGTAGCTTATACCTATTAAACTTGACATAGATGTAATTTTGATTTTATATTGATTATGGACTACCTCATGGTCAATACCAAAAGAGTATTGACTGTAACCTAGGTTATAGGAAGGGATCACAATAAGTAGGTAATACATATTAATTATGATGCAAGTTTCATTTTGGTTCTGGACTGGATTTGAACTATGTCACGGTCAGTAGGTCATACCTTCCGATGTTGAAGTTCATTCTGGCCAGTGGTAGAGTTCCAGTCTCGGTTTGTAAACACTTTTAGACCTATACAGTGTTATTTTTAGCTGAATTGGCCTTTTAAAAAGTTGTTTTTCTATGTCTCTAGGTTCTACAACATTAAAAAGTAGTAATTTATGACTTCTAAATCTCAATATATCACTAAACTATTACAGACTGGTGTAGATGACAAAATAGCAAAGGTATATCAAATACAAGGTTTATTTTGAACACTTTAGAGGAAAATTTAGGTTTTAGTATCTTCTAAAAAATTTTATATCTATGTCTCATATTTCATTTCCAACTAGAATTGTATTAATTAGACATCTATGGAGGGAGTTATGCCTTTAAAACTAAAACTGGTTCAAGTGAATCTTAAACAGATTTTCACTATATCACTTTCTAATGCACTAGTCATCTTTTGCATGCACTATATCACCATTTTATTCATTCTAACATCAATTATATATCATTTACACAACATATAACAACTTGATTCAATTACAAACATGTAAAATAAAAATTTAAACTCCCATACATTATTGATGCTCCAACCACCTTCGTCAATTTCTCTCTACCTCTTTTTCTTTGCTCTTACTTATTCTTCTCTCTTTATAGAACAAATCACATAAAAAAATCCATTTAAACTCTTCAAACTCAAATCTTATCATATAAAACAAATAGAAGAGGTAAAGAAGAAGTTATTACCTTTAATTATCTATCCACTAAATTCTCTCTCTTCACCAAACTATACTTAAAATTAAGGGTTGTTTAGGGGTTAGAGAGGCTAAAATTTGGAATAGAAATGGCTGCCTTCTTGGATCATTAATGTGGCTGACCATCTAAGCCTTAAATCCCTTAAATCATCTTTCTTTCTCAAGAGAGATCTAGAAAAAGATAAGTGTTTTCATCTAATTGGTTCACTTGGTTGGTCATTATTTATTTGCACTTTACTCCCTCTTATTAAACCTAATTACCAATTGCATATTATAATAACTCTTTGTCACACACTAATCCCCACTTCTTTAAGAATAATACACATTTACCACTAATTTTACAAGTTACGAAATTGCCCTTTATATGTGCATTAATACCGATTACGTTCCAATTGCTTAATTAACAGTTCTTTTACACTGACCTCTTTTCAATCTCTTTCTCCACTATACACTAATCCTATTAGGGTATGTTTTGGGGCCTTACATTTCTCTCCCCTTAAAAGAATTTTATCCTCGAAATTCACACCTATGTCACTTATCAAATATCATCATTTATACTCCTATAACTTTGTCTTGATCAAACTCTTATTGAGTACTATCTCTCTCTGCTTTTATTATTCCTTGCTTTATCTATGCTATCATAACATCAGTGCACTCAATGTATATCCTATCAATTTCCCTTCCAGTGAGGGCTTTTAAATGTAATTTGATGCTTTTTATGTTTTGTCAAATGATGTTAATGCAATGTTGTGAAAGAATGATAGGATGCAAATGTATGCTTTCATGTATCATAAATGTTTTCCCCATCCCCTACTATGACATGTGTAATCAATTGCTCACACTATTAAGGAATCACTGACAAGTGCACAGCATTAGTGTAAGCCCTAGTCCCAATGCATTGTTATAAAACACTTAAGTTAATAAATGAGGCATTTGTTTTATCTATTGTATTACTATACATATCAATTGATAGAACTATCCAAGAATATTGTTTCATTTTAAGTTATCATGTGTGAGGCACATGGTTGTAAGACCTTGAAATAATAGAGACTTCATTCTAAATATCTCCAGTCAGTCGTTGTTATGAGAATAACAAATGAATTAAGACTAGTATGCTCTTTATGATAAGATGAGTTCTGTCTTACAGATCATAAGGACAAGAGTGTCAATCAGAGATCATAGATACATGTCTAGAACATGGTATCTGGATTCGATCCATTAATGAGAACATTACATCGTACAAGTCATAAGTGTTTCTCATGTGCAAGTTTTGCATTGGAGTTTTTAGACCTAAAATCTCTATAAAACTCTTTATAAATTATTGTGCACTTTGACATACACCTAACATACTATAAACAGGGTGACAAGTGTGGGTATGCTTGGGTATGCACTAATTCATGTTAGAGAGCATGAGAGAAGTGAAGGAATTACCCCTCTTAATAAGAGAGAAAATATCATTCGGCCACTTGATCAGTGAACTGAGAAGTGTATGGCCATACTGAGATGAAATAATGAGTAATCATTATTTATCTGAGAGTTCAGTGTCACTAGAATATCAAGAAAGGAATTAGTATATATAAAGACGATTAGTTCCATGCCTTATATTAATTCTAATATATATAGGTAAGGGACTATGCAAAATTGCATTAGGTCACTAAATGTCATTTGCATTTTTATTTAATTTGAAATGTTATAATATCTTGCTAGAGAATATATATAGCTTTTGAATTAATTTATTAATTCATTGCCAATATTAAATGGACCTATAGGATCGCACACAAAGCATTGGGCTTAAAATATTTAAATAGTATATTGGACATTAATTTGGACTTTTATTTAAAGTCAAATTAATGTATGTAATGGGTATTAAAATTGCTAAATGGACTTTGACCCATGAAGAGTGAAAAACATGGCAAAAGGAATGGTAAATTGATTATTTATTTATCTTTAGATATTTGATTATTTATCTTTAGATAATTAAGTTAATTAAATTTAAATTCCTATATGTCTTTGAATCAAGATATACCACTTAATTAGGAGGTGATGGAGGCTGAAATTACTACCTAAATGCTAGTGAATTTCGGCACACACAAAACCCTAAGCTAAGTGATATATATAGATAAGAAGTAACTTTGCCAATTAGGTTTTTTCTCTCTCTAATATGCCATTCTCAAGGGGAAAGGACTCTTCCTTCTTTTATTGGATTTTGGGCAGCCATTGGTGAACTTTAGAAAGAACAAGATCAGGTCTTGTGTCTTTAGTTTAATACCCATTGCCAAATACACAAAGATTAGAGCTAGCACTTTAGGTTTTAAGCCATCCTTGCTGGTGTGTGTGTGAGCATAGAGAGGAGTGGCATAAAGGCAGCTCTTTTGGCATTGGTGATCAAGATCTAAGGCATATAAGTCCATCTTATTTGCTGGTCATCTTCAAAATCAAGTTTTGAAGTGCATCTAAACTTGTAAGTTTTAAAAACCCTAAAATTGCATGTTTCGATTCTTTGTTGTATAATCCGTGGCATGTATGATCCAAATTTTTAATTTTTTCGTTGCGTGATCATCATGTATATGCCATGTGATATCTCTTCACACAGAACATCATGCCCAATCTGAATCCACTTTCATATCAACTTATGGGCTTTCATACTCTACTATCTTTCAAACACAAGGATATATGCACTAATCCCTTGCACTACACTGGATTTACACTTTTATGTATCAATACTTTCACTAGAATCCAATTCTATCTTTACTCTCAGTAAGATAACATCTACTTTAAGGCCATAACACTATATAGATACACATCTCTAATCTATTCTCTAACACGTTATTGCCCAAAATAGCCTAAACCTTTGCTTTGATATCACAATGTAATGCTTGCTCTAATTACTTTTTATTTACATATTTCTTTATTAAATTGTTAGCATAAATACACATGCATACATATAAATTAAACACACTTAAAGTATCATTACAAATTAATTCATTATATATGTTCTAAATTCTTTACATTGAGCACTTTACAAAAATAACTCTACTCCAAAACTAGTAGGGATGATCACGGGGCGGGGAATCCCCGAAAAATTCCCTCGTGGGGACGGGGAGGAGGGAATAGTATTCCCCGACTTAGAATTCGTCCCGAAATTTCCCCGCCCCCGAAATTTAATTACTAAATTTAATTATATTTATATAATTTAGTTTTAAATTATATTTAATTTTAGTTTTATCAATTGTTAAAATTTATATTAGTTTGATTTGTAATTGAATCTATATTTTTAATTATTAAATATTATATTTTCAATTATAGTTAATTATTAAATATTATATTTTTGTTATAATTAATTTTTTTTAAAAAATAAAAATATTTTTTATGCGGGGACAGGGATCCCCACGAGGACAGGGACGGGGGGAATTTTTTCTCCGAAATACTATCGATCCCTGCCCCACCCCCGCCCCTCCCTTACACGGGGCAGTAGGTGGGGAGGCACTTCCCACCCCCGCTCCGCCCCGTGATCATCCCTAAATACTAGTCATCACTCACTATCCTCTCTGGTGACCTCCATATGTTAACTTGAAATTGGTACTTATATTTTATACCTATATACCTATACAGAAAAAAAAACTTGTGCTGAGCAATGGCTTATTGGGGAGTAAACAGTGCAATTGACTTCTTGTCGAAGTCTCAAATGCAAATATCAAAATAACATATATTTTATATTACAAAACACATAAACTTATAATATCATTAAGAGACACATTGAATCAACAAAGCATTTACACTAATAGGCATTTATCCAAGATTGTCTCTTTAACCACTTTCCACTACTAACAGGCTTTATCATATCAGAACTCACATACATACATCATTGTAATTGCATATATTAAACAAGACTTTAATGCAATTTTCTCATTTCACTTTATTGTTCAATGAGAAGTACTATCAATATCAAGAGGTACTGAAACACTTGCATTATTTATCACTTTTCATTATTGACTAATCAAAACGCTTTTGTCACCTGAATTCCTATAAATTAAGGATACGGGTATAAACATTAGATACTTGTGAGCAGTATCAAACACTAGAGATTTAAAAGTCTTGGGTCACTAGATACCAAAGGATATCGAAACACTAGTCACCCTCAGGCGTTTAGTCCAGCTGCATTTCACTTGCCTGTGCACAACCTTTTATTATTTTTTTCTTTGTCGTGCATGCCATATTTCCTCAGTTACTTGGTCGTGCATCACCATGCCTCAATCCTCACTTGGCTATGCATCACTCTTCCCCATTCCATGCACTGTAGTGTATAGATTTTGTTCTTCAAGTGCTTGGGCATGTACAAAAGGCAATGTTTGATGTAACTTCCTATTAAGCTAGAATTCTTTTTCGATTCTGATTTGGAAGCAACAAAAGGCAAAACTTCTTCTTTGGGCAAAAGTTTTCAGTTATAAATAGAGGATTAGAAACACCATAAAGGGGAATCAATTAGAGAAGATAGAGAAGCTACAATTTTGATCTTTCTTAATTTTTTTTATCAAGTTTTTTTAGTTAGTTATATGCAGTAGTTTTTTCTCTGTTTTCTTAGTTTGTTATTCTTTTTATTTTTGTTGTTTTTTTTCTTTTTATCATGTTTTGTAAGTAGTTTTCTTTACTTTTGCTAATGGATACTTGAACCCTTATTTTTATTGTTATGACTTAAGTTGAGCTTTAATTTCAAATATTAGTTGGTTTTTCTTAGTTTTAACTGTATTCTTATCATTAATTATATTGAGATTGATTGTTGGTTTATTGATTCAATAACTAAAAATTAGTTTAAATGTAGTTAAAGATTTGCATGTTCTTGGATTAACTCTTTGGTGTCAATGAATGATTGTTTTCTGATTTTGAGGTAATTGTGTATTGAAATTATTAATTAATACTAAGAGAGGAGGAAATAAGAATAAATTAAAGTTGAATTTACTTGAAAAAGAGTTTAATGAATGTTTAGGAAGTTAAAACTAAATTTTTATGCTAAGTATTAGATTTATCAATGAGTTTAATACTAGGAATGATATTCTTGCATAAAGATATCTAGTTTTATTACTAGTTTTTTTCATAATCACTAGCGTTTCTATTGAAATTAAGTCATTGTAATGGAAGTTAAGGTGAATAGTTTCTTTAGCAAGAGTATTTTAGTTATTGTTTTATTTTTAATTCATGTTAGTTTAAATTTATTTTTTGTTTTATTTAATTGTTTATTTAGTTTAATTTTTACCTTTAAATCGAAAATATTTGGAAAACAATCTTAAATTAATTTAATTCACACATAGATATTATCCTTAGCAATCCATGTTTCCTTAGATATGATATTTGGGGTCTTAATCTATATTTTCCTATATTACTAGCTAATCTAGTACTCTTGCTAGACACCGGCCAACCATCTAAGCCTTAAATCCCTTAAATATTCTTCCTTTCTCATGAGAGATCTAGAAAAAGATAGGTGTCTTCATCTAATTGGTTCACTTGGTTGGTCATTATTTATTTCCACTTTACTCTCTCTTGTTAAACTTAATTACTAATTACATATTCTAATAACTTTTTCTCACACATTAATCCCTACTTCTTTAATAATAATACACATTTACCACTAATTTGAAAAGTTATGAAATTGCCCTTCATATTTGCATTAATACTGATTACATCCCAATTGTTTAATTAATAGTTCTTTTATATTGAATCCTTTTCAATCTCCTTCTCCACTACACACTAATCATATTAGGGCATGTTTTAAGGCCTTACAATCCATGTCGCATGATCTTTCATGCCAATGTTAAGCCATTCATGTGGGCTTCACATATCCCTACATGAGTTTCTTTCATAACCTTTTTAGCTTCTCTCTTGTCCAAACACCTTAATTGTGTACCATCGATCTATCTCTTGTATAGAATCCAATCTATATTTATAAACTAACTTGATAACTTTCAAATCATCCTCTAGTATATCTCTATTGCTTCTTAAGGGGATCTAAAAATTTCCAAGTAATTTTGGATGTCACAATACCATGGTTTATTATTAGCTTTTCCTATACTCATAACCTCTTTATTCTTAAAGTATAGCTTGGTTGAACTTACGATGACTACCGACCTCATAACTACTCCTTCGAAGTTATCCTACATGGATACTAAGGTTGCTAGGGTAGCTACCAATTGATTTTTATCTCACGGTACATGCCTAAAGGTATATACCTCGAACCAACTGCTTAGTCTCCTTAGATATTTTATATAAGTTATAAGCCTTTCCTTTCCAATCGATTATTCCCCTTTCACTTAGTGAATCATTAAGGATGAATATTGGTCAAATGTCAGCAAGTGTACTGAATCAATAAGTAATATAATAGGGTATTTTTAAGATCCGTAAGTCTCAAACCTTAGGGAAATAAGATTTACACAATAATAAATGATTAATTGGAGTTATATGTTAAAAGAATTACCCAATTTTTTTGTTGCATATGTTATATTTAGCAAAATTAACAATTAACATAAAAGCAAATGAACACACAAAGTATAAATTAAATAAAGCGATAAAAACAGAGAATATGAAATTGTTCAGGAACCTAATCCTCCCTACTCCCAAGCAAATAACATTAGCATATCTTAGATGTGGATAACCCATCTAAACCTCTGGTATCCCATTTCGAAGCCTGTTACTTTAACTACCGACTTCCCATTTCGGAGCCAAACTGATAGCTAGCATAAGCACAGGTCCCAAGACCTAAATATGAACTAGTATCCCATTCTAGAGATTACTATTTCAATACCTATTCATTTTCCTTTTTTATTTTAATTTTACAACATATAAATCCTAGATCTAACAACTCTCATTATGAAAATTCCATCAAAACTATAGCATATATGATAAAAAAATAGAGCATGCATGGTATAACGATTAAACAAACATAAATCCATCAACTTGAATAAGATTAATAGCATAAACACTTAAATAACAACCAAACCAAAATGAGCACAAGGGAAAAGAAACATCTGAAATATATATATATAACAAAATAAGTTCAAAGTCTTACATGGGTAGGAGATTTAAAAATCCCTAAACAACTAAAAGACTACTCAATACTCATATTAGAAACAATAAGAAAAAAGAGAGTTATGTTGATAGAAGGTATCTAAGTGAGTAATGCTTAGCCATTGCCTGAATCTTATAGGAATATAAGTAAGATCTCAGCTTCGTTAAGGCCCATATAATTGCTAAGCAAATCTTTTCGATGTTTGCATATTTGGCCTTATATGGTATGAACTTTTTACTCAAATAATACATAGTATATTCTACTCCACCTTTATCTTTTTGAGCCAACATGGCCCTTACTAAACCCTGCTCTACTGCTATGTGCAGGATCAAAGGCTTTAACAATTTGGGTGGCTAGAGAACTGGAGGAAGTAGCAAGTACTCCTTCATTGTATCAAAAACTTTCTGGCAGTCATCATTCCACTTGACCTGTTGATCTTTTCTTTGAAGCTTAAAAATTAGCTCACATATAGAGGTGAGCTTAGAAATGAATTAATTAATGTATTGAATTCATCCTAGGAATCTTCTAACCTTTTTGTCTTTCTTTGATGCAGGCATTTCTCAAATGGCTTTCACCTTGTCTAAATCCACTTTATCCCCCTTTGGCTAATAACATACCCCAATAGCTTACTCGAGGTAACTCCAAATATAACTTTTTGGGTTAAGGCAGAGGTTATATTTATCAATTCATTAAAAAAACTTCTCTAGAGCCTCAAAGTGTTCTTTCCTAGTAATCGACTTTATCATCTTGTCATTAACATACACATCAACTTTTTTGTGAATCAAGTCACTCAGGATTTTAGTAGCCATTCTCTGATAAGTGGCTTCTGCATTTTTTAACCCAAATGGCATGACCTTGTATGTGTAAGTTCCTTATTTAGTGATGAAGGTTATCTTTAACCGATCTACTATCTCATTCAAGATCTAGTTGTACCCTATATACCCATCAATAAAACTATGCATCATGCACTTTGTTGCGCTATCAACTAGAAGATCTATGTATGGGAGTCAAAAGTTATCTTTTGAGCATACTTTTTTCAAATATCTATAGTGCACACACATTTGTACCTTCTCATCTTTCTTGGTAATGAGGACAACATTGGCTAGCTAAGTAGGATATTGCACTTCAACCAGAAACTTGGCTTCGATGTGCTTCTTTACTTCTTCTTTCACCTTTTCTACCCACTCTGGCCTGAGTCTTTAAAGCTTTTGCTTGACTGGCTTACTGTTTAGATACATTAGAATGACATGTTTTGTAACTTCTCTATTAATTTTGGGCATGTCTTTATTGGTCGAAGTAGAGACTTTTTCATATTTTCATAATATTCTCTCAAATTTTATGCTCTCCTCAGGAGTTACGTCGAATGCAATAAAAATCTCTTTAGGGTTATCCTGGGTTAGAAGATTAAATGGAGTAGTGTTTGTTGAATTAATGTCAAATATGAATATGTTATAATTATAATTATACATGATGCAATTAGATGAGACATCACATAAATAAGCAAACTTATTCATCTTATTAACTTGAGCAGATAAAGGTACATCATCATAAAACAATTTAGGAATATAAATTACATTAGTAAAAGAATCATCTTCTAAATTAGGGATAGCTGAAGCAGTGGCATATGTTCTCACCATTCTATTGTGAAAGCGATGGTAGAGTCCCATTCTCAGGAGTTACAGCCTCATGCTCAATCTTTTCCTTCCTTTTAGCCTTGATGACTAGCAATTCATGCATAAGTACCTCCTCTAGGTGACCCAAGTACAAATCAATGAGCTTGACCATAATCTCTTTATCCCATAATGCTAGTACAGGCTTGATGGTCCTAATTAACTAGTTAAAGACATCATCAAAGATCTCAAATCCAGGGATAACTTTCTCTTGAACTATTTTGGGTTTGACTACCCCATGATATTTGCACTCCTTGGATGTTGGCACAAAGCTTTCCAAGATATGAGAAATCCCTCTTGGTTGAAGACCAGTCTTTTTTTCTTTATTATCAGTATAGTAGCCTAAGCCTTTTTTATCTTTCTAACTAATTGAAGCAATGAGCACACAGGTCCCCTAAGAGTTTTTACCCAATCCTGCACTCGATAAATAGTAAAACTTATTTTTCCTTCCTCGATGCCAATCCATGATACATGAAATCCATTAAATGGTTGATTGGATATGCTAAGAGTAGAGACTAAATTTTCCCTTATTGCTTTGATAGTGACTATGCTACCTTTATACGAAATGCATACCATCTGGTAAAGGGTGGAAAGAACTCTTCCAACTTTTGAAACTAAGGACACCCCAATAATAGAACCTTTGAATATCCCATGGCTCTCAATGAAAGCACCAAATGATATTTCTTAGAATATCTAAACAGAAAAAAAAGAGCTTAAATGGAAGAGTGGTGATTCGATCGAATCAGGCAAATCAAGTGAAACCTATAAGAAAGAAAAAGAGTGTCCGATCGAACTGGAATAAACACTTCGATACTTAAGTTAGTAAGACTTTTAAAGAGAGAAAATGTAAAGAAATGGGGTCTCAAAACGACATTACATAGAACCTTTGAGCTATGAGCTATTTATAGTGGGTTTTAAAATCAAATATCAAGGTACTTGAGTGCCTATACATAGTCTAACAAGGTAGGTGTACTAACTGTGATGGATAGATGATTCTTGTCAGGTGACATGACAAGTAAAGACTTTGCAAGGCCGACTGATCTAGTCAGGTGACAAGATTGTTGTGTCTTTGCTAAGCTTCCCTAGTTCAATCGAATTGTACATAGGGATGGCTAGACCAGACCTAGATTAGGGATTTATTTTGGACTTTGACCTAAGAATATGTTGAGCCTGCAAATAATAATATGAGCATTATATATTATATTTTGTAATAATAATAATAATAATGTAATAATTGTTTTAGTACAATAATAACATAATGCAATATTATTTTGATTTTAGTTGTATCCTTGTATATCAATAAAGATGAAAATTTTTAAAAATCAAAATAAAATGTAAAAAATATTAATATTTTATAAATTGATCATAATATTTATTTTTTTATGAAAATTATGTAAAAATCACATTCAAATTAATTAAGAATTCTAATTATATTTATGTTGTCAACTTATTGGTGGCCAAATCACATCACAAGGATAATTTAGTTTCACCTTTTATATACTATAGAAAATAAATAATATAAATTTTAAAGGTAAATATTATTTTTAATAAATTATTTTATAAAAAGATTTAATAAATTAATAACTATTACGGAAAAAATTAATAATTAAATTTATTGAATAGTTTGAATAGGATTGAGCATGAATCAGTTAACCGGTTCGTAAAAAAAAATTAACCAATCCATTAACATCAGTTTTTTAAAATGATTAACCAATCCATTACATTCACTTAATCGGTATATTGGTTTCGATTTTTTTTTATTTGGTTAATTAATATTTTTTGGTTAATTATTAAAATTTATAACATAAAATTTTATAAAAAATAGATAAAATTCAGTTAAATTTCAAATATGTAAAGTAATTTAAAATAAAAATTACAAAACATAATTTACTAGCTAAAATTTATGTTCAATAAATTAATAGCTAATATTATAAAATATATTTGATATTTATTAGAAATTAACATGCTTGATAATAAGTCAAATAAATTTTTTGATAATATTAAACATTAAAATGTAAACTTTAAAATATAAAAAAAATATTATTATATATGATAAAAAATAATATATATAAAAGTTAGTTGGTTACTATATCTAAATATTACTATATAATTACAAAATAATATAATATAAATTTAGATTAAATTATTACATAAATTTATAGAACAATATAAAAAATTAAGACATAAAAATAAAAATATAATTTAAATATATTTTAAAGTATTATTTTATTTAAGTTTTAAAGAGAAATAGATTTTTTTAAAAAAATATAAAATATAAAATTATATATATATATCGATTAACCGTATATTAATGATTAATTGGTAGTTAAAAATCGAAATTATAATTAAAAATTAAAAATATAAAAATTAAAAATTATAATTAAATTTATCAAATTAATTAATTAAAAAATTAATTTAATTTCAAATCAATTGGTGAATCATATTTTTTATTTTTTATTTTTCTAACCTTTTAAGTTTGGATACCGGTAATTTAGCAATCATTCCCGAACTCAACAGGGTAATTAGAAATTTGCTAATATAATAATATTCAAATGCCTTGAAAAAAAAAATAATAATATTATTCAAATGCGTCTATTCGTCTGCCTGTTAACGTCGGAGCAAAACGACCCGCTGCCATCCGACTCGACTGTCACAGAAAAGCCCCAATAAATCTTTGATTCACTTTTTAGAGATTCTTACTCTAATTTCTTCAAAAATCCAACCTTTACCATTGAATTTGAAATCAATGGAACATCCACTGGCTGCTTCTTCTGCCGAAGGCGAATCAACTTCCAGTGGTGAGGATGAAGAAGACGGATCTTCAGCTGAAGACCATCAACCTCGACCTGACCCCCAAAGAAACTCTTCTTCTCTGCCGCCACATAAATCACCCACCAAACAGCCCGACTCCGACTCCGACTCTGATTCAGGATCTGAATCTGACTTCTACTCCGAGGATTCTCTGAAACCGACTGTCAAGGCAATCGCTTCCAAGCCAATGCATGAGATTGCAACTAAATCCAAACCCTCCGTGTCTGCTCAAGTTACTGAAAAATCAACTGCCAAAAGAGACTGTGATGTTGAAAGAGACGTGAAGAACTCTAAGCGTTCCAAAAAGAAGGAACATGGAGTTATTGACAACTCTCAGGATACCAAGAAACAATTGTTTCAACGGTTATGGAGCGAGAAGGATGAGATTACTCTTTTAAAGGGCATCATTGATTTTACTCAAAAGAAAAGAATCGATCCTGCAAAGGATATGGCTTCATTTTATGATTTCATTAAGAAATCAGTGCACTTTGATTTGGCTTTGAGCCAGTTGAAAGATAAAGTTTCGAGATTGAAAAAGAAGTTCGAAAACCAAAGCAAAGGAAAAAAAGGTGAATACAAAACATTTTATAAAACTCATGATCAGGAAGCTTTTGATTTGTCAAAGAAGATATGGGGCTGTGAAGGAATTTGTGAGCTAGGAGCGGAATCGAGTGCTAGGGCCGTGGAGAACCATCCTGGTCTGGAAGTGGCGGCCATCGCAAGAACAGTTTTTGATAAGGTTCCGGGTGTGGATGGAATGGGGAATTATGTTATCCAGAGGGGGTTGGCTATGGTGGATGGAGCTAAAAAGGCTGAGATGGAAGAGAACTGGAGGAAGTTGCATGTGGCTGAGTTGGAGTTGTTTTTGAAGCGAAATGAGTTGATAAGGGAGCAAGCGAAGCTTATGTTGGCAGCATATAAGAGTGATTAGGATTAGAATTTCAAGAAGGTATGAATTGTAACTATTTTGGTTTTTTTTTGGGCTTATGTTAGATTTTTACTTGCGTTTTGCTTATAATATGTTTATAATTTGGTGACACTATGAAGCTTCTGTTTAAATATTCTCTTGGCTGACGTTTCTGTTATAATGTTTTCTTGGCAATTGAAGTTATTACTGGGGTCCATTGAATATTACTCATTTCTCCTAACTCTTGTCGTTATTGAAGTAGTGATAAATTAAATAAAAAAATTTTTTGCACTGTGCACCAAAAAGCATACTAAATTTTATATGGCTTTGTCACTGCTTGTTAGTCTAAGGCGTCTGGTTTTCTCTGCTCAATTCTGCATTTTTTTGTTCTAGCTGTCAGGAAGTGGATATATAAATTAAAATGTTCAATGCTATGTTAGGGATAGCGGGTGACAACTAGTATTGTTTATTTTCGTCCATGGATGGAATTTGATCTCCGTATAACTCTAATTGATGTGCTATTAGAAAAGTTTAGCACATTGTCCTATTTGTTTTTGCTGTTTGGATTATTATAGGGATTTTCCTATGCTTTTTTACGTTGTTCTTGTCAAGAAAAACTGCTTGTGAAACATTGAGGCTCTGTACTGGTTTTGATGTGGAAGACATGAAACTTTCCTCTTGAACGTTTTTGGAGTTCACCAGGTTCCGTTATCTCTAGCTTCAGTAAATAATTGATGTAAGATAAGTTAATGTTTTTGACTAAAGTTAAGGTTGTCGTATTATAATGCTAAAGGTATCTTCAACATCTTAATTTCTATCTATTGGTCTTTCTTGCAGATTCTGGTTTCATGCTTTGTGAAAAGCCTCCATTTTGATGAATACCCTCATGTGCAGGTGAGAGTAGTACTTATTATAACCTTAATTTGATTGCTGCGGTATTATATATTGCAATGATGCAGAGAACTAAATAATCTGTTGCTATTGTATCTTCTTTTTGATATTCACTTTTAGACAGTAATCACACAATTGACAGGATTGAAATGCTTACTTTAGGACAGAAAAAAGCTTATTGTTATTGAGTACTCTTTAGGTTAGCGTATCATTTATTGCTTAATTTTTAATTATTGAGGGATCTCAACTGCAGCTTTAAACAATTATGAAGTAACACCCAAAACCCACCTTACAGTTTTGGGTTTTAGTTGGATTTAGCTTTGAATTATTCTGATGTTCATAATATAGTGTTCTACTCCCTGTACAAGCACTTTGGCAAGGCTTAATATTTTCTATACCAGGTCTGATTTGTATGAAAATTTGGATTACCATTGTTAGGATCATCACTAGTTAATTGGTTAAAATAATTATACTTTTGTGTATCATGAAATACTTTTATGATAAGTGAACTAGAGTGTTTCATGATGCATGCTCTAAAAAAGTTTTCAGTTGTCTTTCTCTGCTTTATATGGACAAAATTGGTAAGGTGTTACTATCCCTTTTATCATCTCAATTATAAAACTAAGAAAATCGTCTATTACTTTGTGATAGAAATTCCTAATATTCTTTGTGCTATGCACTGCGTGAGTGGCATACTGAATTTTGGATATATGGTACAGGGTCCACGCTGCATGAACATTTTGATGTTAACCTGTTTGATATTTGAGTATCTGAGAATCGGTAAATTTGACCCTGCATCTGAATTTTAATATGCTTCAGTTCTTCACCAGCCCTACCTCAAACCTCAGTTAGGGAGTCTTTGGATGTGTTGTGCTTATTATTATAATATTTCACTTATGCTGTATTCCTATGGGTTGTTTAGTCACCATTTTGAGACCATAATTAATACCATCACTCGATTTGGATTCAAATCCCATTTTTGATATAGAGCATAGGAGAAGAGAATGGCATCAAGATAAGTCCCAAACACTGCTCTTCTATGGTTAAACTTTGCAGCATGTATATACATGATGACATAACATGAAAGAAATAGAAACAGATATAGAACTCTGGAACAATGAAAAAACTATATGCTTCAGCATTGAGCATTGTTTGCATAAATTGTTATATATCCATTAATCAAGTAAATAATCTGCATCGCCATTGTGTTGTGGCTTGATATATTGATCATTTTACTGTGAATAGAGTAGATGTTTAGATGGAAATTGGAGCTGCGTGAATTTTGCATCTTGCCGTGTTCGGATAATTATCTGTTGCTTTCCTGTTAGGATAGTTAAGTGTGATAGGTATTGTGTGATAGTGAAGTGTGAAGTAGAATTCATCACTAAATGGTTTCAATTAATAAATTTCAAATTTGTAGTAATATTTCAGCTTGTATGTTAGTTTTAATTTTCAATTCATTGTATGCGTAATTTACAATATTTTGATTTGAATTACTCTATCGGCCTTGTTTTATTGCTGTTCATTTGACATTTGCTGTCCCATAAACATTGAAATTTCCTTTATCTTGTTAGGCTAAAGGTGCAAATTTGCCTTTAATGTTTAATAAAAAGTGTAATTTTACTTTTAATGTTTCAATTGGTGTAATATTATTCTCCATACTGTAAAACTGGGAGAATTTTACTCCTTTTTTAATAGTTTTTTGACAAGTGACATTCGAACAAATAAATATATGATACATTGTGCTAAGTTTTTTACAGATGGCATCTGAGCAAACAGATATACGACAAAGCATGACAGGAGGGGTTAAATTCTCTATATTTTAAAACATAATGGATAATATTATACCAAATGAAATATTAGGGATAAAATTGCTATTTTTGACAAATATTATGGGCAAAGTTGCACCTTAAACTTTCTTGATAATTTACAGGTTTTGTGGGATTTTGTTAAAGATGGCAAAGGACATCTGGGATTTTGGATGCATATGACGAGGAATATGCGGTAATTGATGTAATTTTGTGCACGTTTGGGTATATTTGGAAACATGTTATTTGTAGGTCTAAGCTTCTATGCGAATATGATTTTTAGATTGCAGAGAATTTTAATTAAATATTTTTTCTTGCAAAATAAAAATATTGGAAGGTTTCTATTGAAGAGTATGAATAAGAAACGTTACATATCTGTTTCATAATTTTGAACGTTGCATAACAGATTTTCTATTGCGATTTGGTTTGTTTCAGATGTTTTCAATATCTCTGAATAGTGGTTTCATTTGATGAAAGCCTACCAGCTTTCAAATACTTGGTGTTTGTTTCATAAAGGTACATATCATTAGATTGCTTGTGATCAGGTAAAATTATACTTTATCATTTCCATCAAGTTGTAACTTATTACGAAAATTAAAGTAATTATTAATTTTTATATAGCACTATATTGAATAGATCAAAATGTCGCTTTTTAATTTAGTTACTGTGTTAAAAAAAAAAACATTAGTAAGGTTGATACCAAATACGAATACTATTTAGTTAAATTTTATCCTAATATATTAGATAAAATAATAAACAATATACTTTTAAATTTGTGGAATACAATAAGCATGGTATTAGTGTAGTCCATTACCACTTCTGCCACTGTCATCTTCATTTAATGATCCTAGAATTTTGTCATATATATATATATATTCAAAAAATATAATACGATTTTTAAAAATATATATAAAATTAAAAAATATAATATAGTTTTTAAATATATAAAATAATTTTTAGATTCAAAAATAAAAAGTAAAATTTAAAATTTTACCGGTGCACCTTAAATTCTTAAAATGTTTGCTTGATTGTTAATTTATCTACTAATATATATATATATATATATATTAAAAAATTTATACATTTAAAAAAACTTAATGCATGAAAACATTGTATTCTACAATTAATTTTCTATCTAAATTAGTAACATTAAAAATTTAATTTTGTATATTTTTAGTTTTTAAAAAAAAAACATAAAATACACCATTGTAAATCAAGCACAAGATAAAATATTATAGACTAATAAAGATTTGTGCCAAATACTTCATACTATAATAAAGGTTAATACTATATAAGTTAATGCTATATGCGTTAATATTATGCAAGGTAATGATATGCAGACTAATACAATAAAATGAACTCAACGTGCTCTAAATGTTTTATTGATGAAAATTATTCATTAGATGATAATTTGGTGGGATATTTTTTTTTTCAAAAAGTGGTAATTTTTTTTTGACAAATCAAAAAGTGGTAATTGAGTGGAATAAATGGAATATTATCGTATCTTTTTCTTTTACCCAATTATTATTATTATTATTTTTTTTGAAAGGAAACAAACCAATCCATTATTGAGAAACAAGTTTAGCTTGTAGAACTGAAGAAATGCATGAGGGGAGATACATGTTCCAGAATATAAAATCTGACATGGAAATGGATGCTCTAATTAGCAAATGAGCTATGCGTTTCGCAGATTTTCTAACAAAACTAAATTTAAGGTTTACATCAACTGAAAAAAAAATACAATCGGAAATAATAATGCTAATAAAATCCTTTAATGTTCTTTAAATAACATATTTTAAAGTTGGTTGTCGCTATCCTAAAAAAATACTCCCTCTATTTTACTCAACTTGACAACTTGGCCATTTTTTTATATACAAAATTAAGAAAATATATATTCTATAAAAATTTTTATTATAATTTATTAAAATTTCTTTTTATCAATCTCTACAATGATATATTTGTACTATATTAAATACTTCTCTTTCTTCAGTGCACACATAAAAAGGTAAATTAAAAAAATGTGTAATTAATATTCATTAAAATTTAAAAATCAACAAATTGAATGAAATAAAAAAAATTCTTAAAAATTGTAAAAGTTAAGTACTGATAATAATAATAATAATTAATAATAATTTTTCTTTGGTCAGCAATCGGCTACTGGTGGTAGCACCTTCATTTTGATATCCATCATTCCTAGTTGATGTTGTCTGCGAATTTTTCAGTTTAAGCTATGATTTTTGCAGCAAATATTTTAAACCACATGATAACAGTTTGAAAATAATCGAGCTGCTATTGAGTCGCTTTGCTTGACTTTTGCTCCAATGGTTTCTAAAGCAATGAAACTCCAACGGGGTCCAGTAAAGGAACTCTCCGACGGTCAAGTCAGAAACTGTAATTAAAAAGGGCTATCTTAGTAAAAATTGGCTAATAGAGAACCATACCTGAAGATCTTTTCTATTTATAGGGATAGTACTCCTATCCTTATTCGGAAACCCGGTACCCATAGGAATCTTATTGAGGAAGAAGTCTTGCCAGAATAGGAAGCTCTACCAAAGTAGGAAGCTAAGTTAGGATTCATGCCCTAGCTAGGATTCAATTAAAAATGGCATTGTGAAGATGTATAATGGATCATAGACGCTCCAAGTATCCAGAGATCCAAGCCTTGGGCCTGGATCTGGGCCCATTTCGGTTATCATTGGTCCCCTCCGAGGTAAAAGATATTTATGTCGAGCTTTGATTAACCAAACACATGTTTGTAAAAAGAACATATGAAACAGTTACCAAAATGATGAGTCTCCTCGTTCCACATGTTGATAGTAATTGTAGCAAAAATGTCCCTTCGATCTCTACGACTGCCATAATACTCATCATTACTTTCCTCGAATCCTGTATACCAGCTGTTACTGCAATTAATTTCATATACTTCGGTAAAATCAGCACCGTTCCTAAATTTTTTATCCAACGGCTCGTCACCAATATAAATACCCCCTTCATTTCTTCATTTTCACCTTTTTTGCTCTTCCTATTTCAATCTTCGATCCTCCTCATCTGTGCCATTTTCCTTCTCTCATTTTAATTCCTTCTTTGAAATTTAGGTTAGTTCCTTAGAACTCCCCTTCTTCAGTTATTTTCTTTCTCCTATTTATTTTTAAGAAATGAGTGAATCAATAGATTATAGTGAAATTAGAATTTCTAACAATCTGTTAGATTATAGTACTCCGAGCATTTACGTTTGGTGCTCTTCGACTGATGACTTTCTTATAGAACTCCATTCTTTTCAATTTCCTCCAACTAATGAAACTCCCGAGCCAAGTCAACCTAGATTTAGGAGATAACTATGAGCTAATCCTTGAGTTCCCCAAATTAGTTTGACTATCAAGATTGCCGAGCTATCTAACCTAAGAGTTCGCCTAGGAATACCTTCTCAATACAAATTTCTTTCTTCAAAGTCCCATATAACTACCAATACTAACTTTAATGACAAAAAAAAACTAGTACTTTATGAGGTTGTCGTACATGCTAGAGCCAATCTCCCCCTTACCAGCTTCGAAACTTCTTTCCTAAAGCATTATGATCTTACTGTAAGTTTAGTACATCCAAATGCTTGGCTCACCCTAGCTGCCCTTTAAATCTGGACTGATGAGAATGCTGATGTCTTCTCTTGGAACTCAATCATCAAATATGGATTGATGGAACAACAAAAACATAACCTAACTCTAATCTTACAACTTGGTTCACCAAATACTTTGATTAGACTGATGTCTTCTCCTGGAACTCAGTCATCATCAACTTGGCTCGCAATATTTCCTCAATTGAGTCTTTTGCCTTTTCTCTTCAATGTGAAAGCTCAATCTCAAATCCACCCACTTTTATTTTCCATGCACCATCAAATCATGTTCAGCTCTGCTCGATCTTCACTTCGAAAAGCAAACCCATCAATAATATTTTATTTTTATTTTCAAATCATACCTTTTCATATCATCAGCTTTGATTGATATATACTCCAAATGTAGGCTACTACGTGATGGTCAAATCTTGTTCAATGAAATTCCTTACAGAAACATTATGACATGGACTTCGATGATTATTGGGTATGTACAAAACAACAATGCCAATGAATCTTTATGTCTTTTTAAGGACTTATTGGTCGAAGCGAGTGAGAAGAATGGTGACAACGTTGAGGTTTTTATTGATTCAGTTGCTATGACTTCTATTTTATCAGCATGTTTTCATGCTTCTATAAAGGGAATGATTGAGGGAGTCCATGGGTTTTTGGTATATAAGGTATTGGATAAAGATATGGGTGTTAAAAATACTTTGGTAGATACATATGTAGAAGGTGGCTAAGTGGTTGTTACAAGGAAGACATTTGATGGGACAACTGAGAAGGATGTAGTTTTCTAGAATTCTATAATTGTTGTGTATGCCTAAAATGGGCTATCCACTGATGCTTTTGAGGTTTTTTGAGAGATGATAACGAATGACAATGTAAAATACAATGCAATTACATTGTCCACCTTGTTGTTTGCTTCTGCACATTCCGATGCTCTGTAACTAGGAAAATGTATACATGATCAGGTACTTATCCTTATAAGGCTAAACAAAGTTACCTCATTGACATTTGTATTGCTGCACTAAATTTTAATTTTTCCATCTGGACATGTCTTGTTTAAATGCCTTGCACTAATTGTTTTTATTAAATATATGATTGCTTTATGTCATTAATTAGTGTTTCATAATAGGTAATAAGGATAGTTTGGAGGATAATGTGATTATGGGTACCTCAATTATAGATATGTATTCCAAGTGTGGGTAAGTTAAAATGGCAAGAAAAGTATTAAATGGCATAAAGGATAAAAATGTGAAGTCATGGACTGCCATAATTGTAGGCTATGGAATGCATGGCTATACACAAGAATCTATGGATGTTTTCTACAAGATGATAAGGGTTGGGTTTAAACCAAATTATGTAACTTTTGTTTCAATTTTATCTACGTGTAGCCATACTATTCTATTATATGAAGGCCGATATTGGTTCTGCACATTTTAAGAAACAAAAAAATTAGATAGCTTATGCAATTGAGAGTATAGCAATAATTATGCATTAGATGATTTTTAGGATTGTATGCTTAAATAGTCACTATAAGAAAATCAACAAATAGCAATGGAAATTTTTGATTTTTCTTTGCTAATCAAAATTAACAATGAAAATTAGCAACAGAAGGTTCGGTTGTAAATTCGTTAGTTGCTATTTTTAGCAACGGAATACAAAATCCATTGCAAAATCCACCAAATATAATATTTGGTGAATTGGTTAAAATTAACAACGAAAAATAATTTTCATTGCTAAATTTAGCAACATAAATTCTATTTTCGTTGCTATTTTTAGCAACGAAAATTAATTTCCATTGCTATTTTTATCCGCCAATAAAAAAATTACGACGATACCATCGGTCTTTTTTACGTCACAAACATTATTATAATTTTTTAATTATTACAATTAGAATAGCAAAATGATGGAGTGAATCACTTGGTAGATTTATTTTTAGCATGATAAAATGAGCATTAAGTAATCAACAGCAAAAATGAAAGACAAGAAGAAGAAAAAATAAATAGGATAAAAATTTTGGTAAGCATACCTGTAATGGATGCTTTAACAAGAGTTTATGAATTGAAGGAATGAAAATGATGAAGTCCTCCCCAAGAGCATGTGCCAAACATAATCATTCATGAACAACATCTTTTCTTATCTCATCATTCTTCCTACAAATAAGAGATTAGTGTAAATACACACAGAGGGAAATAAAATACCAAAAGTAAGCAGAACTTGGGAAATAAATACTAAAGTTTTATTTTCATCATAAAACAACATTCAAGAGATTAACTTCCACAAGCTACCAAAAATAATAAGAAAATATGCATGCAAAAAGAGAAAAGATCGATGAAAATTGAGAAGCACAAAGATTTGTAAAATTAGAAGTAACTACCATATTAAGTTGATCTTGATAATGGTTTAATAGTAAACCAAAAAAGCACAAACACCAAAGCTAATTGGAAGGGAATAAATAAAGAGAGGTTTGACATATGAATTAACAAGTAATATATAGTAACCATTTATTTGAATACATATCACGTGAGGATCCATATCACTAAACATTTATTTATTTATTTATTTTATGAAATTCATTCACCATTTTATTGTGTATTTTTATGAATATATATATATATATATATATATATAACGATCTATGAATGCAGATGAAAGGTATGTGGTGTAATAGTCCACTATACTATTCAGTATAGTTCTCGAAGGGGACTGTATATTGCAGCCTATATACCTGTTTAATGCAGCACAAATATTATGCAAATAGAATTTCTGATGTACCAGATCAGCATAAGCCGCAGGCACAGAGCATACTTATGAATACAGCAACACTTGAACCCAGATATGAAAATGTAATTTTATAAATGAAAATAAATTACAAGAAAGTAAAGCTCAACACAGGAGCATACTTACGTTTTCTGAAAAATAAACTAAAATTTACAATTTTTATTTTTGAGGATAAACTCTAAGCTTCAGATTTTTACAAGGTGTGCTCAACACATGAGCTTCCTATTTCTAAGCTTGAGAGTGTTTTTGCCTAAAGAGGATTCTGCCTCTGAAGTAGAATGGAGAGTCCATTTTTATAGATGAGGATTCCCTTCCTTTACGCCTAAATTAATGGGAGCATGGACCCATGACTTAGCTGGAAAGATTCCCACCAATTATGGGAGTTTTCGGTGGAGTTATTGGTGAAGAGACTACTTGTCCATTTTGAAGTAATCTTCATATGGGGAGTAAATATCTGTCGGCCACAAGAAAAGAATCTAATCATTTTCTTTTTAACTTTTTACTTTTTTTTATGGGCCTGTTTAGGCTTTTGGGCCAGGCCTATCTACAAAATATGGATTGAAAAGAATCCATGTTTAAAATAAGAGTCCACTATGGTGGTGGGAAAATACCAAAACAATCGTCCTCATTGTCATCTCCTAAGTCAATAATGGGCTCAGAATCTGATGATGAGGCTTTTGAACGAGCTGAAGGAACCGAGGAAGCCTTTGAAGATGAGGCCTCGCTTTGGAGAAGTTGGGCCATAATCTGAAAATACTCTTCCTTGGTTTTTGCTGCTGCTAATTGAGTTTGGGCCATAATTGAGTTTGCTGCTGCTAAGGATTGTGGGGGTTCTTGTTCAAAATCCCACAATAAGTCTTATAAAAAATCTCGAAAAAGGTTTTTCCCCAAACCAAGTAAAGAAAATTTCTATAGGAGGTCGAAACCAAGAAAACCCTATAGAAGACAAAATCCAGTTAGAAAATCATCTCAGAAATATGATAAAAAATAAGTTGTTTACTATAAATGTAATCAACCTGGACATATTTCAAGATACTATAGGATACACAAAAAACTTCATGAACTCCAGTTAGAAGATGAAATAAAACAAAAAATTTCATTACTTCTAATTGAAACTGAAGAAGAAGATACCCAAACAAAATTATCTAACGAAGAAAATTCTATTGAAATAGATGATTTAGCAACAACTAGTTCTACAGAAAATGATTCTGATTCAGGATCATTTAAATCAATAAATGTTTTGACAAAAGATCAAGAATTAATGCTTGATATTGTAAAACAAATAGAGGATAAAAAACTTCAAAAGGAAATCATAGAAAAACTCTTGAAATCTTTTGAAGGAAAAACACCTAAATCCCCTTCACCTTCTACCTCAGCTTTAGTTAAAAATCCCTATGATTTAACAAAAATCTTAGGAACCAAAGCAAAGAAAAATTCTCATGTTACTATCCAGTCACTTCAAGAAGAAATTGGCATAGTAAAAGAAGAATTAAAAATTCTTAAACAAAAACAAAAAAAAAGATTTTGATCTTCTTCAACAATTAGTTTTTAAAGTCACTACAAACGAAGAAAAACATTCTTCTGATGAGGGAGAAGAAGATAATGAAGAATTTACAAAAAATGAAATTGAAAACCTGAAATCAGTTCCAGAGGATTTTTTATTTGTCTTAAGAACTGTAACCAGTAGGAAATACCTGATCAAAGTAACAATTGTTTTTTCAAACGATTTTCAAATCGAAACAATTGCTCTTTTTGACACTGGTGCAGATCTGAATTTCTTAAAAAATGGTATTATTCCAAAAAGATTTGCTCAAGAAACTAATGAAAAGCTTTCTGCAGCAAATAATTCAAAAATGGTGATCAAAAGCAAAACTGAAGCTACCATAAAAAATGGTAATGTTTCAATTAAAACTCATTTCATTTTACTAGAAAACATAAATCATAGTGTCATCTTAGGGACCCCATTTATCAATATGATAACTCCCTATTCTGTCAATTATGATAATATTTCTTTTAAATCTAAAGGAAATAAAATTGTTTTCTCTTTTATTGAAAAACCCAGGACAAGAAATCTAAACCTTTTAAAAGCTTGTTCTGTTTACAAAAATGAATTAAATCTTTTAATTCAAGGAAAACAAAAACATCTTCAATTTCTAAAACAAGATGTCTCTTTTTCTAGAATTCAGAAAAATTTGGAAAAAAAATTTGTCCAACAAAAAATTCAGGATTTTAGAAATCAAATTGAAAAAGAAATTTGTTCAGACTTACCAAACGCTTTTTGGAAAAGAAAACAACATATGGTAGATTTACCATATGAAAATAATTTTTTAGATAAATCAATCCTAACAAAAGCCAGACAAATCCAAATGAATCACGAACTCAGAAATCATTGTAAAAATGAAATTCGTGAATTGCTTTCTAAAAAATTAATTGTAAAATCTAGGTCTCCTTGGAGCTGTGCAGCTTTCTATGTCAACAAAAATTCAGAGATAGAAAGAGGTACACCTAGACTTGTAATTAATTACAAACCATTGAACAAAGCTTTGAAATGGATTCGATACCCAATTCCAAACAAAAAAGATCTTTTACAAGGCTTGCATTCTGCCTTAGTCTTTTCAAAATTTGATTTAAAATCAGGATTTTGGCAAATTCAAATTGAGCCTAAAGATCGTTATAAAACGGCTTTTACTGTTCCTTTTGGTCAATATGAATGGACAGTAATGCCTTTTGGTTTAAAAAATGCTCCATCAGAATTTATCCGAGGAGATAAAAACTCAATTCCAGATTTTTTGACTAGAGAGTTCCTTCAAAACAGGTCTTGAGAGAACCCCCAAATGCCCAGAAAATCAAACAAGGGAAAAGAGGTCCAAAAGGACCAAGTAGAAGTAGAAACAAAACCAGCAGTCTCTACTGCTGTTCCAATAAAATCTTGGGCCAAAGTGGTCGAAGAAGATGAAGAAAAGGCTAAAAAACAGTCCAAATTTATTCTAGACTAGATCGAGATTGTTCAAAAACAACCATAACTCATTCCCTAGTTTCAAAATGCCTTAGACGATCAAGAAGCCCTAAAACCTCACAAAGAGAAAGGACTTGAAGCAATTAAGGCCCTTCAAGAACTTGAGGCCTTAAAGGCCCAAATTGCAGAGAAGGAGGCCTTCATAGGTAAAAATTTAAACTCTGTTTCAAAATCTGCGAGAGGAGAATCTTCAACTTCAAAAATCCTCTCTCAAAATTCTTCGAAAACATTGCAAGAATTGTCTTGCAATAAAATTATTATTTCAAAAAACTCTTCTGAAGAGATTATTTCAAAACCCTCGAAAGAGGAATTTTCTCAAATAGTTTTATCACAAAATAACTGTAATCTAGTTTTGTCCCAATCAAAACTATCAAAAGCAGAGTATTTTATCAAATCTGAATTTCAATACATATGGACTATTGAGGATGATTTTCATCTTCAAAACCCTCAACAGGACATATCTCAAATTTTTCCAAAAGGCTGATATTTTAAACCTTGGGATTTAACAAAACCCCAGCCTTATTATTTGGCAATTTTAGAAGCTACAGGTTCTATAACGGTCACTCATAACCCCAAAAACAGCCCTGAAATCTTGTACTCAACCATTAAAATTCACAAAATCCTTTCTCCACTTGAGTGGGGATCGGCTCTCCATACCCCGAAACACTTCCTAGCCAGTTTTCAAACAACCTTAAACCATTGTAGGACATACACGTACTGGGACTATCAACAAGCCTGGTATAATGCATTCCTACTTCAAAACCAGAAATTTAGTCACACTTGGCTATTTTTCTTTTTAAATATAGACCCTTCGAAAATCCCCTTCTGGTTCAACCATTGGTGGAAGTTATACGGAGCCTCTCCTGAAATCCTGAAATCTTCAGTTCAGGAAGACTATCAATTATTCAAAAGTAGCTATAAACCTTCAAACAGTGAAAGAATGTTTCATCCCTTAATGCTCTTTGCCACCAAGTTTTATTTGCCATGGATCTCAGCATGGTATCTAGACTATCAACAGATAGAGGCCCAAACAACTTTAGTCCGACGATTCCAAATTCGATGGTGGACTAAGTTTGCTGTTCCAGATAGCATTAAAAAACATGGTATCATGAAATGGCTACAAGCACAATGATTATCAAAACCAAGGCCCACAAGTTTCTCAATTCTTAGCCCAGAAATCCTTTGCACAAACTCAATTAGCAGCAGCAAAAACCAAGGAAGAGTATTTTCAGATTATGGCCCAACTTCTCCAAAGCGAGGCCTCATCTTCAAAGGCTTCCTCTGTTCCTTCAGCTCGTTCAAAAGCCTCATCATCAGATTTTGAGCCCATTATTGACTTAGGAAATGACAATGAGGATGATTGTTTTGGTATTTTCCCACCACCATAGTGGACTCTTATTTTAAATATGGATTCTTTTCAATCCATATTTTGTAGACAGGCCTGGCCCAAAAGCCTAAACAGGCCTCTAAAAAAAAGTTAAAAAGTTAAAAAGAAAATGATTAGATTCTTTTCTTGTGGCCGACAGATATTTACTCCACATATGAAGATTACTCCAAAATGGACAAGTAGTCTCTTCACCAACAACTCCACCGAAAACTCCCATAATTGATGGGAATCTTTCCAGCTAAGTCATGGGTCCAAGCTCCCATTAATTTAGGCGTAAAGGAAGGGGATCCTCATCTATAAAAATGGACTCTCCATTCTACTTCAGAGGCAGAATCCTCTTTAGGCAAAAACACTCTCAAGCTTAGAAATAGGAAGCTCATGTGTTGAGCACACCTTGTAAAAATCTGAAGCTTAGAGTTTATCCTCAAAAATAAAAATTGTAAATTTTAGTTTATTTTTCAGAAAATATAAGTATGCTCATGTGTTGAGCTTTGCTTTCTTGTAATTTATTTTCATTTATAAAATTACATTTTCATATCTGGGTTCAAGTGTTGCTGCATTCATAAGTATGCTTTGTGCCTGCGGCTTATGCTGATCTGGTACATCAAAAATTCTGTTTGCATAATGCTTGTGCTACATTAAACAGGTATATAGGCTGCAATATACAGTCCCCTTCGAGAACTATACTGAATAGTATAGTGGACTGTTACGCCACGTACCTTTCATCTGCATTAAACAGGTATATATATATATATATATATATATTAGCATCTTCATTTCTTCATTCTGTTTTTCTTTCCAAGATTAATTTTCTAACTTTGGTATCAGTTCAATTTCGTTTAGTATCGATTTGAAGATGTTGGAAATTCACAATAATGAAACATCATATCTATAAATATAATGTGATAAAGCAGAGAATAAGAGAAGCAAAAAGAGATTGTATTGAATATCATTTGATTGGGATAAAGATACAATTATAAGAATACATGTGATGAGATTTGTTAAGTGACATGAATATAAATTTCGAGGATGAAATTATTTTAAGGGGGAAAGAAATATAAGGCCCTAGCATATATCCTAGTTGTAATTAGGCATATCTAAGATGCATAAATGAATAAGTATAAAGAGATGAGTGTGGGAAGTGCAAGTGGGGACAAAAAGGGGATTAAATTTAAAGTCAAGGGTAATAAGGTCATTTTAAATTAATTTACATGTGTATAATTACAAGGAATTTAGGGGAATAATTAAAAGAAGAGATATTATAGGAATGGAAATGAAGAAAGGAGAAAGGAGATGGAGACAAGTGGGAGTGTTCAAAGCCTCACAAAAGAGCCAAAGGTGGGGACCACTTGAATTCTATAGAATTTCCATGAGAATAGGGGAAAATTCATGAGATAAAGAGGGATTTATAAGGTTTAAGTGCTGGCCACATAAGGGAGTAAAAATAATGCAGCCTTTCCTCTCTCAAAATTCTGCTACTTAAACCCTAATTTTAAGTATAGCTTTGGTAGGGAAAGAATTTAATGGTTAGACAAGTAAAGCTAACATTTTCTTCTTCTCTTCTTCTTCTATAGGTTTTATATGATAATAGTTGAATGATCTAAATGGGTGTAATATGTTAAGTATTATATGAAGAAAGAAGAGTAAGAAAGGATAAAGAAAAGAGGTAGAGAGAGATTGAAGAAGATGGTTGGTGCATCAAGAAGGTATGAGAGTTTATGTTATTATTTTATATATTTGTAATTAAATTAGATTGCTATATGTATTGTAGATGATCTATAGTTTATTTTTGAGTGAATAAATGATTTTATAGTGTATGAAAAGATGATTTGTTCCTTAGAAAAATGAAACAGTGGAAATCTATTTAGGGTTCACTTGAACCAGATTTAGTGTAAAGTGCATAACTATTTCTGTAGATATCTAAATAAAGTGATTCTAGTTGGAAATGAAAGATAAGACATATATATACAACATTTTAGAAGACCCCAAAACTTGATTATGCCTCTAAGGTGTTCGAAATTGGACTTGTAGTAGACAGACCTTGGCTATTTTGTCCTTTCATTGATAGCTTGAAATTTAGAAGTTATAATTGAGTGATATTTGATGTTTTTGAAACTAGAGACATATTGGAACAACTTTGTAGAAGACCACTTTCCCTAAAAACAACGTTTACTAGGTCAAAAATGGCATACCAATTGAAACTAGAAATCTATCTTTAAGAATTTTTGGACCTCACGGTCATCAGATTTGAGCTACTGATTGTGACTGTAACATCCTTAACTGAACATTCCTTTTCGATATGAACTTAAATGATTTGCCTGAATTTTTTTTACATCAATACCCAACATATACAAAACACAAGTTATAGAAAATTCAGGCAGCATAACGGCTGCCCACTTAATGACCTCTTGAAAAATCAAATAGTAACACAACCTTAAAGAGGCATAATAATTTATCACAAACAATAAATACATAACATTCCATTATTCGCATACCAATCATATTCATTTACCGGCATAACAATAATTACTATTAATACAATAATAATCCAAAATATAGTCAAGCTAATACCATTAGCTGAGTATATACATGCCACAAATACCTAAAAGTATAGAAAATTGTTTTCTTCAGGCTTCACTCCATTGTTTACTATGCTCCAACTCCTCTTCAGAACCCACACGCAGTAAAAACTACGTGCTGAGCACTAGATATGCTCAGTGGTGACTACCAATCCTAGAATTTCTAATTAAGCAAAATTATCATATTTATGCCAATTATTACCTTGTTTTATCAACATTTCTTTTAATAATTTTGATAGTCTTTTTAGTTCGTTATCAACATTTTTGGCAGGCTTTTTACTCTGGTCTAAACAGTTCAATTTACTTCAAAACACTTTCTTTTGTAATTCTAACTGCAAAAGTTACGTTTCATTTCTTGCTTTTACTATTGCTTTTACTTGACTTAACTTTGACTTTTTCTACTCAAGTTCTTCTTTAATCATGTCAATATAAATATTAGTTCTTTGATGATTTACATTATTAATTTCTACTGTAATGACAAATTTTCTATTCAATACTTGATTTCTTCATTAGTAACAATTTACCCTTTTAATAGCAAACCTACAATTTTGTTGTTTATTCCTTTATCTTACTTTGGCCTTTTGATTTATTTATCAAAAGACAACCATTAACACTTTTAACACTTAAATGCCCAGTAATATTATTACTTAGCAACTTTGCAATTAAGTCTTTGTTTCCTTATTTCATTTCAAAATGGTATTGTTTAATTTACTTATTGTAAGAATTATCATTTCTACTTATTATTTGCAAAACAGTCATTTTTGGACTTTTAATTACAACTTTAGCTTTATTTTACAAATTTTCATTTTCAAAATAATAATTTATATGCAATATACCAATTGGTCAATGTTATAACTTTTCATGTAAAATTTCATTTCTGTTTTTTTATTGCGAAATGACTAATTTATTCTTAATAAGTTTATTTTTAGTTTTTAAGCTAACAGTTGATGTATATTACATCAATTTACACTTGTTTTGTCATTTTTATGGAAAATTATATTTTAGTCTATGTTGCTCGTAAAACTTCATTTTTAAATAGCTTAGCTATCAAATGACTATTTTACTCTTTTATAAGCATTTCTTAGTAAATTTTCTCATTGTTTACACTTTTTGGAAAAATTACTATTTTGCCCCTAAATTTATATTTTCTTTCACTTTAGTCCTTTTTCATGTTTACTCATCAATTTTCATTATCTTTTTACATTTTTAGCACTATACTTTCTTTATGCCCCTAGTGTAATATGACAGGACTCTCAAATAGGATATGCGGGATATGGACCCAAAGGCCCCACTGATAGAGAAATGACCCCTAAAGGACCATTTCTTAAAAAGCACATCACTAATACTTTTACATTGAAGCTATGGAGATCAGAAATCCTACCCATAGCAAAGCAAGTCGCCATGACTTGCACCGCCATATAGGGTGTCCCTATGACTAGCCAATTATATCCTAAATAAGAATATCACTACCTGACTATTGCTAAGGGCAAAAACAATCAATTAATTTTCAAAATAATTTTCACATTTCAAAAATTTTTAATTTCTTTCATTTTTCTTTAACCAGTACACTTTGTCAATCTCACACTTTTAGTGCTATTGACCATACAATAACTTTTCTTTTTCGATTACTTTTTCTTTCCAATTGCTTTTGTGTGAATTATTTTACAATAATTCACTATAAACATTTATTATTCTTCCAATTTTTTGCTAATTATTTTCTCAATACTTTTTCATATTTTGTGAATTATGTCAGGATAATTCACTCTTTTTCTTTCTTGGCACTTATTGAATGATTTCTTTATAATTCAATAATTTACTTTTACATTCATTTTATTACTTTTTGACTTTTAACTAATTCTTACTTTTTCGGTCTGAATTTACGATTGTTTGAAATTCAGAATACTTTTATACGGGTTGTGAATTATTTATTTATAATAATTCACCATTTAATTCGAATTATGAATTATTTTATAATAATTCAATATATTTATTTTATCCGCGGTATTTTTATTTTTTTGAAAATCTGTCATTTGATTTTTTCATTTTTTATACGGAATATAAATTAATTATAATAATTTACCATCTTTATTTGTCCCTTGAATCATTTCTCAATAATTCAATATTTTCATTTAACATGTACATTTTTTATTTTCACAATTATTTCCATAAATCACATAAATTCTATAAAAATTTATGTGAACATATTTCTTCAATTATTATCTTGTTTAATCATTTTATGAATTATTATACAATAATTCATCATTTACATTATATACTTATACTTGTCCTTAGCTTAAAAATTCTTGAATAAATTTCATAAATTCTCTAAAAATTCATGGACAATATATTTAATGTTTTACCTTATTTTATTGCTTAATTTAATCAAAATGCTTAATGTACACATTCTTTCTCTTTAAGAATGTAATTCGATCATTAAAGAATTTTTCCTTAAAAATTTATTTTAATTTAATTAAGCTTACATTTAAGCGTAATTAAGGTTCAATTACATTATTTTAAAGGTAATTTCAATATATCCATATATTTTTTATTTTTTTCTTAATTACATATTCAATAAATATTTCAAAAATATTCACATAATTTCTATAATTTTCACAAAAAATTGTACATGTATTATTTCATATTTCCTATCAAATTATGGCTTAAACTCATTAAAATACTTAGCATACATTTTTTTTTCTTCATGGTAAAATTCGTCCAACAATTAAAAAAATCCTTACAATTTATTTTAATTCAAATTAAGCATTTTAACATACTTAATTAAGGTCCAATTACACTATTATACAATGAATTTCAATTTTAATCAATTACACTGAATTTTCCTTAATAAACCCTAAGGAAAATCATGAAATTAAATGGAAAATACTAAGATTTAGTAGTCACTAACCTCATTCTTGCCATTAGCCTTGCACAAACTTCATTTTCCTAGCCTTAAACTCATGAAAACCATTTTTCCTCAAAACTATCTCCTATGGCCGACATCCCCACCTCAAATTTCATTAAGATAAACATAAATTTAGCTCAAAACAACCACAAAAACATACTATAAGCACCTAAATCTAGCTATAGGTACTTTGAAATCAAATTAAAAATCAAAGATTCACTTACCTTATTTTGACCTCCATGCCTTTAACACTTGTTTTCCTTAGTTTTTCTCCCTTCAATCTCTAGTTTGAAGTTGTATCCAACAATTAGAGAGACTAAAGAAATTTCTTGTGCCTGGATTAAGGTAAGAAAATGAAGATTTAAAGAAGAAATTTGTGAAAAAAGAAGAAAGCAAGGTTTCGGCCACCATACACATTGGAGAGCTGCTGGAAATGTGAAAAATCTAGAACATTAGGGAGAGTTCTTCTATTTTATAGTCGTTAAATTGGGCTTGGGCTTTGTTTAATGGGCCTTGATTACTTGATTAATTAATCAAGCCCATTAACTATCCAATAATAAATTTTAATTCATTTCTTTCACTTTTCAACTTCAAATCACTTCAAAAATGATTCCATAATTTTTATCACCCTGAAAATAGGTTGCACACAAATTTTTGGCTCAACCAAAGTCAGTTTTCGGTCTGATCTAAAAATACTGATATTACAGAAAAATTTACTTTTTACAGCCAAAATAATCTACATATTATTTTAGTCTTAACTGCAATTTTTGATAATTTTCGGAGTCCATTTACTATTTTTAAATATTTATACAAAGTTGAGTCAGTTTTCCAATAATAAAAATTGACTCGTTATCTTTTCGTATTTTTGACTTTTAAAAATCCATTTGATCTCAATTTCACTTCAAATTTCAACCAGGGACTCACCAAGACCAATATTTTTCGATGATCTAATAAAATATTTTTCACTTTCAGGTGTACTTTTTAGCCTGGAAAATGCTATTCACTGTTGGAAAATACTGTTAACGGCTAACCCGATATTGAGGCCATTACAGTGACATAGTTTAAATTTAGTCCAAAATCGAAAAGAAACCTATATCATGGTTAGCAGGTCTATCCTAATGACCGTGACCTCTTCCTATAAACATAGTTCACGATCAACACCCTTTGGTACTGACCATGAGGTAGTCTTGACTCAGTCCAAAATCAAAGTGCAACCTATGTCACAGCCAATACGTATAGGCTAATGACCGTGACTTTCCTCTATTTATTCTAACCTTGATTTTTAGATCTCGAACAGTTATCAAAGTATACCTAAACACTTTTAGAGTATTTTAAGTATAAAAATAAAATTAATAAGTGAAATAAAGTGAGTGTAAAGCATAATGAATTAGTGAAGTAAAGTTAAATACTAAGCCTTAATATATAAGAATTTATGTAGCTAATGAATATGAATGATATGATATAGTGAAATGATTGCATGATTTACTGAGTGTATTGATATCATGTTTCTAAAAGTATACATTAAAATGTACAAGTATTAAATGAGAGTGAACATGGTACACGATATGCATGGTTTTATATGATAATCATGTTAAAGTGTAGTTTAAATATATTTGAAGTGTAAGTGAGTGTATATTGTATAGTGATCTTATTGCATGCTTTTATTGAATGTGCAAAATAAATGATTCTAAATGTAACATGTACAATATCCTTGAGTGACTAGTGACTTGTGACTTGTTGAGGCCTAAATTTCATATAGTAGTGCATAGATAGGCATGCCTATAAAAGGGATAGTGATCGTAGCTATAAGTGTTGTCACCGAAAGGTGATTAGTGTAGTGTTTCAATACCTTTTAATATTTAGTGACCCGAAAAGTATTATGTCTCGCCCGTACGATATTGCTTGTCAATGTCGAGTGTTTATATCTGTATCCATCATTAATGGGAATTCAGGCGATGACAGTGATTTGATTAATGAATAATGATAAGTGATCAACAGTGTAAGTATTTCATTGGTTCATAGTAGTATTAGTGTTCTTTATTGAATAATGAAGTGTAATTAAAAAATTGTACTAAAGTTTTACAATGTGCATTATTAAGAAATTGTATTACAATGTTTCCTTAATGCATGGATTGTTGTTATACGTGCATGCATTTTGTAACATGAAAAGGCATGTTATTATGTTATTTGTATGTGAGACTTCAATAAGAAGTCAATTATTTTGTTTTACTCCCCACTGAGCCATTGCTTAGTGATAATGATGAATTATATAGTATGTTTTTAGGTGTTTAATTGAGTTAAATTTGTGTTAATTAGGTTGAATTTGATTTTAATTGGTTAATTTTATGTTTTTAGAGTTAATTATAAATTTTGGTATTTTTCAGAGTTATTTTGCAAGAAAAAGGACTTAATTGCAAAAAGGCAAGTAATTATGGGCCAAAATTATAAAATTGGAAAATTCATGCAAGATAATTGATCGTGAGATCCAGAAGTTCAATACATGGCCACGTGAAGTACAAAGGAGAATGAGACGTGACCACGTGATGTTATCAAGGTAAGTCCAATGGCCACGTGAAGAAAAGCCAAAGGGAACACATGGCCATGTGAAACACAATAAAGAACAACACATGGCCACGTGAAAATTAGCAAAGGGAGATACATGACCACGTGTTTTGTCTCCCATGAAGTGAAGGATTTTTGATTTTTTCAATTCAATAAGGATTCTTTTTCTACTCCAATTTGGGAAGTTTGAAAAGCTTCTACAACATATTTTTGCCTATAAATAGAAGACTTAAAAACCAAAGAAGGAAATCAATGAGAAGAATCATCAAGAACTAGTAGAGTTCATTAGTTTTAGGTTTTTAAGTAGTTTTTCTGTTTTTATTTTTCTTTTCAACTTTATTTTTATTTTTTCAATTTTGTTTTAGTTTTTTAACCATGTTTAGGAAGTAGTTTTTCTTCTTTTGCTAATGGATTCTTGAAAACTTATATTTTCATTGTTATGACTTTATTTTGAGCTTAATTTCAATATCGGTTGATTGTTTCTTGTTTTTAAGCATATTCTTATCTTTGATTGTGTTGAGATTGATTGTTGGTTTATTAAGTAAATAACTAAAAATTGATTTTGACATAATTATTGATTTTCATGTTCTTAGATTGGTTATTTAATATTTATACATGATTATTATCTGAAATATGAGATAATTATGTGTTGATTTTATTGATCAATACTAAGAGAGGAGGAACTAAGAATAAATTGAAATTGAATTACTTGAACAAGAGTTCAATGAATTTTTAGAAAGTGAAACTGGATTTTGATGCTAAGTATTAGATTTGTCTATGAGTTTAATACTAAGAATGATATACTTGAATAAAGATATTTTGCTTTAGTATTAGTTTTATCATAATCACTGGTGTTTCTATTGAATTTAAGTCATTACAATGAAAGTTAAGGTGGATAGTTCCTTTAGCAAGAGAATTTCAGTTATTGTTTTATTTTTAATTCATGTTAATTTAATTTTAGCGTTTATTGTGTTTCATTGTTTATTTTGTTTAATTTTTGCTTTTAAATCAAAAATATTTGGGAAACAATCTCAGGTTGATTTAATTCATACATAGATATTATCCTTAGCAATCCATGTTCTCTTGGATACGATGTTTTGGGGTCTTAATTTATATTGCCCTATATTACTAGCCGATCTAGTATACTTGCTAGATACGGTCACTTAGCACGGGGTATTCTTCCCATGTAGGTACACAGGTGTAAAGAAAAAGTGTCATTCTCGAGTCAACATCTGTAGGCCACTAGAAGGGTAGCGAGTGAAGGATAATTTTTATAATGCATTATTTTTTTTAATGTATAATGTAAAAGATTTGAAATATATGTAATGAACTAAGTTGTAATTATACTTTAAGTGTATTATATGTTATATGTATATGGGTATTTGTACAAGAAAATTATGTAAATAAAAAGTTAACAGAGTGAGCATTACACTACTATTCATAAAAATAATGTTTTTATGAATTATCCTAGCAAGTGAACAAGAGGTATAAGTATATATAACTTGAATTCGTATCTCATACTACTAGGTACAGTTTTCATACTCCAAACATAAGCCTGTGTTAAATAGAATTCATTCCCAGATGAGGACAATGTCGATTAGGTGTCATCAAAAAAACATAGCTTGATCTTTCAAGATAGTATGAGATAGTATGTTCCAGGTGCTATACTTGTCACAAAGTCTTTAGCCTCATAACGATACTCTATCAGCTTCATTGTCTCTAAGTCATTCAAAAATCATTTGTAACAAGGATGGGGCATTTTTGTAAATGAAATTTTATAAAATGGTAATTACGAAAGAAAATTTTTTTAAAAATAGTATGTAAGAAAGATATAACATAAGAGAATGTAAATATGAAATGTGTCTTTCTTTTTTGTGGTATTTGTTAAAAAATCCCAACTTTTTTTATGAACCTATCATGGGCATGGACTTAGACATAGTAAATGGATCAAACAAGGTCGGTTTAGAATCGAATCAAAATTAACATGTCTAGTGGTCATGGTCATCAGTTCATAGTAGGATGGTAATAAATTGCATTGCACTAATTAAATACCACGATCAAGCATTGTATGCCAACACCACTACCTATGACATTGTTACACCAATTTATATTATGCTAGCCATAGGTTTTTTTAAGAGCCTCATAGATACTTTGAGGTGGGATTAATGCATTTTTTTCTCCTAAATTATTTGAAAAAAATATTTTATTTTGGTATTTATTTAATGTGTTGGCTTAAGGCCTATAATGGATTTTGATGATTAACAAAACAAGCTAATGTGTTTGAGCCTTTTAAAGTTTGTTTATGTAGGTCCATGAAGTAATCTAGTATCACGTGTTCTATCTGAAGTAGAACAGATAAAAACATGATATGTCATCATCAGATCTTGTTGTTCAACTCTCATGAAGATCAAGATTTATTAAGAAAATCTTTGTAAAATCATTTTTTTTAGGAATCACAAGCTTAAACTCATCATATGCATAAAAAAATTTTTTTAAAAATCATATCACATTTCAATTTGTTCTTTCCTAAAAAGTTTTAATTCTTTACTTAAATATTATTTGAAAAAGGAAAGTAAATTTGTGATAGTATTTTACTGTTAATAAATGATTTAAGGAAATCATTTATTGACAAAAATCTTTTAGCTGTTAACATGTTTTAAGGTAAGCATAAAATCAATCTTCCAAAATTGAATTGGAAACATTTTTCAAACTTTGGGTTACACCTAACAACTATTATATTTTCCTATATAAAAATGTCATTTCTTAAGTGTAAAATATGTGTGAAACACTTTTGCTTTGAACATTACATTGCCGTAAATTTCACTTCATCATAAGCATCATTCACATATCCTCAAATAATTATAGCTTATGATTGTGATCTTAAATAGTGAGGTTTATCAAACCATATGAGATAAAAGTGAGGTTAGGTTGCTTGGGCCTAGGAAAAGGAGTTATCAAGTGTTTGTGTTCTTTTACTTGGGAAAAAGAACTAAGCATTTGGATCCTTTTTGTAATGCCTCAAAATATACCATGCTAGGATTAGTATATAGTAAAGAGAGAGATTGAAAGAGTTTCAGTGTAAAAGACTTATTAATTATGCAATTGGGGATATAATTGGTATTAATGAAATAGTGAGGGGTAATTTCGTAAATTACTGATTTGAGGGTAATTATGTATTACTATTGAAAGAAGTTGGGGTATAATTGAAATAAAAAGAAGAAATCTTGGGCAAAAATGAGAAATTAAGAAAAGAAAAAGGAGTTAAGAGCAATTTGTTTACAACCAATAAGATGAGGGCATATAAGCTATCCCTAGAACTCTTTTGAGAAGGGAAGAAACTTCAAGGGGCATATAAAAGGCTTGAGGGTCGGCCACCACTCTAGAAGAATTCATTTTTCAGCCATTTTCTTCTTAAGAAAGCCAACCCACCATAGCAATAACCCCTAATTTCAAGTAGAGATGGGCAACGAGAGAGAATTTAGTGGTTAGATAAGTAAAGGTAACAAATACTTATTTTCTTCTTCTATAAGTTTTACATGATGAGAATTTTATGATTTGAATCGGTGTTTATATGTGAATGATCATATGAAGAAAAAAGAGTAAGAAAGATCAAGTAAAAGAGGTTGAGAGAGATTGAAGAAGGTGGTTAGAGCATCAATAAGGTATGGGAGTTTATGTTATTGTTTATGTGTTTCCAATTGAATTAGATTGCTATATGTATTGTATATGATCTACAATTGATTTTTGAGTGAAGAAATGATTGTATAATGTATGGAAAGATGATTTGTTCCTTAGAAAAATGAAATAGTGGAAATCTATTTAAGGTTCTCTTGAACTAGTTTCAGTGTAAAGTGCATAACTCACTCCATAGATATCTAAATTGAGTGATGCCAGTTGGAGATGAATGATAAGAATAGATCTACAATTTTGTAGAAGATCCAAAAACTTGAATCTGTCTCTAAGGTGTTCAAAATTTAGCTTGAATTTGACAGACCCCTGCTGTTTGTCATTTAGGACAGTTTGTAATGATTTAGTGATATCATGAGATTTAGAAGTCATAATTGAGTGATTTTTGGTGTTTTGGAAAATAGAGACATAATGGAATAACTTTACATAAGAACATGAAAACATCATTTATCAGGTAAAAAATGACATACAAGTGGAAACTGAAAATCTGCCTCAGGGCAGAAGGGACCTTACGGTCAGTAGGAAAAATCTAATGATCATTACATAGCCTAGATTTTAGTCCAGAACCAAATTAGAACCTACATTATAGTCAACAGATATTACCTACTGACTGTGACCCCCTTCCGTAACATAGGTCATAGTCAACACTCTTTTTGTATTGAATGTGAGGTAGTTTCACTCAGTCCAGAACCAAAGTTAAACTTATGTCATGGTCAACAGGTATCACCTAATAACTGTGACCCTTCTCTACCTTTTTCTAAACTTGATTTAAAGGTCCCAAATGGTTACTAAAGCATGCTTAAACATTATTAGAGTTTTTTAAACATAAAAATCAAGGTAATATGTAGTAGAGAATGTGTGTAAAGCATAAAGGAATTGTTAAAATAAATTCATGGGTACACAAGCATAGAATTTATACAATTAACGAATGTAAATAAATATGATTATTGGTACACATAATGTTACATGTTAGCAAAATAATTGATAATTGTAGTAACATGTAATTGAATAAGTATGAGTAAGTCGTATTGTGTTGCTAATGTAATTAAACTTGAATAATGTGATATAGTGATATAGTTGTATGCTTGATTGAGTATATTGATACTATGATATTAAATGTATCTAGTGTATTACTATTGAATGATTAAATGATTTTATGAGAGCCTGAATTTTATATGGTAGTGGATAGATAGGCATGCCTATAAAGGGGATAGTGATGCAGTTGCAAGTGTTGTCACCAATAGGTGACTAGTGTAGTGATTTGATACCTAAGGGTGTCACTTGTATTCGAGACTATTATGTCTCGCCCATTCAATACTGCTTGTCAGTGTCACCCGATTGTACCTATATCCACCATTGATGGAAATTCAAGCAATGAAAGTGATTTGATTAATGAATAATGGTAAGTGATTAATAGTAAATGTTTCAATACTTAAAGATAATGTTAGTATTTTTATTGAGTAATGAAGTGTAATTAAAGAATTGTACTGAAGTGTTATTGAGTGAATTATTAAGAAATTGTATTGCAATGTTTCCTTAATGCATGGACTGTTGTTATAGTATATATGTTTGGAACATGAACAGGCATGCTACTATGTTATATGTATATGAGACTTCGATAAGAAGTCAATTGCATTATTTTTACTCCCCGACAGAGCCATTTCTGATCATAGGTGTTCTTCTTGTGTAGGTACACGAGTGTAAGAAAAAAGTGCTTTCCCCTAGTCAACATTTGCATGCCACTAGAAGGGTAGTGAGTGAAGGTTGATTTTGATAATGCATTATTTTTTTTTTGTAAATGTATAATATAGAAGATTTGAAATTTATGTAATGAACTAAGTTGTAATTATACTTTAAGTGTATTATATTCCATATGTATAAATGTATTTTTGTACAAGCAATTTAATAGAATAATAAGAACATAAAAAAGTAATAAGAGCGGACATTACACTTTTACTTGGGAAAAAGGATTAAGGGTTTTAGAGTTTTCGCTTGGGAGAAAAACTTGGAATAGCTATTCATGTAAAGGGTTTTGACTCTTTCCCATAAATAGAGTCACCTTAGAAGAGAGATAACTCTTAAGATGAATTGTCTTAAGGAAAAGATATAAGCTTTGGTAGAACCTCTATAAATTGATATTTTCTTATCTCTACTCTTTGTCTCTATATATATTTTGTGCTATATTATACTATATGTTACACGTTTTCTTCATGCTCTATCAAAAGTAGAACAAAATTGTAAAAATGATCTTAATTCTATCTAGATATTGGCATTAAATTGGCTTTATTTTAATTGCTCATTTAATCACCTTAAGTTTCATCTATGTTCCAAAAATTATTGTGAAAAGGTTGAGCAAAATATATTGAGTGATTTTTTTATAAGTTAAATTTGAACTCAATATGTGCACTTAAAATCTTTACTTTGTTCCATCTGCACTTGAATTATTTTAACACTCTATTCACCCCACTCTATAGTATATTTGGGACTCATGATTGGTATAAAAGCATGTCTCTTTTTTATTTTAGGTCTAACAACATAGAGAGATCTAAGTGATGGCTAGAATAAATACAACCTTTGTTAAAAGATAGTCTTCAACTCGTCCTCCAATGTTTTATGGATAGAACTTCTCTTTTTGAAAAGTAAGGATGAGACGGTTCATTCAAATGCAAAACATCAAAAAGCTAACAAATGTTAGTCAATGGCTACAAACGTTCAAGTAAGACTAAAATGAGAAGGAAGTTCCTAAAAGTTACAATAAGTCAAATGAAACTGATAATTTGAATATTCAAAGAAATTCTAAAGTTATGAGTTTATTATATTTCTCATTTTAATTTAAAGGACATTAACAAAATTTTAGCTTGCGATACAACTAAGGAAATTTGGGACAAACTCGTGGTAACTTAGGAAGGAACAACTCAAGTCAAGGATTCATGATTGCATGTATTAATGTGTGTTTATGAGTCATTCAAGATGAAACCTGATGAAATTATTTTTGAAATGAGTGATAGGTTTATCAAGATAACTAGTTCAATGAAGGGGTTTGGAAAAATTGTGAGTGAAGAGGAGCAAATCAAGAAATTGATTAGATCTTTGAACTCAAATTAGTGAGAAAAAGTTATTGTTCTCCTTGACAGAGATTTGCAAAATTTTTCATATGATAATCTCATTAGATCCTTATTATCCTATGAGCTTGTTATGCAAAGTTAAGAGAATAAAAAGGGAGTTGCCCTAGCTATTGATTCTTGAGAAAATACTTCAGATGAAGAACTTGCAATGATCACAAGAAAATTCCGTAAGTTTTACAAAAGGGAGATGAAACATGGAAAATTTCCAGGAAAAGTATGCAACCCCCAAGTTGAAAATTCTCAATTGAATTCTGGTGATATGACTTGTTATCATTGTAACAAATTTGGACATATCAAGTCCAAATGTCCACTCTTAAAAAATAAGGATAAAAAATTTAAAAAGAAATCAAAGGTAGTAACCTGGAGCAATAGTCACGATTTAAGCAAAAACTCTAAATCATAACAAAGTTCAGATGAAGCTGGACTGATGGCTATTTCAGATGATGAAGTTGAACAAAATTATGAGCTAATTAATCTTGATGAAATCTGAACTGATGAAGACAAACATGAAGTAAGTGATTCTAATCTTAATAATCTTGAGGAGTTGATAAAGATTTTTGACGAGTTATGCTTAAGGTATGGGAAATTAAAGAAAATAAATAATGACATTTTAGACATTTATCATGGGCTTGAACAAGATCATTTAAGCTTACAAAAATCACATGAAAATATGAAAAAGAATGTTGAAAAATTGTTGTTGTATTATGATAGAAAATGTAAAAGATATATTGATTTGCTTGAAGATGTTAATGATCTTTAAAATAAGCTAAGTGTTATGACATGTGAATGTGTGGAGCTTGAAATGAAAGTTGATGAACTTAATAATGTCATTAAAATTTTGAAGAAAGAAAAAGTTAACACAGAAGTTGTTGAAGAGAAAAACAAAGAAAAAAAATATCGAAGAGGTTGGTAATATGTTTATCCATTCGTAAAAAATTTTAGGTACTTATTTGGTAAAAATGGATATATTGCAAAGAATTATTTTCACAAGAAAAAGTGTAAGGCAAAGGAAGCTGATGGTAAAGGAACAAATGTTGTTAAATCTAACCCCCTAAGGATCCAAAATGAATTGGATACCTAAGAAGAAATAATTATCTTGCAAGTTTATCTTAAGAGCGATGAGAACAACAAATGGTATCTTGATAGTTGTTGCTCAAGACACATGACATAGGGCAAGAAAAATTTTGCTAAACTCTTCATGATAGATAGAAGGACAATATATTTTGGTGACAAGTATAAAGGAAAAATAATTAGAGTTAGAACCATTGGAACTAACCCATGTATTAAAGGCATTTCACTTATAAAAAGGATGAAATACAATCTATTAAGTGTAAGCCAATTATGTGACAAAAATCAAAATGTTATTTTTGAAATAAAAAAGTTGTAGAATTGAAGATATAGTTATAGTTAATATCATTTTAACTTGTTATAAAGATAGAAATGTTTATCAAGTAAGTTTTGATGATAATTGCTATGACAAATCAATTTTTTTAATTTCAAATCATAACCAAAATTGATTATGGCATAAAAGATTGGGTCATGTAAGTTTACATGCAAGTGATAAATTATCTAAAAAGTATTTGGTTATTAGTTTACATAAAATCAAATTTAATAAGGATTATATGTGTAAAGCATGTCAATTTGGTAAGCAAACTAGAAGTTCATTTAAATCTAATAAAGAAATTTCAACTAAAAAATGTTTAGAGATGTTACATATAGATTTATTTAGACCTATCTCACTATCAAGTTTAAGAGGTAAAAATTATATTTTTTTATTGTTAATGATTACTCATGTTTTACTTGGACATTTTTTCTTTCACATAAACATGAGACATTTGATGATTTTAAAAAGCTTACAAAGAAAGTTTAGAATGAGAAGTGATATCACATTATCAAAATTTAAAGTGATAATGGTGGAGAATTTATGAACAAATTAAGAACTTGCAAGATTCTGCTTAAAGAAGGGAATTAAACATAATTTTTTTGCACCAAGAACTCCACAACAAAATAAAGTAGTGGAACGAAAAAATAGGACTTTGTAAGAGATATCAAGAACCATGTTAAATGAAAATAATCTTTTGAACTACTTTTGGGATGAAGCTATAAACACATCATGCTACATTGTCACTAGAATTTTAATTAGAGCCAATATAAATGAAACTCCATACGAGCTATGGAAAGGAAGGAAGCCAAACATTAGTTACTTTTACACATTTAATTGTAAGTGCTTTATTTTGAATGACATAAATAATCTTAGAAAATTTGATGCTAAATATAATGTAAGAATTTTCCTGGGATATTCACTTAAAGTAAAACATATAGAGTATATTAGAACACATGTAGTTGAAGAGTCAATAATATTAAGTTTGATGAAATTGATATCTATACTGGAGAAAGGTATCTTTTTGATGATGATGTAGGAAATAAAAAAGAAGAACTGCAAAATAAAAATCAAATAGAATAATAATCTATTTAGAACATAATTACTGATACAGAATTGCAAAATACAAGAAAACAAGCAGAGCCAAAATAAAACACTGAATTACCAAAAGAATGAAACAGTCATAGAAATCATTCAAAATAAAATTTGTTAAGTAGTCCATCAATTATAATGATGGCTAAAAGGCAACTTAGAGAATATTGTGCAAATTTTTCCTTCATTTCTCAAATTAAACAAAAGAATATTGAGGAAGCTCAAAGTGATAACAATTGGATTCTTACTATGTAAGAAAAACTGAATTAGTTTGAAAGAAACAAGGTATGGTCTCTTGTTCCTAAGCCTAAAGATCATTCAATTATTAGTACAAAATGGGTCTTTAGAAACAAGCTAGATGAACAAAGAAATGTTATAAAAAATAAAGCAAGGCTTGTGGCTTAAGGATACAATTAAGAAGAAGATATTGATTTTGATTAAACATATGCACCTATTGCACATTTATAGGTTATCAATATCTTGTGTGCATTTGCATGTTTTTAGAAAATCAAGCTTTACCAAATGGATGTTAAAAGTGCATTTTTAAATGGCTATTTAAATGAAGAGGTATATGTTGCACAACCACTAGGTTTTGAAAATCCAGATTTTCCTAATCATGTTTTCAAATTAACAAAATCTTTATATGGTTTAAAGCAAGCTCTTATAACTTTGTATGAAAGATTTTCAAATTTTCTAATTGAACATAATTTTTAAAATATGAACAAAATAATATCATGCTTGAGCAAATTTATCTTGATGATATTTTGTTTGGACCCACTAACATCTCAATGTCCAAAGAATTTAAAACTTTAATGAAAGAGGAATTTGAGATGAGTATGATGGGATAATTAAGCTCAAATTAGAGTTATTACAATAAAAAAATAAGGGTTTAAGTTTTCCTCAGCAAAAGTAAGAAAACTACTCACTATTCATCATTGAAATAATTAAAAAAATAAAATAAAAAGATATAATACTCATAAAATCTCAAGCTTCTTGTTGATGTCTTCCCAAAACAACAAAGTGTAGGTTCAAATCCTAAGAGAATTGAAAAACTTGAATCTAGGTCTAAACTATAAAGAAAATTGACTCCCCACAAAAATTTGATGTTAAGCACATTTAAATACCCTATAATGGAAGAATCTAGCTGCCACCAAACTTTTTAAATTAGCAAAACTCTGATAAAAATTTAACTTTAATTAATTGCCTCGATTGGGTTAAAATTCAACCCAACCGAGGTGATGAACTCTATTTCAAGTCGGCCATGTAACTCGATAGGCTTGAAAATCAACCCAATCGGGATGTTGATCTCTGCATATTCTTAATCAAGCACTCGATAGGGTTAAAATTCAATCCAATAGAGGTGATAGCTACTGGGCTCCACAAACCAATAGCCCCTCTTTAGGCAACTCGATTGGATTAATTTAAAACCCTACCGAGTTGAATGACTCTTTTTTCTTCAAACATTCTTGCAAAACACCAAAAATACAATTAAAAACACTTAAAGTAAAGAATTACAAATTTAACTTAAAACCAACTAATTCAACACTAAAAAACTCCTAAACACACTAAAAATACACTCATAAATATAGTTATAATTCAAATCTATAACCTTCTACCAACATGAAACTGGAATTTTGTATTTTGCACAAATTTTTTGTTAAGATTTTGGTTATTAGAGCTAGAAGTGTTGATCATGTTACTAATACATATTTGATTATTATATGGCATGCATTTAGAGGATACCGAGTAAATCTTCCCTATCTTATATTTCATCAAACGTCCAATGCAAAATAAAATCAATAGTTACCATTTTCCATCATTCTCTCTTTTATTTTTAAGTATTGGAATATACCTCTTAAGGATGCTAATTGTGAAAGATTTAGTGTAAAATTGAGAATTGAGAAGGATTTATATAAAATGTCTAAACTTAAGCTTCAACGATCTAAAAAAACCTTCATTTAAGGGTGTGTCTTAGCAACTTATAAGAAAGAAAACAAAATTGGATTCCACCTTTAAAAAATTGATTCGAAGTTTGAGAAAGAATGATGTTATGCCATTAGTTATGGATAAAAAAATACAGTTAGTTGATGAAGAGTCTAGTGAGGAAGAAAAAGAATGATCTTTAGAGAATGAGTTAAGCATTAAAAGTATAGTAGAAGAGGAAGAAGAAGAGTCAAAAGAAGAAGAAAAGGGAAAACCATATAGAGTGATGAAAATGTAAATAAAGACACAGGTATGGAAGGAAAGTCTGAAAAAGATGGAGAGGTAAAGCCTAAAAAAGTTGAAGAGGAAGCAACAATAAAGGCAAAAGAACAAGGGGAACCTAGTCAAAGGATAGATTGCAAACCTAAAGCCTTACCTTGGCCTAAGTTATGAAAAATCTTGGGGGAATTGCATTCTACATTGGGTAACCCTACTAAAGGGACCGTAAAGATGTTTACGAATGTTGAATATAAAAGCAACAATTTCTCTTCAGCTGAGCCCATTCCTATCACATCACCCTCTCCTTCTCCTACTCCTACTCTTATTCCCACTCCCAAGCCTACCCTTATTGTTGTTCATCGATCTATGAGACTGATTGCTAATTACAAGTTTAAACTAAACCCCAAACCTAGACAAATTGGTAGTAGTACTCATCCTGAGGACATTGAGTGATCTTTAATCTAATTTTTCATGAACTGATTAAAACATCTTATTAACATTTTTATCTACTTTTGTTTGACAGTATTGGATATTTCTATTCTGTTTGCATTTGAATCTTGATTTCTTTTAGTTTGAGATTTCGATATCTGTGCAGCTTCATCTATCTTCACATTTTATTGATTACAAAAAGGGTGAGAAGAGATGTGTGATTGTTATTGTATGTGTGACTATTGTATTATTATGTTGGATATTAAATAATCTTCATTGTAGGATTTACTTTATATTTTAGTGTATATATTCAGGGGTAGAGTTGTGCTTAGGAGTTTCATACTCCAATCAAAACTTTACATATGCAAGTTATTTTGTCATTATCAAAAAGGAGGAGACTGTTTAATCAAGGCCTATAATGGATTTTGATGACTAACAAAACAAGCTAATGTGTTTGGGCCTTTTAAAGTTCATTTGTGTAGGTCCATGAAGTAATCTGGTATCACTTGTTCTATTTGAAGTAAAACAGGATAAAAACGTGATTTGTCATCATTAGACCTGGTTGTTCAACTCTCATGAAGATTAAGATTTATTGGGAAATTCTTTGTAAAATCATTTTCTGAGGAATCACACACTTACACTCATCATATGCATAAAATAATTTTTTCAAAATCATATCATATCACATTTAAATTTATTCTTTCCTAAAAAGTTTTAATTCTTTACGTAAATATTCTTTGAAAAAGGAAAGTAAATTTGTGATAATAATTTCAGCTGTTAATAAATGATTTAAGGAAATGATTTCTTGACAAAAACCTTCTGGCCGTTAACATGTTTTAAGGTAAGCATAAAATCAGTCTTCCAAAATTGAATTGGAAACATTTTTCAAACTTTAGGTTACACCTAACAACTATTTTATTTTCCTATATAAAGATGTTGTTTCTCAAGTGTAAAATATGAGTGAAACACTTTTGTTTTGAACATTACATTGCTGGAAATTTCACTTCATCATCAGCATCATTCACATATTCTCAAATGATTATAGTTTATGATTATAATCATATATAGTGAGATTTATCAAACCATATAAGATAAAAGTGAGGTTACACTACAAGAAAGTTAGCTAATAGCAACAAAAATTAGCAACCGAATTTGTTGAATTTTCGTTGCTAATAAAAATTAGCAACGAAAAATAGCAACGGAACATTCGGTTGCAAATTTGACGGTTGGTATTTTTAGCAACGAAAATTATTTTCTATTGCTAAATTTAGCAATGGATTTAATTTTTGTTGCTATTTTTACCAACGGAATTAAAATTTCCTTTGCTATATTTAGCAACCAAATAAAAATTTCGTTGTTTTTAGCAACCGAAATTGATTTTCATTGCTATATTAGCAACCAAAATTAATTTCTGTTGCTAAATTAAGCTAGTATTATAAAAAACATTGCGATGGAATGATCATTGCTATTCCATCACTAAATCATTATTGATGTTTTACACAAAATTATTGCAAAAGCCTATATCTGCAAATCGAAATAAAAGTGCACTTGCAATCCAATCAAACATTAAATCATTATACTCATCTTCAACTTTCTCAAGCATTGCCAATCACTGTAGTATTAATGGCTTAATTTATAAATGAATTGAATCTAAATCAAAAACTTCTTAAAATTCACTATGCATGATTCAAACCTAAAAGAAATCACAATACCTGGCACTGAAATTATCGAATACTATGGGTATATAATCATGTCAAGAACAAATAGAAAACTATTAGAGAGTAATTAAGTCCCTTAAGATTTAACATACTTAATTGTATAAACCTAGAAAAAGAGAGAAACCCAGTAATGTATTTTGAAATTAAAATATGAAAAAACAATCTACTGAAATAGCTATACTTCTCAATTCAAGATGTGCATAGGACTCTTTAAAAAAACCAAAATTTCTTGCCTAAAAAGGACTCTAAACAAATAGAAAGGAAAAAATGGAGGAAGAATAAAGAAGTATACACCAACACTATACAAAAAGACCAAGGAAAAGCTACATTGCTATATGTCACCTCCATTTATCATCTAAATATCCATGTGTAAGTAGGTAATTCTGGTAACTTTACTCATTGTACCTTTCTAAGATTATTCCAAAAGCTACCCAACATAAAACTTGACCTAAGAACCCACATGCCATACAAATACAAGTTTTCAAAATTTTGCTAAACAAAAGTTTTGCAGTTAATATGACAATGATAGCATTTACAATCTAAAGAAATTTACAGTTAGCAAGTTATCTTGAAATACAAAAGCTTCTGAAATTACTGCACAATCTAAACTAGTATATTACTATTAGTAATATAATAGTCAAAGATGGTTTTTCATAAATTATTTTACAAGAAAATATATAAAATAGAAAAAACCTCCAGCAGCCAAGAAATTGAATATATATATATATATATATATATATATATATATATATATATATATATATATATATATATATATATATATATATATATATATATATATATATATATATATATATATACACTTTACTCATTGTACCAATCAAAGATATGAAACTTTATTTAAAGTCAGCCTAATAAAAAAGAATGAAAATAATTTTTCAATCATGGGTATCTACATTCCCATGTCAATGAAGGGAAGCGAGCTTATTTCAGATCCAACTAAGAGACGAAAAAGACAAATATCAAAAAGTAAAAAAGTTATCTCTCCCTAACATGCACAATATGTTAACGATAATGCCATTAACATTGAATAGTTATATGGACCTTCCAATTCATTTATTTCACTTTTCACATAATGTCATTCTTCGTCGTTTGTTTCTCGAAAAAAAAACAAGAGATATTAAAGGCATAATTCTTCTCTTATCCTTAACAATCACAAATTTTCCAAAAACAAGAAAATATTCACCAGCAAAGAAAAACAGTGATAAAGAACTGAAATAAAGAGACAAATAATATTAAAGAAAAAGGAAGTAAAACCTGGATGCTTCGTTTTTTCTTTTCAGCCTCAGATCGTTTGAAGAGATCAGCTACCATACAAAATTCTTTGTTATCAATAATAACAACAAGACACAGAACAACTAAGACAAACAAACTACTATCATAGTAAGGAACACAAAGCACAAACACAAACTCACTATTAAACATTTTATCAAATCGATTAGCCATAAGAATAATAAGCAGAATTAAATCACAAATTAAGCTAAACTATTATTGCATTGCCTTCATTGCCTGTATTGCCTTCAACCTTTAATAACACTATTATTGCTTGAGTATTAAGGCAATCTTTTACTCTTAAAAGGGGCTCAAGCTATTTTCAAGCTTAGAGCCATACAAGTGCAAAATTAGAAACCATAAACCCCGTCTCTTCTCAACACAACAACACCCCAAAGCACATAACTCTTCTTTTTGTTGACAGAAAAATAAGTAAATAAAATAAACTAGTTATAGTTTTAATAAACAATTTCCAAAAATTTCAATTGACCTTTAGTACTAACTCAGGACTGAAAAAGTAAGCACCGACTGACAGGAGAGAATCTTCCATACAGTTAACAAAGTTTTTGGGAGATAGGAAAAATATTCAAAAAATTGACACAACAATTTTCTCTCTGTTTTTCCACTTGGGAAAAATAAAAGATTTGTCGGGACAACTTCATATTAAACTAGTAAAACCAAAACTATATAAGCTTCCCTCACATCCTCCACCCTTTATACAGAAGGAAATTGGGAAAGACAAATGATAACAACTCTAACACAATAGTCAATCTAAAATTTACAAAAAAGACTGAGATGTACAACTTAAATCGTGAACTGCCGATTTAGCTAGATCATTTCACCAATCAGACATACCTTCTTTCATAGGCATGTCAGGAAGTACTCTGCAGCAAAGATCATGCCATTTACTAGTCATTCACTATTCCTTGGCTATAACAGATCTTCCATGAGATTCGCCATAAGCTTGGAGTTAAGTTTTCAAAAGCATTCACCCTCCAACTTCACAATGGGAACTCAGAGAAAATCATAGCTCAAGAATCTGCAAAAATTCAACAGCATGCGATCATTTAACTATATAATCTATGAAAGAACCTAATTCAAAATAATAAATAGAAAAACAACTGCAGAGGGCTTTAATATTTGAACATATAATAAACAAGGATTTATCAACCTCAAAAATGCATGGCAAGGCAGTGGAAAAAGTAAAGCTAATCTTAAGGAACATGCAAAGTCTAAATAAAATCTTATAGAGCAACATATGATTTTCATGTTTATATTATAGTTACTAGTAAAAGAATGTATGATTTAAAAAAAATAGGAGGAAGAAAGTGCAAAAAATAATCATGACAAACTAGTGAGAGAGAGAAAGGAGAGTATAAAAAATGGTCATCCATGGAGCACAAATAAAGTGACATAATGCATTACAGCTTGAGGTGAGATATGTTGAAAGTTGAATGCTTTGAAGATAGAAAAAAGCATCACATTCCAAAGCAAGAAGAAAATGATCTATGTATTTCCCATTTATATCATATTTACTAGGAAAAGAATGTACAATCAACAAAACAGAAAGTACAAAAATAATCATGACAAACTAGTAAGAGCGAGAGAGTATCATGTTCATCCACGGAGCACAAATAAAGTAACATTATGCATTATAGCTTGAGGTGAGATGTGTTGAAAGTTGAATTCTCTAAAATAGGACAAAGCACCATTTTCCAAAGCAAGAAGAAAATGATGTAACTCTAGCTACAAAGCAATGTAAAAAGAAAATAATGTAACTCTAGCTACAACTCACTAATTCCCTTCTGCATTAAAGAACTTATTTTCCTGCTCCCTTACATTGCCACCAGCTATGCTTACATTGACAACAACTGAAGTAGAGTGGCGCTTGATCTTTCGCAATGCTCGCTCTGCATTACCCCCTCTCCTCCAGCTTTCTGAATATCACAAATATCACCATTTTTGTTTACTGTAATAGATAGGATAGCAAGATGGGAAATTCTTCCATGGAAAGAATGCCAATTACCATAAGGAGGGAAAAAAAGTCATAGAAAACCATTTACCTCTGAAAATATGCTTAAACCGCCATTCATAACCATGAAGATCCTTGGCAACCAATTCTTGTGTCGAGGTTTATTGGGTCATGTCTTGAAAAACATATACACATGAAATAAGTAAAAAAAGAACATATACACATGAAATCAATAAAACAATAATATTGAGATCAAAATGAGCAAGCAATAATTGGTACAACACAAGTAAAAAGTTACCAATTGTGGAAGGCATTCCGTAGCTTGTTTATGAAGAGCAGAAAACCCCCTATGAGTACTTGAATCAGAGGCAGTTAACACATTACAGAATGAATGAAGTGTAGCATGTCTAGTGGGCTTTTGAGGTATAGGATCAGGACTTGCAGGCTTAATTTGCTACAGTGTTTTAAGGCAATTTAAAACCATTAAATCGTGAAGCTTTTTCACTAGAACACTTAAAAATAGAAAGAAACGTGGTTCTTACATCTGGTTCTGGCATCAAAGTAATTTGAGCATAGACTTCATCTGTTTCTTGCTCTACCTATAAAAATAGAAGAAGATGAAGAAGAAGAAAATCCAAACCAAATTAATTTGACAATCTATTACTAAAACATTAACAAATAAAAACTTTAAATCACACAACTCAACTAAGCTCAATCAATATACTACTTTCTCGACATCCAAAAATAAATAATAGAATCTCAGATATCCTTGAAAATAAAATTGGAATTCTTTAATTTAAATAAACAAAATTTACTAACATATATCCGCTCTCTAATTTCTATCTTCTTAAGCTTCATTACGATGAGCAGAAACTATAGAAAGAAAATTGATATTAGAGAGTGAAATACCAGTAGTTGAAACTATAGAAAATTGAAAATTGATATCAAATGGATCAAAATACATTGAGCTTACAACCTTGCAGATATTTCAATCTTACAATCAGCATATGAAAAAAATTAGTAAAACCTTAAATTCTCGTATGACCTTAAGATATGCCATACTTGGTAACATCTCCAGTTCATCTCTTACTAGAAATAAAAGCCTACTAAATAACCCCAAGGAAAAAAGAATGAGGAACTTGCAAGCCATCAAAATGAAATTCAGATTATTGATTTACCATTTCATTCTTCAATTGGTATACAGCTGCCAGAATACGATCACAAGGTTACTGTCCATGGTTGCTGCAAACTAAAATGCCATTTGAAATATCATCATCATGTCTGCTAAGTATATTCCACTTTGCTCTGTTTGAAAAAAGAAGCAGACTAGCTGTTTGACATAATGCAACATATTAAGTAACATTTCAGTGAGGATGGGAAGCAACAAACCCTTTAGAACAATTCAAACTTGATTTGATAAACAGGCCCAACATGCCTCCGAAAAGCAGCAAAAAATTTTCCAGTAACACCATTCCACAGTTTGACTGAACGATCAAATGAAGCACTATCCACCCATTAGCCATCAGGTGAGAAGTAAACATGATTTACAAGCTGCCGTGACAAACAAGAAGTTAAACACTTCCCAACTAAAAGTATAATATTAATGCAATAATATACATTTAGTGCCAAAATTCACTCCATCATTTAGAGATGATTGATAGATGCAAAGAGTGTCATAATTTGGCATTGGAAATTAAATGTTTGACATACCTTAACTTCAATCATTTTACTGTACATAAAACATATGCCGCTGAAAAAGCCATTTTAATAATATAAAAAAATTCATTGTGCATATTAATGATATCGAACCCTTTAATTTTTTTTATTCCTATTCCTTTTATAGATAAGAAACTAAAATAAGAATTACAAGGGAAAAGACCAAAGGTAAACTTATAGATCTCGTTAGGATTCAAATCCTGAAAGAAAGCTAGTTTCCATCAAAGCATGTATCTAATTCTCCACCTTCGATGCCTATGTACAAAGAAACAAGTAGCCAACACTGCAGACATGGCTAGCAGAGAAATAAAAGAAATTGCCATAATAGACCATGCAAAATTTTCAAAGCTTGGGATTAACCACAACAAAGATATGCATCACTTATCGAGAGTGTAAAACAAAAAGACCAAAGATCAAACCTAGTTTCATGGTTATATAACCGATTCAAAATGCATAATTTCAGTTTAATTTGCTCTAACTCAGTCCACAATGTTCTTTACACCTCATTTGAAGCAAATGAAGAAGACACTAGCAATGTAGAGTCCTAGAAGTGGGATTCTAATTCTTAGTCGTTCATGTGTTTTTCAAGTTTGCAGTCTTTCAGCAAACATACTATAGTTAAGCAAAACATAACTATCACTTTCTCACTTTATATTTGATCTTGTCCAATGATTAGCCTATGTGAAAAAGCTCCAGTTAGCTAAGCTAATTTTGCTAGCAATTAAAAGAGATATACACTTCCCTTTGTATAGTCCTAAATATTACGAAGCCACTCAGTTGAATCTTAGATAAAAATAGAGTAGAATTGCTATTGTCATTACAGCAAAACTGAATTAAAGGAGCAACTGACAGAAGGAAAAGAAAGCACAAACTAAACTCGGTGCTTATGGGATTTGCAAAAAACAAGCATTAAAATCAACCTAATATTTTATTCTTTTAAGTGATTGTCTAACAGCTTTCTTACCTGACACACTTGCTATATCCTTGAAGAGAAATTTCTGACCTACTAAATGGATGTAACCTGATAATAACCTATCAAAAATTGAAAAAAAAAATTAACGAACAGAGTCGAAACTAATTTTTTGAGTATATCTCGAAATTCAAAAACTCAGATACTCAGTAACTTCAAAAGAATTTTGTGTTTGTAAGTTCAATTAGCAAATAGAAGTGCAAATTTCTCCATAATCATTATCAATATGGATTCAAACTGCATCATAATCAACTATTATATATATTCCCAAATTCTGAAAAAATTAATAATCATTTACTTTTGAAAAAGTAGCAAAATTAGTTTTGATATATCTCATTACCTGCACATTATGATCCTTCCAAAATGATGGATCTTCAAAGATGTCAAAGCTCTAAGTCTGCCATGGAGGAGCAATAGATTCGTTGTTGGCATCAGCCGCATCCTCCTAGTCACCAATACTTCGAACTGCCAATGAAGAAAACTTATCTCGAGTCATGGATTTTAGCAGATCTAGGGTATTCGGCACAGACTCCGATGTTGAATGGTCATGGAAACCAAATCGCCTCTTGGTAGCGCTAGCAGCTTCCAAAATGAACGACATCTAATTTCAAAGTAAAAATTTCTGTAGCTCTAGGGTTTCTGAAACAAATCAAGAAAAACCTAACTGCAAGATTTATAATTTTGAGACAGAAAATAATAGAGGAGTAATCTGACTGGTGCCATGTAGTGAAGGAAACGATGGCCTGAAAAAGGACAAAGAGAAACAATAGAGGAGAGAGGAATAAGGCTGGCCACCGATGAGGGAGAGATCGAGGCTCATGAAAAAATGAAAGAACAGTAAAAATGGACTATTTATACTTAGGGCAATAGGGCAAAAATGAAAATATCAACCGGATTTATTTCGGTTGCTAAAATAGCAACGAAGTAATATTTTCGTTGCTATTTTAGCAATCGAATATGAATTCCGTTGCTATTTTTATTGAAAATATAAATTAGCAACAGAATTCTATTCGGTTGCTAATTTAGCAATGAAATTCTATTCGGTTGCTAATTTAGCAATGGAATTTAAATTCGATTGCAATTTTAGCAACGGAAAAATAATTTCATTGGTATTTTTAGACCCAAAGTTATTCCACCTCCTTGGCACCAAAAATACCAACCGAATTCAGTTTTCGTTGCAAAAATAGCAACATAATTTAAATTCGGTTGTAATTTTAGCAATAGAAAAATTTTTTTGTTGCTATTTTTCGTTCCAAAATCTCTCCACCAAACGTTGGCACCTTTTTAGCAACGGTTTAGGGATTCCATTGCTAATTTTCGTTACTAAATTTTGGCGTTAATATTTTTCTCCACTTTTAGCAATGAAAAATAACCAAATATATTTTTGTTGCTAAATCTGCAATGTTTAACCAAATTTAGCAACGGAATATATTTTCCATTGCTAATTTAGCAACAAAATTAATTCCGTTGCTATTTTTAGATTTTCTTGTAGTGTTAGGTTGCTAGGGCCTAGGGAAAAAAAGCTAGCAAGTGTTTGGGTTCTTTTACTTGGGAAAAAGAACTAAGCATTTGGATCATTTTACTTGGAAAAAAGGATTAAGAGTTTTAAAGTTTTTCACTTGGGAGAAAAACTTAGAATAGCTATTCATGTAAAGGCTTTAGACTCTTGCTCGTAAATAGAGTTACCTTAGAAGAGAGATAACTCTTAAGATGAATTATCTTATGGAGATGATGTAAGCTTTGGTCAAACCTTAATAAATTACTGTCCATATATCTATCTCTTTCTCTCTCATCCTATTTTTTGTGCTCTAGTATACTATATGTTACATGATTGCTTTGTGCTCTATCTAAAGTAGAATAGAATTATAAAACTGATCTTAATTCTATCTGGATATTGTCATTAAATTGGCTCTGTTTTAATTGCTCATTTAATCACTTTAAGTTTCGTCCATGTTCCTATAATTGTTGTGAAAAAAGTTGAATAAAATATATTGAGTGATTTTTTATAAGTTATATTTGAACTTAATATGTGCACTTAAAATGTTTACTTTGTTCCATCTGCACTTGAATTATTTTAATACTTTATTCACCCCTTTAGAGTATATTTGGTACTCACATAATGGTTTTTTGCATTAAAGTTATTAAAATAAGTGAGAAATGTTATTTTTTTTAAACAACAATAATGTTCAATAAGTACTGTTATGCATGCACCCTAATATCGCTATGAATATAGATAAGCAATACATAAGAAATGCGTCAGTTTTTTTTAAATAAAGTATGGATACCCAAAATAAAATTTATTAAGAAATGATTATATGTAATTAATAACTGTGTTATAAAATTATAAAAATTATTATTACAAATATTAAAATTATAAAAAATAACATGCTCTAAAAATAAAAGAAAGCACGTATGTATGTATATAGACTTAATATATATATGGACATTTAAATTTAGTTCAATAATTCATTTAAGGGGTTTTTACAAAAATATATAGAAAAAAATAAAAATAACAAAAAATACAACCTTCTTTAATTCTTTCATTAATACAACTTTTTAAATTTTCAATATCAATTATACAACTTATATTTTCAAAAAATACAACTTTTTACTTCTTTACTAATTTTTCCATTTTCATTTTCTCACTCGAGCTCCCTCTTCATCTTTCACCATCTACTAATTTTACGTCCATATTCATTTCCCTCTCTGCGATTTCTCATCCTTCAAGACCCTAGCCAACAGTTATTTGGGGGTGAAGGAACACAAGTTGTTCCCTCAAGTAGTGGAAATTTTCCAAATTGGAACGAGTTTGAGTCCAGAATTCTTTATGTAGGTGAAGACTGTTCCGACTCATCAACTCCCGAGATAAGCTGTCTTCCGTCGACATCTAAAGCTATTATTTCAACCTCCGTTTACTTGCTTGCTAACAGCACCATACTCTTAATCCTTACCAATTTGACGTCTCTTTACTCGTTATCATAACAATAACAACAACTTGATTATCTCTTCTTTTTAAATTGGAAAAAAAAGCCAAGTGCATTTATAATCAAAATTCTTAATCTATACAATACCTAAAATAGCACCCTTGTCCTAAATGTCTAAACGTCTGTGAGAGAATACATATTCTTTCGCTTATGCTGTTTTACTTATAATTTTTGCAAGAATTCTTGATCCGTTCAAGTATGGCACGAGTGGAAGGGTGGATGCGCAGTGACATATCCTAAAAGATGGCCTCTCTTCTCCTTCAAATGTCTTTCCCAAACTATTCTGCTTCCAACACTCCCAAGTTCAGTTCTTTACCTATCCATAAATGATCATCTATGTCCCAACTCACCCAATTTCACTCCCAGATTATTCGAATTGGTCTTCCGACTGATAATGATGTCATTTGTCGGCTTATCAAGTTCTGTGCCCTCTCCAAGTATAGAAAATTAGCTTGTGCCATCAAGCTGTTCGCCACAATTCCTCATTCGGATGCTTTAATCTATAATACTATCTTTAAAGCCTATTTGCATTACGACTTGCCCAAAAACTGCATTCTTCTCTACTTTCATATGTTGCAACACTCTGTTATACCCAATAATTTTACTTTCCCTTGTGTCATTAGAGATTTTTGTCTCGGTCATAGTATTGTAGAAGGGAGACAAATCCACGCTCAAGTTTTGAAATTTAGGTTCGGAGCTCATGACGTTTCCTTAAACAATTTGATTTATATGTATGCCAAGTTTCAATCTTTGAAGGAAGCAAGGCGTGTCTTTGATAACATGCCTGACCAAAATCTTATCTCCTGGACTAGTATGATTTCTGGGTATTCTCAGTGGAGATTTATTGATGAAGCCTTTGAAGTTTTTTAGCTGATGCCGGAAAAGAATTCTACTTCTTGGAATGCTATGATTGCCGCCTTAACCCTGTGACCAGAGCTTCTTTAAGACTAGTTGTGAAAGAACAAATAACCAGTGCTTACTATCATTGTTTATAAAAAAAAAAGTATCAAGCACTAAGCTCTCGATCTTCAAGCCATTATTTAACTTAGATGATGAAACAAACTATTTTGATGTCAAATATGTCGACAGCATGTATACACAGTGTGTACATACAACATGAACATACTATGTACTAGCTGTACACACTAGATGGACACACTGTGTACAGTATGTGTGTGTACAACTAGTACACACACATACTGTACACAGTGTGTACATCTAGTACACATAATGTGTACATGCTGTACATATAGTGTGTACATGCTGTACACAATGTCTACATCTAGTACGCATCATACACATCGTGTGTACATTTAGTACACACAGTGTGTACATCTAGTACACAGTGTGTACTAGTTGTACACATAGTGTGTACATCTAGTACACATAGTGTGTACATGCTGTACACAGTGTGTACATCTAGTACACATAGTATGTACATGCTGTACACACAATATCTACATCTAGTACGCACCGTGCATAGCATGTACACACAGTGTGTACATCTAGTACACAGTGTGTACTAGTTGTACACACAGTGTGTACATCTAGTACACATAGTGTGTACATGATGTACTCCATTATTATCGTACAAATCTTTGTTATATTTAATTTTAGTCTCGTACTATTTTCTAATTGATGTAATACTAAATGAGTAAATTATAAAAGGTAAATATTTCATTGAGATTTATTCTTTTTTTTTAATTAATTATAAAAGGTAAACATAAAAGTAATTAATTTGTTATTATTTTTTTTAACGCAGATAAACAAAAAGTTATATGGTTTTATATGTGAGAATTATATACAGCTTTTAATATTTAATTTCAACAGATAAATAAGTATTTATCTCTCAATCCGATTAAGTTCAAATGATTGAGCTATTTAACGTATTAACTTCATATTCGGAGTAGTAGTATAAAAAATATGTTAGGTATTTTGTATATTCTGTTAACTAAAGAGTTTGATATACGAAATCATTGTCATGCATAAGAAAGATTAACAGTTAATCACGGATTAACTTAATGACAAAATTAACCATCCATTATAATTTTAAAAAGCCTACGAAGTCGTGATTTGTTGGAATAAAATAATAAATTAACATTTTAAATCATATGTTTTTTAATTAGTTTAATTAATTTTCATGATGTAAAACATATTCCACTGTGTAAAAATAATTATTATTTTATTTCAGCAAATTAATCATGTCTTAAGCTTTGCATCCTTTCAACAAAAATCATGTGCTAGGGATTAAATATCAACAAAAATTAAACTAAAAGTTCAATGATCTAATAGCCACAAATGTGAAAGTTCATATATCCAAAAATGTACTTTGCGTCTATGTTTTTTTCCAAAATGCAATGATTTATATATTTCTTCGTCTTCCATGTATTCAGCCATCTACATTATTATTTTTATAATTAAGGGGAGAACAAAACTTGAATTTAAATACCTATAGGAAAGTAAAATTCTACAATTCAAAATGGTATAAGAATACTCATGTCTTCCTTTTCTATTACTCAAAGAACGATTAACTCTAGCAAAGGAAGTTTTTAATATCCTTTAAAAATTATTCAAGCTTAATCGCTTCTTCTAATAAAAAATTTTCTCTAATTAACATTGCGGTTTGAGAGCAATAACCTGCTAAAGAACATATAATCTTTTCTTTAATTAGCATCTCAAAAATCTCAAATACCAAAAGAAGATCATTCACTCCTAATCAAATCAAGAGACTAGTTAAGGAGAAAGGAATACAAACTAGAGAACCAAAAAATTGAATGTTTATTTCTTTCTAATTTAATACATACTTCATAAATCACAACCAGACAATCTTGTTGCACTTTGATTCAAACATATAATTAGCAACATTGGTGTACAAAAACTGAATTATGAATTGCCTATCAAAAATGAATAACCTAACCATAAATTCTTTTCTCATCTTTGTCCACAATATCATCTACATAACCATTAATTTCGCTACAAAATTGATTTTCCAAAAGAAAAACAGAGACAAGTTAATAGATCCCACCTTTAAATTGTAGAGGCGGCACAACTTGCTGTATGAAGCTGGTTTTGGAAAACAGAGACAAGTTAAAAAATTCCCACCTTCAAATTATAGATGAGGCACAACTTGTTGTATGAAGCTGTCAATCTACAAAAAGGTTCTCTTTTCATCTACTAACTCGTGTACCACAAGACCAATTCAAACTACACTACTTGGACACCTATTTTGGCAAAGTCGAGCAAATTATGGAACATTCAACCATTACTCTTTTCTACATCATCTGACCAAGAAGAGGAAGGATAACCCACTTCAGATATAATTAGGTTGCAACCTTCTGAACAACTCAAATCACGTGACTCATTATCAGTATTGGATAGTGTAGTGCATGAATTCACCCACCCTTCATCCAAAATCTCCCCAAATTCATCTTATAATCCTAATATAAAAGGATGAATCAATAGCATCTCAGTAGTGAACCTAAAAACATAGGTTTTCTCACTAAACACCTTTTCAATAATACATTGTAAACCGTCTCTCCATTTTCATTGAAAGTAGTTTCTTTGCCGTAACATTCAATAATATAAGGACAACCATGAAGATTGTCGCATACCTGTTTCTCCTTCTGAAGTGAAGTTGAATTAGAGAACTCCATTGATTTGATCGTTATAACCTGAGGAAAATTTCTATTTTTGGTATTGGGTTTCTTCAAATTCGCCCTTCAATTTTGCAGGAACCCTAACACCCACCCGAGAATTTATCAGTGCCCGACTCCTAACTAGCAACTTCGTACACACCGCCACTTCCACGTCGGAGAATGGACAAGTCGAACGTTGAAGGCTAATTTCAGATCACTCCTCAGGGATCTCCGAGTGAGAGAGCTCATATCTCCAAGTTCTTGTTTAAGTAAAAAAAGTTGTATTTTTGAAAATAAAAATTTAAAAGTCAAATTTAGGAAATATTACAAAAAATAGTTGTATTTTTTGAAAAAACTGATAAAAACCTAGCATTGGGGGTAATTTCCTCTTCATTTAAATACTTAAACTTTAATAGTAATATATTGAATACAAGTACTTGTCAAATTTATAAATAAAAACATAAATTTACATTGAATTTTAAAAGTTAAAAAGTGTTAGACTTGAATATGTTAATTGGCATCATATAACATAAAATTCAACAAAAAAAATCCATTAAAATCAAACAAAAAAATCAATACATTCCATTTTCAATTTTTACTAGTTTCACTGTGCATGTAGAACATATGTCTTAATTACAATGGATCAAATGTTATATCGATGCAATTGAGTACCACATATTTCAATTTTTCAAGAATAGTGTTTATTATTTATAAAATTGATCAGTATATGTGTTTAATAGGTTATTATTAAAATTTAAGTATTCAAATGAATTATAAAATCAAGTTCTAGTGTCTCCATATGTATTAATTTTTTTTTTCAAAACATGCACTGACTAGATTTATCATTCTCCCATCCTTCGTGCAAGTAAATTTTAGTTAAAAAAGAAAAAAGAAGTAATGCAAGTATTTATTTATATTGTACTGCTACTACTACTACAGTTTAGGGTAAGGCTAGTTAGAATACAAATACGACATAAATAAACAACAGGATTTAACCAATTGAAACTTAGTCTCTGCCTCCTTTATCAATTCAAACTATAAGATACTTTCCTCAACAAGGACAGCATTATAAAGGCAATTATTATACTTTATTCTCTGTCTCCTTTATCAATTCAAACTATAAGATACTTTCCTCAACAAGGCCAGCATTATAAAGGCAATTATTATACTTATAATAGTTAAACTTTTCTTTAGTCTCTTAAGTTTTTATTCTACTATGTATTGGGTCTAAATATAGACTCGATAGATTAAATAAAATGCAATAAAACGTCATCAAATTGCATGTGTGCACAGATGTATAAAACTTATGTTATTCTTAAGCAGCGAAAGTTATGTTATTTTACCATTTCAATTGATCATAAATTCAGGATAGAACATCAACCTGTTTCATCATTTTAAAGAAAAAAAATAGCGATGAGTTCAATTCATTAAATAGAAAATGACAGCCAATGATACATTGGTTATTATTTAAGGTTGAAAGAAGTGTTCGACGAGGAACATATACATTGCCTCGTCCATTTTATTCAACTTAAGCACTGCAACAACTGCATATGCCTCAATTCCATCACTCCCATTCTAGTGAATCCTGCAAAATCCAAATTAATATCAGTTCTTACACTTCTAACATTGGACATTTATAGAGATGTCCTGAATTATAATATTTTTTCAATTGAGTCCTTAACATTTTGTTATTGAACGATAATTCTATCTACCAAGCGCTGATTGACTGGTGCATAGCGCCCCGTGCATGGGTTTACACAATAGGTAATAACTTGGACTTAATGGGACATGATTAGGAAAAAAAAAGTTATTACTCACGTTTCACAGTTAGTGGCCGAAGAGACAGGGAACCCAACTTTGATGTTACAAGCAGAAGGAATTTTGCTCAAGAATTGATCTTTAACTCCCAAAGACTTGGAGGCAGTCTTTAAACACCTACAAATAGCCTTCTTGTCATCAACTGTTTTAACGGTTTGAACAAGCTGTTGCAGGCCACTGCAGCACGCTGAAGACGGTTTCGGATCCTTGCCGGTGGCAAACCCGACACAGGCGGCTGCCTTCATGTCCACCGTGCTGCACGGCACTGCTGCTTCGCTAACTTTGGCTACAAAGAAGAGGAAAGAGACAAGGATGACCACACAGAAGAAGCTGTTCTTCATTTCGGAGTAAAGGCTAATTAACTAATTATACAGTGAAGTATAGTGAGGCTGATGGGTTTTTATAGGGAAAGAATGGTTAGTTGGGATTTGGAATTTGATTTTTTCAAAGAGATTGAGTTGCAGAAGGCTAATGTTCATTGGGACTGGTGACTGTGCAATGCTTAATGCATCGCTTTCATGGTTTTTAAATTCAATTAATATCCATGAAGTTTCACAGGTAGTTAATATTAGGGTGCTGCATGCAAAAATACTATGTCTAGTTAGTAACTTATAATTTTTTTTATATATTTTTTTAAATATCTGTTAATATATTTTTTAATTTACATTAGGGTTGAAAAAATTGAAAATATGATTAACCGCAAAATCGATCTAGTTAACCAAATGCAACTGATTAATTGATTAATGGTTAGCGATTTTAAAAAAATCGATATTAATAGACTAGTTAATTTTTTTGCTAATAGACTGATTAACCGATTTATGCTTACCCCTAATTTATATGACGTTACTTTTTTTGTTTTCCAAAATTAAAACCCTTCATTCTCATATTTTTTTAAACATTATATTTTATAAAGTTCGGACTATTATATTTTTATAATATAATAAATATATAAGTATTTAAAATAATTAAAATTACTTAATAATCTCATATAATATTTACAAATCATATAAATAAAATAAAATAATCATATAAATAAATTATTTGATAAGTAAAAATATAATTACAACCCAATATATATGCATATAATCCAACCAAATATACAAATATATTAATATTTACATTACATTACTAATGCTATCAAATATAATAATATAATTATAATTTCATTATATTACATTCATTAATTCATTACATTTCTTATTTTATTATACTATATTACATCATACAAAACATAGCCTAAATTTTTTGAATTGTTAATTTAATATTTAAACATTCAATAACTCCTAAATTATGTGAGTACTTATATCAAATTTTTTTTTCTAATTTTTGTCACTTAATACAAAAATGACGTAATTGTTTTTTTCTTTTTACTTCAATTAGTCGGAATCTGTGTGAATTGTGATTTAAAATTTATTTAATTATTTATATTTCTATTTCTATAAAATAAGAATTATTTAAAAAAATAAAGAATGAATAATAAAAATAAAATTACATAATTGTCAATTCCTTTGAAATCCCATGAGGAGAAAATGGAAAAAAATATTAAATTCCGAGCTCTTCTATCAACACCACATACCATGAAAAGAAAAAAGAAAGACAAAATATTAAAAGCTATAATTTATCATACATCACATAAAAAAAAAAAAACAGGAATAAGCCTAGTGAAATCAAAATTACAACAATTTATAAAAAAATTATTCATATAAAAATAAAAAAATAAATATGAAATTTGCTTTTAAAATATTAAAATTGGTACAAATTTATCATTTGATTTTTTAAAATATGTTAAAATATTAAAAGTTGTATATATTTGCTCATAAAAGCAAATAAAAACATAACATTTTTATTGATGGCTAATATGAAAATATGGAATGTGACCCATATTGAAATGGTCCACATTTTATCTAGAGATGCTCACGGGGTAGGGAATCCCCAAATTTTTCCCCTGCAGGGACGGAGACGGGAAAAAAATTCCCGTTATAGAATCGGGGACGGGGATGGAGAATGGGGTATCCGCCCCACGGGGATTCCCATCCCACAAAAAATAATTTTTTTAATTTTAAAATATAATATTTTATAAATAATTAAAATTAAAATTAAAATATAACTTAATTTTATAATTATTAAGTTTTAAATTATACTTAATTTTAAATCCATGGAATACACCTAATATAAAGTATTAAGGCTATGTTTCGTAAAATATAATAGATTGTAATGTATTGGATAATGTAATAGATTAAGAAATGTAATGGAATGGAATGTAATTGTGATTAAATTAATATATTTGGTTACATTAGTAATGTAAACACAAATACATTCCTATATTTGGTTGGATTATATATATGTATTGAAATATAATTGTATTTATAATTATCAACTAATTTTTTTATATGATCATTTTATTTTTTTAATTATATCTTTAATTATACACTTATATATTTATTATATTATAAAAATATAAAAATTCGTACTTAATAAAACATAATGTTTGAAAAATTATATTAAACATATGACCGGTATCTAGCAAGTATACTAGATCGGCTAGTAATATAGGAAAATAAGATTATGACCCAAAATATCGAACCCAAGGGAAACTTGTGCTTGTATGTGCTATTTCAATTTCAAAACCAATTTTGTGTGTAAAGAGAGAAGAGAAATTCCAAATTTATGATGATTGAAGAATTAAAACTAAAAACAATAATTTAAAACCAAAATAAAACAATTGAAAAAGCTAAAGTAAAGAAGAAATCTATTGAAAGCAAGTAAATTGAATGAGGTGAAAATCAATATTAAAAACAACTTTCACTAAAGGACTATCCACCTTAACAAGTATTGATATGACTTAAATAAATGAAAACATACAAGTGATTATGGAGAATTCAATTTAATAAAACCATATAACTTTATTCAAGATTATCATTCCAAATATCAAATTTTCTTATTCAGATAAACTTAACACTTAGCGTAAAGAACTGAATTAAGTCTCCTAAATGTCTATTAAAGCCTTTCTCAAGAGATTTAACTTTCACCTATTCTTGGTTATACTTTTCTTAATCTTAACTTACTCAAATCAACACACAATTATAGCTTATTCAGATTATAATCATGCATTAATTCAACTAAATTAACCTAAGAGCATGCAAGCCAATAATCAATTCAAATCAATTTATTAACCAATGCTTAATCAAGTTAAAAATCAACTTAAAATTGAATAAAGACAAGACTATGTTTAAGAACTAAGAAATAACCAACTTGCATTGAAAATTGAAGAACAAACTTAAGTCATAACAATACAAATTAAGGATTCAAGTATCCTTTAGCAAAAGTTAAAGAAAACTACTCACAAACCATTCTTAAAATTAAAACAACATTTTGAAGAAAACAGTAGAAACAAACAATGTAAAAACAAACTAAGAAAACAAAGATTAATTCTAAGGATTTAATCCCTTTTCTTCTGTGTTTTGGACTGCTATTTATAGGCAAAATTATAGTAGACTCCTTGTTAAACTCCAGTCACAGAATAGGAATCAAATTCTGCTAAAACAGGAAGCTCGATAATCCTTTGCGAAGTGGAAAAACTGGATCACGTGGCCATGCCTTACTCTTTGATATTGAACACGTGGTCACATGTATTTGTGTTCTTCCTCACACATGGCCACGTGTGGTCCTTCACTAAGAATCCACGTGGTCACGTGTCTTCACTTCATCTCTTCAATTCTCTTCACATGGCCACGACTTCTCATGTCTACTTCTTCACGTGGCCACATCTCTTCATGTATACTTCTTCAACGCTCGTTTTCTCGCCTAAATCTGTCATATTTACACTTTTAGCCCTAAACTTTGTCCTTTTTTCACTTTAAGCCCTTTATTAACAATTTAAACCTAAAAATCAAACAAAACATAAAATTAACTTCAAAAACATAAATATTAACAAATTAACTCTAAATTAACCTAAATAAAACCAAAACAGCTAAATAACACAACTAAAAACATATCAAAAACTATATATAATTCACACTTATCAAATACGCCACACTTAAACTTTGCTTGCCCTCAAGCAAATTAGAACAAACCCTCTTTCAAAACCATCAAACTTGTATAAAGATATGCAATTTCAAAACCAAACTTAGCATTTTAACACAAGCACTTAATATAACTCTAAATAGATTAACTTCAACAAGAGAATATAAGCTAGTTTCCTTGAGTGTGTGCAAGACCAAATCATTTTAAGCAATTTTGAAAATCAAAATATCAACACAACTAGATAATGAAGTATAGAATATATGAATGCATAAGCATACAATCGGTTTCATGCTTGAAACTCTAGAAATACAATAGGCCTCTCTTTTAGCACCGAAACCCGTAGGTCATCTCCGCTAAATAACTCAAAACAAACTTAAAGTCACATAGGTCTTTCAAAGGTTGTAATGGGGCTAAGGGTATGTTTATTAAAAAATGGATAAAAGATAATCAAAATGAATATAGCCACTCTAAGACAAAATAGATTACAAAAAAAATCCTAATAACTTAAACAATACAAATTCTGCTCATCCTTGCCTTGATTCCAAACTTTCTTTTAAAAGATAATATATCCTTTCACCAAAAAATCATTATTTTTCCATTTTTCCTTGTACTACCCCACACTTATATTTTTTCATATTTGCTAGTTCTCTTTTTTCTTTCTTTTTCCTTTTCTCATACTTCAAACGTTTTTTTTAAGAACTAACATTCACAAGCTAGCCAAGCTAGCCTTAAGGTAATACAAGGTATATTTTCAATTGACTTCATCAATAACTTTGCTAAGACTTTCTTACTACACCCAATAAAACTTTACTCTTTTCATGCATCCATTTAATCCTAAAGTGGCCAATTTCATAGGGTGAGATAAAAGCTTTTTAGGTTATATGGTTAAAACATTAGGTGTAACAAGAAAATATTAATGGTACGCATTAAGCATACCCTTATAGGCTCAAAATGGCTTAACAAAGGATAATTTCATCAAGGTAGGACACAAGTTTTTAAGAAAGTTTATCAAGAAAATTATTGCCTAGATCATTTTCTAAGATGCTTGAGTTGTTCATATGCTTTGAAGGGTGATGAGGAAGGTTCTAGTGCTCTAAATTTTCTTACTTCACTACTTCATTGTATTGATTTTTCACTAAGTTAAAAACTGGTCTAAGTGCTTTTAAGAATTTGGAAACTAACAAACATTTATCAAGTTGAAAATTAACCCATCCAAAGGCATATTAAACAACATAAATGTTCTCTTGCTAAGCAAAGGTCCAAAACATGCATATTCTATATCCAAGTTAAAAGTGTTCCAAGTTTTGAAGTCAACTAGGGCAAACTAAGTTTTCATGTAAATTAAATGAAAAGGTGAACTACATATGTCTTTAATACGTTTTACAAACTTTAGAAACCAAACAAAACATAAACACAATAAAAGAAAAGAAAATAAAACAAAAAATAACAAAGTTTGATTCATAAAAAAGAAAAAAAAAGTTGAAGACAAACTCCCTGAAAGGAGGCTACCCCCTCCTCAAAATTTTGCTGTCCACAACAAATGATGATCTATTCCAGTAGAGGTGGTGGTGGAGGAAACCGTTGCCAAAAGTGATGGATAAAATGCTCAACTCTCCTATTTCCTTCCATGACCGTATCACGAAGCATATCAAATCTTCCTTGCATTTGATCGAGTCGAATTTGTTGAGCATCCATCCGGCCACTTAATTGATTAAATGGTACTTTCCATTCTGGTGTTGTAGGCTCATTGATAGGGGAAGGCACAGCTGTGGCAATATAATCCTCATTTGGTTCCTCTTGCTGCTCCTCAACCCGAATATTGTTCTCTCTTAAATACTCCTCCCGAGTTGCCCAATGACCACGAGGCTTAGGGATCAGAATTTTCATCCTTTTCAGCATTTTATTATCAATACAAGGCAAATCTCCTTTGAGTGGTTCTCCATAAACCGGATGCTCAACTGCAGAAGCTAAAACCGTAGCTATCCACCCTATAGAAATATTATCAATGTGCCCTGGCATTTTCTACAAGTCCTTAATTCAAGTTGCTATAATGCCCGCTCCATTTAGTGTTATTCCATCAATCATGCATCGGAGAACCATGGCTTGAGATACACTAATAGTGCTTGCATTCTTCAAATTGTTGTACATACTCTTTGCAAGAAAATGATGAGTGATTCTTAATGCATGAGTCCTTAAAGCATGGACCTTGTATTGTCCCCCTACCCATGGCTCATCTAATTCAAGATCCTTGATTCGTTCCCAATTCTCCACAGGTTAAGCATCTTCCCGTTCAATAAGGGCATTTGGCACAAATCCAAGAATTTCAGAGAACTGACTAAAAGTTAAGGAATATCCTTTCTTACCCAACTTAAAACCCACTGTGCCGTCCTCCGCATCTCTCTTAAAATAGCATTCAAAAGAATACAAGAAATCCCGTGCCATATCTGGATATACTTTCGGTTTCTTTTCAATGAACTTCCCCCAGCCAATATTTTGGATCAATGGTTCTGTCTCATGATCCCACAGATTTCCAGCCGGGATATTGAGGAATAAATGGCTTAAATAGGCGGGCTGGACATAGGTGCATTTGCTGAAATAGTCAAATTTATTAATCTTGGCCCTGTCCATATATGACGGAATGCGTACCCTAGAAGAACTTGCTACATCAGGATATTTGGTCCTTCGAGGTGCCACTATAAAGAAAGAAAAACACAATGTAAGTATCCACTCATAACCCAAAATAGACTAAGGTGTAAGCACAGGAAGCATGCATTGAATGAATTGAAACACTCTTTGGTGCAATGAGAAATGTGAATAACATATGTGGAGATCAAAATGATAGGCATAAAAGACATTCAAAGGTTGAGCACAAAGACTATGTTAAACATAATGCCTATCATGCATGAATAATCCTATGAACCAATCTTTGAAGAGGTGAATTAAGTCATAATGCATCCCTGCAAATCATAAACATGCTATCCAAGAGTGAAAGTTCAATGTTTCTAGAGAAAAACTCATTGAGGCATTTTATCAAGCATGTTATGAGCACAAATTTGAGCATTAATTTAAAGAGCATAACAAAGATTGTTCACTACCCAATTACATATCAAGCATCCATAACATGCATATAATACTCATAATCATCCAAAGAAGCAAAAAGAATTAACATGTAACCAAAATGTTAAGTGCAAAGTAACCTAAAAACCAAACATTCATGAACAAAAATAGCACAAAACACAACAATGGATGATAAGCAAACAATAATTAAGGAGTAATGAGAGTAAATACTTACTTAGAAGTGAGAATCACACCAAAATTGTAGCACAAAGTTGAGGTGGTGTGTGTGAGTTGTGAAAAACCTAAAATAATGAATAAAATGTGGAGAAGGAAGAGATGATGGGTAGGAGAGAGAGAAAAAGTAAAGAGAAAGCAAATGGAGATGGTGATGATCGGAGGTGAGTGAGAATTCCGTGGTCATGGGTTAATTTCATGGTGGTGAGGCGTGGGCAGGGGAGAGAGAAAATTAAAATGAAGAAGAAGCAAATAAAATGGCGTGAAAATGTGTATATAGGTAGGGATAAGAGGTGTGGCCACGTGAGGTTCATGGGAAGAACCACACGTGGTCACGTGTGCCTTTGTTCTTTGGGCATGCGTGGCCACATGATGGTTCTCCTTTGAACTTCACTTGGTCACGTGAATTAACAATGAAAGGCCAGAATCTTCAGCCGTGGCCACGTGATTTTTCCTTTGTAAAACACGTGGTCACGTGTATTATAGGGATCTTGGGCAGTGTATTAACCTGTGGCCACGTGATGGCAAAGGGAAAGCCACACGTGGTCACGTGTTCATGTATTTTTCTGTCTTTCTTCTTTGAAACATACCCGTACAATTAAACTTCCTTAAATGCAATTTTTCCATTTTGAAAACATCAAATCTTTTCCAGGAAAAACATGTCTTCATTTTAAAACCTTGTTAATGTACTTCTTCCATGAATCAAAACACACAAACATACAGAAAACACAAATTTTGACTGAAAACATAAAAGAGATAGAAAGTTGGAGTTCTTAGTTTTTGAAGTCTCCAGCTAGACTCTCCAAACCGTTTTTTAAGTATCTTGAAGAACCATGGTTGCTTCAGCAACCTCTTGTTGTCCGATTTGGTATGGTTTGAGTCGATGACCATTGACTGTAAATTCACGTCCATCTTTTAAGCTTTTGATCGTCACTATACCAAGATTACTGCTTGACATCACTTGATATTGTCCAAGCCACTTCGATTTTAGCTTTCCAGGAAACAAACGAAGACGACTATTATAAAGAAGCACTAACATTCCCGGAACAAAATCTTTTACCCTTAGATGCTTGTCATGCCATCATTTGGTCTTTTCTTTATAAAGTGCAGCATTGTTATATGACCATTGTTGAATTTCATCGAGTTCATTGAGCTGCAATTTTCTCCTTTCTCCTGCATTTCTCAAATCAAAGTTAAGAAATTTGGTAGCCCAATATGCTTTATGTTCTAATTCGACTGGAAGGTGACATGCTTTTCCAAAAACAATTCTAAAGGGAGACATACCTATAGGAGTTTTGAATGCAATTCGATAAGCACATAAAGCCTCATCTAACCTAAGAGACCAATCTTTCCTAGAGTTATTTTCTGTTTTCTCTAAAATTGACTTCAAATTAGATACTTCCACTTGTCCATTGGCTTGAGGGTGGTATGGGGTTATGATTTTGTGCTTAACACCAAATTTCTTAAGTAATGTTTTAAATTGATGGTTGACAAAATGTTTGCCTCCATCACTTATAATAGCTCTAGGTGCTCTGAATCTAGTGAAAATATTCTTCCTAATGAATTCCAGCACAATTTTTACTTCACATGTCCTAGTTGGTATTGCCCTATCCATTTACTCACATAGTCCACAGCTACCAAAATATACTCAAATCCAAATGAATTTGGAAAAGGTCCCATAAAATCAATGCCCCAAACATCAAAGATTTCCACTTCTAGCACATTGTTCATAGGCATCTCATCTCTTTTGGATATATTCCCTACTCGTTGGCATCTATCACAAGTAGCTATAAAAGATCTTACATCCTCAAATAAAGTAGGCCAGAAAAAACCTAATTAGAGTATCTTTTGAACTGTCCTATTTGGTTCGTGATGACCTCCAACTTCACCTCCATGACTTTGGTTCATGATAGCTTCTTGCTCCGATTCCGGTACACATCTTCTTAGTATTTGATCCGGGCATATCTTGATAAGGTATGGATCATCCCAAAGGTAATGCTTGGCATCCGCTATGAGCTTTTTCTTTTGTTGCCAAGTAAATTCCTTAGGAAGATAGCCACCTGTAAGAATATTAGCTATATTAGCGTACCATGGAACTGAATTCTCATAAGTATAACAAGCACAAATATGTTCATCGGGAAATAAGTCAGAAATTTCTCCCCTTTCGATACTAGCATGATCCAATCTAGATAGATGGTCAGCCACAAAATTTTCTGTGCCTTTCTTATCTTTGATTTCAACATCAAATTCTTGAAGCAGTAACACCCATCAGATAAGTTTTGGTTTAGAATCCTTCTTTGCAAAAAGATGTCTCAATGCGGCATGGTCCGACCACACTGTAACTTTGGATCCTAAAAGGTAAGACCTGAATTTCTCAAATGAAAAGACTATTGCCAAGAGTTCCTTCTCCGTAGTGGTGTAATTTACTTGGGCTCCGGTGAGTGTATGGCTTGCATGATAGATGGTGTAGAAAATCTTCTCCTTTCGTTGTCCTAAGACTGCTCCAACTGCATAATCACTTGCATCACACATAATTTAAAATGGTAAGCTCCAATCGGGTGATGCAATGATCTGTGCACTAACTAATTTTTGCTTCAATAGGTTAAAAGCCTGTAAACACTCAGCATTAAAATCAAATACATCATCTTTAAGCAATAAATTAGAAAGTGGTATGGCAATTTTAGAAAAATCCTTAATAAACTGACGATAAAACCCAGCATGACCAAGGAAACTCCTAATGCCCTTTACACTAGTTGGTGGAGGTAATTTCTCTATCACATCAATTTTTGCTTTGTCAACCTCAATGCCTTTTTCAGAAATTTTATGCCCTAAAACAATGCCTTCTCTAACCATGAAATGACATTTTTTCCAATTTAGCACAAGATTTGTTTCTTGACACCCTTTCAAAACCAATGCTAGATTATGCAAACAAGATTCAAAATCATGACCATAAATAGTGAAATCATCCATGAAAACTTCCATAAATTTTTCAATAAAGTCATAAAATATGGTCATCATGAATCGTTGAAATGTGACAGGTGCATTACAAAGACCAAAAGGCATTCTCCTATATGCAAATGTTCCATATGGACATGTGAATGTGGTCTTTTCTTGGTCTTCCGGGGCTATAGGTATTTGCATATACCCCGAATAGCCATCTAAGAAACAATAAAATTTATTTCCTGCTAATCTTTCTAACATTTGGTCAATAAAAGGCAATGGAAAGTGGCCTTTTCTAGTGGCATTGTTTAACCTTCTATAGTCAATACATACCCTCCATCCCGTTACCGTGCGTGTAGGAATTAATTCATTATTTTCATTTATCACTACAGTCATTCCTCCCTTTTTAGGCACACATTGAACAGGACTTACCCAATTACTATCAGAGATAGGATAGATAATACCTGCATCAAGTAGTTTCAATACCTCATTTTTCACTACCTCTTGCATAGTTAGGTTGAGCCTTCGTTGAGGTTACACCACTGGTTTAAAGTTGTCCTCCATGGGTATATGATGTGTACAATAGCTTGGGCTAATCCCTTTTAAGTTGGATGTTGCCCAACCAATTGCTCCTTTATGCTTTTTGAGGACTCCAATGAGCATTTCTTCTTCCAAATCTGTCAATAAAGATGAAATAATTACCGGATCAGCATTATCACTTAAAAATACATATTTCAAATGAGATGGAAGTGTTTTAAGTTCAGAATCTCCCTTAGGAGGGGATGGTTCATCCTCCATTTCTTTATCTTCACTATGCTCTTGTTCCAGAATTTGTATCAACTTTTCCTCCTTTGTATCCAACTCTTCCATTTTCTTTGGATGCATTAAGCAACTTTGAAGCTCATCTTTGAGAATGATTTCCTCTTGCTTTGTGTTGGCACATTCTTGAACCTCATCAGCAAAGTAAATGGATTCTTCAAAATCATATGAGGGGTGTTTTAAAATTTTATTAACATTAAAAACCATTTCCTCCTCGTTAAATCTTAAAGTAACCATTTGTTCATGAACATTAATTAATGCTCTTTCTGTGTTCAAGAATGGCCTCCCCACAATTAATGGCACTTTTCTATCTTCTTCCATGTCCATCACTACAAAATCAACCGAAAATATGAAATTTCCTACTTTTACCAATAGGTCCTCGATGATTCCTTTTGGCCTCTTCACTGACCTATCCATCAATTGAAGCGTCATTCGGGTTTCCTTTAAATCACCTAGATTTAATTTCCTGCAAATTGAATAAGGCATCAAATTAATACTAGCACCCAAATCATATAAAACATTTCCAACAAAATTACCTCCTAATTCACAAGGTAATGTAAAACTACCTGGATCTTCTAATTTTTCAGGAATTTTATTGGTTAATATAGCACTACAATTGCCGAATAATTGAATCGTTCCTATGCCTTCTAGCTTTTTCTTATTAGAGCACAATTCTTTCATAAATTTAGCATATTTAGGCATGTGTAATAAAGCTTCAGCAAATGGTAAGTTTATATGTAGCTTCTTAAACATGTCCAAAAATCTACTCAATTGTTCATTTTTTTTCTCTTTTCTAGCTAGAACAGGAAAAGGTAATTGAGATTCATCAAGAACAGTAGAAACAAGTTTTTCTTTACCTTTACCCTTCTCAATCGTAGGAGGCACTTTTTCATTATTTTTAGAGTTAAAAACACTTACCTCTATTGTTGGTTCCACCTTTTTAGAAGAATTCTTACCAAGTTCAGTCTTTTCTAACTCTTTCCCACTCCTTAAAGTGATTGCTTTGGCTTCCTCTTTTGGATTTCGGTCTACATTGAATGGAAATTTCCTTTGAGCACGGTTTGATAAAGAACTAGCAAGTTGCCCTATTTGGTTTTCTAGGTTCCTAATGGATGCCTCTTGGTTTCTCATCCAAATATCTTGCGATTTCCATCTAGTATCTTGACTAGCTAAAATTGAGTTTTGGGAAGCCATGAAATTTGCAATCATTTCTTCAATATTAGATTTATTTTCTTGAGGAGGGGGAGGTTGAGATTTTTGAAAATCGGGTGGTTGGTGGTATGCTTGTGATGGGTATTGGTTTGGTTAATGAGGTGGAGCTGGGTTTTGGTATGGAAGTTGATTATTGGAAGTTTGATTATGGTTAAATTGGGGTCTAGGATTGGGGTTAGAAGAAGAACCTTGATTACCTTCCCTCCATGAAAAATTTCGATGGCTTCTCCATCCCGCATTGTAAGTATTGCTATACGGATTCAAGGCATTAACTTCTTCTACCATACTTTCAGCATTCTTCATTCCCAAAGGTCCTGGAATTCCTACATAAGAATCAACTTCATTAGATAACATAGAAACATTTTTAGCTTTAAGCTCATTTATTTCTTTTAAATGTCTTTTTTCTATTAATTCTAATTGAGCTTTTAGCATGGCTATTTCATCAATATTATGAACTCCCTGTTTCTTTTGAGTTGCTCTAGAGGTTACCCATTGAGCATCATTGGTGGCCATCTCATTAAGGAGTAAAAATGCATCCTCGGGAATTTGATTCATGAAACTACCATTTGAGGCTGCATCTAGCAAAGATCTTGTTGATGGATGGGCAACTGCATAGAAGATATGCATTAGTTAAAAATAGGAACTTCATGATGTGGACAACTTTTTAAAAGTCTCCTAAATCTTTCCCATGCTTCATGGAATGGCTCCTCATAAAATTGCTGGAAGTCACTAATTTGTTTCCTAATGGTCTTAGTAGGTGGGAAGAACTTACAAAGAAATTTTTCTTACATTTGTTGCTAAGAATAGATGGATTGATTTGGTAGCATTTGTAGCCAATCCCTAGCTTTTCCTATGAGGGTAAATGGAAAGAGTTTCAACCTAATTGCATCAGTCGATACATTAGGAATTTGCATAGTGTCACTCACTTCTAAGAACATATCTAAATGTTGTGTAGGATCCTCTATGTCTGAACTCGAAAATTGGTTTCTTTGTACCATAGTGATGGTAGCGGGTTTAATCTCAAAGGGTTGGTGGTGAGAAATCCTAATAGTTCTATGTTCTTCATTCCACCTAGGGATAGCATAATCCCTAATGGTTCTAGGTTTATACCCATTCCCGGGAGCTTGGTGGGGTATGTATTACTCTTCGATCCTAGGTGGTGGATCATTCATAGGTTGTTCTATTTCTGGGTCATTCATGTTGCCTCTTAACCTTCTAATCCTATGAAATTTCCTTTCAATTTTAGGGTCTAATGGTAGGATGGGGTTTTCTCTCACCATAAACCACTAGTCGTCCAAAAAGAAAATAAGAAAATAGATGAAGAAGAGAAGAAAAACACACAAAAATAACTTTAAAATCAAAATAAATAAACAAACGCCAATGTATTCCCCGACAATAGCGCCAAAAACTTGACCGGTATCTAGCAAGTGTACTAGATCGGCTAGTAATATAGGAAAATAAGATTATGACCCAAAATATCGAACCCAAGGTAAACTTATGCTTGTATGTGCTATTTCTTTCAAAACCAATTTTGTGTGTAAAGAGAGAAGAGAAATCCCAAATTTATGATGATTGAAGAATTAAAACTAAAAACAATAATTTAAAACCAAAATAAAACAATTGAAAAAGCTAAAGTAAAGAAGAAATCTATTGAAAGCAAGTAAATTGAATGAGGTGAAAATCAATATTAAAAACAACTTTCACTAAAGGACTATCCACCTTAACAAGTATTGCTATTACTTAAATAAAAGAAAACATACAAGTGATCATGGAGAATTCAATTTAATAAAACCAGATAACTTTATTCAAGATTATCATTCCAAGCATCAAATTTTCTTATTTAGATAAACTTAACACTTAGCATAAAGAACTGAATTAAGTCTCCTAAATGTCTATTAAAGCCTTTCTTAAGAGATTTAACTTTCACCTATTCTTGATTACACTTTTCTTAATGTTAACTTACTCAAATCAACACACAATTATAGCTTATTCAGATTATAATCATGCATTAATCCAACTAAATTAACCTAAGAGCGTGCAAGCCAATAATCAATTCAAATCAATTTATTAACCAATGCTTAATCAAGTTAAAAATCAACTTAAAATTGAATAAAGACAAGACTATGTTTAAGAACTAAGAAATAACCAACTTGCATTGAAAATTGAAGAAAAAACTTAAGTCATAACAATACAAATTAAGGATTCAAGTATCCTTTAGCAAAAGTTAAAGAAAACTACTCACAAACCATTCTTAAAATTAAAACAACATTTTGAAGAAAACAGTAGAAACAAAGAACGTAAAAACAAACTAAGAAAACAAAGCTTAATTCTAAGGATTCGATCCCTTTTCTTCTGTGTTTTGGACTACTATTTATAGGCAAAATTGTAGTAGACTCCTTGTTAAACTCCAGTCACTTAATAGGAATCAAATTCTACTAAAACAGGAAGCTTGATAATCCTTCGTGAAGTGGGAAAATTGGATCACGTGGCCACGCCTTACTCTTTGATATTGAACACGTGGTCACGTGTATTTGTGTTCTTCCTCACACGTGGCCACGTGTGGTCCTTCACTAAGAATCCACGTGGTCACGTGTCTTCACTTCATCTCTTCAATTCTTTTCACATGGCCATGGCTTCTCATGTCTACTTCTTCACGTGGCCACGTCTCTTCATGTATACTTCTTCACGTGGTCACATCTCAAGGCTCTGGACTGGATGCTCGTTTTCTCGCCTAAATCTCTCATATTTGCACTTTTAGCCCTAAACTTTGTCCTTTTTGCACTTTAAGCCCTTTATTAACAATTTAAACCTGAAAATCTAACAAAATATAAAATTAACTTCAAAAACATAAATATTACAAATTAACTCTAAATTAACCTAAATAAAACCAAAACAACTAAATAACACAACTAAAAACATATCAAAAACTATATATAATTCACACTTATCAACATGCAATCTCATGTATATATAAATAAAATTTTACTAAATTGTAAACAATATTTTTCTACGAATAAATTGTACTGATTCATATTAAATTTTAATTTTAATATTCAAAATAAAATTTACATGACAATAATAACTATAAAATATCAAATAAATTGTTTAATAATACTCAAATATCCCCCAAGTAAACTTTCCATCCAAATTTCTTTCTCATCATCAGGCATAGTGAAAAATATATCAAATTGGTTCATGATCACAACCAATTTTTCCTGTAGTCTGATGTCTTTCATGCATGCTCAAACCACTCAATTTTTTCAACTCGCTATTGATCATCAATCTCTTCTCATTTGCAACACCATCGTCTAATGCTCGACTAGGTCTATCACTAGCTTTTCCAATTTTCATGGTAATAATAGAAGCTGACTCTTTAATAACTCTAGCTAAACTTGAAATAGTTTTAGTTCTACTCTTTTTCGACTTAGAACCCTTTTTGTTTATCCCAAAAAAATGAGGCAGAATCATTTGGAATAGAGTTTACTTCATTTTCATTAGCTTCATTAGTTATTTGTTTGTCTAACTCTTCTATAATATCTGAAGTTGTTTTAACATCTTTTCCAGTAGCACAATCTTTTCCAAAAATAATACAAAGCTCATCATAAAATGGAAAAGCTTTGAACCTGAATAGTTCAACATCTAGATGACTTTACAACAATATAAAACTATTTTTAAATTAAAAATTTTTAGATTTAAAAAAATTGAAAAAAAATTATAATCGTACCTTCAAATATTCATCCCATACTGCATTTTCTGTTGTAATACATTTTCGATATGAGTCCTAACCAAATCCACTACAATTACAACCATCCAACATATCATGCACAACACCAAAATTGGCTCTAAAATTTCTCACTTTTGACTCGATGTACGGACAAACCTCAAATATATAATATATATAGCTCAAACATACATAAGCCAAAAATTGGACTTTTAAAACCTTTTCTCTCTAATTTCTATCCCTAAGTTCACTAATTTAAGTTTTGAAGTGCTAACTTTTGGTCCGACCAAACCCTTTTTATTTATAGATTTAGCTTGTCTCTTCGATTTGATTGAACTCTTTTATTCAAACTTATACATTTTTTTTATCATTTAAGAATTATTATTTGGTGCTTTCGTCAAGATTGTATTGAAAGACTTACTAAGATAATTGTGACACTCTAGAACTTGAAGAAGTAATCGAACTAATGACAAAAGGAGGCCAAGATCAATTGTAAAAAGAGAAGAGCCTCATCGATCCATCTTGCCCATAAACCTTTTATCTATGTTTGATGAAAAATCCATGGCACAGTCAGATCTTACCATATCATAATGAAAGATTTTAAAATGATCTTAAGAGGCTTTGGGATAAAAGCTACTTGGAAACATAATGTAATTAGTTCAGAAGGGCAAATAGCCTCAGACTTTGATAGGAGATATAGAGGTAGAAAGAAAAAGAAGAGAAAACAAATAGAGGAAAAAGAACAAAGGGATTATGATTCAAAAGTAATATGAGAGAAATAGGTCAGGCACCCGATCGAATGTGTATGAGGCAGCTTATAGAAAAAATGGACAAAGAAAATGTTCCCAAGTCAGAGTCAAAGTAACAACTTTAGTACGTACGATCCCGCCTATATGCCAAAAGGATCATTTATGATCTCTTTAGGAGATGACTTGACATATATGTGCACTCTAAAAAGAAAATACTTGAAGAAAGCAAAAGATCAAATTAAAAAACCATAGCAGATAAGAACGAAAAATGGCTTCTTCAACATATAAAAAAGTTTAAATTAAGGCATCCTACAGAGCCCCTGTTCGATAGCAACACTGTGTCCCATTCTATTAAGAGATCAGGGAAGTTGAGTTGCAGAGTAGATTTGAAGAGATCAAGGTGCCTAAATACACGAGCAAAATTGATTCTAAATGCCATTTGTTGGAATACTTGACACAAATCCAAATGTATTCTTTTAACGATTAAATTTTCTACAGAATGTTTCCCACAACGCTAGTTAACGATTTTTAGGACTGATTCTATGATCTTCCCTAGAATTGATCACTTTTTTTTAAATAAATTCTATACTTATTTATGACAAGGTTCACCATCTAAATTCAAACATTAGAGATAACAAATGACTTGTGTAATTTGGTATAAGTGTAATGACCCATATATTGGTAAATATTTGTAAATGTGATTAGGATGTAATTGAAATTAATGTAGAAGTGAAGGGTAATTCTATAAATTTGTTAATTCAGGGATAAAAAGTGTATTTCCAGTGAAGAATGAAGAACTTTATTGAAAGTTTTTATTGTAAATTTCATGCCAATTATAAGAATTCATAATAGAAGGAGGAGTAAAGTGTAATTTACCTTAGACAAGTAAGTGGTCCAATGAGAAATAAGCATGTGTTTCTCTAGAAGAAGGGAGAAGAATCAAGAAAGAAAGGGGAAATTTGCTCTTTTGTTTAAGATGGCCTGCCAGTCTTTGGCCAAAAGCTTAGCCATTTTCTCCCTTTCTTTTATATCTTTTATTCCTTCAAGTTTCTTGTGACAAGGTGTGTGTATATTTGATTGGTTTTAGAGATTTGCAAGGTGATTAAAGTATGGATTATGTAAAGAGAAATCTTCTTTTTCTATTCTTTAGTTTATGTATTTATTATTTTGATTAGTAATTGAATGAAGTTTGTGTATAGTTATTGAAAAGAGTAGCAAGGGAAAAGGGAAGGAGAAAGAAGAGCTTTAGTAAGTGGAAGTGGCCAATTTTTTTTTGAGTTTTGGGAGTTTTCTCTCTTATTACATGTTTAGTTGCTACAAATTAATGTATTCATATGTTATAATTGTTTTGGAATTCGTCATAGAAACAAGTGATGAAATTGTTGTGTATTTGAATGATAAAGTGTGATTTAAGTGTTATTTAGAGAATGTTATAGTGAATATTCATTCAATAGATTCTTGCTATTTTTCTATTCAAGACTAATTGCACTATTTTATTGAAAATTTAAGGTTTAAAAATGGAAATCAAGTGATTTCTAGTGGTTTGGAAACATGATACAGTGATAGGATTCTACAGAAGGGCACTTTTATTTAGGAAATGAGTATGTTATGAAAAAATTGCTAGTGCAAAGATTGTGAGGAAAATGTCCAGGAAATTTTCGCATCTGTCGCACTTGCGACACTAGGTGCGCCCTCGATAGGCCTTATTTGCTCAGCACATTTTCTCCTTTCGAGCTCGCTACCCAAGTTGTGCTCTCAACTGGACTCGACAATTATTTTATGTCTCGCTCACGACATTAGTCACGCTCGCGATAGGGTAAAGTATACCAATCCTCATTTGTTTAATTTATTGTGCCTATACTTTTACCTTGTTATTCATATATGTTATATTCATAGCAAAATTATGATGTTACGTACATGTATATGCTATCTTATGGATACTCATGATATTATTCAAAATTTAATTGATATATTCTTAAGTAACCAAATTCCTTTATGCCTGAATTTCATATATTAGTGGATAGATAGGCATGCCAATGAGGGATGATTGTTGCTACTAGTGTTGGCACCTGTTGGTGTCTAGTGTTGATACCTTTGGTGTTTAGTGTTGATACCTTTGGTATCTAGTATTTCCAGACTTTTATCTCCAGTGTTTGATACTATTTATCAGTATCCAGTGTTTGACTCGTTATCCACTTTTCATGGGAATTCAGGCTATAAAAATGAGTTGACTTGATCTAAAAGTGATTTAACTCAATATGAAAATGAATTGATTTGATATGAAAGAGATTTGATTTGACTTGTACATTATGACTGAGTGAATGTTAATTAGTTTAAAGTATTATATAAATTTTATAGAAAAATATAAAAAATTAAGGTATAAAAATAAAAATATATTTTAAAGTATTGACCGGTTAACTATGGACTAATTATTAATTGGTACTTAAAAATATAAACCGTAACCATTAACCAAAATATAAAAATTAAAAACCATAATCGAGTCCATCAGATCGGTTAATCATAAAAATCGATTAGGTTTCGGATCAATTTTGTGGTGAACCGATTTTGGTTAACCATATTTTTTATTTTTTTTGCTCACCCCTAGGCGGCACCAATATCTTGTATTTTTTATAATTAAAATTTAATATTAATTTTTGCATTTTCTTTTATCAGGAAAATAGTAAAGGGAGAGGAGGAGATCCTTCATTCCTTTACCTTAGCCTGGAATTCCTTTGGAGCGAAATTGCCATCCACTGTTAAAATCCCAAAATAGTTTCTTCTAAAAACCTAAAATAGTTGAATTTGCCAAACAAAGAGTTTCTTTCATTCTCTTTCTTTTTGTTATTAGAGTTCAATTTCAAGATAACAACAATAGAAAGTTTTGTTTTTTTTTTCTTGTTTGGTGGCATTATTAGCTATTATTTATAGATAAAGGATTAAGCTTTGGATAACTTATGAATTCAACTAGATAGGTTACTTGTAATTTGTTTTCTTTCTTTTCATTTTTTATTTCCTTTGTTCCTATTGTTAAATTAAAGTTTTAATGTTTTTCAGCCTTTTTACTTTTGGCTTGATCTTTGTTAGGGTTTTTTTTCTCTGGGTATTTGCAATTAGGTTTTCTCATTGTTCTCTATTAACAAATTTGGGAAGGGTGTAATAGGTACAAAACTAGAATCCTTAGGCACTACTTTGAATGGGAAAATTGGTTAAATGGATTGAAATGGTGTTTGTTTTCTGGATAAAAGGAAAATTTTGGTTTAATTCAACAGAAACTTTAAGTTTCTATATTGACAATGAAAATGAAGAAATACCTTTTGCCTTGTAAACTTAATTGCATAATTATGTAGCTTTTAGGTTAAAATCACATGTTCTCATATGCTTCTAATAGAACCTCATAATTTTTTTTTCTTTTTTGGATTTGGTGTAGTTGAGTAGATGAGTGAGTACTTAAAATGGAGAAGATGGTGTTGGTGACTCATAAAATGCAGGTCATATAAAGAAGTATCAACTTAGTATTTGACTTACATATTTGTAATGGATGAATTGCAATTTTTTTTTGTTGAAATTAAGCCTTAAAAGTATAATTTTGTAGATGGTCTTCCGTAATGTTTTTTACTCTAATCTCCTTGCAACAAAATTGTTTGTAAATTTCGTTAATTTTACTTTTGAATTTGTGATAAAATGTAACCATAACTTAAGTTTTTAAAATTGGAGATCAGAGTATCTATTTGTGTTTAATGCTATCATTTTTGTTTATGCATCAAACTTTTCAATTATTGTGTATGAGAGCTTTGGTATATATTCATTTTAGGTTTATTCAAGTTGAATTAATCACTGACCGGTTCACTTTCTTTTATAAGAGAGTATTTATTTGTAAAATTCTTTCATATGTTGCTATGAAGAATGATTTTTTGTGGAATCGATGATTTATTAATGCACTTGATTTCTAATTTTCATGCATACTTTTTTTGAATTAGTGAAAATGATCCTAGTGCATGATGAGGATAGAGACTTTTTTATTTAAGCTTAAAGAAACTTATACTTGAGGTGAATTTAGTGAAGGAATATGCAATTAATTTCTTCATTTTTGGTTAATATTTCAATGTTAGGAATACAAGTGATAAATTATAAGCTAGTCTTGTTTATGTTTATTCATGACTTGGCATTAATTTTAGCTTTACCATTCAAGGACATAGAATTTCATAGATTTGAGATCTGTGTGGGCCTATGCAAGTTAAGTTTAAGCCTAGGACATTATGCAAATTTGCATATTTCTATGTTTAGAAGTCTATTTAGTCATTAGAATTTTTTTATCTAATAGATTTGGATTGATGGTGATGGAATATGACATGATATGTTCATGGTAATCATGCAGCGGAAAAATGATAAAATCGATCATACATGCCAAACAATTCCATGACAAGAATCGAAACATGCAATTTTAGGGTTTTTAAAACTTACAACTTTAGATGCCTTTTAAAACATGAATTTGGTGATGACAAGCAATTAGGATGAACTTATATGCTTCAGGTCTTGATCACTAATGCCAAAGAAGCAGCCTTTACGCCACACCACTCTATGCTCACACACACACTTGCAAAGATAGCTTAAAATCAAGAGTGCTAGCTCTATGATTGTGTATTCGGCAATGGGTATGGTTTGAAGCCACAAGATCTGATCTTGTTCTTCCTTTAGGTTGCTGTATCAGCCCAAGTACACAAGAGAACAAGAAAGAGTCCTTTCCCCTTGCGTAATTCAGCCAAGAGAGAAAAAGAGCAAAACGGCATCACCTTTTATTCATTTAATTCATTAATATATATCACTTAATTTAGGTCAAGTGTGAGTGTCGAAAATTAAGTATTAATTTCAGCCTCCATCACTTCCTAATTAAGAGATATATCTTAATTTAAATTCTATTAGAATTTAAATTCAAATGGCATTAATCATTTAATCAAAACAAACTTACTTATTTAAGGTGATAAGTTGCCGAATTCAACTAGTATTTTTAGTTTGAATTTTGGCTACTTTAATACCCTCTCAAGTATTATATTTTGATTAAATATAAATTAGGATTTAATTCTCAATTAACTTAATTATACATAGATAATTAATCAATTGAAATTAAACCTAGCACATGCCAACAAATTTCTCTCGTGACCAACTGTTAACAGATTTGCCGTTTTAGGCAAAATGATAGTTCAACATATTTGCCTAAAACAGCTACCTATTTTAGGCAAAAAACTTGTTTGACAGATTTGCCTAAAATTGTAAGGACCCAAAATAGGCCCTAGTAGAATTCAAGGGCAATTACATATTATTAAAGTCTAATTGAGCATTATTTGATGAATTATTAAGAGTTAATATATTAATTGAGGCAAAAATATTATTAAGTTATCAATAATTATGTGATAAATGTGTAAATTATATGGTATAAATTTTATAAGGTCATAATTAAATTATTATTGTTGGTTTAATAATATTCAAGGGCGTAATTGAAGTAGAAAGTATTAATCTGGGGTAAATTTGTAATTACGGCATCTTTAGTGGCAAATGTGAATAAATAAATAATTGAGAGGCTAATTTAAGGAAAGTAATAAATGGTGGGGTTAATTTATGGAATAGATTAAATGGGGGAGACAAAATATAACATGCAAAGAATTGGATGTTATTAATGTGACATGCAAATTCTTGAGGGATTAAAGAGGACATTTACCATAGTATTATATATAGAATAATCTTAGTGGGTGGAAAGGGAAAAGTGAGATGGTGGAGAGTGGTGTGGTCGGCATTTGTGAGAGGAGAAAAACCAGAAATTAATTCCATTCATTTCCTTTGAAGGTCTTTGAATCTTCAAGTAATTTAAGTGACAATTCTTGATGGTTAATTAAGGCAATTAAGTGCATAACTCTAAGGTAAGTGGTTTCTATTGAATTTTATCTTCTTCTTCTTCTTATTATTCTCATATTGGTGGAGATAAATGATGAACAAGTGCTGGAAATGGTGGATTGGGGATGATTTGTGTTGTTGTAGTTAAAGAAGGAGGAGATAGAAAGGATAAAGGGAAAGACATTGCAAGGGATTGAAAGCTTGGATTTGATAGGGGTCGGCTAAGGTATGGGATGGTAGTCACCTTGCATGCATGTGAATGATGATTGTATCAACAAGGTGCATATGTGTGATAGATGGAATAATTGGGATGAGATATGAATTTAGAATTTGTTACAATAGATGTTACATGAAGTTTTGTTGAAACTATTGACTGTAATTTAGCTATAAAAAAATGAGTTAGGGACCTTAGTTTAAAGATATATTAATTTTTATAGTTCCACATGAGATATGGGTATAAAATTGTAGTTGAAAAATAGCACTAATTTGGCCTCTAAATTATCCCTACATTGATTGAATATTAGATACATCTTTGATTTCGATTTTGAACAGCTTGGGGTAAAATCTTTATAATTGAATGTACAATAATCAGAATGACATGATGTCAATTCCTACTTAAAATAGACTTCAAAACCTGCACTTTATATGAAGAAAACAAACTTAAATAATGCCTACAAGATTGTCTAATTTTCACTTGAAAGTCGGAAATTCTGTGTTGCCTACTATGATGAACAGTATTTAGTAATTTCAACATATCTCGAGTTATAAAAATGATATTGAAAATATTTTTGATGTTCTAGAAACTAGAAATGTATATCTACAACTTTGTAGAAGACAATATTTTCTAAAAAGACCGTTTATTGTGTCAAAAACGATGTACAAAATAAAATTATTAAGCAGTTTACAGGATTTTGGAAACAGGCTGAAAAATTCGTATGGCCAAGCATACTGTCGCGAGCGCGACACTTGCCGCGAGCGCGACACTTGCCGCGAGCGCGACACTTGCCGCGAGCGCGACATCATGATTTTGGCTCGTAATTATGCTTTTTATTCCCCTTTATCAGTATATTTTGCTACCCCCATGTGATACGCATATAACTGAACAAAATAGGCCTTGAATGCAAGTATGCGAGAGCTCTAAACTCATGTGTATATAGATTGGTATCAAAGGATATATATATAGATTTGCATGATTTGTATCATTTACATTGAAAATTGTCTATGAATGTATACCTATGCATCATGGAAATTGTGCATTAATAGTTAAGTTATAGTACCATGAATAATTATGAAATTATTGTTAATCATATATGTGTATGATAATATGATTGTGACATGATTGTTGTTTAAAAATCATATGTTCAAGTATAAGTTCATGATGAAAGTTAAATGTGTGTGACATATGGTAACATATTGATATATGTATAGCATATGATTGATGAGTGATTGAGGTATATATATTGATAATCATGCTTATCAGAACAAGCTTATTAGATGCGAATGTACTACAGGTATGTACAATCTATGATTATATTTATGAGTGCATGAGCATGTAATTGTCCTATGAGATAGAAAATGATTGAATGTCACTTAATAGGTGAGATTATATACATGTGCAAATGGTATACTATAAGTACAGCTTTGAAGTATGAAATGAACATGAATATAGTGTTGCCTGTAATAGAGTTCAAATGTGAATATAAATACATGAATGATAGTTAATATTAAAAATGCTATCCATGAATGTTCATTTGGTGCTGGGGTTTATGAACTAAGAAAATGAAAACATGTCATGTTATATGTATTTATGTGTAAAGATGATGGTACCTAGTTGTATACATACTGATGAACCTAAGGCTACCAAATCTAGTTGTATGACTGGCCTTTAATTTGTTGATATATATATATATATATAAGTCTAGATGATTCTACATGATTCCTATGGATTTCTTCAAAATTTCTATAGTACATATAGTTTGAAATGTTAACTTTGCTTGTATGAAGAAGTAATGTGATTAGTAGAATATATGTGTGCATATAAACATATATGCATATGTATGATCTTACATGGTTGGGTTCAAAGCTTGAAAACTATTTTAGAGTAATGATTCAAATAATATTTTTAAGGTGAAATGTATAACTATGTCTTTGCTTAATTGAAATGACTTAATTAAGCATATGTATTATCACATGTTGGCATGCGAAAATACAAATCTACAGTGCTACAGACTCAATTATAGAAATCTTATTAAAGCATATAATGGTATTATATAAGTATAGTCTTGACATGCAGAAAAGTTACACATGATTGTATATATGAATACATTGATTACAGTTATACCAGAGTATACATGTGCATATAAGAATATGAATGAATAAAGAAAGATAAATTAAAGAGATTGTTCTGCCTGTTTTGAGTCTAGGAAGTGGATAGATAGGCATGCCTATAAGGGTAACTTGCAACTGCTTTTGAACATTTTGACCTCTTTAGATCCACTTGAATTTAAAAGTATAGTGACCCTATTTGGGTTTAAAAGTTTAAAGTTAATTTAAACAACCCTCGTGTGGGTTGTAGCCGACCCCGTTTGGGTCCGCTTGACCGGTCCATGTTATTTGATTGACCCCATTTGGGTCCATGTTATTTGATTGACCTCGTTTGGGTCCACCGATTTATCATACAGTTTTATCCCTACAAGGGATCATCGTTTAATACCTCCGGGTATCTCCTTGGTGCCTTCGGGTGACCTATTATCTCTTTGGTGCCTTCTGGTGACCTAGTACCTTCGGGTACCACCGTATAACCCGTTATCCACCTCTTTAGAATAGTGCAGGCTTTATTATCAAGGTTAAGAAAAGTTTAATAAGGCATGCAAATTCTTAGTTGACTTTATACTATTCTACATATGATATTCCTTTTGTTGCATACAAAACCCAAGTCTAAAAGAATGCTCAATATACATATGTATCTATACTGCTAGTACAAAAACAAATTGCATGTTAATTGCTAAATGCTCTCTATATATATGTGTCCTTTATTCTTATATGTATTACATTGTATGATTTCTATAAGTGAATTTAAATGTTTAATTTCGTTCATTTCTTGAAATAAATCATTGTTACATTTGAAGCATGTTGGATGCTTGTTGACGATCACTGTGAGTGGTCGTCTATCATGATTTAGTTCCCCACTAAGCTTTATAGCTTAGCACGGGTGTTTCATCCGTGTAGGTTACAAGGTGAAGACTTTCTCTCAGGATTGATATCTGTAGCTGGCTGGCCAACACAAGTCTTTGAAGATCATAAAGTATATAGTTGTCTTTTTGTTCCTTTTTGTATTTTAAAGGTTTTATGTTGTGTTGGAAATCTTGTAAAAGTACAACTATTTTGTAAGATGTTATTAGCGGTTATATTTTTGTAAAGAGACTCTAATGTATATTGTGAAGTTTTAATAGTTTAGCACTCTTATGGATTAAGTATGAATATAAGTTCTCTATATAGTAGATTATATGTTTATGTTACACAGTAACTCATGTGTAATGAGTTGGATAAAGTGATATGTACAGATTATAGGATAAGGGTGCTACAAAAATAGCAAGCTGTTTTAGGCAAAAATCTATTTACCCATTGCATGCATTAATTTGACTTTAAATAAAAGTCCAAATTAATTTCAAATACACTATTTAAATATTTTAAGCCCAATGCTTTGTGTGCGATCCTATAGGTCCATTTAATATTGGCAATGAATTAATAAATTAATTCAATGGCTATATATATTCTCTAGCAAGATATTATAGCATTCCAAATTAAATGAAAATGCATATGGCATTTAGTGATCTAATGCAATTTTGCATAGTCCCTTACCCATAAATATCAGAATTAATATAAGGCATGGAACTAGTCATCCTTATATATATTAATTCCTTTCTTGATATTTCAGTAACACTGAACTCTTAGATAAATAATGATTACTCATTATTTCATCTCGGTATAGCCATACACTTCTCAGTTCACTGATCAAGTGGCCGATGATATTTTCTCTTATAGAGAGGGGTAATCCCCTCACTTCTCTCATACTCTCTAACATGAATCAATGTATACCCAAGCATACCCGTACTTGTCACTCTGTTACGAGCACGTTAGGTGTATGTCAAAGTACACAGTAATTCATAAAGAGTTTCATAGAGATTTTAGGTCTAAGAACTCCGATACAAAACTTGCATATGAGAAACACTTATGACTTGTACCATGTAGTGTTCTCATGAATGGATCTAATCTAGATACCATGTTCTAAACATGTATCTATGATCTCTGATTGACACTCTTGTCCTTATGATCCGTAAGACAGAACTCAACTAATGAGATAGAGCATACTAGTCTTAATTCATTTGTTATTCCCATAACAATGACTGACTAGGGATATTTAGAATGAAGTCTCATTTGTTTCAAGGTCTTACAACCATGTGCCTCACACATGATAACTTAAAATGAAACAACATTCTAGGATAGTTCTATCAATTGATATGCACAGGAATACAGTAGATAAAACAAATGCCTCATTTATTAACTAAAGTGTTTTATTACAATGTATTGGGGCTAGGGCTTACAATAACAATCTTCCACCAGCACTAATCCCAATTGGGCATAACCCTAAGATCGAATGCTCTCAAATGAGCTTCGTGCAGATTTGGACGCAACTATTTCATTAAAGGATCTGCTACATTATCTTCACTTGCTATCTTGCTAACCTTGACGTCCCCACGGTCAATGATTTCTCTGATCAGGTGGTACCTCCTGAGTATGTGTTTGGATTTTTGGTGTGATCGGGGCTCCTTGGCCTGTGCGATGGCCCTGTTGTTGTCATAGAAAATTTCTAATGGATCTAGGATGCTTGGGACCACTCCTAATCAAGAAATGAAATTTTTAATCCAAACAGCCTCTTTTGCAGCCTCACTCGCTGCAATATACTCAAATTCTGTAGTTGAGTCGGCAATGATCTCTTACTTCGAGCTTCTCCAGATGACAGCACCACTATTTAAAACAAAAATGAATCTAGATTGCAATCTAGAATCTCGAGTGCTGGTCTGAAAAGTAGCATCAGTATAGCCTTGTATGACGAGCTCTTCTTGACCACCATACACCAAGAAGTGATCCTTAGTCCTTCGCAGGTACTTCAAAATCCCTTTTACAGCAGACCAGTGCTTCTCACCAGGGTCTTGCTGAAACCTACTGATTATACTCAGTGCATGAGCAACATCCGACCTAGTACATAATATAACGTACATGATAGATCCAATAGCAGATGCATATGGGATTCTACTCATGTTGTCCCTTTCCTCTTTGGTTTTAGGGCATTGTTCTTTAGTCAAAGGAACTCCCAAAGCCAAAGGTATGTACCCTTTCTTTGAGTCTCCCATACTAAAATGCTTTAGAACTTTGTCTATGTACTTTTTTTGACTCAGTCCCAAAAGCCGATTCGATCTATCTCTATAGATTCGAATACCAAGTATTGTCTCGGCTTCACCTAAGTCTTTCATTGAGAAATATTTCCCTAACCATTGCTTAACCTTTTGCAATGTTGGAATGTCATTCCCAATGAGAAGGATGTCGTCCACATATAGGACCAGAAATACTACTATGCTCCCACTAACCTTTTTGTACACACAAGGCTCATCTTCGTTCTTGATGAAGTCAAATTCTATGACTGTCTCATCAAAATGAAGATTCCAACTTCGGGATGCTTTCTTTAATCCATAAATGGATTTTTGAAGCTTGCAAACCTTCTTAGGATGCTTGGGATTGACAAAACCCTTATGTTGTGTTATATACACATCCTTAAGTAAATTTCCATTGAGGAAAGCAGTTTTGACATCCATTTGCCATATCTCATAATCATGATATGCAGCTATGGCAAGCAAGATCCTAATGGACTTAAGCATGACTACAGGCAAAAAGGTTTCATCATAGTCTACACCATGAGTTTGTCGAAAACCTTTTGCTACTAGTCTACCTTTGTAGGTCTTGTTAGCTTTGAGTTTGAATAGCCACTTGCATTTAATTACCTTAGCACCTTCCGGTGGATCAACCAAGGTCCAAACCTGATTATCGTACATTGATTACATCTCGAATTTCTTGGCTTCAAGCCAAATTTTCGAGTTTGGGCTCTCAATAGCTTCTCGATAGGTAGTAGGATGCTTACGATCTACTAACTCAATAGTGTCACTGTCAGTGATTAAAATCCGTATTTCTCAATCTCCTGACGTACCCTACCAGACCTTCTAGGTCCTTGTGTAATGGGTTCTTGCTCCACAACTGGTTGTGAACTTGATCCCATTTCCAACTCATCCTCTATAGGAGTTTGTGGCGCTTGAATTTCTCCAAGTTCTACTTTACTCCCATTGTCTTTCTTGAGAAGGAACTCCTTTTCCAAGAAAATAGCTTTGTGAGTAACAAATAATTTGTTCTCGGCTTGTGAGAAAAATTAGTATCCCTTTGTTTCTTTGGGATAACCCACAAACAAGTAGATAGTGGATTTGGACTCTAGTTTGTCAGATGTTAATTTCTTAACACGTGCTTTAAAGCCCCAAATCTTGAGAAACGACAAATTGGGTTCTTTCCTAGTCCATACCTCATATGGTGTCTTCTCAACTGCTTTAGTTGGAGTACGGTTTACTAGAAATGCAGCAGTTTCTAATGCATAACCCCAAAAAGAGACAAAAAGATTTGATTGACTCATCATAGATCGAACCATGTCCAACAGAGTTCGATTTCTCCTTTCGGACACACCATTCCATTGTGGTGTTCCAGGAGGAGTGAGCTGTGAAATAATACCACACTCTTTTAGATGACTGTCAAACTCTTGGCTTAAGTATTCGCCACCTCGATCTGATCGAATGGCTTTTATACTTTTGTCGAGTTGTTTTTCTACTTCATTTTTAAACTCTTTGAATTTTTCAAAAGTTTCATATTTGTACTTCATTAGATAGACATAGCCATATCTACTGAAGTCATCTGTGAACGTCACGAAGTAGCTAAAACAACATCTAGCTTGTGTACTTAATGGTCCATATACATCTGTATGTATTAGTTCCAATAAGCCATTAGTCCTCTCACCTTTCTTGTTAAAAGGGCTTTTTGTCATTTTTTCATGCAAACATGGCTCGCATGTATCATAAGACTCTAAGTCGAATGACCCAAGACTCCAGTTTTGTGGAGTCTTGAAATGCATTTTTCATTTGCATGCCTTAAACGACAATGACAGAAGTAAGTAGGGTTCAATTCATTTAATTTAACCCTCTATTTGTTTTAATGTTGTATATGGACTCTTTGTTTTGTAGATCAAGGATATAAAGGCCATTTTGCAACATGGCATTGCCATAAGAAATGCCTTGGCGACAAATATGAGCTTTGCCATTTTTAATAACAAAATCAAATTCATCCAAATCCAAACAAGAAACTGAAATAATATTTCTGCTCATAACAGGCATATAATAACAATTTTTCAAAATCAAACAAAGTCCGAAAGGTAAAGTGAGTTGATAGTCGCCTATCTCCATGGCAGCAACTCGTGCTCTATTCCCCAAACAGAGGTCCACTTCATTCTTCCCAAGCAACCGCCTATTTCTTAGCCCCTGTACATTTGAACAAATGTGAGAACCACAACCAGTATCCAATACCCAAGTGGTAGAAATAGAAAGGTTAATTTCAACAACAAAAATACCAGAACTGGATGCCTTGGCTCCATTCTTTTTTTGTTCTTCCTTGAAGATAGCGCAATTCTTCCTCCAATGCCCTATTTTGTTGCAGTGGAAGCAAGTGCTCTCACTCTCTTTGATCTTTTGCGCCTTGGGCTTTGATTGGGCCTGAGTTGCACTCCCATTTGACTTGAACCGAGCTAGGTCATTCTTGGGTTTTGCCTTTCCCTTTCCTTTTCCCTTAGCGGGTCCCTTCTTAATGCCCCCTTGAACCATTAGCAAGGGATTGGTTTTTTGAATGTTCTCTTCAGCATTCTTAAGTATCCCATGAAGCTCAGTGACTGACTTGTTCATTGCATGCATGTTATAATTCATCACAAATGGATCATAATCATCAGTCAATGATCTTAAGATCAAGTCAGTGGCCAATTCTTTTGGCACTTGTACCTTAAGCTTCTTAAGAGTATGAAGATACCCTTTCATCTTGAGTACATGGGTACTAATAGGAGTACCTGCAACCATCTTACAAGAAATTAATGCCTTTGTTGTCACGAACCTCTCGTGACGAGCTTGCTCTTGGAACATTTCCTTGAGGTGCACCATGATCGCATAAGCCTCTTGGTCCATAAATTGCTTTTGCAAGTCAGGCACCATAGTGGCTAGCATCAGACAGGTCACATCATTAGAGTCGCTCTTCTTGGTCTCAAAAGTTTCCTTTTGAACTGCAGAGGCATTCCTACCAGGTTCTTCAGGCAAGGGTGCATCCAAAACATATGACTTTTTCTCTTGCTTAAGAACTATTCTTAAGTTTTGAGACCAGTTTATGAAATTGGTGCCATTCAATTTGTCCTTTTCAAGGACCGATCGCAATGAGAAATTGTTGTTTGAAGAAGCCATTTTTAATCTACAATAAAATTTAGCAAGATTAAATGAGGTCTTATTTATAATCTCGCAAACCGAATTAATATCCCTTTAAATAATTCGCGTTAGTGATTTAATGTGGGCCAAGATCCACTTTTCACAACAACTTATTAGTCAAGCTGAGCTTGTACACCTAACAAGTTAAGTTACTTAGGTAGGAAAACTCCAATCATGTCTTGTACATAACTCTTGGATCAAATGGGCTAACATCTTAAGATGTTATAGCACAAACCCATTTATTAGTTGTCTAGGTCCGACATTTATTTTCATGTTAAGTCCAATCTACATTCACAACCCATGCCTCACAAAGATAATCGGGCGTATCTAGGACTCTTAGTCTATGTGACCGATGATCGATGCCTTGACATGTTTTGAATTAGGAAGGCAACTTTGTGACTTACTATTTTTAGAGATTCATTTTATTATGGCTTACATGGCATATGCTTTGTCATCCATACATAGCATGCATCTATAAATAATTGCATAAAGTAAAGAGTGACAAACATGGGCCCAAAAACCTACAACTAAGTTTCTATACTATTACATAAGAATCTTCGAGTTGGGCTTCTCCACTCCGGTGGGCTTCGTCTTGATTTACAAAATCTTCAAGTAAATTCTATTCTAAGAAATAAATGAAACTTTTACAATAATATATAATGGCTCGCAGGCCATATTTAATTACAAAAACCCAAGGCCCATGAATGCACCATGCATATCCATTCATCAAACCAAACAAACAAACAAATATACATAACATTCATGGATCAAACAAAGTCCAATTTTAATTAATTTAGCCAAGTCCATTAATGGAAATTCTGTAATTGAACCTTTAAGAGATGACCTTGTGATGAGCTTGGGCCGAAGCCCAATGGACTAAATCCTCATATTGAATAAGTTCTCTTAAAAGCCCAAAACACAAACTAGTTAGATTTGTGCTATAAATCAACTCTAGTATAATTTCTAATTTTGCCATTTTTAATTTTATGTCATACAGCTCATAAACATTAAAAATACATATAATATGTACCAATATGAATTAAAACACAAAATCATGAAGAACATATATATGATACACGGCATGCATATAAAAACAAACAAACAACAAAACTAGTTGTTTAATGCTTATGTGATGCCATAAAAATGCACAAATACTTAAATCAAATTTATGAGTCATTTAATAATTTAAATAAGGTCAAAAATATTGATTTAATATTCTGTACCAATCTGATCTAAATGTGTTTTTACCATTTTAATCAAAACAAAACAAACAATGTTGATTAAACATGTAAAAAACACAAACTAGTCAAGTTTTAAGTGATTTTAAAATTAATCAATTAAATTGTCATGGACCAGAATTAAAACCAAATTTAAAATATGTCTAGACCTGATATTTAATCTTTAAAAATTAATTACAAACATGCCAAAATCGTTTTTACATTTAATATTTAAAACTAGTTGTTAAACTAACAATTAACATGCCAAATAACACCTAGTTTTAATATTAACATGTACCATCAGGTATTATCAATTAAATCCGACCATTAACAGCTCCTAGAACATCTTAGGACAGTATATTAACATGTAATATTAATTATAATACCTATCTAATCATTTAAAATCGTTTTTACACCAAAACAATGCAAAAAACTCAAAACAGAAAATTTCAGCATTGCATGTATTTAAAATAACGATTTTTGATTATTTATATCATGTATCTAAAGCACTAAAATTAGCATGTTTAGGCTCTGATACCACTGATGGAATATGACATGATATGTTCATGGTAATCATGCAGCGAAAAAATGATAAAATCGATCATACATGCCAAACAATTTCATGATAAGAATCGAAACATGCAGTTTTAGGGTTTTTAAAACTTACAACTTTAGATGCCTTTTAAAACTTGAATTTGGTGGTGACCAACAATTAGGATGAACTTATATGCTTCAGGTCTTGATCACCAATGCCAAAGGAGCAGCCTTTACACCACACCACTCTATGCTCACACACACACTTGCAAAGATAGCTTAAAATCAAGAGTGCTAGCTCTATGATTGTGTATTCAGCAATGGGAATGGTTTGAAACCACAAGATCTGATCTTGTTCTTCCTTTAGGTTGCTGTATCAGCCCAAGTACACAAGAGAACAAGAAAGAGTCCTTTCCCCTTGAGTAATTCGGCCAAGAGAGAAAAAGAGCAAAACGGCATCACCTTTTATTCATTTAATTTATTAATATATATCACTTAATTTAGGTCAAGTGTGAGTGCCAAAAATTAAGTATTAATTTCAGCCTCCATCACTTCCTAATTAAGAGATATATCTTAATTTAAATTATATTAGAATTTAAATTCAAATGGCATTAGTCATTTAATCAAAACAAACTTACTTATTTAAGGTGATAAGTTGCCGAATTCAACTAGTATTTTTAGTTTGAATTTTGGCTACTTTAATTCCCTCTCAAGTATTATATGTTGATTAAATACAAATTAGGATTTAATACTTAATTAACTTAATTATACATAGATAATTAATTAATTGAAATTAAACCTAGCACATGCCAACAAAATTCTCTCGTGACCAACTGTTAATAGATTTGCCTAAAACAGCAAGCTGTTTTAGGGCTATTTTAGGCAAAATGACAGTTCAACATATTTGCCCAAAATAGCTAGCTGTTTTAGGCAAAAAACTTGTTTGACAGATTTGCTTAAAACAATTAGCTGTTTTAGGCAAAATCGTAGCTGAACAGATTTGCCTAAAACAGCAAACTGTTTTAGGCAAAAATCTATTTACCCATTGTATGCATTAATTTGACTTTAAATAAAAGTCCAAATTAATTTCCAATACACTATTTAAATATTTTAAGCTCAATGCTTTGTGTGCGATCCTATAGGTCCATTTAATATTGGCAATAAATTAATAAATTAATTCAATGGCTATATATATTCTCTAGCAAGATATTATAGCATTCCAAATTAAATGAAAATGTATATGGAATTTAGTGACCTAATGCAATTTTGCATAGTCCCTTACCCATAAATATCAGAATTAATATAAGACATGGAACTAGTCATCCTTATACATATTAATTCCTTTTCTGATATTTTAGTGACACTGAACTCTCAGATAAATAATGATTACTCATTATTTCATCTCTATATGGCCATACACTTCTCAGTTCACTGATCAAGTGGCCGATGATATTTTCTCTCTTATAGAGAGGGGTAATCCCCTCACTTCTCTCATGCTCTCTAACATGAATCAATGTATACCCAAGCATACCCGTACTTGTCACTCTGTTATGAGCACGTTAGGTGTATGTCAAAGTACACAGTAATTCATAAAGAGTTTCATAGAGATTTTAGGTCTAAGAACTTCGATACAAAACTTGCATATGAGAAACACTTATGACTTGTACCATGTAGTGTTCTCATGAACGGATCTAATCTAGATACCATGTTCTAAACATGTATCTATGATCTCAACTTATCAGAGAGAGCATACTAGTCTTAATTCATTTGTTATTCCTATAACAATTTATGACTAGGGATATTTAGAATGAAGTCTTATTTGTTTCACGGTCTTACAACTATGTGCCTCACACATGATAACTTAAACTGAAACAACATTCTAGGATAGTTCTATCAATTGATATGCACAGGAATACAATAGATAAAACAAATGTCTCATTTATTAACTAAAGTGTTTTATTACAATGTATTGGGGCTAGGGCTTACACTAACAGATGCATCATTGTGCATAATGGATAAGAGACTGCGTTATTATTTGAACTGTTATCATGGTTTAGGGTTCATGTGTAATTGTGCCCCTTTCGAAACTTGGGTAGCTAGTTTATGTAATAGGCCTAGAGATAGAGGGAATTGGTATTAAGGCTCTATTACTTGATAAATGCTGTTAACCAAATGTGTGAAATCTTTTTAGGAGATGATAAATGCTATTGAAAAAAAATAAAAGAAAAAGAAAAAGAAAGTTGTTAAATGAAACAATCGCAAAAGAAAATGCTTTACCTTTTCATCTTTTTCATAGTCTTTGTTGCCCTTTCTCTGCATTTCAGTAAAAGAATGATTAAGGATTATTCTTGTTCAGTTGTTGTTCTTAAGATATCTCTTGTGACATTTTTTTTAGAATTGGTTTAGAGTTTAACTTTCTTAGAATTTCTAATTTAAATGGTGGATCGACTTTGGATCAGATTTCATCTGGTGCTTTCACGTCTTGTTCAAGTTTTGGATGTAAGTGCTGGTGATGTTAATCCAGTTTATAAGTAATTTTTGACTCTACATGTTATTTCACTTTTAAAAAGTTTTTATCAAAATTATAACTAAATCAATTTGTTGCAATCTTTTTATAGTTCTGATATTTATATAAATTGATGCCTATTTTTCAAATGAATAAGAGAACTACGTACTAAGACTAATAACATCCTTTTGGATGCTCTTCTAGCTATGTTTTAGTTGATGATATGGGTAATTAGTATAACAACTCAATTTTCAATCATGTATGGCAAGAGATTTTGGCAAAGGTAATCATGGGGTCCCAAAACCATGTCCAATAATGGCATCAGAAACTTGTAGTTCTCCAAAGAAAGGTATCTCTATTTTTGAATTTTTTTTTAACGTTAAAGAAAACAACAATAATAAAAGAAGTGCATTTTTTGTGAGGTATACAAACTTTTTTATACATCAAAATGTTCCATAATTTGTGTGGTTTTGTTTAATTCCTTATACCTAATAACATTAGTGAGAGTTCATTAAACTAAAAATATTTAATTAATTTAGTTATTAAATAGGTGCTCAAACTATTAAACTATTAGCTTGAAGGTTCTAAGACTAATTAAATGCATTTTTGTTGTTAAATTTTGACTTTTTTATTCTTTTATGCAATATCAACCCATTGCAACTCATACTCTTTTAGGCATATATAAGGAGTATGGCTTATATCTCATTCAATGCTTCTTATGGAAAGTTTAAGGTCTTAGATTGACATTTTTTCATGTTATATGATGAAGTAATAGGTTTTATACCTATATCTAATTTTTCCATGTTATATTTGCAAAAATATTGGATAAAGCTATCCTCATTTAAGCAAAACCATGAGCTTTTGAATATTACCAATAAAAAAATTCTAACATAATGAAATTATCTACCTTCTATTGAATTAAAAATTATTATTTTGTTATAGAATTTTTTGAGTCTAAAATACTTAATGTGCAGAGGATATTGCTTTAAGGTCATATAGAGAAAGTTCTCCCTGAAGCGTATAGGTGATGTAGAATCCCAAGGTTAAAGAATCCAAAACCCCTTGAATATACACTTTGATGGTAAAGACAAATTAGATAAACACCCTCCCTATTGAATCCCTAAACAACAAGTGATTAGAAACGCAAGTAATTGGGATAAAGAAGAAGATGAAAATGCCACAATCAAAATAATTGGTAAGTAATCAAATTCTTCATGCAATAGAAAAGAAAAGCAAGCAACCTCACAATTCTCTCTTAAGAATTCAGCTAAGCCAAGAAGAGAAACCTCTCAATATTTTTTTGAATTCATCAAATCTTAGGTTTACAACTTATCATAATCTATTTATAGCCTCCAAACCCTAAGAGAACAGGTATACATAAGTCCAATAGGTTTAAAAGACCAAGTTCTACCTAAAATAAGCTAAAAAAACTACTTAAAATCCAACTAAAGTAAAGTGATGATTTGTAAGAAAACAAACATTAATTAAGCTACTTAAGTCACATGGCTTTTAATGAAGTTACATATCTCACTTAAATAAAAGTCTAATTAACTAAAATAAGGCCAACCTAAATAAGGCCTACACGCCTATGACTGGTATAATTAATGTCAATAACTTAAGTTGGCCCAATTCCTTCACTTGCTTCCAAAAGCTAAGTACTTTAAACTTGTGATATTGGTTGATGGAATCATCATGACTTGTTTCCCCCCCCTAAGCTTGTATCAATAGGTATGTTTATATTTACCAAGGCATTCTTTAATAAACTCTATAAGTAATTAATTTTCTCTCTTGATGTTTCTTATTAAAAGCATAAGATTGTATAGAATGGCCATCTGTTAAATTATTCTATAGTTATAAAGATTTGATCTAGAAGTAGTGGTGGTGGTGCTCCTTGGTGGGCATACTGGAGTACAGGCATTACATATACGATTAGTCCAACAATGGGATAGAATATGTAATTTGAAGTTTTCATTATCTTTCAAGATGTCCTGAAAGCATTTAATGTTAATTTCTATATTTTGCATATAGATAGATCTTTTATTTTTGATATTGTAATTTACACAATATTTGTACAAATAAAATTTTAGATAACTTTTTGTATATATTGATTTTGTTGGATGTTAAAATTATTAATTAATATTTATATTCAAGTTGAATTTTAGACTTTTTATAATGATTTTATCATGTTTATTTTTACTTTTGTAAATAGGAAATAGATAATTTTTGCACAAAAATTTACTATTGCAAAAATTTAGTAAAATGATCAATTTAGATTACCAACAAATTACAAATGAAAAATTCCATCGGTGTTATTTTTATAAATTCTCTTTTAAATAATTTATTTTTTTATTAATTAAATTTACCAACTGAAATTTTCATGGTAAAAAGCTAACAAGATGAAACATCCGTCAGATTTTTTAATAAAACTACCGACATAATTTTTTTATATTTTTGTCGATGAGAGTGGTAACTCTTACCGACGGATTTTTCCGTCGGTAAATTGCTACATAGGAGTGTTTTACTGACATATGCATTCCGTCAGTAAAATAATAATACACCGTGAGTAAAATCATTTTCCGTTGGTAAAATAGATTTTTTTTTTAGCGGTAGTACTAGTAGAAAGAGATTTGCGTCATTTTAATTTATGGTCTTCTTAAATTGCTTAAATTAAGGTCTTAATAAAACATGTATTTGTTGCTACTTTCTAATTATTGTTATATTTCAACATCTTAATTTTATCATCAACTATTACAAACATATTTGTTACTTTTGTAAAATTTAAAGACAATTATAATTTTTAAATAAATTAATTTTAGAAAGAAACTTCAAAAACCATTATTTTTGATAAAAAAATAGAGGTGAATAAAAAAAAGAAATTTTGGTTAATAAAAAATTCGGTGTGAAATCAAATTGATTTTGATTGTTAACTGATTTGATAGATTCGGATTTGATTTTTCTTTTTAATATTTTCAAATTTTGTGTATTGGTTAACTCTTAATCCACAATTATATATATATATATATTAATTAAACTTAAAAAATCGAAACTAATTAAATGATTAATCGAATGTAAGCGACTAGTTAATGGTTAATAATTTTAAAAAATCGATATTAATAAACTGGTTAATTTTCTTGTTAAATTATTTCTATTTTGTATTACACATCTTCTATAATTAAGTAATTATGATCTTTTTAATATTTAAGACAATTCCAGAAAATAAATTATTTCCTTTATGCAAGTTTGGTGCATAGTTTGTTTAACACGACAGGGTATGCCAAGGCAACTGCAATATGCACGTACTGAGGAAAAAAAATTAGTGGAAAATTAAGTGGAAAACATGGATAGGCGCTATTAACATTTTTCGATAATTATATTTAATTATATCAAGCAACGAGGGAGAAATTTAAAATCTGGTCAATTAGGAGAAAAACCAGGTTATCAAGGTAATTCAGAAAAGCTATTAACATTTAAATTCAAACAAAAAAAATTATTAGTAGAATAAAGTCAATCTTTTTATTGTAATAGAGATAAAGTTTAACAATAAATGATGTACATGTAATGCATACATAAATAAATTAAAAATAAATAAAATATTTAGCTTCCTTTCATGAACAAATCAATTCGCAGACTATTATGCATGCAAATTGAACTAGTTCATTGAAAAATTAAAGAATCAAATTGAAGCAAGTTGAAAAAAAAATATGCACTACAAGAAAAAAGGCTTTCAAGGACGGGAAATCCGGTCTTTAAAAGTGCCAATCTGGTCCCTAAAACTTAATAAGGACGGGAAAAATCGGTCACTATCCCGTCCTTATAGGCTCCGCCGCTAATGATAATTAAGGACGAGATATATCTACCGGTCCTTAAAACTTTTAGTGACCAGATAAGAAACCGGTCCCTAAATAGTATTAAGGACCGATTTTCCTGTCCTTAATAATGTAAGTCACGTGCTCATTAGAGTTAATAAGGACCAGATATATGGTCCACAAAAATATAATAACGACCGTAAAACCATTAGGGACCGGATAAAAACAGGTCCCAGTGAGTATTAAGGACCGGCTTTACCGTCCTTAATGTAAGTCACCTGATCATTACAATAAATATGGACCAGAAATCCGGTCCTTAAAAATGTAACAATATAAAATCTGAGTATCATAAATATTTTCAATTGAAAAGATAATAAATGAAAAATAATATTTAAAAACTATGTACCATATCAAACCTTAAATTCTTTAGAAGGATTACTTTGTTATCTCATCATTACATAGAGATTCAATCTAGACATGACATATTGCATATTTCTTCTAAAAAATTATATGATGGTTAAAAGGTAAAAATATGTTGAAAGAAGAAAGCAAACATATAACATCCAATCATCCTTAATTACCATAAGTTTAAGTCATAGTGGCACAAGAATAAAATTTTAGAATACTACCTGTTGATTATAATTATCTATCAATGATGAATTTTCTGCAGCCAACGACTCTACCAAAGCACGAGAAGCTTCAAGAGCTCTTTGCAATGAGAATTTTTCTTGTGTCAAGTCTTCAATATGCTGCATAACAGAACCAACAAAAATTTAAAACGAAATAACAACTATCCAAAATCAAATATGTAGCAGCAACAAGTGAGCATGAGGCAGTAATACATATAGTAATAAATACATATAGTAATACAAGCAGTAAGCTTCAAGAATAATGGATGGGCAAGGGAATATCAAGTGATGGATTGGCTTCTACAGAATGGAATATGGTAAAAAGAACAAGATTTCCACTGTAGTTCATGTCTCATAAATACATATAGTAATACAAGCAGTAAGCATATATAAATAATAGTAATTCAAGCAGTAAGCATATATAAATATAGTTGATCCACCACAGAAAAAAGAAGTGCCAAAATCAAAACTAAGTTCAGTCTAAAATAGCAAGTTGCACACAAAGATATTACAGCGCATATATCCAAGTAATAATTGGAGCAAAAAAAACCTATTAACTAACATTAAACAGATACAATCTCAAGTTCTATCATTGAAAATTGAGCTAGACGACCAGCCTGGTTTTTTCTTTATTTGTATGTTATCATAGTTGTTGACATGAATCTTCATGATTAGCATATTTCCAAAACAATATAAGATCCATTTATACTCAATATTTTAGAATTGAACCACGATAAGTACCCAATACAAGAAAAATAAATTTTTTTTCAACAAATAGCAGTAAGTCAGGCATAGTAGCACCAGGAAAAACAAAAACATTTCACTGATCAAAAGCCAACTGTGGCATGTAATGCCCTATACATCGATACTCTCAAATGTGAGAAAATTTATAAAACTAATGAACTAAGTAGTTAAAAAGAGGATAAATAAATGAAACTAAGAATTGCAAAAAATAGAAAAAAATTGAAATTTAAAAACAATTTTTTAGCACCTGCATAAACTTCATCACAGCAAAACTTGAGTAAATTTCAAATAGACATAATTTGGAAAGGAAAATTTAAACGTACCGAGTCATCAACCATGATTTCTTTATTTGTTTAAAGTTAAGAATGTCAAATTCCCAAATCCATGTGCATCTATGTCCTTTAACCTCCATAACTTTCATCATATAATCGCTAAAGCTTCTTAGATTAAGAAAAAAGGTCATGAAATAAAAATATCATATAAATATGTAGGAATGTAGCATACTTAGTAATAAAAATATCATATTAGTAATATTAATAACCTTAAACTTTCAAACTTATCTACCTGTTGCACATATTCTTCAATGTTGGTAGCCTCAGCAAGAAATACATCCTCAAATGTTATCTACAGAGAATTGAAGAGAAACAAAGTAACCGAAATTAAATTTGCAAATTTATGATTTTGAAACACAATTGCTTCAAAGAATAAACAATAAAAACCATCAGAGGAAAATAAATTAAGAATAGGGGATTAAAACATAGCAAACTACTCAGCTACCTAGATATTAAATGAAAATTATAATCAAAAGCAGGTTAAGCACAACTGCAGTTACAAATGTAGCATAAGTTGGTCTGATTAGTAAATAATGAACCTCTCATTCAGAAAGAAGATAAAATAGATTCAAAACTGCAGTACATTTTAACATTTGTACAAATAATAAATTAATGATTCTCATAAAGATGCTGGACAAAGAGTAGATAGAGAAAGAGAACCCAGCAAGTGTCATATAATAAATTAATGATTCTCATAAAGATGATGAAGGAAAGAAAACATCAAAAGGATGCTACACTCAAAACTAGCAATGAAACTAATTTAATAGTCCACTAGGAGAACTATAAAATTGGGGATCACAAGATTATAAATTTAAAATAAACGGACAGGAGGCAAATTTATTAATCTGAATTTTTTTCATCTAAAATATCAAAAATTCAAAACTAAATAATAAACCTTGCAACTGTACCAACAAAATGTCTGCACTCTGCTCTCATTAGACAAGAACCATAATTTGGACTTCTCTTTGTGTAAAAGACCTGCATAATTTGTGAACCATTTTTTTCCATTATTTAGCCAGTTAATCAAACCATAACTACAACTGCAAAAACAACAACATAGTGTAATGGGATGCCTTTCCAAAGGTCATCATCTAGTAGTGTAATTCATACCTGCATTATTACCCAATCATTGCTTGGACAAATCTATATAAATATCATTTCAATAAATATCCTAGCAGCCTCAATTAGTTTTATCTAAATCAGCGAAAAAATCCCTAAAAAATAGCCCAAGAAGACAAAACCAAGCCTAAGAGCTAAAGCAGCAATTACAGTGCCAGACAATAAAAAAACCAAATCTAAGCACCCAGTCTTGAGCCTATAACAGACACCAAAGATGAGTTAGACTAAGCAGATGCACCAGTAACAACCTTAGCAGAAACCTAAGTAGAAAAGAATAGAAAAAACCATCACCCCTATAAACCCCTAGTAAGAGAAGCCAAACCAGATTACCAAAAGCTTCAGCACCCATTCTGGCAAGTGAAAGGAGAGCAGCAAGCAAAACTAGAAGCAATGACAGCAAACTACAAAACCAAACTCAAAAAGCCAAAAAAACAACAAGTGCAAACAGATACCGATTCACTCTCGAAGGAATGGTCAACAAAGAACAAAGAAATCAACAACCAGCTGCTAGTCTGCAGATGAATCCTCTTAGCAGTAAAACAAACCAACTGAATAGCCAGCCAAAGAAAAGGAGACGCAAGAAAGAAAAACACTGCCCTAGATATGGGATAGAAGAAACTAGAGCAGGATCAGAAAAATAGACCTAATGAGATAGAGGAAGACAGTCGAAAAAGAGCCAAACAGAAACTAGAATGGCAGCAGATCACTTCTCATATTTCAATTAAAAATTAGATAAATTCCTTTTACATTCTTAAATATAACAAATAAGCATGTAATCTAACTTAATTTTAGGTAAATTTCCCAAATAAATGATAAGAAAATTAAGAAAAATTAATTCCTAATCCTCAATGTTACTGAAATTTTCTTAGCTTTTAGATCTAAAAATGGATATTGTTACCTCCTGGCTGCCGATCATGGAGGAGAAGACCAGTGAAGCTCCGGTGAGTGATCGCATAAGGAAGGGCGATAAACTAGTTCATGCCAAGAAAGGGGCTGTTGGTGTCGACGTCTTGTGGAGAGGGAGGGAAAAGCCACTATGGGCAGCAGCTAATGGGCAAAATGGATAGAAAATAGAGGCTAGATGGTGGTGGCTGGAGAGAAGAAAAGAGATCAGGAAAATGGAGTGAAACCCATCTGTTAAGGCAGAGGAAGTTTTGTTAGGAATAAAAAAAACAATGCAAATAAATAAGCAAATGTGTTTCAATCTGGAGTAGCGCGGGTTTATCCCGCCTAATTTTTTTAGTTTTTAAGACCACAAGTTAATAGCTTTTAGGACTAGTTTTTAGTTCCTCACAAATAATACGAATTAAATTGAAAGCTAATGACCATATAAAAAACTGGTCCTTATTGGTATGTTTTTAAGGACCAGAAAATCAACTCGTCCATAAACTGTGGTCTTTAATGAGCCTTTTTCTTGTAGTGATGGGTGAAAGTTGAATTACATGCATATCAAATTGATGCTTATAAGGTATATCTAATTATGATCATTACGACATCAAGCTGCGTGGGAGCATCCCCGATTGAAAGGATTAGCTTATTGGGGAGGAGTATTAGCTGTAGAAGGAGGATTGCATCCAGGCAATGTAAAGTTTGATCTTACACAAGGATCAACGACTCCTGTATCCAAATTCCTTCCTTCTACTTCCTCATTTATCACCATTCCAACCACAACTAAACACAACCCAAATAAGAATAGTCTTTGATGAAGTTGTCTTTAATGATGCCATTCTTATTTGCGTTGTGTTTATTTCATATCTTCATTTGGATTATGTATATATGCTTCTGGTTTTCATCAATTGCTTAAATTAGGGGTCTTAGCAAATCATGCTTTTGTTACTATTTGCTAATTGTGGTATATTTTCAGTAAACCACTTTTAGTTATTAAAAATTCTTCTAATAACCAATCCTTCATTAATTTGTAAATTAACCAAGAGACACTCGTTAACTATAAATAGTTCTAATTATAGAACAACAGTAAGAGATGTTTCACACAATTTAATTAAATTATTGTAATAAGAAATAGAAAAACTTGATTCCAACCAACAAAATAAGACGTTTCATTTCATTTAAATTAGATTATACTATTCTACAATTAGAATGAATTAAGCACCTGATCATTCCTAATCATTCTAATATAACATTTGTTTACAGGTTAAAGAGACAATTACGGATCTAACTAACATGAATGGCAATATATTATCTTAACAATTGCACAACCAGCTGTTATTGTAAGAATAAAAAAAATAATATTGTCACATGAATAATATAAATACTGAAAGTAGTAAATACCACAAAAAAAGGAAAGTTTAGGGCTTGATAAAGTCAATAGCTAAAGGTTCAAAATTGGTCATTAAAGCAGTTAGTGATCGATTTTTATCCTTAGCAATAGCAACCGAATTATATGTCTGACAACAAGGGCTTTGTTGACAACAATAGCGACTGAAATGGAACCGTCGCTAGATTGAAAACAACCGATCACTAATTTCTTTGCAACAACTGCCAATTCAGTCGTTAATATTATTAATATATTTTTTATGAAAAATTTTTGGTCGTTAATGTTATTAATATTTTTTAAAAAAATTAAGACTGATTATTTGATCACTATCTTTTAAAATATTATCTTTTTTTTAAATATTAGCGACTAGACGAAAATTTGGTCCTATTTTTAAATTTTTATTAAATATTCTTTTTCCAGATCTTTTGTAATTCCAAATCTTTCCCTTGTCAAAACTGCAACATTCTTCATTATGCGATTTTTAAAAGTCATTCCTAAAGAAATAATTAAAATTCACGCAGGCTTGAAAATGATGATTACAAAATAAAAGCAATTAATTACTATCCTATACATTAGAAGAAATGTCTTGTGCAAATACCAGAAACAAGTTTATAAACATTGAATGCGATATTTCCTATTTAAGGAACTGTTAACTGAAAATGCAAAAAAAAAATGACTAAACTGAGACTATACTAATAGTATTCTTGAAAAGCCATAAAAGCATAATATAAGTGAGTTTTGAAACAAATAAGACATAAATAATAATAACAACAACAACAACAACAACAACAATAATAATAATAATAATAATAATAATAATAATAACGACGACGACGACTACGAAGACGTATGATAATAATAATAACAACATCAGCAAAATAAGAAAAAGCACATCTCATTATACTAACCACTTTTTCTTACTTACTAATAGAGGAGTTCCAACAATTTTTACGATTCTTTAAAAAAAAAATTTGCTAGCCATGCAGTATCATAAGGCTTTCAATCTCAAAGATATACATATATAAAACCTTTTATGTGGTTAGAAAATGTGTGCATCTTAATAGAAATTAATGCTAATATTCATTGTGAAAGTAAAGATTGAAGGTGACTCAACTCCAACAACCAATTCACCCTTTGTCCATGCACAAATAATAATGGATTCAAACCAAGAACTACAATAGCCAAGAATGGAAGAGAACTGCTTTTGGAATTTCAATTAGTCTTAATGGATTTAAATATTTTATCTAAATTACAAAAAAAAAAACTTTTATTAGTCCTCCTCAAATCCCTAAACCAATGGATTGGAAGCAAACAAAAGCAAGCCATAATTATAGAAGAAGATAGGCCAATTGTAGGTGGAAAACAAGAAAATAATTCATTAAATTACTTTGGAAAACAGAAAGTAAGTCTAAACTGCAAACTTACATAGATAGCATTAGCCATGATTCTAGCTAGAAAAAAAAGAACCATCAAACCGCTGTAAGTTTGTAAATAGGAAATATATTCAGCAATACACAACTTGAAGAATTAATAACCATTTGAATTAAATAATATAAATGATCTTTGTAATGTACTTGAAGTCTACATTTTTCCCACCACAGGATGTCCTGTGAAGATAACGCCATTCTTCAATGGAATTTTTAACAAATTATGGATATTTAACCAAGAAAAAAAAAGGAAAATTAAGCTAAAAGAATTATAAGACTAACCTTAGAGATGATGCCCAATTTTCCTACTGATACTTTAGCCGCATTAAGCAATTGTCCATACACTCAAATCCTTAATTGACAACAAGCAAAACAAGTCTTTCAATAATCATCAGAATAGTTTAAGCAATTCAAGAAGAAAACTATAAGATACATGAATTTTGTGGAGCTCCATGCCTGGCAACTGTGCCTTTGATGGCGGGGAAGGAAAAAGTGCTAGACCTCACAGTGGAAAAAGAAAAAAAACATATTGAATAAGAAGAGAATATTTGATATAGAAAAGAAGATAGAGAGAGGATGATGATAAACATATGAGAAATAAAGAGGTTAAGGAGACAAAAAAAAGTTTTAATATGAGCTTTCTAGGGTTTATTTATAGTAGCTACCGATAGACGAATCGGTCAATAAAAATTTACGAAAAATTTAAAAACAGCCGGTTGTAGTAATAAAACGATTACTCCATGGATAATTCGATTGCTAACATTAAAAATTTAAATTCAAATTTATTATAGCAATCAAATCGATCACTACAACCATTTACAATAAATAAATTTTAGCGACGGAATTAGATCTTATATTTAATGAAACTAAAATCTTAATTATCCATCAACTAGCAAAATAATCTAACTATATATATTTATCAAAGAAATCCCTAAAATTACTGAGAAAAAACAATAGATCATTAACCTTAAAGATTGTCATAGCTAGAATAAAAAAGTTAAAATAAAAGAACAATATTTGAAAGACAATTACAATTTTTGCTTCCTTCCTATAGTTTCATATTCTAAATAAAGTTATGAAATATATAACTTTTCTAAAAGTTAGGGCTTGCTTTAAATCAATAAGTCTCGACCTCTAGTGTTGATGTGAACTTTGACACTTCTCTTGGTTGCAGTATGCCCACAACATCTTAACAAAACTTTTAGAAAGATAACAAATTGCCTATAAAATCTTATCTTTTATCCTTTACGCATAACAACCTGTCAAAATCCAAAACTATACCAATAAACTATTCTTAAATCATATTTACTTCAACATCAACACCAAAAATCAACTATATTTATGCAAAATATACCCTCTAATACCTCCCTCTATACCAAGCATCTTAGAGACCTTAATAAACTCCCTTTAACTCAGCATTAAAAGTATTAGGCATAATACATAAAATGCTCCTAGACAAAATTTAGAACACATTCTTAAACTTTGACTATATATAATTTATTAGGAAAGCAATCTTATATATTTTATTTCCTTGTGTATAATATTGACAACACTAATCAGGAGTGTTGCCTTATTTACTTTATCTCTTAATTAGTTTTTCAATACTTGTATTTATATTGTATCATCATTTGTTATTATTAATATATTCTTTTTGATAACAGTTTGGAATTTTTGGGCTACTATATAGTTTAACTTGAATATTAGAGTTCTCCAATGATACCAAAAAATAAAAAAGATCCTAATAGGGTCCAGCAAGGGGACACTACGATGGTTAAGTTAGTAAAAGGGTATTTTTTAGTAAAGTGGCTAAGAGAGAGAAATACCTGACATCTTGCCTATTTATATAGGCAGGAGTCCTTCTTTAGCTAGGAAGCCTTATGTTTGTGGACTTCCTATTGAGAGAGATACGTAGCCTAACTAGGAAATTTACCTAGGACTTCCAAAATAGACTTTGTAATGGCACGAGATGACTTAGATCACGTGCCTGAATAAGACTGCATGAAATGATGCCGCTTGAGGGGCTGTTTCAAATCTTGTATTGTATGAAACCCGAAATGCTTGGGGGAGCCCCATTTCCTGATTCGGTTATTAGATCCAAATTCATCTCTACTACATTTATCTGTAGCCAACTCTATCCCTCGATTATGATCCATTTAATTTACTCTTTAATTACAATAACTTTACATTTGTTTTCTATGTCGACCTTAACCAATACCTCTTTTATTATACCTATATATACATCTTCAACTCCAACATCATGATATACATCACTTTTAATTAATTCAATGCTCAAGCCCCTCTCGAGCTCACATCTACTAACTATTAGTCTTGGTATATTCAACAGAAGTATTTACTTATTGGCTATGGATTTAAATCTTTTGTATTAAGTCCACCTTTTACACAACAATTGCTCTCAAACTTTTAGGTGCATTGATATTATTGCTTCTCTATCTCCTGACATTATTCAATAGTTTCTTTATTCAAGTAGCTCATTTGGGGTTTGGAAAACCTTGTATAATATCTTTACACATCTTTCTCATGCCTGAATACTTGGCATTAAGGAATCCCTTACTATAGCATAAAAAGGTACACAGTCCATGGTTGCATATCTATATCATAAATTCTTTAGTTATAACTTCAAACTTTATAGGGGCAATTTTAATAATGGATGATATCACCCTACATGTAATTCATAGTCTACCCTTAAAGTATTATGGAATTTGCTGATACATTGCACACAAGGGGCACCATAATTCCTTTAATGAACTCTATAAAAAATTGGTTGCTATAAAATTTATCTTCAACGTAACTCAGTTGCTTCTGCTCATCCTATTACTGTAAATGTCTTTACTAGAACTAAAAAAGATAGACAAAATTCCTCCATTGCTCGAGCCACACAACCTAACAATTTAAACAATAATGGTAAACAACAATTCATCTAGATCACTTGTTAGTTTTATGATAAGTAAGGTGTCACCTAATTTCCATCTCACTTAGCCAAATGAGGTTTTGTAGTCCCTTTTGTACATAGATCATTCTTAATAGTTATATAACCTTTTCTAGAATTTTCCACACTTTTCCATATATGTTAATATCTTGATATTTACTTGGAGAATTTTAGATTACTAATATGGACTAGCACCATTGACATATGGTAAACAATACTTCTCGCTTCCTTAAAGATATTGCTCTTGTATGGTATTAACATAGGTGCAATGGTATCAAGAGAAGAACTAGCACTATTAACACATGAGATGCTTTTAAGGGGGAGCTTAAAAAGCAATTCTACTTCTATGATGATAAAAATGAATCTAGGGAAAAACTTTGATGCCTTTAATATAATGAATACCAATTAGTGAATATGTGAAGGAGTTCTCTAAATTTTTCTTGGAGATTCCAACTCTAGAGGAACAAGATGCACTTTTTTGCTTTCTTTCTTGATGGTTTAAGTTATTAGGCCAAACGTGAGTTAAAGAGATGAGATATAAAAGACCTTGCTACACTAATAGCTTTCACCATTTCCTTAATAAAGTTCACAAAATAATTATTGAGGGGGCAAAGGCAAAAGCCCTATAATAATTACAAAATTTGTAGAGAAAGGGATAAGTCTCTCAAGAAGAACAAGCCTTTAAAGAATCAAACCAACTGGAAAAAGGATGAGAAAGATAATACCTCCAAGTTTAAGATTGTTTTCTTCTTATGTAATAGGCCTTATTATATCTTTAAGTGCCCAAAATATGGTAAACTTATCATGCTCATGATATAGGAATAAATAAGTGATGAAGAAAAGAAGACTGCCTCTATTAAGCATCTCAATGCCATACAAGTAAAGGTTGAGAAATAATCTCTAGCTGTATGTTTATGTAGAGTGTCACTATAGGTAAGTCTTTAAAAGTAATGGTGGACATAGGTGCTGATATTTTATACATGGCCAAAGATCTCATTTAGGGGATTGGCCTATCCTACACCAAAGAAAAACCTTGGTGATCTCAAGTCTAAGGATACTTGCACAACCACTATGAAGAGATTCCTCACTAACATAGATTTAATATCCATATGAGGATTCTCTTTGTATGTCTCCAATGAACTTATTCTTTTAGCAAGCATCCACATGTTAGCTTTGATTATCTTTCATAATAATAGTTATAAGAACCACTGCTTGAACTATTCAAGAAGCATAACATGTGTTAGTTTGTCCGAATTAACAATGTCCTATCTTGTTAATTTTATGACTAGGGATATTTAAATATTATCACATTTGCATGCAATAGACATCTCACATCATGAACACTTTCATGATTGCCTTTGCATTGTGTTTATAATATCTAGGACTTCATTTATTAATTTAAGATTTACAAACTCATGTATTTAAACATAGCATTAATCAATGAATGATGCCTTTTATTAAGAATATGAGTTCATACATATGAAATACATCCCCATTACATGGGCTCTAAGGCATACACTCTAACAATCTCCCACTTGCACTAGAGCCAATCACTCATATGTCTTAAACCTATGTTTTTTATATGGTGATCATGCTTTATCTGGGAAAGTGCTTTAGTGAGGGGATCCACTATATTATCATATGTGGGGACCCTTTCTATTTTCACATCATTTCTAGCTACTATTTCTCTTATAAGATGGTAGCATCTGAGAACATGCTTCGATCATTGATGAGACCGTGGTTCCTTTGCTTGCGCAATGGCTCCATTGTTGTCATAATATAAAGGAATCAAATCAACAATGCTAGGCACCACTCCTAGTTTAGATATGAACTTTTTGATCGAGACTGCTTCTTTGGCTGCTTTCAAAGCATCAATGTACTTAGCTTCTGTCATGGAATCAGTAGTTGTTTCTTGTTTGGAACTCTTCCAACTAATTGCACCTCCTCCCATTATGAACACAAAACCAGACTATAATTTACAATCAACTTTGTTAGATTGGAAGCTGGCATCAGTATACCTATTTACTTCCAAATTCCCCTCTCCATATACCAATAATATATCCTTAGTCCTTCTCAAGTACTTAAGGATATTCTTGACAGCTATCCAGTGTTCCTCTCTAAAATTGGATTGGAATCTACTTGTGACACTCAAAGCAAATGCTATATCTGGACATGTACATAACATAGCATACATGATAGAACCAATTGCAGATGCATATGGTATTCTATTCATGCTCTCTCTATCCTTTAGTGTCTACGGACACGTAGACTTAGAAAGGTATTTCCCATGCACCATGGGTATAAACCCTTTCTTAGAGAGATTTATATTGAACCTCTTCAATACTTTATCTATATGTGTACTTCGAGAAAGACCTAGCAACCTATTAGATCTATCTCTATAGATCCTTATTCCCAGAATATAGGATGCTCCTCCAAGTTTTTTCATGGAGAATTGCTTGGATAACCATATTTTAATAGATTGGAGAAGAGAAATGTCATTTCCCATGATTAATATGTCATCCACATATAGAACTAGGAAGATAATTGCACTCCCACTGACCCTTTTATACATATAAGGTTCATCTTCATTCTGTGAGAAACCAAACTCTTATCGTATGTTCCAGCTCCTAGAGGCTTGCTTCAATCCATAAATGGATATTTGAAGCTTGCATACCTTTTTTCCATCTCCTGATGTGAACCCTTTTGGTTGTGTCACATACACATCCTTAGTTAGATTTCCATTTAAGAAAGTTGTCTTCACATCCATTTGCCAAATCTCATAATCATAATGAGCTGTAATGGCTAAAAGTATTCTTATAGACTTAAGCATCACTACAGGAGAAAATATTTCATCATAGTCAATAACTTCTTTTTGACAATAGCCTTTTGCTACTAAGTGAGCTTTATAGGTAACTATATTACCTTCCATATCAGTCTTCTTTTTTAAGACCCATTTGCACCCTATGGGTTTATCCCTTCATGTGGTTGAGTTAAAGTCCATTTCAGACTGCATAGCCTTAAGCCATAAATCATGTTTTAAACTGTTCAAAACTTTTTGATAGCTTGTAGGCTTATTGTCCTTTACTATAGCTATGCCTCTATCTAAATCAATGTGAAATCTATATCTCATAGGGATAGAACACATCCTAGTAGATCTTCTAGGATTTTTTGTATAATTAGATTTAACTGTAATCTCATCATTATAAAATTCAATCTCGGGTTCAATCGGTTGATCTACTTCTACTTGTGGGTCTTGAACTTCACAAAGTTCAATTTTACTCCCACTGTCCTCTTGTAGGAGAAATTCTCTTTCCAAGAAGAAAGCATGCCTTGAAACAAATACCTTTTGTTCTAAGGGATGATAGAAATAATATCCAAACATTTCTTTTAGATATCCCATAAATAAACATTTGTTAGACTTAACATCTATTTTGTTTGACATTGTCCTCTTCACATAAGCAGGACAACCCCATACTTTCATATGACAAAGTGTGGGTTTCTTGTTATTCCATATCTCAAATGGAGTAACATCCACCGATTTACTAGGAACTCTGTTTAACATATAAATAGCAATTTCTAGTGCATATCCCCAAAAGGAATTAGGCAAGTCTGCTCAGCTCATCATGGATTGAACCATATCTAATAGTGTTCAATTTCTCCTTTCAGATACACCATTATGTTGTAGTGTATATGGTGGAGTCTATTGAGATAAAATCCCATTATCTCTAAAATAATCTTGAAATTCTTGACTTAAGTACTCTCTACCTTGATTTGATCTAAGTGTCTTAATACTCTTGCCAAGTTGCTTCTCTACTTCTTTTCTGAATTCTTTGAACTTTTCAAATACTTCTAATTTATATTTCATTAGATATATATATCCAAACCTGGAATAATCATCTGTGAAAGTAATGAAGTAGAAGTAACCTCTTCTGGCATGTGTAGTCATTGGACCACATACATCTAAATGTATTATGTCCAAAATCATTTTAGCTCGTTCTCCTTTACCAATAAAGGGAGCTTTTGTCATTTTTCCTAATAAACAAAATTCACATGTATCAAATGATTCATAATCAAATGACCATAAATCACCTGACTTATGTAATTTGGTCATGCATTTCTCATTTATATGGCCTAAACCACAATGCCATAAATATGAGGTATTTAGATAATCTTATTTCATTGTCTTAGTATCCATATTATGCACTTCTTTAATTAAATCAAGAACAAATGTACCATTCTCAATGATAGCTTTAGCATAAAACATATTGTTCTTAAAAATGTAACAACATTTGTCTTTTAAAGAAATGTCATAATCGTTCAATAAACAACAGAAAGAAATAATACTTTTGGATAAAACTGAAACATAATAACAATTATTGAATTCCAATATTAATCCACTTGGAAGAGGTAAATGATAAGTCCTCATAACCGTTGTAGAGATGTTTTGTCCAGTAGCTGACTATAGACATATTTCTACCTTTCCAACTCTTCTACTGCTTTTAAGCCCCTGTAGATCATTACACAAATGAGATCCACATCCAGAGTCTAATACCCAAGATTGTTTTGAAGCAATAGAATAAGTATTAATTTCAATCATATGAATACCTGAAGTAGAAGCATCGGCTTGCTTCTTCTCCTTGAGAGAATCTAGAAAAGCCTTGTAGTTACGCTTCCAATGACCATCTTTTCCACAATGAAAGCAAGTTCCTTTGGGATTCTCTTTCTTGGCAACCTTCTTCTTGGAAACCCCACCATTCCTTGGCTGCTCCTTGGTCATCTTCTTCTTCTTCTTCTTTTGCTTCTTGCCTTTAGCAGAAGTGACAACTATGACACTTTTTGAATCCTTTTTGAAGAATCCATCAGCTGTTTTGAGCATGTTGATTAACTCAAGAATGGTTACTTGGATCTTGTTCATGTTAAAGTTAAGCACGAAAGGTGCATAACTTGGAGCTAATGAGTACAAGATTAAATCTATGTATAGATCATTATCCATTACATAGCCAAGTCTACTCAAATGCTCAATATACCTATACATCTTTAAAGCATGAGTAGAAGCCAAAGTGCCTTCCACCATTTTGCAACTAAATAGAGTCAAGCAATCCCATATTGCTCAGTTCTAGCCTAAGAAGAATAAAGCTCCTCTAGATGTAAAATGATGGTTCTAGCATCCATCATCTTATATTGCTTCTAAAGCTCTGAGGATATAGCAGCCAGCATCAGACATGCCGCTGCTTCACTATCCTCCATGTATTTTCGATAAGTGCCCTTGATCTCATCAATAGCATCACCTGATGGAAGTGGTGGTGGATCTTTATCCAAGACATAATGGATCTTTTAAGCTCTAAGAATAATTCTCACTTGTCTGATCCAATCAAAATAGTTGCTGCCAACCAGCTTGTTATCCAAGATTAATCATATGTTAATGTTCGATGTGCTCAGGATGATGACCTAGATGTAAAAAGAAAATATATGAGAGTATGTTCATATATATGTATGCAATAATTAGGTCTTTAATTAATCCATTTACTCCTACTATTTTATTGCGAATTAATAACCCTTACTATATAATCCGAGAAAACCCGATGGTTTTCTTAGTGGGCCAATATCCAATACTTGATATGTTATTTGACCTTGACTGTTGTCAACAAGCCAAACTCCATACCTTTGAAAGGTAGGTATCTCTATACCAATTGTGTCTCTGCACAACTATTGGATCATTAGGTTATCAACTCTTGATACATGCATATCATATATGCATTTCCTAATCTTGCCTCTAGAACCATTAGCCTTAACTGTGGTCAACAAGGTAATAGGCTAGCTAAGATGACCCACTTAATTAGATTCAAACATATTCGATATAATGTGAGCTTGATTATGGTAAACAACCTACACTATAAAGAACTCTGGTTCTCCTCCAATTAATGGAAGGCTTATATACCTTAGTATTTATTTGAGGAATTTTAGTTAATTAAGTCTCATCATATATGGTTAGCATACATTGGTATGCATTCTATATCTATCACATAAATATAAGCATACAAATATGGTATAGTTATGGACTTTACTACATTGATTTCCCCGAGCCAAAAGGGAAATCAAAAGTTCATACCTAGGTATTATGTATGCTTTAAACAAGTAAAAGTAATTATATTATCTTCAATCTTGTTGGATCTCCATTCGGCCCATCTTGCTCCTTGATAGTGGTCTCCATCTCTATCTCTAATTCTAATCTAAGTAATCTAATTACATATTATAATTTGAAAAAGAAATACAAACCAAAAACAAGTGGCCAGGACATGAAAGTCCTTATTAGGCCGAAAAATGCATTATGCTCAATCACATTGAGCCTTGTCTATAACTATCCATTATGCCAATCATACACCCTTATATGCATTTTCAATGCATAAAGTAAAGCCATATAATGGAATACAAAATATGTTTCAACTGTTGAAACTTACTTTTGATTTATTTTAATAATGTGATCAAATTAGGAAACTTTTTCCATTTTGAAAACTTTCATTTTAGGAAACCTTTTTGCATGCATGTGTTGGCTTAATTATCAATCTAATTGATTATTAATTGATTATAAATTGATTATTTAATTAATTAATCATATTAAATAATTAAAAAATCAAATTTTGGGCTTAAAACAAAGGGTAGGCCAAAATCCACAATTTTAAACCCTAAAGTGTGTTCACACACAAACTAGTTTTGTGTCTATTGGACCATTTGGATCTTTTGGAATGAGCCAAGCCCACTCCAGCCCTTAAAAAACATTAATAAACTTAATTATATTTTATAATATTTAATTTAAATTAGCTCTTTGGGCCCACTAAGTCATTCACTATTTTAAATCAAGTCCGTAAACATAATTAAGACAATTAAGTATTTTTAATGAATTAAAATTAATCCAATTAATTAAAAACACATTAATATATTAGATATATCAGATTTAGAAGATTAAAAATCATTCTAAACAAGAACCCACCAAGAACACACCAAGAATACACGAAGAACACCAATTTATTGAACTTTTCGACTAAACTAGTTTTCATGCAAAACTTGTTCGATTTTAATTTTGTTTGATCTTATGGCTTAATATCACATAATAAACACATAAATTATCATCAAAATAATTTTAAAGTGGATCAATAAAAATTTAATTTAGAACAGCCCCTAAAAAGTTTATTGAAAAATAAAAACCCTACAAGCCAAAAACAATGATTCTTTTCTCGAAAGAATTGTTTTTATTTTTTATTTTATATATTTGATCACATACATCTAGAAATAAATATTTCTCATTAGTGAACAATTAAATATGATATTTTAAAGTTTATGAAATAAATAACTCAAAAATAAAAACTATTCCGCAAAAAATATAGAATTGTAGATTCATGGCAAAACCGAGGCTTTGATACCATGTTGGGAATTATCGGTTATATGTATCACATGCATAAGCAAAATTTAAAATTTTTAACCAATAGATCTAATATTTCCATGAATTTATAATATAAATATTAATGAGAATAAGAAAAATCACCTTTGATTTTGTTGAACAGTTGATTTTTCTTCTCACTGGGTTGTTGCAAACCACAGTGTCCAAAATTAAACACCTCCAATTAGTAATCCACACTAGAGAAGGATTGAATGAACCAAGAATGATGGAACACAAGGGCTGGCTGAATTCCCCTTGATGCTAGCAAGGGAGTGGTGGCTAGGGTTTTTCAAAGAGAGAGAATTTCTTTTCTCTTAATGTTCACTTAACCCTAAAATCCCCTTTACTTGGATTTTTATAGCTAGGTTAAAAATTCAAATTCATAATGGAATTGAGCTCTTTAAAATTGTTGGAGAAATATTAAATGGGACTTTGGAATTATTAATAATTTTTTTGAGCTCAATTAAATCCAATTTAAATCCTTTCATAAAGGATTATGCACAAAACCCATAAACTAAGCCCTTTATGCATACACTTGGATTTAATCACCCAAATGAATTCCAAATCCAACCAAATTAAAAATTTAGGCTCCATAACACTTATGAAATATATTAATTTATTTTGGTCTAAGAATTAGGTGTTTAAGGCCTTCTATTTGGATTTTGCGGGTAACCCTTCCTCTTGAGGGTTTCTACACCAAAATCAATTCTTTGGGCCTCTTTTAATTCCTCCAATGGATCTATTAATTATTATATCATCCTTATAATACTTATAGTCCAATAATAATTGATTATAAAATACAATATTTCAATCAGGTCCATTTTACAAAACATTTCTAAAAAGTTCTACGAACAATTCTACTTAAACATAATTAATTAAACTCTTTAATTAATTATTATCTTATTCATTTTTCTTCTCCTATAATAATATCAAATATTATTATCCTTGTCATTTTACCATTTTATCCTTTACTCTATATTTTTGTGACCTATTGGGTTCCTGTCCATATTGGCAGTATAATATGTAATTATGAGTTTTATTCAAAACTCACATGATTTAAACATTTTTAAATTATTTTATCAATCCCTATTGATATTTATGATACACTATTATACAAAATCATGAGTGGCCTCTAGCTAGGCATCATGACTACCCAAATGTCAAGAAAGTCAAGTGGTTTGACTATACCCTTCCATAGAAATAGTTATCGTGTAATTACTCCTTTCACCACTCTTATCTCAATTAGATTATGAGTATGGATTTTTGTCAACTCATATAAATCTAATTATGTATGTTATATTAATTTAACTATTATTCCCAAAATGCCCTTCATGGATCCCTATCCATCTTCGCATATTACTCTGGGTAGAGATTCTCTAAACAAGGCAATTATAGAATCATGCGAGATAACTTCCCTTAATAAATATGGGATGGTGAATCCTTTATCAATCACTCAACTATCTTCAAGTAGGTCATGATATACCCACCACCCTAACTATGTTCATCCCTAGTTAGAAGTAATCAGTTATAGAGTCAAAGTAAAGGGAAGAGGCAAGAATCATCTGTCGTATATAAGCCAAGTAAAGATGCGTCATCATAGTAGAGAGGGAGTCAGCTACTTGAGTGTCCCCAATGTTTAAAGCAACATTGGGGCACATGCTTGAAATTAGCAGGTGTATGTTTTAATTATTGTGCTATTGACCAATATGTAGCAAATTGCCCCTTCAAGCGAGAACAAGGCTTTGCACATAAAGGTAGCTGAGGAACTTCAAAAGTACTCTACTGCTTGTAGATCTAGAAGTTGAAGCTGAGGGCGAGGTGGATTTGGTTATTGATAAAGCTTAACTTGTCTTTATCTTGTGAGAGGAAGCACTGGCAGTCATAGGGCCGATCGGATAACTAGACCTGCAAAAAGGAGTGCCCAGTCGGACCCAGGCATTAGCACTCTGATGCTTAAGTTAGTAACTTTATAGATGGAGTGCTTCAAAAGGAGTGAGAGGGTCTCAGGTGTTCAATACCTTGAGCTATTGTTTTTTAGGCTATTTATAAAAGTTCTTTGGAAGGGTACTTTAGTACCTTGGGGAGTGATAACCGTCAATTAGAGTAGTTGAGCGGCGACATGATAGGAATTAGGTGGAGAGTATAGGCATTGGCTTGTGTCAATGGGCTGACAGGACATGTTATCCCATCAGTCCGGTCGGACATCACGCTTCCTTGTGCTGTCTTTCAGCTCATGCTTTACCTTTTTGCCACTGGGCTTAGGCCCTATTTGGGCCACACTGATTGGACCTTTAGAAATGCATTTTCCTCAGTTATCACTTGTCCCCCCTTCCAAGGGATCCGATTGGGCTAGGTATTATTATACTATTTTTGGCCGGGTTTTTGAATTTTTAGGAGGAGCCCGCTCGAGGAGACGCATCTGCTTCCCCCATATAGCTGTCTTGTACTTAATGCCAATGCCATTCGTGTTTCTAGAATGACGCTTTGTTTTTCATAACCACAGTGATGGGTCGAGGACACGTGGTGCCTATCCGACGAGGAGGCTTTGGAGTATTCTATAAACTTTTCATCTATAGACAGGCAGGACTGAAGTATATTTTCTTCACTTTTCAGTGACTCTTAACGAAACTCTGCCAAAATCTCTTTGTGAACTTTGCTATTTGAAACCCTTGCCAAAAAGATTCTTTGTTGAGGGAAGTACTTCAAATTTCGGGGAGTTTCAGAGTGTCTGCAAGATTACCCAAGTAAGTAAGCAATCCCTGCCTTTGATTTTTTTTTAACTCATCACATATACACTTTTACTTTTCCTCTGCAAAAATTGGCTTCAAGCAGTAGCCCACAGATAGATAGAAGCTTCTTGGAGGATAACGAGAATCGCGAGCCACTCGTTCGGCCTTTGCGATTGACAGAAATGGAGGTGGCAAAAATTCCTTCTCGATACCACCTTCTGTCAGAGGTATCAGTGATTGCCTGCCTTGCTTCCATGGCAATTACAAAGGGGCCTTTTGATCGTGAGAGGAACGAATGGTTCACATGCCATTTATAAAGTTTGGATGCGGGAATAAGGCTTCCCTTTGGTGCATTCTAATCGGCACTACTCAGAGGTTATGGAATTGCCCCTAACCAATTGATTCCGAATGGATAGAGAATGGTAGCTTGTTTCAAGATTTTATGCAGGATAGAATCGGTGGCCCGATGGAGAATGGTAGCCTATTTCAAGATTTTATGCAAGATAGAATTGGTGGCCCCCACTTTGGATCTTTTTACTCACTTTTTTTATATGTTCGGTCGAAGTGATGGGTCAGAATATTACTTTACCAGCCGACAGCATTGAAAGCTCTTCGCTGTTCCATCTTCCATGAAACATTTAAGGGAGAGGTACTTCTTAGTGGGGATGGCTGGTAGCTTTGGAGTACCATTAATCCGATCAAAAGGGGCAACTATTTTGAACGATCATACTATCGGTCGATCTATGTATGAAGCCAACATCAAAAAATTGATGGAAGCCGTAGTGAGGAACGATCGGCCATACGATTTTGATTACCTTCTGAGAACTCTGTCCGAGCCTACAGGCTCCAATGTGGGCACTAGAATAGAATGTGAGCATTAATATTGGAGTGTGAAGAAGGATGCCTATTTTTGTTGATTCATATATTATATGTGCATTTATTATACTGAATTTTAAAATGAGGTACTTATCTTTGTTTTGTTTGTGCGATGCAACTATGAATGAAATGGCAAGAGAAGAGGAGGCCGCAAAAAAATTGGTCGATCGGGCCAAAGCTAAAAGAGAGGCCAATCGTTCAGCTAAAGAGGAGAAAAGGGCAAAGAAGAGGAAGATTCTACCTACTTTCGAGGTCAGGCCTTCAAGAGTGCAGCTAGTGTTCTTATCATTGTGACAACAGCTACCTCTTCTGCCACTATGGTTGTCCCTATAACCCATTCTCTTTTAACCATCTGGGCTCCATCACTTCCCCCTCAAATTGTAGTGGAATAGTGCCCTCTTAGGCGATGGAGATTAAGGGATGAATCTGATGAGGAAGGGCCACAATTGTCTCCCCTCACCCAGCCGTCTTCACAGCAAATTGGCACATTGGCTGATGAGGCAGTGCGCAGGAAGATTGAAGAGGCAGCAAGGAGGAAGGCTGCCAAAACCATAGCTGCTATCGATGCTCGAATTATCGCAAGGGACAAGGAGGTAGCTCGAAATGAGCCAAGCTGGCGATCTTCGGGGAGAACTCAAGAGGGCTGGGCTCTACCCTTGGAAGATATCCTAAAGGGGCGGTTTGGCAATGACTAGTCTGTGACCAACAAGGATGTACCAAACTTCATTTGTCAAGGTCTTGCTCAAGAGAGTGATTTTAAAGCGATGACGAAGCTCAGTTTGCTCTCCCGAGTATACGGGCTATTTCAGCAACAAAGCCTGGAGGTAACACTTGCGTCTTTCATTTTTATCTCTACTACTTTTTTTCGTCCATTTTGACTAGTTCCTCCACTTTCTTTTCTCAGCTGATTAAGAAGGGGCTTCATATACACGGCATGGTGGCTTATGCTCGATCAAACAGGGAGGATGCCTTTCGACAAAGAAAAGAAGCTGAGACCGCCATCGATGTGATGAAGAAAGTTGTTCTATTGAAGTCAGAGGCAGAAGAGCTAAGGAAGGAGAAAACCTGACTGGCTCAAGACCTTAAGTCTCGACAGAGCGAGGTGGACCGCTTGAAGGGAAATATGGCTCGCCTTGCTGCTAACAGTGCCTTGTGCAAGAAATACGAGGAGGAGTTGGACAGGCTAAGGGGCGAATGCTCACAATTGAAGAATGACTGCCTTAAAGCCAATGCTGACAAAGACAAGGTGCTTGCGAACAAAGATAATGTTCTATCAAAGCACGACCTTCTCTTGGCAGAGAAGAATTTCGTGGAGATAATTTTGGCAGAAAAGGAGGCGACTGAAGGGACAGCTGAGGAAACCTTTTCAGCTCAATCGGCAACTGTCAATTTGCCAAATGAACCTGAAGTCATTCTTCCTCCCCCTACAGAGCCCGAGGCCCCATTGCCCATGGAACCAGAACCCACTATCTCTTTGTTAGAGGAATCGAAAAATGGTCAGACAATTACTAAGACTATTACAGGGTCCACATCTGAGCCGGTCGGTGCCGCGATAAAGATTGTAGATATAGTCTTAGTCTTCATTCTTGTAACTTCTAAAAAATTCTCGAATGTATATACAAGATTCCGTTCACTTTTTATCAGAGTCACAATTCTTACCTGTAGTAGGATTCGTTATAAAATTAACCAAGTGAAAAGCAATCTTTGCATAGAATGTACGAAATCAATTAAGGAGAGTATGAGAGCACTTCCTAAATCATAAAAACCTTTGCATAGAGTTAATAATCGTCTGATCCAATAGAGAGTTGCAATAAAATGACCATTTCGATCGCAGTAGGTGACCAAAGTATTATTCTAGCAGATACAAAGATCTGCTATGCGTTGGGGTGATTTGTAATTTTACGCATTAAGTATAGAGGAGATATAACTCATTTAACTACCGTACTTCGCATTTTGAGTGTAAGATAAACATTGATGGAGATGGAATGAAGGAGTTTCATATCGATGGTTGTAGTATAGTGTCGAATCTATCAAACTGAATGGAGAAAGGTTTTCATATTTCGAGATAGGCATTGAGCCAAATCGTGCTGGGGGAGTCGTAGTGGAGAAATCTTTCGCATTTTGGGCTTGGAACAAGCCTAGCGAATGACCATCTCGAATTCCAATCAAGATTTATGGAGAATGAAGTAAAACCAATAACCTATAAGCAAAGAACCAAACTAACAAACAAACAAATACATAAATAGAAACATACCTTTTCTGAAGATAAGAAAATGGAGAAAATTTTCTTTATTAAATGTGAACTTAATACAAGATTATACATGGTACTTCTTGAGTACTTCGACACTCCAGCTTCTGGGGATATCTAACCCTTCCAGGGTTCTTAGTTTATATGTATTGGAACTTAAAACTTTGGAGACTTCATAGGGGCCTTCCAAATTCTGCATCAGTTTTCCAACTCCGGCATTTCCCGAGCTTATGTCTACCCTTCTGAGCACTAGATCACCCACATTAAAGGTTCTTGCCCTTACTTTTATGATGTGGTATCTAGCAACTCTTTGTTTGTAGGCGGCAATTTTGGCACAAGCATCCTCCCTTCTTTCTTCTAACAGGTCCAAATCATGGCATTTATCCAGGACATTCGTTTGACTGGAATAGAATGTTGTCCTATAGGAAGAGAGACCAATTTCTATGGGTATCATGGCCCCAAAGCCATAATAAGAGAGAATGGCATTTGATAGGTGCCAGCTCGTGGAGAGGTCCTATAAGATCATAAGATGCTATGTAGTTCCTCAGTCCAGTTGCCTTTTTCCTCACCGACTCGTTTTTTCAGTCCTTCTAGGAGCATCCGATTGGAGACCTCGGTCATCCCATTGCTCTAGGGATGGGTGATAGAGGTAAACTTAAGACCGATATTGAGGCTTTGGCAAAAGTTTTTGAAGATCAAACTGTCGAACTGCTTGCCATTATCTATAATGAAAACATTAGGTAAGCCATACTTGCAAATGATGTTTTTCCAAGCGAAGTTTTTAACTTTCTCCATCGTAATTGTAGCCAGAGGTCCTTCCTCGATACACTTGGAGAAATGATCAACGGCGACAAGGAGAAACTTCATTTGCCTTTTTCCCTGGGAAAAGGGTCCCTGAATGTTCAGGCCCCATTGGTCGAAAGGCCAAGAAACTCCAGTCGAATTTTGATCTACTGCCGGTTGCTTTATGACTCTTCCATGGATTTGGCATTGTTGGCATCTTCTTACCTTCTCTTGGGCATCTTTGAAGATGCTCGGCCAGTAGTATCCAGTTTGGAGGGCCTTCCTCGTCATGGCTCTATTAGCTTCATGTGCTCCACGAATGCCTTCATGGATTTCCCTTAAAATATAGTCTCCTTCCTCCTCCATTATGCATTTAAGCTAGGGGTGACTAAAAGCTTTTTTAAACAATTCACCATTAATAATAGAATAATTCAGGGATTTATGAGATACCTTCTAGGCTTTCTCCTTATCTTCAGGCAATTTCCCTATTTGTAGGTACCGTTTGATAGGGTTCATCCACGTTTCCCGAACTGGCTCAATTTCCATAATTTCTTGTTCATCTAAGGAGGAGTTTGGTTGGTCAATGATGGTTATGCTTTCTTCCACCATCCTTGCTCAACAGGAGACATTTTGGCAAGCCGATTGGCTACTAAAGTTTGATCTCTCGGCACCTTTTGTAGGACCCATTCGGATCCACATTCTTCTGGCATCTTGAGTGCTGCCTTGACCTTTTCCAAATATCATATCGTGGTGGCTTCTCTATCCTTGAAGGTGGCTAAGACCTGGCTCGTCATGAGCTGGGAATCTTTTTTAATGACGATCGATTCCTGTCGGATGGCATGAAGTAGCCTCAACCCTTGCAAGAGAGCCTCATACTCTGCCATGTTATTTGAAATTTTAAAGTTAAGCTTTATCGCATACCTTATAACGATGCCCAGGAGGCCCATTATTATGATGCCTACACCTCCTCGGCTATCGTTCGCAGCCCCATCCACGATCATTTCCCAATTTGTGGGTCTGGGGTGGTTAGTTACTTCCTCACCAGCGAATTCAATGATGAAATCCGCCAAGGCTTGAGCCTTGATTGCCTTCTTGGGTTCGTATCTCATGTCCCATGATTGAAGCTTAATTGCCCACCCAACCATTTTTCCTTCTAAGTCCGGGGTCTGAAGGATTTTCCTGATTGGTTGATCCGACTGGACAACTATTGTATGTGCTTAGAAGTATTATCTCAGCTTCTTCTTACACATCATGAGGGCAATGATGAGTTGTTCGACTGGTCCTTTTTTCAATTTCGGGCCTCTGAGCACTTGGCTCATATAATAACTAGGCAGTTACTAGGTTCCCTCTTCCTTAACCAGGACACCTGCAACAGCTTCGCCAGAAGTTGATAAGTATAAGTACAAATTTTCACCTGGAAGCGGCCGGCTAAGTAAAGGAGGATTGGTGAGGAATTTCTTTAACTTATCAAAGGCTCGTTGACAATCAGCGTCCCAGTTGAAGGCTTTATTCTTCCTTAATTTCTTGAAAAAAGGGGTGCATCATTTGGCTGAGGAGGATATGAACTGCCCAAGGGCTGTTATTCTGCAATTTAGTTTCTAAACATCTGTCACGTTACTCGATGGCTACATCTCCAAGATTGCTTTTATTTTGTCAGGGTTGGCTTCAATGCCCCTTTGGGAGACCATGAAGCCCAAGAATTTACCCGAGGGCACCCCAAAAATGCATTTATTAGGGTTGAGCTTTATCCGAAATTTATTCAGTGTGTTGAAGATTACATCCTCGAGAGGAAACATTACATCTCATGCATCCTCGCAGGATATAGTGACTGGGGTTGGCCGTTCAGATGTTTGAGAGACATAAATGCCCTTACCCTTTCTTTTTCATGAAAGATCTTCTCCATAGGATGACCCACCAGTGATCATATTTATAACACCAACATACGGTCGGTGTGGATCTATATTTTTTGCCTTTCTCCGCTCATCATCATCGTCATCATCGTCAGAGTCATCCTTCTTATGGTCTGATTGTTTACAGGGACTTACTTCTCGAGTTGGACTTATAAACCTCTTGAGGGATCCCTCTTGCATGAGTCGTTCAATTTCTTCCTTCAAGTGATGACATTCGTCGGTTGTATGACCAATGTCCCTGTGGAACTTGCAGTATTTGTTGTGGTTTCGGGTTCTTCTGGTCTTCTCATCCATCTTTTGGGCCAGTTCACCCTTTGGTGGTTCTCCTTGATCCACATCAATACTTGCACTGGATTGACGTTGAGTGGAGTAAAAGTTCGAGCCTGCTGATAAGCCCCCAATTGGACCTTGATCATTCTTCCTCCTTTCTTTTTCCCTAGCTCCTCGAAGTGGAAGCTCTCTCTAGACTCCTTACGAGCCATTTGGAAATTGGAGCTCGATTAAATGTTCGTTTGTCTGGGTGCTATAGCCTATCCAAGACGTTGCTTCTTCTGCCATGGCTGGATCTCAGGGCATCATCCAACTGGATATGTTGCCTAGCTCTTTCCATCAAATTGAAAAATCTGACTGGCGGCCTTGTCGTAATTGACTCAAATAATGGCCTATCAGTAGTGCCATTGGCTAGGGCGGTGGATGCCATTTCCACGCTTACATTCCTCACCTCCGACATTATAGCTTGGAATCTATCGATGTAGTCTCAAAGACTTTCATCGGTCCTTTGATAGAGGTTGCACAGATCACTCACAAATTTTGGCACCCGTGTCTGCATAGTGAATCGCGTAATGAACAACTACTTTAGTTGTCAGAAGGAAGTGATCGACCCCTGTGGGAGCTCATGAAACCATGTGAGAGCGTCTCCTCCCAGTGTGGTGGGGAATATCCTGCAGGCAATCCTTTCATCGTAGGTGTATACCTGCACTTTTGTTAGATATTCTGTAAGATGTGTAGAAGGCTCAGTTTTACCTGTATACCTGTCCATTACTACATCTCACCACCTGGGAGGTAGCTCTAACTCTATGATTTCCTTGTAAAATGGTGAGGCCGTGTTGCCGTAGGTGTGATCCTCGAACATTCCTTTCTTGGAGCTTGTCAAGCCAAACTACTTGAGCTTTTGCTTGAACCATTTGTTCTCCTTGCTCATGGCAGTCGAAGCAATTTTATCCCTCCGTCCCCTCGTGTGGCTATGATTCGGGGTGCACATAAAAGACAAATTGTCCCCTATGGACGAGGTGGATGATCTATTGGGGATGTATGGGGAATCCCTACTTGAGGACCTTATGCCCTTCCCCTTGTCATACCTGTCTGGGGTTCTGGCCCTCATCCGCCTGCCATCATGAGCTATTGGCTCGTTGATGGAAATCCCTTTATTTCTTCTCTTTCCAAAATCCTCGATCATGAAATTCGCTTCATGGCTTCTTTCATAAGTTTTGGGCATTTTTCCCATTTTTAAAGCCCGAACTATGCTTTTAGTAAAGTCGCTAAGAATAGCGCACATGTCCCTGATGGTAATAGGGGTATCTTTCGATTGCCTCCTAGCTATCGCATCGAATTCTGGAAGGAGGTCACCCCTAATAGGGGATCTAGAAGACCCTTCTCTTCTTCTTGAGGGCCTAGATTTGCCCTGACTATGATGATTATACTCTCCCGAAGTTTCTTGTGCATTAGATCTTGAACCTGCCATTTGTCTCTCAACGAAAAGCACCAAATGATAAAACTTAACTTGTCTTTATCTTGTGAGAGGAAGTACTGGCAGTCGTAGGGCCGGTCGGATAACTAGACCTATAAAAAAGAGTCCCAGGCTTTAGCACTTCGATGCTTAAGTTAGTAACTTTATAGATAGAGTGCTTTAAAAGGAGTGAGAGGGTCTCAGGTGTTCAATACCTGGAGCCATTATTTTGTAGGCTATTTATAGGAGTTTTTTGGAGGGGTACTTGAGTACCTTGGGGAGTGATAACCGTCAATCAGAGTAGTTGAGCGGCGACGTGACAGAAAGTAAGTGGAGAGTATAGGCATTGGCTTGTGTAAGTGGGTTGACAGGACATGTTGTCCCATCAGTCCTATCGGACATCATGCTTCCCTGTGCTGTCTTTCAGCTCACGTTTTACCCTTTTGCCACTGGGCTTGGGCCCTATTTGGGCCACACTAATTGGGCCTTTGGAAATGCATTTTCCTTAGTTATCACTTGTCCCCCCTTCCAACAGGTTCGATCGGGCGAGGTGTCATTCTACTATTTTTGGCAGGGTTTTTGAATTTTTAGGAAGAGCCCGCTCGAGGAGATACATCTGTTTCCCCAGACAACTGTCTTGTACTTAATGCCAATGCCGCACGTGTTTCCAGAATAATGCTTCATTTTTTGCAACCGCAGTGATGGGTCGAGGACACGTGGTGCCTATCCGACGGGGAGGCTTTGGAGTATTCTGAAAGCTTTTTACCTATAAACAGACAGGATTGAAGTAGTTTTTCTTCACTTTTCGGTGACTCTTAATGAAATCTGCCAAAATCTCTTTGTGAACTTTGCTATTTGAAGGCCTTGCCATAAAGATTCTTTATTGAGGGAAGTACTTCAAATTCTAGGGAGTTTTAGAGTGTCTGCGAGATTACCCAAGTAATTAAGCAATCCCTGCCTTTGATTTTATTTTTCACTCGTCACATATACACTTTTACTTCTCCTCCGTAAAAAATGGCTTCAAGCTCCCACAGATAGATAGAAGCTTCTTGGAGGATTACGAGAATCATGAGCTGCTCGCTCGGCCTTCGTGATTGACAGAAACGGAGGTGGAAAAAATTCCTTCTCTATACCACCTTCTGGCAGAGGTATCAGTGATGGCTTGCCCTGCGTCCATGGCAATTACAGAGGGGCCTTTTGGTTTTGAGAGGAACAAATGGTTCATATGCCATTTATGGAGTTTAGATGTGGGAATGAGGCTTCTCTTTGGCACATTCGAATCAGCACTGCTCAGAGGTTATGGAATTGCCCCTAACTAATTGATTCCGAATGGATGGAGAATGGTAGTTTGTTTCAAGATTTTATGCAGGATAGAATTGGTGGCCCCCACTTTGGATCATTTTACTCACTTTTTTTATATTTCTGGTCAAAGTGATGGGTCAGAATATTACTTTACCAGCCGACGACATCAAAAGCTCTTCACCGTTCTATCTTCCATGAAACATTTTAGGGGGAGGTACTTCTTAGTGGGGATGGCTGGTGGCTTTGGAGTACCATTAATCCGATCAGAAGGGGCGACTATTTTGAACGATCATGATGTCGGTCAATCTATGTATGAAGCCGACATCAAAAAATTGATGGAAGACGTGGTGAGGAACGGTCCACCATACGATTCTGATTACCTTTTGAGAACTCTGTTTGAGCCTACAGGCTCCAATGCTGGCACTAGCATAAAACGTGAGCGTTAATATTGGAGTGTGAAGAAGGATGCCTATTTTGTCAATTCATATATTATATGTTCATTTATTGTACCGAATTTTAAAACGAAGTACTTATCTTTGTTTTGTTTGTGCGATGCAACTGTGAACGAAATGGAAAGAGAATAGGAGGCTGTAAAACAACTAGCCGATCGGGCTAAAGCTAAAAGAGAGGCCGATTGTTTGGCTAAAGAGGAGAAAAGGGCAAACAAGAGGAAGATTCTGACTGCTTCCAAGGTTCAGGCCTCCAAGAGTGCAGCTAGTGTTCCTATCATTGCGACAACGGCTACCTTTTATGCCACTGTGGTTGTCCCTACAACCCATCCTCCTTTAACCATCTCGGCTCCATCACTTCCCTTTTAAATCGCGGCGAAACAACACCCTCTTAGGCAATGGAGATTAAGGGCTGAATCTGACGAGGAAGGGCCACAACTGTATCCCCTCACCCAGCTGTCTTCATAGCAAATGGGCACACTGGCAGATAAGGCAGTGTGCAAAAAGATTGAAGAGCCAGCAAGGAGGAAGGCTGCTGAAACCATAGCTACTATCGATGCTCGGATTGTTGCAAGGAACAAGGAGGTAGCTCAAAACGAGCCAAGCCGGCGATCTTTGGTGATAACTCAAGAGTACAGGGCTCCACCCTTGGAAGACATCCTTAAGGGGCGGTTTCATAACTACCCCTTTCAGATTATCCCATATTGACACTAAGGTAGCCAAGGCATATGCTAATTGGTTTTCTTCTCTAAGCATATATCAAAAAGTACAAACCTCAAATTGACTACTTAAAACCTTCAGACATCTAAGATAGGATAGCAATCGCTCTACCTTCACTGACCATTCACTCTTTACTTGGTAAACTACTAGAGATGAATCTCCAAACACTTCTATAGATTTTGGCCCTATAACTAGTAAGGCTTCTAACCCAAAAATACAAGCTTCATACTATGCTTTATTGTCTAGGGCTTTGTATCATAACTTCTTAGCTAATGGCATCATCTCCCCTTCTAGGGTGACCAAGATTACTCCTACTTTTTCTCCCTTATTATTCACATCTTTATCAAAGTACATCTGCCAACCCTGAACTATTATAGCTACAACCTTTACATCGAGGAATTCATAAGTCATCTCTTTACCTTCTAACGGCTGATTAGCTAGGAATTCTATTATTGCTCTCCATTTGATGGTCTTTTTAAAGATTTATTGTATATTGAATTCCTAAAAAAGAATCAACCACCTCCCCATCTTTCCTAACGATAAAGGAGCTTCTTGTAAATATATAAGAGTATTATGCTTAGCCACTGCTTGGATTTTATAAGAATGGAAGTAATGTCTCCGTGAGGACCTAACATTGACCCTGGTAAGAATTATGCCTAATTGATTACTATTGAGGACTAAAATAATGTTTAATTAAGGCTATGGTTAAATTAAGGGTTAAATTTTAATGAAGGGGTAATAGGGCAATTTCATTTTATGAGTTGTGTAAGAGGTTAATTGAATGAATAAAATTGAGGTTGGGGTGAAATTGTGATTTAAGACTTAATTGGGGGTTAATGCTTGATAAGTGTGAATTATATATAGTTTTTGATATGTTTTTAGTTGTGTTATTTAGTTGTTTTGGTTTTATTTAGGCTAAATTCAAGTTAATTTGTTAATATTTATGTTTTTGAAGTTAATTTTATGTTTTGTTTGATTTTCAGGTTTAAATTGTTAATAAAGGGCTTAAATTGCAAAAAGGATAAAGTTTAGGGCCAAAAGTGCAAATATGAAGAATTGTTACGAGGAAATTGGCATTCAGTCCAGAGCCTTCACACGTGACCAGGTGAAAATACTGAAGAATTCCACCCGTGGCCACGTGAAGGTTTGATACTTAGAGGGCATGGCCACGTGAAGACATAGAACATGAAAAGCCATGGCCACGTGAAGGACTTTTGGAGGAAGACAAGGCAAACACATGACCACGTGGATTCCAAGTGAAGGACCACACGTGGCCATGTGTGAAGAAAAGCCCAGAGAACACGTGACCACGTGTTCAAATACACGGTGAAGGGCGTGGCCATGTGATGTTATTCCCATTGCGCGAAGGATTTTTGTCGAACTTCCTATTTTGGGCAGAAATTACTTCCTATTGAATTCTAAGAGTTTGAGAAGGAATTTATGACTTCTTTGGCCTATAAATAGGAAGCTAAAACACAGAAGAAGGGATGAATCCTTAGAATTAAGCTTTGTTTTCTTAGTTTGTTCTTACGTTCTTTGTTTTTATTGTTTTCTTCAAAACGTTATTTTAATTTTGAGAATGGTTTGTGAGTAGTTTTCTTTAACTTTTGCTAAAGGATACTTGAATCCTTAACTTGTATTGTTATGACTTAAGTTTGTTCTTCAATTTTCAATGCAAGTTGGTTATTTCTTAGTTCTTAAATATAGTCTTGTCTTTACTCAATTTTAAGTTGATTTTTAACTTGATTAAGCATTGGTTAATAAATTGATTTGAATTGATTATTGGCTTGCATGCTCTTAGGTTAATTTAGTTGGATTAATGCATGATTATAATCTGAATAAGCTATAATTGTGTGTTAATTTGAGTAAGTTAAGATTAAGAAAAGGGTAACTAAGAATAGGTGAAAGTTAAATCTCTTGAGAAAGGCTTTAATAGACATCTAGGAGACTTAATTCAGTTCTTTATGCTAAGTGTTAAGTTGATCTAAATAAGAAAATTTGATGCTTGGAATGATAATCTTGAATAAAGTTATCTGGTTTTATTAAACTGAATTCTCCATAATCACTTGTATGTTTTCTTTTATTTAAGTTATAGCAATACTTGTTAAGGTGGATAGTCCTTTAGTGAAAGTTGTTTTTAATATTGATTTTCACCTCATTCAATTTACTTGCTTTCAATAGATTTCTTCTTTACTTTAGCTTTTTCAATTGTTTTATTTTGGTTTTAAATTATTGTTTTAGTTTTAATTCTTCAATCATCATAAATTTGGGATTTCTCTTCTCTCTTTTGCACACAAAAATTGGCTTTGAAATTAAAATAGCACATACAAGCACAAGTTTCCCTTGGGTTCGATATTTTGGGTCATAATCTTATTTCCCTATATTACTAGCCGATCTAGTACACTTGTTAGATGCTGTTCAATGCTTGAATTGAAAGTTAAATGGGTCAATCTTATAAAAGAGAAATTATGTGAAGAGTTAAGTGGTAATTTTGGATCTTCTAGAGACTTCCTCACATGATTAGTGGGAGAGCTTGTATATATATATTGCTTTCTCTCTCTTCTCGCTCTATTTAAATTCCATTTCTTTATGTCATTTGTGAGAATTTAGTTTTGATTATTGATTGTAGAGGTGGAGACTAGTAAAGACAAAGGTAAAGGGATCTTAAAGGAGTGAAAAAGTCTTATTATAAAGGTAAGGGAATATTGTTTTGGATTGTACATTATATGTGGTTGCCTTTATAATAGGGAATATAAACAGTAATTGACATGAGGAGATTAGGGTTCCTTGAGATCAAAGGGTTTTAATGACCTTTAAACTAGTAAAATCTTCATTTTTAGAGTTGATGTAGTTGAGTTATGTTAAAATCTAAGATGAAGATAAAAAGGGTTTAATGGTTTAATGAGCATTATTGTAATTTATTAATTGATATCTTGAGTTTAAGAGTTTGATCTAGAGAAATGGGATTTTTGATAGTTTGCTTGCCAAGGTTGAAGACTCGGCCGGGTGGGACACTCACTTTCCTATTAATCACTCTATTTAGTGTTGCTCAACTGCTCTCCTTTCTTGCCACCTTAAACACTCCTCTATGACTAACCACCTGAGTACTCCCCTACTCAACTATGATTAAGCCAACACTTAACCTAATTAAAACTAACCTTTACTTGAACTTAATAAACACTTGTTTAAGATTTAATGAGCAATTACCCATGGTTTAAAATGTGACTTGTCTACCTTATACTCTTGGTAACTATCAAGGTAAAGTAGTTATGGGAATTCGATCAAGTAAGTGTTAATTGCAACCTTCTTGAGTTTTTATAAGTGTAATTGTTATTAATGTTTATACTTGCATTGATTAGGCATATGATCACATGATGTACCATATCATTTACGAAATAAGCAAGTTCAAATACTTTGTATATGATATGAATTATCGAATGTTCATGCAAGTATATGAACATACGATATGTATTCTTATATATGGTGGCTTTAAGCTAATATTGTATCAAGTAAAGATAATTATGGTAACTAAATAACATTTTTGGATATTGTTAAGCCTGTGGGTCTTAGTTCAGTTGTGGATTAGATAGGCATGCCTAGAGGGATATTGTTGTAGCTGCTATTATCGATCCCATTTAGGTCTATTATTTGTTCCTTAATCGAACAATTGCTTGACCCCGTTTAGGTCTATTGTTCGGTATCTTCGAATATCTATTGTTGATACCTTCTAGTATCTATTATTGATACCAATTGGTATCTATTGTTCCTATTATGCACAATTTGAACTAGTACTTAGGTATACTATTAAAGGTTAAGAAAAAGGGGCCCTAAGAGGCAAACATACTGTTTGTTTTATTATTGAATATATTCACCATGAATGGGCTTATTACAATGTTACATCTTAAATTTCTCTTGGCTATGAAATTGTTTTAAATGTTTTGTCATTATTGTAAGAATGTTTTTATTAATGTGATGCTTGTGTGAAATCTTTGTTGATGATTACTGTGAGTAGTTGTCCATACTAATCATGCTTTCCCCACTAAACTTTATAGCTTAGTACGGGTTGCTTTCTATCCGTATAGGTTTACAGTTAGAGGTTGCATATGGACTTAGTTCTGCATTGGGAGGCCAATACGAGTTAGTCAAGATTTTGAGGTAGGATATTTTTAGACAATGCTTTTATCTAGTCTTATATTTTTTTAAATTATGCTTCGATGTAATTATATTAGAGGATTGTAAACTAAATAATTTTCCCTTTGTGCATGTGTTTATTTTTATGCCTATGGATGATTAGGTTATGATTGCCATGAGTATGACTTCCTTGCATGAGAAACCTTGGATTTCCATACATGTTATGTATGTACCCTATAGATAATTGATAGACCTTGTGTGCATCCATTAGGGTGTCATAATTTGTGGTATCAAAGCCTCGATTTAGTCTTTTATGGGCAATAGGAGTCTAGAAATCTATGGTATGGTCTAATGTCATGTTGGCCTAATGCAGTAGTCACTATTGTTCATATAGATTAAAGATTGAGGACTATAGTGATGTTATTGAGGAATTGATTGAGAGTAATTTACTGGTTAGAATGGATCCCTCCAATATTAGATCTTTATCATTTAATAAGAATGAGATCCCTACTACCATTCCTTAAGAGGCACTGTTAAAGATCTCTTAGGACATAACACAAGGTGTTATGTGTAGTGTCCTTCCTTTCAGGGTTAGTTACTCAAACAACCTCAATTGCCAAATCCTCTTACTTGGTGGTTCTTCAAAATTGAATTTGAGAAGAAATATGTTACTATGGCCTATAAAGAAGAGAAGCTAATATAATTTTTGACTTTGAAATAAATGGTTATATCTATGGCTGAGTTTAAGAAGGAACTCAGTTGGTTTTGCAAATGTGTCCCCAAGGAGATATTGATCGATGCCTTTAAGTGTAGGCAATTTAAAGATGGACTAAATAATCAAATTAGAGAAAAATTGATAAGACACATATCTCTCCAAAGTGTGGACTTCCATTAACTAATTATAACAGCTATGAAGGTTGAAAAGCATGAGTTAACTAAAAGAGAAAGAGAGCAGAATGGGAGTGGGACAAGAGGTGGATGGTCCACCGCGAATAGATTTACAAGAGTATAGAATGACCAGCAAGCTGAGTCTATTGAAAACCCTGCTGGTAAAGGGAAGAGGCAAGACTCATCTGCCGTATATAAGCCAAGTAAAGATGCATCATCAAAGTAGAGAATGAGTCAGCTACTTGAGTGTCCCCAATGTTTAAAGCAACATTGGGGCACATGCTTAAAATTAGCAGGTGTATGTTTTAATTATGGTGCTATTGACCAATATTTAGCAAATTGCCCCTTAAAGCGGGAACAAGGCTTTGCACATAAAGGTAGTTGAGGAACTTTAAATGTACTCTACTGCTTGTAGAGCCAGAAGTTGAGGCAAAGGGCGAGGTGGATTTGGTTAGTATGGGTCTCAGTCCTGCAATACATCTGAATCAGTTAATTAGCCTACAGTGTCAATTATCTTTGGTAGGGCATATTCCATGAAAGCATGAGAGGATCAAGATGCTTCTGAAGTCATAGCTAGTATTTTCTCACTCTTTGATTCGGATATCCATATACTTATTGATCAGGGTTGAACCTATTAATATGTTTGCATTAGGGATATAGGTGGGAGTGTGTCTAACATGCATCAATTGGATTATGATATTTGTGTGATCAGTCCTTTGGGGCACAGTGTATGTGTGAACAAAGTATACAAGGATTATCCCATCTTGATTCAAGGAAGGGAATTTTTAGTCGATCTTATTGAGTTGCCATTTCAAGAATTTGATGTTATTTTGGGAATGGATTGGTTGTCAAAACATCATACATTGCTTAATTATGGGGTTAAAATGGTGACTTTTAATTAAGTTGATTGTAAAGAAATTGTAGTTCAAGGCATTCGAACTAGACCTTTAGCTAATGTGATATCTGCCATGCAAGATAGACGATTTCTCAAAAAAGGTTATGAAGCATTCTTGGCCTTAGTTCTTAACTGAAAGTGGGATACAGTTAAGCTTTAAGATATACTTGTAGCGAATGAATTTTCTAATATGTTTATTGTAGACTTGCCTAGCCTTCCTCCAAAAAGGGATGTAGAATTGTCTATTGAGGTTTTGTCTGGAATAACACCTATTTCAAGGGCACACTATAGGATGGCTCCAATAAAATTAAAAGAGATAAAGGTTCAGCTACAAGAACTGCTTGACAAGGGCTTTATTAGGCCTAGTGTATCACCATGAGATGTATCAATTTTATTTGTCAAGAAAAAGATGGTTCTATGAGGATGTGCATTAATTACTGACAGTTAAATAAAGTGATAGTGAAAAATAAGTATTTGTTGCCTAGAATAGAGCATTTTTTTGATTAGTTGAAAGGGGTAAGAGTATTTTCAAGGATTGATTTAAGATTGGGGTATATATGAACATACATAATTGTTCATATGGATGCATATAATGTATATTACCTCAAAGTGAATGTGCATGTATATGCATGTTTGAAACAATGAAAATAGAAATGTTGATACCATCACGAATGAACATAATTAAGATGCTGAAATTAAACAGTATATATATATATATATATATATATATATATATATATATATATATATATATATATATATATATATATATATATATATATATATATATATATATGCCCAAACAACTATATGCTTAGGAATATAGCTAATTAATATTGATTTATTTGATTTACTAATACACTATAGTATTTGACATCAACCTTGAAATGTAAATATGGATTATTAATTTTACTTGGTTATATTATGTTGATTGACTATGCTTGTCTTGTGAAATATTGGTATGTATGTATATAATAAATAAATATTGGAATTTAAGATAGCATGATGATACTATCTTATTGTTTGCATATTAAAACTTAAAGTTATTGTACTTAGTTATATGACCTAACTTTGATTGGGCTAATATATATATATATATATATATATATATATATATATATATATACATACATAAATGTCTAAATGACACTATACTAAAGAATATACGTGTTTATTGATAATCTATTGAGGTTAATGTTGGGTATAGCTGAAATGTCAACTTTATATATATGAAGAAGTAATGCTATTAATAGAGTATATGTGTGTTTATATCATAAACATAGTGTGATTACACATGAATGGGTTTAAATCTTGAAATATACTTTTACTTAATTATGATGTAGAGATGCATATTCATTTACATATAATTATGGTTTCTATAAATATATCATATAAGTATGATAATACACAGTTTATACAAGTATGAATTTATAATCATAAACAAAAGTGTGTTTAAGCATATGATATGTTTAAAAGAAATATAGATATGTGGGCATGTATCCTTTGAATAGAGGCGCCTAATATAATGAGATGATAAATGTTATTTACATATGTGATCTTGTGGAAATGTAGGCCTTGATCTCCTTATAAATAAAGGACAGTAATGCTTAAAAGTGGAAGTAGTCATATCATGTTTATCTTACATAGTCCATATAAGTATACATTTTTATAAGTGTACACATATAGATATGATTAAACTTATGTGAATAAAGTTAAAGTAAAGCAAAGTGAGTTTTTATGAAAGGATTTAATTGCCTGTATTGAGTCTAGGATGTGGATAGATAGGCATGCCTATAAGGGTACCTTACAGCTATTTCTAAATAGTTTTGACCTGTTTAGGTCCACTTGAAATTAAAAGTTAGAGTGACCCTATTTGGGTTTAAAAGTTAGAGTTGATTTGAACAACCCCGTTTGGGTTGTAGCCGACCCCACTTGGGTCCGCTTGACCGGTCCATATTATTTGATTGACCCATTTGGGTCTATATTATTTGATTGACCTCGTTTGGGTCCACTGATTTATCATACAGTTTTATCCTTACAAGGGATCACCGTTTAACACCTTTGGGTATCTTATTTGCACCTTCGGGTGCCACCATTATAATCAACAGTTTCGTACCTTCGGGTACTACCGTATAACTGATATCTACCTCTTTAGAATAGTGCAGGCTTTACACCAAAGTTAAGGAAAGTTCGATATTAAAGTTTCATAAAGGATGACAATTCCTAAATTGACTTCATAATATATTTTATATATGAAATTTCTTTTTATCACATATGGAAATTATGAAATTAAAAGAGTTTGTAATATATGTTTATGCACAATTATTGCATATAAAACACTGTATGTAAAGAGTCATATGAATGAATCGGTGCATCACTAATATCTGTTTATAGACTATATTAAAGATAGTATGTTCCCCATAGTAATATGTTGCTTGCTTGAGCTAGTTAAATAGCTTGCATGATTTGTCATATATGATATCTATGAAAATGTTTTGTAAATATAAGTGTTTTCTTTGCAATGAAATATAAGAGTTATGTATAGGTATTCATGTCGGTGATTGCCTTTCAATTAAAACACTAGGTTATAAGTTTTCCTTATAGCTACTCGTTCTTGCTTTCTACTAGGATATGATGTTCAATGTCTTGTATGCAACATAAAATATTTTCGGATCTATATGTGATAAACTCAATATTATACTGTTATTTGAGATAAAAGTAAATTAATAATTCAATGCATGCATTAGTACATTAAGAATGACAAATACATCCTAGATCGATAAATGATAAACTTTCATAATACTAGTGCTCTGTCTTTCTTATGAATATACATATATTATTGTTGATCATATGCTTATATATATATATATATATATTCCTAGTATTTGTTAAAGTGTGTGGTATGTGGAAGGTATGACTTAGTGTAAACAGTGGTATATCATTCAATGAATGGATTATATGTCTAAAAGATAATTATGCTTATATGATTAAATGTTGTGTATATAAAACACGAATTTTAAATCTTCTATCATTAAATCATTCGGGTATCATATGTGGACTCTTGTTTATTCATTTTGAATTGGTATCTCTTTCATTTGAACATAAGGTATACTTATAGTTCATGATGTATGCTCATTGGCGACCACTGTGGTGGTCGTTTGTCATATTTTGTGTTCCCAACTAAGCTTTATAGCTTAACATGGGTGTTACATCCGTATAGGTTGCAAGGCTAGGAATTTCTCGCAGGACTGATATCTGCAGCAGATTGGCCAACACAAGTCTTAGAAGGTTGAAAAGTAGAGTCTCATTTTTTTTCTTTTATTTTATGGATATGTAAATTTTTAATTATGATGGAATTTTTGTACATGTACAAATGTGTTGTTTGAGAAACATTGTAATGTATTGAGAACTCCTAAGTTCATATGATATGGTTTTAATTTCTTCTATAAGTTATATAATAAGAAATGTTTTTGGTTTTAGAACATAGGAAAACATGTATTATGATATAAGATTTAGTGGTAATAGCCAAGTATAGAAATTGGGTGTTACAATTAGTGGTATCAGAGCAGTTGGTTTAGCCGTTTCTAGGCTATAGGTGTCTAGAGTTGTTATCATAGGAAGCTATGGAGTGTTGGCCAATGCAGTATCCTTGTTTTGCTATGGTTAGACTGAAGTGAGATGATTTGATAGAATCTGATAATGAAGATACATGAATAACTGTATATGAGGATAAATGTACATAATTGAATTTTCATAAATGGATTATGTGTATAACAATACTCTTTTTGGGATCTTAATCCTGGATCAAATAGTACATAAAATGCGTATATGAAAGTATATTGGATTATGGTATAGGTATGTTAGTTGAATACGTAGTGATTATTTTATTATGAAACATGAGATGGAGTTTTGCTTAGTTGATGAAAGTATCTATAGTTGAAGGTTCTGAGATATCAAGTTGAGGTATAATTTTGATGCTTTCTATATACCTGTCAGTGTTTCCTTATTGAGTAAGGGCAATTGATGAAATATTATACATGGGATGGGGCTAAAACATATACAACACATGAAAAAAATGCACTTGCATCTTATTGCATACACGAAAACATTATTCACGCATAACATAGCATCAAGCATCATATTACATGTACAGGCCCCAACTGATAAAGAAAACTGACAAGATATATGTTGAATATAGTAATTATGTATTTGTACGATAATATCGCTCCTTATGGAGATTGAGTTATAAGAGAAGCAAATTAAGTCAAAGTGACCATCAAGGAACGTTGGCAGAGATAGTATGGAATGGAAGTTTATAATGCTAGACATAAAAGTCTAAGAATTGACAGTGATACTTTTGAGCAAAGGATATAGGTATAATTTCGAGAACGAAATTCCTCAAGGGGGAGAGATTTGTAAGGACCCAAAATAGGCCCTAAAAGAATTCAAGGGCAATTTCACATTACCAAAGTCTAATTAAACATTTGGATGGATTATCAAGTTTTACTTGACCTTGTGGCACACTTTTGCCTTTATCTCGAGTTATAGAGCATTGAATTAGATGATTCTAATTGGGTTATAAAATAGACATCCATTCCTATATTTCATATGAAGAGTATAAGTTACAAATATGTCTTTAACTTTGCTATATTTAAGCATAAATTTCGGAATACTCTGCTGCCTTGTCACTAAGAGCAAACCTAAGTGTTTTGTAAATATCTTAAAATCTAAAAAACCTATTAAGATGATTCTTGATGTTTTAGAAACTAAAAACATAGTATAATAAGTGTTTAGAAGACTACTTTTGCTAAAAATGGTTTTTGGAAGGTCAAACATTACATACAAGTTAAACTCAGAAAAATGTCTATGATAGAGGATATAATAGTCAAGTAATAAAAATATAGTTTGAGAGCTAAATTAAAAGGGGATATAAATTTAGAGGCCAATGTTAAAATAATTATTAATTGAGGTTGATTTTTAGGATTAAATAACTTTGGGGGTAAGTGTTGTAATAGAAAATAAATATAAGGTTAATGTATGAAATTGGATTTTAGTGGGTAAATTCTTTAAGCAAGAATAACATGCAAGGTGTGAGTAGAATTTTGCCCACTAAGCTTTGGAAGATGTTCTTCACGTGAGATGATGGGCTGTAAGTCATTTTCATCTTTTTTATTTAAGTGAAAATTTCTCTCAACTCCATCATTGGCAAGCTTAAGAATTAGGAAATTGTAGGAAGCTTTAAGGTAAGAATTAAACCATCTTCTTCATTTTCTTTCTAAGGTTTCGGATGGAAGAAGAATGCTTAAGGAATAAAGGATTGATTTGAAGCTACAAAATCTGGTTTGGGAACTTATTCTTCATGCATGTGTGTGGATATTAATGTTATTGCTTGGATTACTTAATTTTAATGGTAATTTATTGGTTTATTTAGGGTTAATGAGAGATTTATATAAGAGAAATTGAGTTTTTTGAATGTTGAGGAAAAACTGGGTGTGGGTCTTGTCACCTAGGCTGCTTGTTTTGTCTATATCTGGCGTTGTAGACCTCAAATTGAGGTGATTCAAAATTTTGGATAAACTATTTTCAATTATATACAATTTATTAGAAGGGGTTGTGGCTTGATTCTGTTGTTAAGGAACTCAGAAAATTCATACAAGTGAACTATTTGAGTGTATAGGCAGTCTTGAATAGTTATCAATATTTTAACCATAAATCCCTGTATTTAAGTCATAATTGAGTGAGGTTTGATTATATGTAACCTTGATAGAAATATAAACAACTTTTCAGAAGATACCTAGGGTTAAATATGTTTGTATATTATCCAAACATTCACTTGAATTTGAAGTGAGCTGTTATTCTCGGTTCTAGAATAGATTGTGGGAAATATGACATATCTCCTTGTGTAGTGAACGAAATACTATAAGGTTAAATTCTGGGAAAAATACACTTCTATGCCTATACTTTTCATGAAGAAAGTAAAGCCTAATTATGTCCTTAAGCCTGTCTAATTTTAGCTTAATTCCAGACCTATACACAGCATTGTTAATAGGAAAAATATTTAATAAAGTGTAACTATCTTGAGTTATGGAAGTGATATTGAAATGATTTTTGATGTTCTAAAAATGGGAAACATAGGGGATCATTTGTTACAAGGACAAATTTGCTAAAAATGACGTTTTTAAGGTCAAAAATAGCATATAAGTTAGATTTCAAACTCATCCTCTGTGCAAAATTCTAAAGGCATAATTTTCAATATTTAGTGTTAAATGTTGTTATGTTAAATCTATGTATAAATGAAAGTACACTGATTTACAAGTAGCATGTAAATTATTTGATTGAAATGTTATGTATATACATGTATGTTCAGAAACATGTACATGGACGGTTATGTAAAATTATGCTTATATGTATATTTAATCAAATGATAATGTCTATTGTTATACAATTATACAGTTATGAAATTGACAATGAAATGTTAAAGTATTATAAATGAAATTTGATGCCATAAAATGTATATAGAGTTCAAAAATTGAAGAAGAAAACATGAATATATATAAATACATATACATGAATGCTGGAAGTTGTATATATGAACATACATAATTGTTCATATGGATGCATATAATGTATATTACCTCAAATTGAATGTACATGTATATGCATGTTTAAAACATTGAAAATATAAATGTTGATACCATCACCAATGAACATAATTAAGATGCTGAAATTAAACAGTATATATATATATATATATATATATATATATATATATATATATATATATATATATATATATATGCCCAAACAATTATATGCTTAGGAATATAGCTAATTAATATCGATTTATTTGATTTACTAATACACTATAGTATTAGACATCAACCTTGAAATGTAAATATGGATTATTAATTTTACTTGGTTATATTATGTTGATTGACTATGCTTGTCTTGTGAAATATTGGTATGTATGTATATAATAAATGAATATTGGAATTTAAGATAGCATGATGATACTATCTTGTTGTTTAGAGATTAAAACTTAAAGTTATTGTACTTAGTTATATGGCCTAACTTTGATTGGGCTAATATATATATATATATATATATACACACATACATACATAAATGTCTAAATGACACTATACTAAAGAATATAAGTGTTTATTATTAATCTATTGAGCTTAATATTGGGTATAGCTGAAATGTCAACTTTATATATATAAAGAAGTAATGCTATTAATAGAGTATATGTGTGTTTATAGCATAAACATAGCGTGATTACACGTGAATGGGCTTAAATCTTGAAATATAATTTTACTTAATTATGACGTAGAGATGCATATTCATTTACATATAATTATGGTTTCTATAAATATATCATATAAGTATGATAATACATAACTTATACAAGTATGAATTTATAATCATAAACAAAAGTGTTTTTAAGCATATGATATGTTTAAAAGAAATATAGATATGTGGGCATGTATCCTTTAAATAGAGTTGCTTAATATAATGAGATGATAAATGTTGATTACATATGTGATCTTGTGGAAATGTAGGCCTTGATCTCCTTATAAATAAAGGATAGTAATGCTTAAAAGTGGAAGTAGTCATATCATGTTTATCTTACATAGTCCATATGAGTATACATTTTTATAAGTGTATACATATAGATATGATTAAACTTATGTGAATAAAGTTAAAGTAAAGCAAAGTGAGTTTTTATGAAAGGACTTAATTGCCTGCATTAAGTCTAGGATGTGGATAGATAGGCATGCTTATAAGGGTACCTTACAGCTGTTTCTGAATAGTTTTGACCTATTTAGGTCCACTTGAAATTAAAAGTTAGAGTGACCCTATTTGGTTTTAAAAGTTAGAGTTGATTTGAACAACCCCATTTGGGTTGTAGCCGACCTCGCTTGGGTCTGCTTGATCGGTCCATGTTATTTAATTGACCCATTTGGGTCCATGTTATCTGATTGACCTCGTTTGGGTCCACTGATTTATCATACAGGTTTATCCCTACAAGGGATCACCGTTTAATACCTTCAGGTATCTTATTTGTACCTTCAGGTGCCACCGTTATAATCAACAGTTTCGTACCTTTAAGTACTACCGTATAACCAATATTCACCTCTTTAGAATAGTCTAGGCTTTACACCAAAGTTAAAAAAAGTTCGATATTAAAGTTTCATAAAGCATGACAATTCCTAAATTGACTTCATAAGATATTTTATATATGAAATTTCTTTTAATCACATATAGAAATTATGAAATTAAAAGAGTTTGCAATATATGTTTATGCACAATTATTGCATATAAAAAACTGTATGTACAGAGTCATATGAATGAACCGGTGCATCACTAATATCTGTTTATAGACCATATTAAAGATAGTATGTTCCCCATAGTAATATGTTGCTTGCTTGAGCTAGTTAAATAGGTTGCATGATTTGTCATATATGATATATATGAAAATGTTTTTGTCAATATAAATGTTTTCTTTGTAATGAAATATAAGAGTTATGTATAGGTATTCATGTCGGTGATTGCCTTTTAATTAAAACACTAGGTTATAATTTTTCCTTATAACTACTCGTTCTTGCTTTCTACTAGGATATGATGTTCAATGTCTTGTAGACAACATAAAATATTTTCGGATCTATATATGATAAACTCAGTATTATACTGGTATTTGAGATAAAAGTAAATTAGTAATTCATTGTATGCATTAGTACATTAAGAATCACAAATACATCCTAGATCGATAAATGATAAACTTTCATAATACTAATGCTCTGTCTTTCTTATGAATATACATATATTATTGTTGATCATATGCTTATATTTGAATATATATATATATATATATATGTTAAAGTGTGTGGTATGTGGAAGTTATGACTTAGTGTAAATAGTGGTATATCATTCAATGAATAGATTATAGGTGTAAAAGATAATTATGCTTATATGATTAAATGTTGTGTATATAAAGCACCAATGTCATATCTTCTATCATTAAATCATTCGGGTATCATATGTGGACTCTTGTTTATTCATTTTGAATTAGTATCTCTTTCATTTGAACATAAGGTATACATGTAGTTTATGATGTATGCTTGTTGGCGACCACTGTGAGTGGTCATTTGTCATATTTTGTGTTCGCCACTAAGCTTTATAGCTTAGCACGGGTGTTTCATCCATGTAGTTTGCAAGGATAGGGCTTTCTCACAAGACTGATATCTGCAGTAGATTGGCCAACACAAGTCTTAGAAGGTTGAAAAGTAGAGTCTCATTTTTGTTCTTTTATTTTATGGATATGTAAATTTTTAATTATGATGGTATTTTTGTATATGTACAAATGTGTTGTTTGAGAAACGTTGTAATGTATTGTGAACTCCTAAGTTCACATAATATGGTTTTAATTTCTTCTATAAGTTATCTAATAAGAAATGTTTTTGGTTTTAGAACATAGTAAAATCTTTTCCTATATGATAGGCAGAAAAATCTTTTCCACCTTTATATACTTCGCCTTATAAGGGAGAAACTTCTTACCGAGGTAATACACTACATACTCAATCCTAAAATCATCTTTTTATGCCATCATAGCCCCTACTAAACTATCTTCTATTGCTAACTATAAGATCAGAGGCTTACCTACCTGAGGCGGTCTCAGTACTACTGGATGCAATAAATATTCCTTGATGGTATCAAAGGCTTTTTAAAATCCTTATTCTAGGCCACTAGCTGATCTTTATGATGCAGTTTGATTATTGGCTCGTAAATCAAAGTCAACTTGGTTATAAACCTGGTTATTTTCTAAATTCTCCCTAGGAAACCTCTAATTTCTTTTTCTTTTTAAGGTACTAGCATTTCCCTGATGGCTCTTACTTTCTCAGGATCCACTTCTATTCCTCTCTGGTTAATCATATGGCCTAAAATCTTACCTGAAGTAACTCTAAAAATGCACTTCTTTGGGTTGAGATAAAGATTATACTTGATGATCCTTTATGAAAACTTCTCTAACACCTCAAAATGACCTTCTTTGATAATTGACTTGATCATGATGTCATCCACGTACACCTCCACTTTTTTATGAATCAAGTCATCTAATATCTTAGTTGCCATTCTCTGATAAGTGGCAACTGCATTTTTAAGGCCAAAATGCATGAATCTATAGGCATATGTCCCCTACTCAGTTATGAAAGCCATCTTGATCCTATCCACTATTTTGTTCAAATTGATTATACTAGGTATATCTATCAATAAAATTATACATGGTACAAGTGGCTACACTATCGACCAGAACATCTATATGACGTAGGGAAAAATCATCCTTATGATAGGCTTTATTCAAGTCACTATAATCGATATAAACTTAAACTCTTCCATCCTTCTTTGCTATAGGGACTACGTTTGCCAACAACTTGGGGTATTGGACTTCCACTATGAACATAGTCTCTATTTGCTTTCAGACCTCATCTTTAACCTTCTCAGTCCATTTTAGCCTAAGTCTCCTAAGTTTTTGCTTGACTGACTTATACCCTGGGTATGTTGGAATGGTATGTTCATTGACTTCTCAATTTATTCTTGGCATGTCTTCAAAGGTTCAAGCAAATATTTGTTTATATTTTTTCAATATTCTCTCAAATTTTTCTCTTTTTTCAGGAGTTCTGTTTGATGCAAATAAAATTTCATTTGGATTTTCTTTAGTTTCAAGATTAAATGAACATGTGTTTGTTGAGTTAATGTCAAATATGAATGGTTCATGATCATGATCATTCATATTGGAATCAGAAGAAATATCACACAAATAAGAAAAATTGTTCATCTTATAAATATAATCAAAAGAGAAAATATTGTTCTCATCAAAAAGCTCAAGAAAATAAAAAATATCTATAAAAGTATCTTCTCCAATCTTGTCAACATCAGATATCTCTCCAGCCTCTAGATCAACCTTGTATGGTTCTTCAACTTTTATCTTCTCTTTGCCTTTTAGCTGGGTAGCAAGTAGTTTTTCTATCATAACCTTCTCTAGCATTTCTCATCCCAAGCATAGCCATACAAGAGAATCTCTTCATCCCAAAAACCCTCAAATGGCTTGATAATTCCCTGTTTCCAATCAAAGACATCATTAAACAGCTTAAATCCCAATATTAGCTCACCCCCTATCAATTGAGGCTTTTTCTCCCCATAATAAAGGCAAAGACCTGAACCTGGCACAAAACTATGAGAAATGTAAGGAATCCTTTTCATTACTTCTTTCTTTTTGCCTTTCCCTTGGGACCTACAAATCGTAATCCTTTCTTTTTGCTTTGACCTTTAGTAGCTATAGCAGTCTGAGGCCCTTGGAAATTTTTTCCTAAACCAGCATTAAGCAAAAAATTCATCTTCTTAAGCATATTAATCACCTGAGGACTATCAGGGAAGCTACCCTCATTCTTTTTATCACTAATAACGGATACATAAAACCTACTGAATAGCTATTTGGCTATATCTAGCATAGACATTTGATTCTCCCTCGCAGCTTTGATAGTGACTACCTGACCATCATGGGGCATCTTAATCACCTGATGCATTATGGATGGTACTCCACCCAACTTGTGAAACCATGGCCTTCCAAGAAAACATAGAAAAGCTGGCTGGGATAGGTAAGACTACAAACTCAACTTCAATCTCAATAGGCCCTATCTTTACTATAGCCTTAAATATCCCAGTAGCCTACCTTTTAGAGTTATCATAGGCAAAGATAGTTAGATCGGACTTACTTAGCATGCTCTCATTCAACCCAAAAGCTGGAATGGCCACCAAAGGGCACATATTAATTGAGCACCCAACGTCTATCATCACAAAAGCCATGTGCCTACCATTAACCTGAGCCTTGATGTATAGAGGATGATTATGATTCTTCCCTAAAAAAGTAAGTCAGCACCAGAGTACACCATATTCTTATTGTTTCTTCCCTTGACCAAATCTAGTAACTCAAAAGACGAGATGGTAGTAGCTACAATGGACTCACTTGAGGCTTCAACTAGCTTTTATCTATGCGAGGGACATTTTCTCAATAAGTCCCAAATAGATATAAGTGTGTTTGTCTTCTTCAGCTACATTATTATTTGATCTTTAATTTACTTTTTTGTAGGCACTACAATAGAAGTAGGCTGCCTTTTGATCTCTAAGGCCACCTTTCAGCTCCTTATGACTGCCTCAACTTTCTTTTCTTCATCAATCTCTTTGTCACATTCACTGGCTAAAATTTAGATATCAATAGGTACTAAAACTCCTTTATCCTCACTCTCTATAGGAGTATCCCAATAATTAATTATAGAAACTAGCTAATTTTCTTCAATTGGCTTTGTTACTTTAGGGGTGGAGCAAGTAATGACATAGTACTCATTCCCATATATGTCCTTCATCACATACCACTTAGGTAAGCTAAACCCAATCACAAACACAGAAGTTGGCACTACATTGTAACCTCCATTTTTCTTCTTATCTTTTTTCTGAAGATCTAAAACTTAATTACTGTCTTTCAAATCCTAAATCTTATTCCATAAGCTATGATAATAATCAATCAGGTGCCCAGTGTGTTGATTGTATGCATGATACTAATCCTTCCTGTGGCGGGGCATCCCTTAACTTTTCACCAGCTTTGAGGGAAATGGTTAAAGCTTCCTTTCCTTGCTCAGCCTATACAATACCCAAGATAGTGACTTTCCCAGGTTGGAATAATGGCTCTAACTAACCTTTATAGTGGATGCTTTTGCAATTTTCCCAGTTTTGTTCGACCCACTACTATTCCCTATTATCTTGTTATTGCTAAAATTCCTCCTAGCATTCTAGCTAGATACTCTCCATCAGCCTCTATATCTATGTCCTTTAATAACTTCCAATGCTTCAGATCCTTCATCTTCAAACCATCCCTAAGGTACGATGTTACATATCTGATGAATAATTTGATCTAATCAGTTGTGTCTGGCTTTTTTTTCATCTCCATCACTTTATTCCTTCACCCAATGAGATACTTATGGAAATATTCATTATGCTTTTGCTAAAGTAACTAAAGGTCCTTCAAGGTAACCTCCATCTTTATGCTGTAGTTATACTACTTAAGGAACTCCTCGATCAATAGATTCCAATCCTTTTTGGTACACTTATCTAGCCTATGGTACGAATCTATTATCAGTCCAGTCAAACTCAAGCAAATGTATTCAACCTTTTATTTCTTAGATAAGGCAGTCCCTTTCATAATCAGCGTATACTATTTGACATGTGCCAAAAGATCTAAAGTGCCATCAAACCTTGGCATATCAAGCATCTTGAACCTTTAGGGCAATGGTTCATCTCCATCCAAATTCTTATATTCAGGGTTCATCCCCCTACCTAGATATGGTTTCAATCTTTTCTTCCATTTTCTTGAAACCTGGATCCTCAGCACTAAGATCCAAAATCTACATATTCATCACTGAAGGGATATAGTCTTCATCCTCGTCTTTTATAAATTCATCCTTAGGGTCATACCTCATTTCCCTCTTAGGTAGGTCTCGAAGCACATTAGCATTAGCAGCGGGAGCATTCCCAATGTGCTTTGGCTCTGCTATCTCATTATCAAGTGCTATAGGTTGAGTTTTGCCAACATTTGGTGCTATGGAAGCTCCTATCCAACCTTTGATCTAAATCATCTTACACTGTTAATGACCCAATAGGAGTAACATTCGACCTTTCCCTTAAGAATGTAAACCTTACGGTGGTGTCATCAACAACTCTTCCAGTCTCATTTCCCCTTTTGATTTTATTTAATTCATTATTTGCCATGTCTAAACTTAATTCTTAACTGCTTTCTGACAATTGACTTAAACCTAACTGAGAACTGGCTTTTAAACCTAAATTTGAACTCAAACTTGATCTTTAAAGACTAAATATAAACCTTCAGACCAAGCATTCATTTGACCCTTTGGACCACCTAGATGAGATTATGATGACTGCAAGAATCAAAGGTTAGGAGTGATGCATGGTTAATGATTCATGAGTAAGGTATGTATATGATGCATAAATGCAATGTATGACTTTGTTAGGAGTCAATCACAACAACACACAAGCATAACAATAGCCTTCCAACCTTATTACTCCCACATATGAGGTCGTGCACTCTCTGTCCTAGGTAAATTTAGCCTATGGGTCAACCGGGTACCCAATGGATGCGTATGGTGCATGATGAAATGCCAGCAACATAACCTCTCTAATTGAAAGCATATGCATTTTGACTATTATATATTTTGAATAAATCATACAGGTCAGGATGGGCTCACCAGGGTATGGCAACCTTTGATTGGTACCTTTCTAATTTGTTTGAGGTTGGTTAATGCATAAGGGTCCACATAACTAGCAAAAGTTATTATGTTTATAAAACCTAGGGAAAGTTGTTATTATCATTACATAGGCTTGAGTCAAGGGTGATGAAACTTTAGAGCTATCTAAGCATGGTCCCTATTAATAGGTCTAGCTCATCACAAGCATAATAACCAATGGGTCATCATTTAATATACCATTTGGTGTTAGACTTAGGTTAGTGGGTCTCTTTGACACTACCCTACATTGATTAAATGTAGAGCATGCTTCAAGATAGCACCAAGGTTAAAAAGAGATGTCTAACTTAACTCTAAAGCTCTAAAATGAATGCAACGAATACAATTCAGAAAAAAAGATAAGGTTAATAAATAAAACTCAATTATAAAGAACTTAACCAAAACACTTTTCAAAGCAAGGTCTCTTCAGTCTCTAGTGGAGTTGCCACTATGATATGCACTTGAGCCATCCCTTATTTTTGGGTTCACTCTTAGAGGCTCACTTTTAGGGTTTGAGATCAAAAGAGGCTCATTAACTCATAAATTGGTTACTTCGAAATAAAAAGGGTTCAATCCCAAATTATTATTGGTAGTCAACCCATGAAGGCATATACTAATAGGCCTAAAAGAGGTAGGTGTCATAGAGTTTCCACCTAATAGCATGTTGGCTAATGATTCTTGACCTTTTTGATGCCTAAACAAAGATTGGTATTTGAGACATTACTCTTATTAGCTATCGTGGCTAGACATTATTTTATAATTAAGTTTACTACTTAACCCTGTCTCCTTTCTCACACAATGCAAAGGTATAGAATTAAATAAACATCCCAATCACATAAATAAAGTGATAAAAAAAGGTAATAAAGTAAAATCTACTTAATTATTACATAAGCAAATTGTCCTATAACAATAACAAAATAATATCCATACATGAATTGAGGAGTTAGTTTTTGATTGGGAACATCAGTTCCCTCGTACATTATTTTACAAAAAATAAAATTTTTAATTTTATGTGGATTTGGGTTCAAAATTTAATATTGGTCTATATTTTGGAATAAAAATCCAAGATATTTAATATGAAATATTTTAATGCCTTTTTATTTTATCGTGCAAAAAGTCTTTTTTACTAACTATTACATCTCTAAAAAATAATACATCCAAAATAAAATATCAAATAATCAAATAATAATGAAAATTAAATAATAAATAAAATAATAAATAATAAATAAATGATAAAGATTAGTTAACCGAGAAAACCGCAGAGTGAAGATGGTGGCCAACTTGGGAGCATGACTTTCCATGCAAAAAACTACATAAAACCCTTCATAACAAAGGTATTAAATACTTGAAAGTCACACCAAAAAGCTAAATTAATTAGTATTCTCAAATAATATAATAAAAATAATCACAAGTTTATTTTACATTAACAGAATGAACTTAAATATATAATCTCATCATACAGAAACAAACTCATATTAAATAATGCATAAATATTTTAAAAAATGAGTAAATTGCATAAAGGATAAATAAATACATGAGAATACTTCAAAAATGCTTAAAATACACCTATGGATGCCTAGAGCCATGTAAGGAACGACCACAGACAAGCGAAGGATGGGATAATGAGATGAACTCATAACATCTCATTTGTCAAATGATAGATGGTCATCCATCGAGTTATCTTCCCATCCATCACCTCCAGACAAACAGTTTGCAGAATTTTCACGGCAAAAATATTGGAAAAATCAAACAAAACATATTTTAACCCTAGACATGCAATTTCTAAGGCTTAAATCATCTTAAGACAAGGTTGTTTCATTAAATCATGTATAAACATATTATAACAATCAAATAACGAAAATAAAATGAGAAAAATACAAGCTTTACATATTCAATAATGGAGGAATCCACCACCTATTCATGCTTCTAATATGCTCTATGATCTAGAATTACATACCAATCAAATTCAATCATTTTTAATTATACAAACACAACATTTAAATATGTCATGATTTCACTAAACAAAAACATAATCATGAAAAATAATTTATAGAGAGAGAAAATACGAATTAGCTTAAAATATTACCCTTAGGAAATATTTTGACTTTGTAACTCTTGTAGTCTAGATCTCTACTCAAATTCATGATCACCATTTTTAAAAGAAAGTAATGAAATTTATTGTGTGTGTGTGTGTTTGAAGTAAAGATTGCTAGAGTATAAGTTTTAGAGAGAGAGAAAGAAATTGAATTTTCTTCTTCTCTAAAGTGGCTCTTCAAAGAAAAGTGATACTCCCCTTTTCAAAACCCTATATTTTAGATTTTATACCTAGGCAAGAGTTTGAGTTGGATTCCAACTCAAAATTCCCAAATCTAGAGATAATTCCCCTGCAAATCCAGAAAAAATCAATTTGAGATAAAAATTACCTTTTTAAAATTCCAAAAATGTGGTAAATCTAGGTTTCGAGCAGTGGACATGCATCCCTCAATGAGAGGCAGTCGTCCCTCAACACTAAACCTGGAATTTCCTAAAATACCCTTTATTTGACCTATGTAGGAGAGTGAGATCCATAAATAGGTGCCTTTTAAGTGACAGACGACCTTTTGCCGCCACAGATGGTCCAAAATGAGGTTTTTGTGAACATATTGTTAAAACACTTGGAAATATTTATGAAAACACATAGAAAAATATGAAAATCCCTGAGAAAATGTAAAAAATTCATTATTAGAGGATCAAGATCTGAACCCGTTATCCACAATATGCTATTTCCTCATCATTGTGTAACCCTGATCTAGACTGCCTTGGGATATGGTGTCAACACATGGGATAGAAATCAGAGAATGGCTATAAAGATTCTAGATGATTTAATCCATAATGAGGTAGAGGTGTATATGGATGATATGATGATTAAATCAGTAACCGAAGAAGGTCATTTTGATTCCTTGGAAAAGTTCTTTCAAAGGATTGACAACTATAATGTTCAATTGAACCTAAAGAAATGTGTGTTCAGAGTGACTTCAATAAAGCTTTTGGGACATGTCACAAGTCAGAAAAAGGATAAAAGTAGATCCTAATAAAGTGAAGGGCATCAAGAAGATGCCTGTACCATAGAAGGAAAAAAGTTTGAGGGTTTTTTAGGTAGGTTGTAGTATATCAATTGCTTCATTGCCAAGCTGACTTTCATCCATGAGCCTATCTTCAATTTAATCTAGAAGGACTAACCCATGGTTTGGAATGAAAATTGTTGGGTAGCTTTTGACACTATTAAGAAGTACATCTTACATCCACCAGTGCTAAAAGCCACTACAAGCTAGAAACCTTTGATCTTATATCTGCTCATAAAGGATAATTCAGTAGGAGCTATGATGGCTCGGAAGGATGATTTTGGGATAGAATATGAAAAGTATTATCTTAGCAAAAACTTTTTGCCATATGAAACTAAGTGTGTGAAATTAAGGAAGATTTACTTAATGATAATTTAGGCCTCTAAAAGTTAAGGCATTATTACATTCATACAAAGTGCAAACATTGGCCAAGTAGAATCCTTTTAAGTACTTGAAAGAAGCACCCTCACTATTGGGAAAATTGGAAAATGGATGATTCTCTTGCAAGAATTTGATATCAAGTACATTACTTGGAAAACCATTAAGGGAAGGGATGTGGTAGAATTCTTAGTAGACCAGACTTTAGAGGGAGAGAAAATATCCTATGAGTTCCCTAGTGAGGACATTATTTCTATAGCATTTCAATGGTGGTAGATGTTCTTTGATAGAGCTATAAATAATAAAGGTGCAGGGATATGAGTAATTTTGATAACCCTTGAGGGACAAAAGTTACCTTTGGCAAAAAAAAGCTTAGATATAAAGCCACTAATAACACAGTTGAATATGGGGCATGTGTCTTCAGATTAGAAGCTTTACTAGCTCTGGGGGGAAAAAGTGCTAAGGTCTATGGTGACTCATCCCTGGTGATTTACTAAGCAAAGGGTAAATGAGCCGTGAAAGAAGAACAATTGGTACTTCATATAAGATGTTTGAAGGCATTGAGGGACCAATTCGAGGTTTGTGTTTTCAAGTATATTCCTCGAGATGAAAAACCAATTAGCTAATGCATTGGTGATGTTGGTCTCCATATGGGATAACCTAAAAGAAGTAAGTATAAAGCCAATACTCATTTTCTGCTTTGACAAGCCTTGTTTTTAGGAGCAAGTGATAGATGTCAAGGTAGATGATAGGAAACCTTGGTATTTTGATTTTTGGAATTACCTCGAGAAATCTATATTTTTGAAGGAGGACATAGAAAAAGATCAAAGTATACTATGCAAACTATCCACACAATTCATCATTGTAAATGTGGTGCTCTGTAAAAGATAGGTATATGGCCTATAATTAAGGTGTATAAATGAAAAAGAAATTCAAAAAGTTATAGAAGAGGTTCATGTTGGAGTTTATGGTGGTCACATGAATGGTTTGGGCTTAACTAAAAAGATAATGAGCCAAGGATTCTTTTGGCTTACCATAGATATGGATTATTCTTAATATGTGAGGGAGTGCAAGTTATGCTAGTAATACACTGATCTAAGGTATGTACCTATATCGAAATTATGCAATCTTACCTGAATCTGGCCATTTGCTACTTTGGGCATAGATATTTTGGGGACGATCTATCCACCAGCATCAAACTAATATAGGTTTATTATGCAGGCCATTGATTGCTTTTCAAAATAGATAGAGGTGGAATCTTTTAAAAATTTGGGTACAAAGGAAATGGCAAGGTTTATAGAAAATAATTTAATATGTAGGTATGGGCTTTCACATCATATCATATTTGATAATGGATCCCATTTTCGAGGGGAGACTAAATGAATACTTAGGAGGTATAGAGTTCAACAACATAAATCTTTGTCATACTGTCCTCAGGCAAATTAGGCAGTCGAGGTAGCAAATAAGAATGTTAAAAGATTCTTGACAAGATGGTTAGGACTTACAATTATTGGGCTTAAAAGCTACCTTTTGCACTATGAGAGTACATAACAATAGCTAGGACTTCAACTAGAGCTACTCCATTTTCTTTGTTGTATAGAGTACAAATGGCATTGCTAGTAAAGATTGAGCATCAATCACTATGGGTTGTTTTGGAAGCTAAGTTACCAAAAATGGAGGGGGCTAGATAGAGGTTACTTTAGGTTAACTTGTTAGATTGATAAAGGATAATGGTATTTTATCATAATAAGATCTATTAGAAGAGGTTAGCTCGCTCGTTTGGAAAGAAGGTAAGAAAGCATCCCTTGATAAAAAGGGACCCAATTTTCCAATAGATAAGGCAAGGCATGCCGAACATTAGAGGTAAGTTTAGATCGACGTAGGAAAGCCCATTTGTATTGAAAAAGTTATTGTCCAAAAGAGCTACAACACTAAGTGACAGTGATGGAAATAAGTTCAAAGAGCCAGTCAACATCGATAGATTGAAAAGGTTCCATGGCTAGACTCAAAAAAATGATAAGAATAAAAGAGGAAAAGAAGAGAATATATCCCTATGGATCAAAAATTGATAAATGGTGGCCTTGCTAAAACTAGGTACCTGGCCAAGGTGAGAAGTAAAAAAAGGCATCTTAGGAAAAAATTAGAAGTAGAGTGAAAATGTTCAATCAAGGAAACCCGAGAGGATTTATTAATAATAGGGGAAAGATACTTTTAAGGTTTAATTATATAAATGAAGAGATTTTTGTGCTTTTGAACATAATGTTAGAGTAGTGATCATATATAATGAAGATATGTAGAAATATTATCGTATGTAATACATACTCAAAGTTGTCTTGTTCGACATGAAAATTGATACATAGTTTCTTTAATTATATTTATTGAAATCTAAAGATCACCCTTTACTACTCACACTTAAGCTTTGTTTTAGCCAGTGTGCTCTATTGTCGACTGTAGGGATAAATACCCATCTTTTATATGCCATAGAGGTGGTAAAGTTATAGTCAGTTGGGCTATAAATGTCAGCTTAAGCATACAATTAAATCTAGAGATGATGGTAACAAAAAACAAAAGAAACAGATAAAGTACCATCTTGAAATAACAACAGGCATCTTATGACGTCTTGTTGCTCCCCAAATTGGCAAGCACATTGGGAAACTACATAGAAAGTGGCTATATGCAAGCCATATAGTGGAATGTTACTAGATTGACCTTTTTAAGTTACATAATTAGGTACTAGCCATCACATATAAAGTTGATTTCACTATCATCTACTATCACTAGCCATGCAAAGCCTTCCAATGGTGAGTTGAGGTTGTAGTGTCATCTTCTAGGAAGATGGTGCCTTAGGGAGTAAGTACTTATTACTTTAAGAGGGTATTCCTCAAGTAATCTTAGTTTCTCCTGCAGCCATACCTGTAAGGAAAAATGAAGTGAGGAAATAATAATAATAATAATAATAATAATAATAATAATAATAATAATAATAAAGAAAAAATAAAATAAAAAAGGAAAAAGTAGTTGGGGTTTGAATTGGGTTTATCTCAGGCAAAAATAAGGCATAGGGTTATATGAAAATCCGTAAGGATGCATTTCCCACCAAGAAAAGTTAGTACAAAATCCCATAAGGGGAAAATTATCTTTTAAACAATGACCATACCTAGTGTAATAAAAGGGCTCCTAGAAAAAGATGCAATAGGATTAGTATATATAGTGTCTAAGTCGAGTATGATTTCTACCAAAACAATTGAGAAGGGAATCAGGTCATTATGTATGCCATCGATAATGTCGAGTAGTTAGTATTCACTAGCTGGTTCCCTAGGGTTTATTGTTAAATACAAAGTAAGGCAGATCGGCAGAATAATGCTAACCTGGAAAGTAAGTATGTCAGAGAAATCATCCAGTGCATTAAGTAGCTGTTCTAGAGGAATGGGTCCTTATCTAGGCACTAGTCTAAGAATAGCAAAAGGCAGAATTCCTAAAGTTTGGTTCGCATCTCTTGGGTAATCTGGTATATATTATAGGACACAAAGTAATGTTTTGGCATTGAAATGTACACTAATGATTTTAGCAAGTTCCTCTAGTAAAAGGTATAACTCTTGATGGGTGAACCTGAAAACATGAAATCGAGGGTCCTAATACTAGGCAACCGCTAACAAAGAATTAGTGTCAAGCCGAATTCTTTGCAAAAATTTTAAACCATAGTATAGACCCATAATTGGATTTTTCCAAATCCTAGGGGGTTAGAATAAGGATGCCTAACATAATTATAAGGCTCTAGCATGAGTGCAAAAAAAGTAGTTTCGAAAAGATATAGGACTAATATTAAAATTCCAATTATAATAACTTAATCGAAGTACTAGGGTTGTTCATGGGTTAGGTTGGGCCAAAAAGAAAATAAATCCAACCCAAACCAATGTATATAAAAATTGACAATTTAGGGTAGTTTGGAGCAATTTTTTTATTGTAATTCATGATGGATTACGGTGGTTTTAAAATGATTTGAAATGGTTTGAAGTAAATTAACTACTATGTTTATCAGATTTTTTTTAAAACCTAACTTTTAAAATAAAATAATAAATAAAATAATAATTATATTAAATTATAAATTGTACTAAATTTCAAACACTATACACTAAATTTAAAACTAATAAATACTAATATTTTTCTATAACCAAGCATTGTATATAACTATAATATTATTAGTCAAATGTCTTAAATCATAATGAAAGAATAATAGATGTTTACTTAATCAATTACAAGATATGATGGAATTTATTTAGTGCAAGAATGCCGATAGGTGCCAATGCTCCTTTTATCAAACCCTTAATTTTCTCTTACCAACTTATCAAATAAGTTCCCATGAAATTCCATGTCATTTTTAAACATTGAATTTACCTTAGACCTTAATTCTTATATGTGTGTGACCCTTTGGGTTTTTTGTACATGTTTGCAGTATAATATGTAACTAAGAGTTCTAATCGAACTCAGACTCTTTTGATTTAAACTCTTTTAAACCATTATATCAATTCTAAATTGATATTTTCCATACATAATTGTACAAGTCATGAGAGGCTTCTAGTCAAGCATCGTGACTACCCAAATGACAAGAATTCAGTAGTTTTCACTTTTACCCTTCCATGTCAAGTTTTCGTGTAATCACTCCTTTCATAATTCTTCTAATCTTATTCATGAATTGAATATGGACATGTATCAATTCATTCATAAACTTATTTTATTCTCATACTTTTATCTTCATTCCTAAAATGCCCTTGTGAATCTTACTTACCTTATATTCCACATTGGCCACGGTTTTCTGAATAAAGATGTATATAATTACTTAAGATAGAACTCCTCAATTTAACTGAGGAGGTGAATCCTTTATTAGTCACTCAAATACCTCTAATTAGTTTATGATATAGCCAATCTTTAAATTATGTATACCCTTTTATGAAGTAAAAGCACAGGAGTTAAAGTATAACACTTGCTACTTGAGATACTTGGGTGATCTCAAGTCCAAGGATACTTGCAAAACTAATATGATAAGATAATTCATCGACATAGTATAAGTATCCATGTGAAGTCTCTTATGATAGGTCTCTAATGAACTTGTTCTTTTAACAAGCATCCATATGTTAACTTTGATTATCTCAATAATCATAGATAATGAGAATTACTACTTGAACTATACAAGAAGTATAACATATGCTAGTTTATTCATGTTAACAATGTCCTATCTTTTTAATGCTATGACTAAGGATAATTTAGGTATTAATGTATTTGCATACAATAGGTATCTCACATCATGAACTCTTTATGATTATCTTTAAATTGTGTTTATATACCAATGACTACATTCGATAGTTTAAGTTATATGCATGCAAATGATATTACACAAAAGCACTAAAGATGTATGAATGCCTTATTATTATTCAAATATAATGTTTTATACATGGATGAAAACCTTATTACATGTGGGTTCTAGGACGTATCAGCAATAATTTCCCATTTACACTAGAGCCAGTCACCCATATATCTAAAACATATAGAATGTTTGTGGTGATCTCACTTATTATAGGATAGTGCTTTTGTGAGATGATCTACCACATTATCATCCATGGGAACTCTCTTAATCTTCTCATCATTTCTAGCTATAATCTCTCTAATGAGATAGTAGCATCTGAGGACATGTTTGGTCCTATGATAGGACCGTGGTTCCATTGCTTATGCAATGGCTCTATTGTTATCATAATATAGGGGTACTGGATCAACAATGCTAGGTACCACTCCTAATTCTATGATGAAATTCTTGATCCATACAACTTCCCTTGCCATCTCAGAAGCTGCAATGTACTCAGCCTCTATTGTTAAGTCTACAATTGTCTTTTATTTGGAACTCTTCCAACTGACTATTCCTCCACACATAAAAAATACAAAAACTGATTGTGATTTACAATCATCTTTATTAGATTGAAAACTGGCATTTATGTACCTACTTATTTGTAAATAACCATCTCCATACACTAAGAACATCTCTTTAGTTCTTCTAAAGTACTTAAGGATGTTCTTAACTGCCATCCAGTGTTCCTTCCTATAATTAGATTGAAATATGCTTGTGACACACAAAGCATATGAAACATCTGGATGCATACATAGCATAAAATACATGATTGATCCTATTGCAGGTGTATATGGGATCCTCCTCATGCTTTATCTCTGCTTTTATGTTTGAGGATGTATTGACTGAGAAAGGTTTTTCTCATGTACCATGGGAATAAATCCTTCCTTAGATAGATCCATACTAAACATCTTTAGTACCTTGTCTAAATACATTTATTGTGAAAGACTTAGCATCCTATTAGATCTATCTCTATAAATCCTTACTCCCAGAATGTAAGATGCTTCTCCAAGGTCTTTCATGGATAATTGTCCGGCTAAATAAATCTTGATTGTTTGAAGGATGATAACATCATTTCCCATGATCTGTATGTCATCCACATAAAGAACTAGGAAAACTATTGCACTCCTACTGACCTTTTTGTATACATGAGGTTCATCCTAATTTTGTGAGAAACCAAAATCTTTGATTATCACATTAAATCGAATATTCCAGCTCCTAGATGCTTGCTTCAATCCATAAATGGACCTTTAAAGTTTGCATACTTTTTTTGCTATATTTAGATGTAAATCCCTCAATTTGTGTCATATACACATCCTCAGTTAAATTTCCATTAAAGAAGGCTATCTTTATATCCATCTGTCATATCTCATAATCATAATGAGCATCAATGGAAAAAACTATTCTTATAGACTTAAGCATCACCACAAGGGAAAATGTTTAATCAAAGTCAATTTCTTCTCTTTAATGATATCCTTTAGCCACAAGATGAGCTTCATAGGTAACCATGTTACCTTCCATATTAGTCATATTTTTAAAGACCCATTTGCACCGTATAGGTTTTATCCCTTCAGGTGGATCAACCAAAGTCCATGCTTTGTTGTCATACATGGAGTGTATTTCGGACTTCATGGCTTTAAGCCATAAATTAGATTCATAACTATTCAGAACCTTTTCATAGCTAGTGGGTTCATTATCCTCTACTACAATTATATTTTTTCCTCATTAATGAGAAATCCATATCTCTTTTTGACTGAACGAACTCTAGTAAACCTTTTAGATGCTTATATACTAGTAGGTTCGACTGTTATCTCATCTTTATAAGTTACAATCTCAATGTCAACCAGTTGATATGTTCTATTTGTGGATCTTAAACTTTTTTAAGTTTAACTCTACTCCTACTATCTTTTCTTTGGAGAAAATATTTTTCTAAAAAGATAGCATGCCTTGAAATAAACACCTTTTTGTCCAAGGTATGATAGAAGTAATATCCAAGTGATTCTTTTAGATATCTTACAAAAAATCATTTTCTAGACCTAGCTTCTAACTTGTATGACATTGTCCTTTTAACATAAGTAGGACAACCCAATACTTTCATATGAGATAGTATAGGTTTCTTGTTATTCTACATCTTAAATGGAGTAAAATCAGCCGATTTACATGGAACTTTTTTTAATGCATAAATAGTTGTTTCTAGTGTATATCCACAAAAGGATTTGGGCAAGTTGCAAGACTCATCATATATTGAACAATATCTAATAGTGTTCGATTTCTCCTTTCAGATACACCATTATGTTGTGGTGTATATCAAAAAGAGTCCATTGAGATAATATCTCATTATCCCTTAGATAAATCTAAAACTCTTAGCTTAAGTATTCTTAACCTCGATCTTATCTCAGTGTTTTGATACTTTTGCCAAGTTCTTTCTCTACTTTATTTTTTAATTCTTTGAACTTTTCAAAGGCTTTAAATTTAAACTTCAATAGATAAATATAGCTATATCTTGAATAATCATCTATGAAAGTTATAAAGTATAGATATCCTCCTCTAAAATGCGTGGATATTGGAACACATACAACTGAATGTATAGGTTCCAATATTTCACGAGCCTGTACACCTTTACCACTAAAGGTTAATTTAGTCATTTTGCCCAATAAACAAGGTTCACATTTTTCAAATGAATCATAGTCAAAAGAACCTAAGTCACCATATTTGTGTAACTTAGTCAAGTGATTCTCATTTACGTGACCTAAATGACAATGCCATAAATAAGAAGTTATTAAGTTATCTTTCTTAGCTCTCTTAGTATTTATGTTAAGTATTTCTTTTCCAAGGTCAAGAATAAATATTCCATTATTAATAAAAACTGAACAATAGAATAAATTATTCTTAAAAGAAATATGAAAACCTTATTCTAAAAGACATGAAATAGAAATAATGTTTCTAGCTAATGCTGTAACATAATAATAATTATCTACCTCCAATATTAGCCCATTCGGTAAAGATAACTGATAGATCCCAATTGCTTATACAGTAACCTTTTGACAAAGTTGCTAATTGTAGATCTATCTCTTATTTGCTAACCCTTCTACTACTCCTAAGGCCTTATCTATCTCTCATTTGCTAACCCTTCTAATATCCAAGTTTACCTAGAAGTAATAAAATATTTATTTATTTATATTACATAAATACCTAGATTAAAAGCTTCAAATTGCTTCTTCTTCTTAAGAGACTCTGGGTAGACCTTGCAGTTCCATTTTCAATGGTCAATCTTGTCACAATGGAAGTATATCCCTTTGGAGTCCTTATCTTTTTTGGTAGCCACTTTCTTAGATATTCCACTATAGGCTCTGGTTACCCTTTTCTTCTGCTTCTTTAGCTTATGAGACATAGCACCCAGCATCAGACATGCGGCTGCCTCACTATAATCCATATACTTTTGATAAATGTTCTTGACCTCATCATGAGTATCGTCAGATGGAAGCGGTGATGGATCTTTATCCAAGATATAATGGATCTTTTCGGCTCTAAGAATAATTCTTACTTGCTTGATTCAATCTGAGTAGTTGGTCCCTACCAACTGGTTATGTAGAATTAAGTAAAGATTAATATGTGTTGCGCACATGATGCATTAACCTAGATGTGAAGAATTAAGTATGTTAGAATATATTCATGCATATGAATTCATTAATAAGGTCTTTTATTAATCCATTTTACTCCTACTATTTTATTGCAAACCAATAGCCCTCACTATTGCTTTGAGAAAATCAAGTGGTTTTCTTAGTGGGTCAATATCCAATCCTTAGTTAGAAAGGTCGGTATCAAATACCAATTGCATCTTCATACAACTATTGAATCATTAGACATCAACTCTTGATATATGCATATCGTGATATGTAAAACCCAATCTTTCCTCTAGGTCCATTAGCCTTAAGTTTGCTCAACAAACTAATGGGCTAGTTAAGATGACTTATTAATAAGATTCAAACATATTCGATATAATATGGGCTTGAGTTTGCTCAACAACCTAGTACTATATAGAACTCTAGTTCTCCACTTATTAATGGAAGGCTTTATATCTTAATATTAAATAAAGGGTTTGTTCCTTTTAGGTCTCATCATTCATGGTTAGCATGCATTGCCATATGTATATATATACATTACTCTAATTAATCATGCATATTTAACTTTTAAATACATGAGCTAGTTATGGACTTTCTACTTTGGTTTCCTCGAGCCAAGAAGCAACCTAGGTCAAAACCCTACATAGAATGCATGAATTACAAAATCAAAAGAAAATAAGAATATTACAAAATATTCTTTTCTTCTTGGATCTACCATTTGACCTATCTTGCTCCCGTGTTCTTAATCTTCTTCATTCCTATTCTAATCCTATGCAATCTAATTATATAACCGAAAAGAACTTTACAAGATAAATAGTCCGGATATAAAAGTACTTACAGGCTAAAAATAAACCATGTATATGCTCAATCACATTGGCTATTAGTCCATAACAAACTCAACATGCCAAGACATACATCCTATCATGCATCTAATGCATAAATGAAAAATAAATACTATTTAGTGTAATTAGTGTATGTTTCAACTCCTTGAAACTTTGCTCTTTGTATATGCCATATCTTAAGTTATAAATATGTTTATTTAATTAAGATAATCACATTATCCTAAATAGAACCATATTAGGAAACCTTTCCATTTTAGAAACTATTTTAAAATTTGAAACTTTTTTACTACTTTAAAAACTAGTTTCCCAAAAATGCTACAAAGCTTTTTTTGTTACCAATTATTAATCTCATTAATAATTAATTAATGGATTTAATTAATTATTCTCATTAACTAATTAAATAGGTTTTAATTCCAGCAATTAATAAATTTTATATTAATTTCAAATTAAAAAGTCAAATGGCAAAAAATTAGGTCAAACCTAGAACCCTTTGATGGGTATTTCGACCTATTTAGCTAACCTAATGGGCCAAATGTGATGTAGATATTTCTAAGAGATTGAATAAATAAAAAGGTCCATTGATGTTTCTAGAAGAACCAATCATAAGGAGCAAAGCCAAAAAGATTTGAGAGAAATTACAGGCATTTATGGAAAGCATTTGTGTAGGAAAAAGCTCTATATCATGAGCATGACACCCTTCGCGGGCATGACATACACTACAAAGACAATGTCACCTATTCTATCATGAAAAGCAAGTTTGGAGATGTTCAACAAAACTTGAAGGTGATACACTTGCTGGGAGTCAAGTTGGACTATGAAGAGAAGTCTTAGGCTTCAAGTGCCATATGCATGTGCATTGCACGTGTGATGTTTAAGTTTGGACCTAATTTTTTAGTTGGGCTTTATTTTAAGTTTATGTAAGACTTAATTAAACTTTGTGTGTTTAGTTTTGGGCTTATTGATTTGGCCTTATGGACAGCCCATTCATTTGGTCTTAAGTTATTTTAAGTTATCCTAGTTTAGGTATGATTAAAGGTTAAATTAACACTACAAAAAAACTGCCAATTAGCGACTAAATTTAGCGACGGCATTATTTTCGTCGCAAATTTTACGACGGATTTGCGACTGTTTTACCATTCAGTCGTGGGGAGGATATTTTCTATTTTTGCGACGAAATAGCGACAAAATAGGTAAACAATCGCTAATTATTGGCAGAAAATGTACACTCCATGTTTTGCGACGTAATTAGCAACAAAATTATCCGTCGCTAAATTTTATAATTTTTTATTCATTAAATTACTTCCAGAAAATTTGGCTATGCACGTTTTAGTCGCTAATTTTGGAGGGAAAATGTTGCGGTTTTTGCGACGGTTTAGCGACGGAAATTCGTCTGTCGCTAATAATAATTTTGTTACTCTGATAGAATTAGCGACGAAAATATTTAATCGCTAATTCGTCGCAAATGAATTAAAAATAATTTTTTTAATTTCACTCACATGATTTATGTATAGTTTCAAGTAATTTTAATATAGACAATATGAAATCAATATTTTATTTTGTAACTGAAAATTATAAATTCTTTTATAAGTTAATAATTTTTTATAAATTATACCAAAATCTAAAGTTATTTATTTAGAAAATTTATATTTTTAATAATAATAATAATAATAATAATAATAAACTAATTATTACAATTATTATATATTTGCGTGTTCAAAATTAATAAAGATAAATATTTATAAATTTTATTATTTCATTTAAAATAATAATAAAAAATTTGTAATTTATTTTTGTTTTATAAAATTTAAATCATATATTAAATTATTAGGAATTCTATTGATTTCTTTATCAATTATTCCCAAATATAAATTTATTTATTTAAAAATTTTATATTTTTATTAATAATAATGAAGTTATTGTTATAATTATTATATAGTCATATTATGAAAAATAATATATATAAATATTTATATAATAATAATATAAAATTTATTATTTCATTTAAAATGATTATGAAAAATTTATAATTTATTTTTATTTTGTTAAAATTTTCAGCAAATTTTGAATTTTTAAAAATTTTAGTTCTATATATTTACAAAATTATCTTTGAATACAAGTATAAAATGATGAAATTTGGTAGGGACATTTTAGTAATTTCAGAAATTTACCCTACATATAAAAATAACATTTTCTATCCACTCACCTCTCTCCACCGTTTCAATTTAATGCGTATATGATTTTAAACTTAATTTATTATTTAATTGAATAAGAATTAATTAATTGAATTAACTTCAGTTTTTAATAATTGAAACGTCTAATTCTATAATTAAATTATTTTTATTCAAATTTAATTGTAACGTCTCAAAAATTTGAAATCGTTCGAGAGCACTTTTAATACGGGTGTACAGTATTTTGATGCTGGTTCTAGAATTGATTTGTTTGCTTAATTTCAAAATTTTAAAGTGATAATTTGAATTTAAAGCAAAAATTTAAGAACTAATGACAAAAGATTTAAAATAAATAAATGTATAATAATTATTAAAATAATTAAAATAATAATAATAAGATTTAAGTTTCTTATTGGATAATAATAATAATAATAATAATAATAATAATAATAATAATAATAATAATAATTTAAGAAGACCTTTAGATTCTAGAAGTTTGGAGTGAAATATTTATTTGATATAAAAAATGAAAAAAAAATGAAAATTTCGGGACTAAAATAATTTGTGTGGCCACAAAAGTTTATAAAAGAAAGTAACCAATTAATATAAAATTATAATTTTTTGTATACACATGAATTTATATCGAATTTATTTTTTCTAATCTCATTAAAATTAACATTTAAATTCAAAATTATATAATTAAAAAAATTAAGTTTATTATCTCATTACTAATAAAAATAGTTTTTTTGTGAGAATTTTTATATATTATTAATAGTAAATTAAAGTGTTATATAAACTCTTAATTATTATATATTATAATTATTTAGAAAAAATAATAATTTTTATTAATTTCTCCTAAATATAAATTTATTTATTTAGAAAATATATATTTTTGATAATAATAATAATAATAATAATACTAATTATTATAATTATTATATAATTTATTTTTATTTTATTAAAATTTGTTCAAATATTAAATTATTAATAATTGTAATTATATATGTTTATCAAACCACCCTTAATTAAGTTAAATGTGATAATTAAGAGGGACAATTTAATATTTTCAAAATATTAACCCTAGGTATAAAAGCTATTTTTTTCTCTCCTGCCTCCCTCCTCCATCTTTCCTTTGTGGTTTCTCAGAGAACCTAATCTGTTCTACTTCAACTAGTAATGCTGCCGATGAAGAGCAGAAGCTGGAGGCTACTTTTAGTGCGCCGCCCAATTTCACCCTACCGAAACCCCAGCAGAATCATGTATTTATTTCTCTTATTCTCTCGACTGTTCTTAGAAATTTAATTCCTGGATAAAAACATGGTCACAAATGGGGGCACAGCACTGTCAGCTTAGTTTATAATAGATACGGGGCTTTGAATGAAGTTTGAATCATTTCAAATATTTGGCGCTGTAAAAATTGCATCAATTTGAACCCTGATGTCTTTAGAATTGAAGACGACTTTGGGAGAGCGAGAGTGCTCAACCAGTGTGGAAACCGTGATTTTAATACCTTACATCTAACTTTTCTTTTTCCCTTCCTTTTCTCATCTCATATTTGTGATAAATAATTGCTTGGTTGTACTGTTTTCGCATCTGCATGTTTCTAGCTCCCTACTCATAAGTCAATTAACCATATTAAATGACGAGCTGTTTAACCCTTTTGTTATCTTGATACATTTTGTGTAAGCTAAATTATTTTCTTCTAAATAAGCTCTTTTATAATTCTGTAGAATAAGGCCCAATTGGTGGTTATCGCACATGATGTCGATCCAACAGAGCTTGTTGTTTGGTTGCCTGCTTTGTGCCGCAAAATGGAGGTCCCTTATGCAATTGTGAAGGGCAAATCAAGGCTTGGAGCGGTGAATTTTCTGCTCTTTTTCCATCCTTAAAATTTATTTTAGCTAGTTTTGTTTGGAAATCGACATTTCATAGTCTCTTGGATTTCTTGTGATAAAAACAGATTGTCCACAAAAAAAACAGCAGCAGCTTTGTGCCTTACAACAGTGAAGAAGGAAGATAAATTAGAATTTAGCAAGATCTTGGAAGCAGTTAAGGTAATATATAATCTGCGAGTTTTGGAGCTAAGCCAGTACATGAATTTTTTCAATTGTATTTTTTTTCAAAATTTCTTACTATTTTATCTTGAATGAACTTCAGGCGAACTTCAACAGCAAGTTTGAGGAGCACAGGAAGAAGTGGGGAGGTGGCATTATGGACTCAAAATCGCAGGCCAAGACGAAAGCAAAGGAGAGACTCTTAGCCAAGGAAGCTGCACAGAGAATGACTTGAGCTTGTAGCCAGCAGTAACGGGGAGAGTTATATCTAGGGAGAAACGTGAATGATAAATTTTGTACTTTGTTTTTGTTTTGTCATGAATAGCTTTTACATTGATTAAATAGTTCAGTACATTTATATCTGATGTCTCATCTTCCTCGTGTTTTATTTCCTGTTGGAGAATCGACATTCATTTTTTTCCAGTTCTTTTTATCTAATAGGAGGATGGTATATGACAATTGACAACGGGTGTTTTTCTTAATTTCCCTAGCATAATTTAGGTTATCATTCTTGAACTATGCCCTACTGCATATTGCTATATTAGGCCCATACATTTTATAAAGTCTATGAATCATTCCAAGTAGAAAAATTTAGGGTGATATTGTAGTTTATGCATGGTGTATATACTTGAACAGGTAACTTAATTCTTAGACTTGCTGCTTTCAATTTCTTGTTACTTGGATGCTCTCATGCGTTTAATTTTTAAACCTAGGTTCTTGGTGTGCTTTAGAGCATGTTATTAATTTAATGACATCAAAGGGATCGATTATTTGCTTTATAATGTTTGGGAAGTTATTTTCTATGGATTACTGAAACAGGATTTTGCAATCTTAATTCCTCTGATGGTTCTTTCTTCCTTTAATATTTGGTCTATGCTGGTTGCTCTTATATTTTGCGTGGCTGAAATTGGACACATTTCAATACTTGTCCATTCTATCATCTTTGATGCTGGCATGCATAAATGAAATAATTATGTCTATTGGCAGTTTACCATTTGAGTCACAAAAAGAAAACAAAATGAAGAGGTGCCGGGAATATGAGATAAGAACATGTTTTATTGATTGGTTTGGTTATGTTGTTTTGCGATGACTGGTGGTTGACTCGAGTGTCTCACTGGTGCTGCTGGTGAAGAGGGGGTATATACTTTGCTTTTGGGGGATTTGATTCTGTGGGTGGGTTGTGTGTTATAGCTTCTGTAACTTTTTGTTTCTCGTATATTTTACAGTATAATAAAATATTCATTCTTTGCTTACTCTCTTTTTTGTTTTTTTCCTCTGAGTATAATAAATTACTCACCAATCTGGCATCTGAAATTTTGAATCGAAGTGGAAATAAAAATAGTGTACAGGATGAAAATTTAAAAATACAATAAAAGAAAAAGTTAAATTATGCAATATTTTAGCGACGGATTCGCGACAGCAATAGTCGCTATTGTGCAAACGATAGAATTTAAGAAATAATTAGCGACCATATTAGCGACAAATATTCGTCGCTAATTTTTATAGTAAATTTTTAATTAGCGATTAGCGACGGAAAATATAGTCGCTAAATATTATTATTTTAATTTGGCGACTAATTAGGAATATAAATTAGCGACGGAAATAAAAAATATTAGCGACGAAGACTTAGCGACTGATTTTGAATTCCGTCACTAATATATTAGCGACTGGCCTTTTAGCGACTGTTCGTCGCGGCGTCGCTAATTTAATTTAGCAACGGAATTCTGGTAATTAGCGACGAAAATGTCTGTCGCTAATTAGCAGTTTTTTTGTAGTTCGTTGCTTATAAATACTTTGTAATGTTGTAACTTGGCAACAAACTTTTTTATTATTTTGATTAATCAAATTGATTCCTACGTGAATTGCTTTGTCAAGGTGAGCGTTCTTACTTTGATGTTATTTTAAGAATTGGTTTATTCAAGTTTTACTTGTGTAGTTTTAGTCTTCATCTTATTTCTGCTTTAGGTTTTAATTTCATTTGAAATTAAGTGATATGCTTTTTCTAAAAGCTTAAATACCGCAAGTATACGGTGTACCGATTATAGTACTTCAGATATCGATCCCACGAGGAATGTTGATTAATATTGTACACTATTACTACTTGATTTTAATCTTGTTTACAATGCTCATTAATTTACAACTTAAAATTATTATTAAAACTACACTATACTAAATTAAATATTTTTCTACTTTAATGACAATCCGAGAAGACTTATTAATATAATGAATATAACATATACATAATTATGGAATTTGATATTTTTCTCTTATTTATAATTCAATCTTTATCATGCAAGCCAAGTTGGAATAATGTTCTATGTCGCAGCTCTCGCATCTAGACTAGATTATGCCTTAAATATGCATTTATGGTTCTAAATCGCAGCTCTCGCATTTAGACAAGAATTACATAAACACACATTCAAAGAATAAAAACCAACCTATAACAACTATCTCCACATGTGATCTCTCAAACTATGCTTTGATAATGAATTTCCTATTAACTTTCAATAAGACATTGCTCTCGCTAACTCCCTTATTTATGAACATTATGATGATTTTCAGAAAAGGAATTGCACATCGAAGGTCGTCTTCCTTAACTTATAAGGATATTAATAAACTTTTAATAGCAAATACTGCATATAAAGATAAATGAAAGAGAAATGAATATATATATGAATAACAACAATCAAATTGCTAAAAAGAATTCATAATAATAACAAAGAAGAAGTAAAGATTAGAAATAAAAGAAGGGATCTCTCAACCATTCTTCCTTTCACCAAGTGTAGTCTTCTTCATTGTATTTGCCTACTCTTCAAGCCATAAAACTAAACTAAAACCTACAACTATTCTCTCTAATTACACTTTCAAAATAATAAAAATAATTGATAGATTGATTCCCCCCATTGATTATAACTTCTAGGGTATTTATAGATTTCCAAACATTATGTCCCTCTAAGTGCCTCTCCATAGGTATGCAACCCTTGGTGAAAAGTCATGCCTCTTTAAAATTTGATTTGAAATTTAAATTGCATAACCACCATTTATATTTATAACTTCCTTGCCAAGCATTGTGACCCTTCAAGCACCTTTCCATAACAACATAACTCTTCAAGTATCCCTCTAGAAGTATACATCATTTGGTGAAGAGTAGTGTCCCTTTAAAGTGCCTTTTCAACATGAACTGCCTATCACCGCCTCCTGTCGTGATCGCGGCACCTTTCACGCTCACGACGGGACACGCTTCCCTTGTCGCGCTCGCGGTACCCGTCACGCTCGCGACAGGGCTTCTTCACAATTTTCTCCCTTTTTCTCCTACATACACAAAACTTGATAAAAACATTAAACATACCTAATTCTATCACAATTTAATATAACTAAATATTATTTTGGTAACAAAACATGGATTAAATATGAGCTATTTAGGCTCATATCATTAAGGTTTTAAGTATTTATCCTTTTAGATTGCACGTTAAGTTTATGAACAACTGAATCAATAAAGGATTTTGAGATTCTTTTAGATCCTAGGGATCTGCATTATTTGGTATCAGAGCTTAAGGTTGCTGCTCAAAAAAACTATCAAATTTATTTTTTCATTATATTCATAGTTAAGTTGAATATTGTTTGATAAAAAAATGTAGGCATTGTTCATCTAAAAGAAAAATTTTCATTTGTACTGTTCATAATACTGTTCATCTGAATTTCAGTGACAAAAACAATTTCCTAATACCAGTATATTAGAAATTTTAATATAAAAAATTTAGTTGAAAGAAAATTGAAAAGATTTGCAATCCAACAAAAAGCTTCAATTTTTCCTAAAATAATGAGGTAGAGCTAGCGTGGGAAAAGTTAGAGAATTTAGGACTTTAGTTTGGTTTCTCTTTTGAGGAGCCAAATCCAAGACACATAGTTTCAGAATCATCTTTGTAATGACCACTCTTATTAACTTTTTTTATTTACATATATTTTATTAAATTACTTGTACAAAAGCTCATATACATAAAACATTTAATACATATAATATACTTAAAGTACAATTACAACTTAGGTCGTTACATATATTTCAAATCTTTTACATTATACATTATACATTTACAATAATATAATACACTAGCAGAAGTAACCTTTACTTGATACCCTTCTAGTGGCCTGTAAATGTTGACTCTAGCAAAAGCACTTTCTCACACTTGAGTACCTACATGGGAAAACACCCCGTGCTGAGCAATGGCTCAGTGAGGAGTAAACAATACAGTTGACTTCTTATCGAAGTCACAAATACAAGCAATGTAGCATGCCAATACATAACACTAATATCATGTCATTCTTATTCAATACATGCAATTAATCACACTCAATAGCAATTATACACTTAATAACAATCACAATACAGTTTTTCACTCACACTTCAATATTCACTAAAAAAACACTAAAATTATCATGAGGCACTATAACACTTAAACTATTGGTCACTTATCATTATTCAATATTCAAATCACTTTTATTGCCTGAAATCTCATAAATGGTGGATACGGATACAAACACTAGATATTGCACTAAAGACATAAAAAGTCTCGGTCACTAGATACCAAAAGGTATCAAACACTACACTGGCCACCTTTCGGTGACAACACTTGTAGCTTCAATCACTATCCCCTTTATAGGCATGCCTATCTATCCACTACTATGTGGGATTTAGGCTTACAAATAGTCTTTAATCAATCAAAGTTATCACACTTGATACAACTAGATTCATAGAGATAACACATCAAATAGAGCATGCAATTAAATCACTAAACAATAACTTCAATTACATTTAACATTAATATTAGTATAATTATTATTTGTCATGTAATTAGTAACATTATACTTACCATTTATCATGTTCATTCACATTCATTACTTGTACATTTTATTGCATATTTTTAGAAAATATAACATTAACACATGCCATAGATCATGCATTTATTTCCCTAAATCATGCTATTCATGTTCATTCATATTCATTTATTGTACAAATTCTTATGCATTAAGACTTAGTGTATGTTTAACTCTACTTCATTAATTTACTATATTTTACACTCATTTCATATCATTCCTTACTCTTATTTTACACTTAAAACACTTTAAAAGCATTTAGGAAGGCTTAGACATGCTTTAATAATAATTTAAGACTTTAAAAGCAAGTTTAAGAAAAACAGAGCAAGGTCGCGGTTACTACCAAATTCATGATAACCGTGACCTAGTTGCACTTTCGGGTCTGGACTACGCCAGACTTCCTCGCGATCATTACCAGATGAGTAATAACCGTATTTTATACTTTTTAAAGGGGTCATGGTTACTATGAAAAGCTTGGTAACTGTGAGGTAGGGTACATTTTGGTTCTGGACTGCCTCACGGTCACTATGAAAATCATAGTAACCGTGATGCCTAAATCGCCTAAAGATAGAATTTCTATCTCAACTTCTACGTCATTTTGACCAATAAAAAATCATTTTTAGGGAAAACTTTCCCTAAAAAGTTATAGATATATCTGTCTAGTTTTCAAAACATCAACAAGAAACCCAATCAAAGTTATAAATCTGAAGTTATTCACTAAAAACCACAGACTATTTCCCATGGGACGGACATTAGGGGTCTGTCCACTTCAAGCTTATTTTCGAACATTCTAGAGTCAGATTTAGCTTTCGCTTTCTTCTACCAAGTTTTAGATCTATGTATTATATTTCATTTTCAACTGAATCACATCAATCAGACATCTACAAAAATAGTTAAACCATTTTTACTAAAAACTATTCAAATGAAACTCAAACAGAATTTCACAAACTCACTTTCTAGGACACAATTAATCATTTTCAAGCAACAACAAGACCATCAAGTCTCTACATCATCAATACAAACCACCATAGTTTATAAAACTCTCTTGAATCAATAAAACACATTATATTAAAAATGAAAACTTCCAAACCTTATTAAGGCACCAAAGTTCCTTTCTTTCTATCTCTCTTTCTCTTGCTCTTCATCTTTACCACCTTCAGTATTTTTTTTTCTACTTGGAGCAGCATTTTCGTGGAATTGAGGAGAGAAGAAGGAAAACCAAGGAAGATAAACAAAACTTTGTGTTTTGTTTGTGGCCAAATATGGCTGGCCAACTAAAATAAAGAGAGAACAAATCCCCTTCTCTCTTTCCAACCTTACAAGTGCTTAATTCCCATTGGTTTCTAAAAAACATCTTACAAATGTTCACTCTAGTCCCTCTTTAAACTTATATATTTTACTTAATCTCTCATCTTTCTTTATTTCTAATTTTACCACAATTCTTTTACTTTGTCTTTTCAATTAAGTCCCTACATTGCAATTTTCTTTTAATTAACCACAAAATCAATCTCTTTCTTATACGAAATGACCATCTATTCCTCTTAGGGTACCATTAGGGGTATTACAATCTTCTTTGCATTCTTAGTTATCTTTATTGTTAAATTGCTTATTTTTGTTTCATAAATATTGTTTGAGTGATAAAATTGCTTCTTATTGCTCATTTGCATATAAAATTCAATTATACATATTGGCTTCATCTTATGTAATATTCTGAGGATATTTGAATGTCATAATTATTCTGAGGATAATAATGTTAGATTAGCTGCTATAGAGTTCTTTGATTATGCACTTATATGGTGGTCTGAGTTGAGTAAAAGTAGAAGGAATGGAGAATTTCTAGTTGCTAATTGGGAAGAGATGAAAAAGAATAATGAATAAGAGGTTCATGCCTAGTTATTATTATAGAGAAATAAATCAGTGATTAGATAGGCTCACTCAAGGGATTAGATCCACATAGGAGTACCATAGGAAGATGGAAATGTTGATGATTAGGGCCAACCTATAAAAGAGGAAAAATCAGTAATGGTTTAGCTTCTGAGTGGATGAAATAAAGAGATAGCCAATGTAGTGGAATTACAACATTTCATTGACATGGAAGAGTTGGTGATATGGCTATAAAGGTGGAGAGATAATTGCAGTATAAAGGAAGTACCAGAAGTATCACTTTGGGTTCCACATCCCAATGGAATTCGAGATGGAACAAGAGAGGTAGCAAGGCTGCTCAATAGTCTTTTGATGCAAAAAGGAAAGTTATAGATAACAGAAGTAGCACACTTACAATAAAAGGTATTTTTAATGTAACCCCTTCTAATACTAATCATAAAGATATTAAATGTTTTATATGCTTAGGAGTAGGGAATATTCCATCTTAATGTCCTAATAAAAGGTTTATGCTAGTTATGGAGAATTGAGAGATTAAATTTGATCATAAGAGTGATTTTGATTCTATGCCTAGTCTAGAAACTATGTCTCATGATGAAATAGAATTTGCTGAACATGGTGAATCATTAGTAGTTAGGCATGCTTTAAATTTACAATTTAAGGAAGAATCTGATGATGATCAAAGAGATAACATATTTCATACTAGATGTAAGGCATATAATAAGGTGTGTAGCTTACCATTGATGGGGAGAGTTATACTAATGTTGCTAGTACTACACTAGTTAACAAATTAGGATTAAAGTGGATGAAACACCCTAGACCTTATAAGCTATAGTGGTTAAATGATTATAGAGAAGTGAAGATCAAAAAATAGCTCATTATTACTTTTTCAATTGGGAAATAACATGATAAGTTAATTTGTGATGTGGTACCAATGCATGCTAGGCATATCTTACTTGGTAGACCTTGGTAATTTGATAGGAGAGTTATTCATAATGGGTATAAAAATAGGTATTCCTTTAAGATAAATGGGCAAAGTGTCCCTTTGGCTCCTTTGACACTAAAGAAGTGCATGAGGAACAATTAAAACTCCAAAGGTCACTTGAGGGGGAAAGGGGTAGTAAGGCTGAGAAGATAATAGAAAAGGAGAGAGAAAAAAGGCCAAAAAAGAAAAAAAAAAGTATGGCCTAATGGTGAGTGACTGTGCAGGTGAGAAATGGAAAGAAAGATGCATACGAGAGAAAAGTATCGATGGAATGACTTCTATCGCGGGCATAACAACCATTGCGAGCACGACAAGGTGGATAGATAGAAAATAATTCTTTTTATACAAAAGAGAGACACCAAGAGAGCTAGTAAGTTAAGAAAGTTTCTCTTAATACTTTAGTTCAAAGAGAACTTCTTAAATTTGGCTAACTGTTACCAAAGTTTACCTAATGGTGTTGTTTTTATTAGTGGTTATGCCCTAGGCCATACGTTTGGTTATTTATGTAATGTCACATTTCATTTTATAAAATTGGATTTAATTTATGTTATTATATTTTGGCATGTTAGAATATAATAATATTTGTAAATAACAATTTAATGTTATTTTGACTATCCCTAGTTATTTATCATTAAAGGAATAATGATAAATAAAACTAGTACGAATTTGATTGATAATCATGGGATGATTATATATGGTGATATAAATCAAACTTGTAGGTACTTGTTGGAGAATAAAGTACTAGATTGACATGCTATGAGATACTACATGGGTTAATGTCATTAGTGATGTAAGGACCCAATCATTGCCCTAACTGGAATATGGTTAAATGAGATAAGACTTAATTTCTTGTATTGATCAAGTTATTTCCATGAGGGGTATTTTTGTAATTTTAGCTTATAGGTAAATTGAATATGGTTAAATTATAATTATAAGAAAGAATGTAATTGAAGTAAGTTAGATGTTTGGGCTAATTTTGTGAGAAATATAAGATGTGGGGGTTTATTTGGTCATAGGGGCAAAGTGAGAATTTTCCTTAGGGAGATATTTATCCCACTCACCTATTTAGGGTTCCTAGAGATTGAGGAGATCAAATAAGAAGGTCTCCCTCCCTCCCTCTCTCTATCTCTCTCTTTTTTCTCTTCTCTTAGATTATGGGTTAAAAGAGATGGAGATTAGGGTTTGTGAGTTAGCAAAAAAAGGTAATATTTTCTCCCCCTCTTGCAATCTTTTTTTCATTCTTGAATTCAATTTTTGGATCTAAAGGTTCAAAGGATTATGATTGTTGTCTCTATGTCTAAGGGGAAGAAAGAAGTCTTAAGAAAAAGGGAATAGATCAAGAGTAGGAAAGGAAGGAAAGGAACTAGAGGAGTTAAAGAATCAGTAATAGGTATGGGAACTAGGATTATGTTTACTTGGGTTATTTATTTCATTTTGCTCCTTGCATGTATGTATGTCCTCTTTGAAGAGGGAGTTGAGAGGTTTTGATATTAAGTTTAATAAGCATGATTGTAAGAAGGAAGGGTGAGCCTTGAATTTAGGCAGTTGATTTGCAGTATCGGGCTTCTGGGTTTCCATAATTACTAAGGACCCATGCACAACCACGCATGGTATGCCTCCGTCCCTTACTTGGCCACTTATGCTTTTCCCTTTTGCTTTGCACGACCTTTTTTCTCATGAAATACACAGCCACTTATGCTTTTTCCCTTTTGATTGACATGGCCACTTGGCCTTTCTTCTCATGAAATGCACGGCCACTTATGCTTTTTCCCTTACTTTGAATGGCCACTCATGCTTTTTACTCCTTGGATGCATGACCACTTATGCTTTTTTTTGTTCCTTAGATGCACTGCCACTCATGTTTCTTGTTCCTTGGATGCACGACCACTTATGGTTTTCTTCCTCCCTTGCACAGCCAAGCAAGGCTTTTCCTCTTTGCTTTGCAAGGCTATGTAAGGCCTATGATTTTTGATACATGGCCAATCATGCTTTTCTTCCCTCTTCTGCATGGCCATATGTACACCTTTCACTCATTTGAGTATACTTTCACCCCGATGATAAGCCATGTTTTTGAATGTTGAGCACAATGCTATATGGTCCATAAGATTATTAAGAGAGAGAGGATTGAGGTGAAGTAACTAATGATAAATGATTATTAAGTGAATGTTGTTATGTTAATTAATTACTGATGGAGTAATAGATTAGAAAAGTCTCTCTTTTTAATGCTAAAGTCTATAAAGGTATGGTTTAGAAAGTCATGAATAGGAAATGAAGTATTATAGAAATTTAAAAGACATAAATGATATTATAAGGGGAAGAAGATTGAATTAAGCTGTAAGTTACTCAGGGTCACCTGTAAAGTGAATAAAGCATGATCACTTAATTGGAGAGACCTCTACACACACACGCACACACACACACACACACACACACACACACACACACACACACACACACACATATATATATAGTAGAGTGAAAAGCTTTAGAACAATAAACCTATAAAGTTATGATATAGAGACCACTCGAACTCTTAATTAGAGGGACTTGCGTATGGCAATGCTAATATGAGTTATGTTGTTAAAATGTATTTTAAGGCCTAATAAGCATAAAACTAAGGAGAGAATGAGGCAATAGAGTAACTTAAATGATATGCTATTTAAAGTGTCCTATAAAGTTGGTATATACTAGGTTAAGGAATGGATCTATCCAAAATACTATGATATAACCTAGTGAAAATAAGTGTATAGTCTCAAGGTTACATGTCCAGGTTAAAAGAAAATGGGGCAGCACATTTTATGCTTAATTATGAAATCGTACAAGTTTGATTACACTTAAGGTCACAAGAAGAATTAATGATTAGCGTTAATGTGTAATAACCTGCTCACCTGTTTGCTCATGCCTATAATACATTATGATTAGCACATGTACGTCAGTAGTGTGCTAACGAATAAGATGAAATAATCTCACATAACTTTCCTGATATAAAATTCAAGTAAGATGATTGAAGTATATATGATTATGTTAGGGTATATAACTTGTTGTCTATAGTTTGATAGACCACCAAAGTGAATCAAAGAATTAAATACGAACAAGTGTTGATCTTAAGCTATAAGAGAACCTATGCATATTACTACTATATGGATCATAAATGAATGATTATTGTTTAAAGTAATTATGTATTGATGTGAGCTATGATGATGTGTGAAAGCTGCTCACGACAAACAAAAACCACTACAAGAAAATTACAATTTAGCAACGAAAATTAGCAACAAAAAATGTCAATTTTCTGTTGCTAATTAAAAATAGCAGAGAAAATTAGCAACGGAAATTTCGGTTGCTAATTCGGCGGTTGCTATTTTTAGCAACAGAAATATATTCCGTTGCTAAATTTAGCAATGGATATTTTATTCCGTTGCTAAATTTAGCAACGGAAATTGAATTCCGTTGCTAATTTCAACAATGCAAGATACGGTTAATTGGTCAATTTTAGCAATGAAATCTAATTTTCGTTGCTAAATTTAGCAACGGATCTTAATTTCCATTACTAAATTCTCCCATAAGTAAAAAAATTAACAACGGTAATTTTCGTCGCTAATCCGTCGCTAACATATGACTGCATCCAATAGAGAAAGGAATAGCAATTCTCCACCGAATAATTGAGAACCTTCAAACCCTATAAACATTGATAAAAGGACAAAAATGGTGAAATGTAAGTATCAAGAGAATCATGAAAAGAAAATATGTCAAAATGTTCAACCATCAACTACATTATAATAATGAGCTTTGATAGATTTCATCACCAAAAGCATGAAGAAAATTACAGCTTGTTCTTGACTTCTGGTAATAGCCCTCCCAGAAGGTAGCTGCATCTTGTGCAGGGTTATGTTACAAAAAAAACCTAATTAAGAGGAGACAACATGCCTCTTCAATCAATTCATATGTTATATTGCAATAACAGGCTATCAAAGCGTCGGTTCATATTTTGATTACAGGTTTTTCAAAGCAAAAGAGAAGCAACGGTATTTTTTTTCTTTTAGAAAAAGTAGATTATTGTTTGAAGGGATAAAAAACCTCAAAATAAAAACTGAAAAGAATAAAAAAATTTAATTACATTTGATTGGATACTAACACCCTAACAAAATCTTACAATTATTGCAACCCACATAAAGCTATTAGAGTAGGCTTAAAACCATGAAGGCAATCGAAATGGCTGAATTATTTATTAAGTGACAGCCTGCACTTATGAAAAATTTGATATTAATTGTTTACATGTAAAGTAGAAGGGAACATATTTATTTATTAAGTGATAAAACTATCTGATTTGTTTCCTGCAAAATCATGAAGATATATATATATATATATATATATATATATATATATATATATATATATATATATATATATATATATATATATATATATATATATATATATATATATATATATATATATATATATATATATATATATATATATATATATATATAATGCAAATATTATGAATAAGAAAAACCAACCATGTACTTGATTATCAGGATCCAAATTTTCATCATGCTTAGGAGTATAGCCTTGACGATGCTCATTCCTTAAAATCTTCATCTTTTCAACTCTAATTTATCAATAAAAATTCCAGAATCTAGATCAGAGAACAAGTTTATATATGTTTTAATTAACTTACCATGATAAACCCATGTCTTAGTGAAGCTGATCAATCCCATAGGCTGATACAAACGAAACATTACCCTCTTTTTACATTTATCTTCTGCAATTTTCTTTTCTTCGTCGTTTTTGCAAGGATGCCACGTGGATCCAACACTTTCTAGTATGCAAATTTCAGAAATAGGACCTCCAAGTACTGTTAAAAGTAAGGATATAAATCCCATAAGCATCAACTCTGCAAAATTCAAGTGAACTCAAGTCAGCTAAAAAAACCCACAAAAATTAATAATTTTATTGAATCTTTTATCAAGTGGGTTAATTACCTGATTTAATTTTTTCAAGTGCTTCAACTAGAGCTGGCTTGTGCATCTTATGGAACCACTGTATACATTAAGATGCAAAAATACATACTTAGCCATTTATTAGAATATAATATGTATTTTTTTATATTAAAAACGAGAAAGATCATACCTTTTCTACCAAATGAAAAGCATGCTCAATTAAAATTGAGATGGCAATCATGACAAGGCAGACAATAGAAACAGCCCATGTTGGCGTATCCTCTAGAGAATGAGATTACCTTCCTCACCAATAGTCTCCATAGTGCATCGTCGCTCTTTTTCTCTAATTGCTTTTTCAATTTGAATTGCCTGCAACATTTATAACCACCAAGATAAATGTTAGTCTTGGCAGTTTTATGGTAGATATGAAATTGCAATTTGCAAACACTGAAACAAATATTTATTGCAGAACTAATAATGCATTCACCCTCTATTTTAGTAATTGGTAGATAAGATTCCCCTGGTGAAATTACATACAAGACTTTATTAAACAAAATAGCCCTCTTTTTTCTTGCTGTTCATCTTTTTATAAAGTTCAAGGGAACAATTGACGTTCTTAAAATCATTTTGGAGTCGAAAATGAGAGTGAAATTGACAGATGCAGACAACTAAACCACTAGTTTCGAAACTTAAAAAGAGGAACAAAAACGGAAATCAAAACCAATCCAAAAGCTGACCTCACACTCCCAATGACAAAAATCAACATAATGGAAGAGGAAATGTTCTCCGTTTACTTGACCAATCCATGCTTATGTATTGCATGGGAAAAAGCTTTCTTGTCATCAACAAAACAAATTGAGTTACGGCACGACCAACCAAGACATACAAAAAATTAAAAGGATAAAATTTAGTAAAGAAAAATATCAGGTATCAAAAGAGAATTTGCCAATCAAAATAAGACAAAATGGAAAATTAAAAATACTATATTTACATAGTATAAAGGGCTACAAAGAAAGCTGAATAGTTTTCTTGATCACGTGTTTTCTTTTGTTGGATTCAAATTTAGTGTTTCAGGGGTTGGATGAATTTAAATTTTACGATTAGGAATTGAAAAGTTAACATGTGAATTTGACTAATTATTGCAATTGACAATAATAATAATAGTAATGAGAGTTGTTCCATCATTGCAATTGACACTTGCTGCATGCCAAGTATAAAGTATTGGAAGTTCCACAACTTAGAAAGAAAAATGTAACCCCGTATACTATTAAATTAGTAACGGTACTTGTTAACCAGGAATCAGCCAAGAAAATACCTTTGTCGTTGGGGTCTCCATTCAATTTTCCAGAAGTGTAGTTCCACTCACCGGCTGTATTTTCATCTTTCTTCCAATCAGATTTAACCCACCTACTTTCCCATCCATCTTGAAGTTCATGAGCAAAGAAACGTGAGGCATATCAGGGGTTGGATGAATTTAAATAATCAAACTCCACGTGAGGCATATTAGATCAAATCAAATGCTATAGCAACGTCTTTATTATTCAAAAGTTTGATCATCCAACTAATTAAGAATATGAAAATTCAAAATTTGACCATCGCACATGACTCCGATTGTCATGACCAAACACTATGCAGATATTGTCATCAATTCTCCGTACTCTAAAAAACAGATCTAAACAAATGCTACACCATTTCCCAATCAAGTAAAAAAAATGTATAATGATTCGTCCTTTTGAACACGTAAACCAATCATCATTCGATCGAGATAACAGCAAAAACATATATAGATCTGTCAAACGTTATCACATTTGTAATCTATTTAAGTGATTAAGCAGAGATATAATACAAAACCACCAGATCCACTGATCCACGCACAAAGCAGCCCCATCCTTCACATATCAAATCAAATTCAACTATCATGACAATGACCGTCTACATTTACTAAAGTACCAACAATTATCTCTCTCTATATTTGATTATTTGAAGTCTTCACTTCAGTGGTCACTCTCACGCGTAAACATATACCATTACCCACACAGACATCGTCTTCTCTTCTTCAATATTTTCAACACCAAAATATCTTTGCTCCTGTCTTCTATTTATCACTTTTTCTAATTTTTTCTTTCTTCAATTTCCTTTTTCCACTAATCCAGATCCCACCTGAAGAAAGTTTTCATCCTCTTTCCTCTGCTTCTTCGTTTCTAGAATTAAATTATGGCTTCTACGCAATTTAATGGTTGCTATGTGTAATTTCTTCTCCTCTTTCATGAAAACCCATGTCTGTTTCTAAGATATATCCAAACTTTTTGTCGTGTATTCAGTATTTTGTCCTGCCTTTTCGCCACTTCGCAGCTTTCAAAAGCTTATAATAGCTAGCTTCTCAAGAAAACCTAGCTCCAATTTTCAAAACCCAATTCACACAAAGTTTCAAAATTATATCTTTCTCCAGAAAATTATTGAATTCGTCTTAAATTTCAGGCCTTTTCATCAAATCACACGAAACCCATCTCTCTTTTATCATTTCTTTTGGATTGCTGCGATATTTCTTTTCCTTTTATTGGATCAATTTTATTGTTTATTTATTTTTAAGGTATAATAAGAAGAGTCGAGTTTATTTTTGTCGATTTTGTAGTGTTTTGTTCTTTTTTCCTTTCACAAATGATTTTTGGTATTTTTGTGCAATGAATTCGTGAGCTTCTGCTCTTTATATTTTGGAAAAAAAAAAAAAGAAAAAATCGTGACCTTTTGCTATTGATTGTGTTTATTTCGCAGGTGTCTTCAAGTTACTGCAAATTGATTTTTTTTCAAGGACAATAATCTACATGAAACACCTACTAATCATGTCCATTCCAGAAACATAATATATAACCCAAAAAAAGGCATTGATTCAGCAATAAAAAAAAATAAAGGTAAGTAAAAACAAAATATTAAGGAGAGCGAGCTTATTTGAAACTTGGGATAGATCTATCAAAAGGAAGAGAGCAACCTGCATGAAAGGGAAAGAAAAATGGAGTCTCTGGAACTGATAGAAAAGAAAAAGGGAACAAATAAGAGAGAGTTAGGAGGCGAGAGGCGCAAAAAAAAGAAGAAAGAAGTAGCATTTATACTTAGGGTTTTTCAAAAATAGCAACAAAAATTAATTCCGTTGCAAATTTGCAACGGAATTAATTTTCGTTACTACTTTTGGAAAATTATTCCTAGGACTAAGTAAAATAGTAACTGAAAATTATTTCGTTGCTATTTTAGCAACGAAATAAAATTTCCATTGCTATTTTTGGACCCAAAATTTTTCACTTCTTTGGGACCAAATTACCAACGAAAATTGCTTTCTGTTGCTATAAAATAGTTTTTGTTGCTATTTCAGCAACGAATTTCGTCTTCCATTGCTAAATTTTGTTTCAAAATTTATCTGCCATTTTTAGCTACGAAAATAGATTTTCGTTGCTATTTTCGTGGCCATAATATGGCGCTAAAATTTTCCTCTTTTTTTAGCAACGGAATACCACCATTTTTTATTATGTTGCTAAACAAAAAAAATTAACCTAATTTAGCAACAAAATTTAATTTTCGTTGCTATTTTTTCGTTGCTATTTGCAGATTTTCTTGTAGTGAACAAGGTACGTCATTAAGAATTGTCAATGCATTATGTAAATGTTTTATTATTGATTGAAGTATATTATGATGAGTAGTTTGACTTATTACATGAACATATATGATTACCCATAGAGCACGTATGGCTATGGTTCAAGTTTCCTCTCTATACACACCTATATATGTATATATAGACATGCATATCATATTATGAAGAGTTTTAATTACAAGAACTACACTTTTATAATCACCTCATCGGCTTCATGCATAATACTAAGTATGATGAGATGGATCAATGAAAGTAATACCTTATTGTGTTTGCATTATCATGTAAACTATTATGATCTGTATGAATGATGTTGATGCAACTATGTGATTACATGACCTGCATCCATATGTAATAGAGCCTAAAGCTCAATATTGAAGTAAGATAAGAATGATGTGCATTATTTTATGTATTGCGGCTTTAAGCCAAATGGTCTACTAAGTAAAGAAAAATATGTTAAATCAAAGATGTTCTTAAAGCGGTTAAGCCTATGGATCTTAGTTTAGTTATTGATTAGATAGGCATACCTAGAGAAATACAGTCACAGTTGCCATAGTTGACCCTGTTTGGGTCTTGTTCCTTAATGAAACCATCACTCGACCCTATTTGGGTCTATTGTTTATTCCTTGCTGGAACCAATTTTTAGCCCCATTTAGGTCTAGTGCTTGATATCTTCGGATATCCATTATTTGATATCTTCGGATATCCATTATTTAATACCTTCGGGTATCCATTGCTACCGTTATCCACCTTTCAAACTAAAACTTAGGCAGGCTATTAAAGATGATAAAATGTATATAAGATAAAGTAAAACATGCATTAATTGCTTCACTTATGTACAATAAGCATGATGAATGGCCTATTATGTTGTTTGTCTTAATTCCTTTTGGCTATAAACTCTCTATGAAATGAAATGCTATGTTCATTATGACATGATTGTGATATCTCACATCTATTCTATGGACAACTCCCATGCAAGAGTCGTTGCAAGTTAGTTCCACCAATGGGTCCCATGGTGAATAGATGGGCCGCTTAAGCCACAAGCTTACAACACTGTATTTGATGTTATACGAACTGTGACATACTTAATGATCTTCAGGTATGTGGAAGTTATGAAATATTTTCACGTGTTATGAAGACCTTAAGAATTAATCATGATGTGTAATATCTATTCTTTGAAAGGGCATGCAAATTCGCTAGTATGTATATGAACATGTCTTATGTATGTGCATATGTATAATTCTGATATAACCAATACTTTATGAGTTGAATTAATGTTGAATGTCTACCTTATGTAACCAATGAGATTTAATACATTAAATAGAAGTTTTATACTATCAATAATTTTAATAACTGGACCATTAAAATAAAAGGTGCATGAACTAGGCTATTAAATAAAGTAAGAGATTATATAATGATAGCAAAGTGACAAGTATTTAGGAATAAGATAAGTTAAGTAATACTCTAGATTATGATAAACAGGGTATTCATTGTTAAAGATAAGGACTACCCAAAATGCCCATTGAGAAATGATTCATATGATAGACATATGTTTTCCTACATTATAGTGGAAGTTATGTAAGATATTATGTTATTGTAAGAGGGTTGCCTGTAGCATTTTGTTCCCCAATAAGCTTTATAGCTTAGCATAGATTTGTTTATCTGTGTAGGTTTTAGGATAAGCTCCAGTGGATCGATAGTTATAGTGGCTTGACAACCTTTGAAGAGAAAATCTTGCAGATTGCAGTTGCCTTTGACGATTTCATTATGTTTTGTTGGCCAATTATGTTAGGCCTTCTTATTTATAAGTTTGATTAAATTTACTATGGCATGTAATTATGGCCTCTATTATTAATTATTATTATTTTTGCTTGGTCTTTACTAGGTTTATGATGATGATTGATGATTATCCATGGTTAGTGAATTAGGGTGTTACAAGTGATCTCATAATAGTTATGTTATTGATCCTTAAACCTGAGATTATCATAGTATCCTACATAAAGAACATTATGTTTTGACATAACTAAACATTATCTTTAATCGAATAATAATAAATGTTATGATTAGACATGATGATAATCATGTAGAGGATGGTGAATAATCAAGATAAAATTTATCCCTTTTTTATGAGAGAGATATCTATTGGGTCATTCGATAAGTAGGACTGAGAAATGCATGGCCATGGTCAAATGAATTAATGGAGAGATGAATGTCATTGGATAATGTTAGTCCACTTAATGATCGAAAAATTATATGTTTGAACTATATAAGTTTGACATGGACCAATAATTATGTTCATACAAGATATCATGTGACAAAGGGTTTATAACATGTTTTATGAGGTTAAAATTGAATTATCGATATTCATATTATTTGGGAAGTTATAATGTCTTGCTAAAGGCCACTTATGACTTGTGGGCCCATTATGAGACTGGGGCCCATGGCCAATATGATATGAACCTATTGGGTTGCACACATAGAATGTGATGAATGGACTAAAGGATAATCGAGCATTTTGAATTTTATTTTATGATAAATTAAAATTTGAAATAAATAATGAAATAAATAAATATTAATTAGGATTAATATTATAATTTTATTTTAAATAAGAAATAAAGTATTTCTTATTAAAATAAGAAATGTAGGCTAAAAATTCTCTCTCTCTTAATTAGGGTTAGGCCAACTATATATATATAATATGGTTGATAACCCTAACACACATATTCAAGAAGTATAGCATATGATAGTCTATCAGTATTAACAATGTCCTATCGTATTAATACTATAACTAGGGATAATTTAGGTTTTAATATATTTACATACAATAGGTATCTCATATCATGAACTATTCATAATTATCTTTGTACTATGTTTATATATCAAGGACTACATTCGATAGTTTAAGTCATATGCAAGTAAATGATACTACTCAAAAGCAATAAAGAATGTATAAATGCCTTATTATTATTATTTAGATAGAATGTTTTATATTTGGATAAAAACCCTATTACATGTGGGCAATAGGGCATATCACTAATAGGAACACCATTAAGGATTCATGCCAACAAATAATCAAGCTTTACTTCAGCAACTCATCGTATATAAAATATACATAATTTAGTATAGTTAGCTATATGATTCAACTAACATTGTTGTAACCATAGATAATATTACAATGTAAATAATAGCTATTTACACATGTGCCTGTTTGTCGCTACTGTAGCAATCTTTGACAATGTGCCATAAAGATAAAAGAATGTTTTCATACATGTAACTCAAAAAGTATGTTAATTAGATGAAGTAGATCACAAACCCACATAACAAGAACTTTTTTTGGAAGCCTTTATTGTGCATATCATTTCTTTCATCCTTAGATCAAAAAATTATTTGGACTCAAAAAATACAAGAATATGAAGCATACAAGTATTTACAAGATTTTGTGTTTAGACTATCTCCATTCTCCATAGATAAAAGTCAACATAAATTAGACATTAATTATAAAACAATGTAAAAATCCTTCAAACATTTTAAACTCAATTTTCACTAACTTAACATAAAATAAAAAATAAAAAATAAAAGAACTTAGAAAGGGAATTCACAAACAAGATTTTGTTATATCAAGAGGGGATCTCAAATGCAAATTAAGAGAAATTATCCAAAGAGAAGAAGTAAGATTAGAGTTGATGATCCAGCAAAAATGTACGAAGGTCACTTCTTTAACATGTAATGGAGCACAACTTTTAGAAGTCTAAGTAATAAAGAACACCAAGAAAACAGAATTGTGGAAGCACGAGCATCAATGAGGAAACTAAAAAAACAGTGACAAAATTAGCAAATAAAATTTGCTAATTGTAAATTATAATAATATTATGACAAAATAATGTACTCTATAGCAACAGAAACCATAATAATTTGGGGTTTGGCTACCCAAAATTAATTCACAAAGATTGTATAAAAACTCTACTGAATGACATGAAAATTTAAAGTAGTAAAGTATCAAATTTGAAAGTCTCTGAACTTAATAGTTTTAAGGACCATATATCAAATACTGAGTAAACTACTTATTCCACTACAATGATGATCACAAAATAAAGGCAATCCATAAAAAATTACAGCTCTTACGACCTGCAAACCAAATAAATAATTTCTTTCATCATTTCATTTTTTTAAATATAAATTACTATATTCTATAAGATTCTATAATCAAAAAAGAAATTCTCTTTGCATATCATGCTCCACAATTAAACTATGAACTTAAAATGAAGTCTAACAAAAGGAAAAGAAAAAAAAATAAAAGAGGTGGCAGAGAATAAAAAATGTAATAAAATATATATTGATATTAGCATTCCTAGCTAAAGAAGGAGTTTTGGATGCAGCAGAATTTCCCTCAAGATCTGTAGCACAATCCAACAAAATCAACCTCGATCCTATATACCTAAGAGTTCCTGCCTCCCCAATGGTAGCAATGATCCAATTTTGCTATATCCTTTATAATAAGTATGTAATTAGAATTATACATGTGAAAAGGCAAGTATAGAGCCAAAACCCATTTCAAAAGAGGAAAAACTTGGCCTTAATTTGATATTTAATTGAGAAAGAAACTGAAAACCTAAAGGCAATGTACTAAAATTACTAAAAGTAAAGCTAAGTAATAATAGAGCTAAAATTAGTAAGACCTAAAAATTGCATAATCAAATGTCCAGCGATGCCAAGAATTCAAATAGGAATCAAAATCAAAATTCCAAGAAAATAATTATTAGCTAAGAATTAATTAGTAAAATTCCATGCCTAGAAAAATGAAACCAAAATTAGAAATGAAGAATACAGGATATCTAATGCAAATCCAAAGTAGAAAAAAACAAGGCTAAGAATGGCTAACCTAAACTTCGAGGGAATCAAAATCAAAAATGCAAATATTTGCACCAACTTCACAAAGAACTCAAAGCTCCACTTTACCATTCAATGAGGCATCTTTGATCAAATCGACAATAGAGGAAAGAGATATCCTAGGACACAAGAGTGAAAGAAAGGGAGCACAGTAAGAATGATCGATTTCACATAGATGATTTAAGGTTAGAAAGAGCCTAGGGCATGAGAGAGATGGTAAGAACGATTGGTTTCAAAGAGATGAACTGAGGGGCACGAGAGAGATAGATAGAATGAAGAATAAGAACAAAATGGTCGGTTTCATCAAATAACCTGAAGTATTATCCCTAACCTAACTTTTCTTCATAAAAAAGTGAAAATATAACCAACCTGACTCCAAAACCATCTAAACCATATTTTACTAGTTTGGCCAAATTGGTTTGGTCAAGGTTGGTTAGTTTAACCTAAAAGTTGAACACTCCTATGATGTACTTTAGGAATAAGGTCTTTTTGGTCCCCAGTAGAGTCACCACTATGATGCGCACTGAACCCTACTCGATCCGAATTCACTCTTGAAAGTTTTAGGGACCTAAATTGGATGAGTTTACTCAATAGAAAAGAGGTTTAACTAAATTTGCCAAGTTTTAGGCCTCAAGAAGGCATAAAATAATGTCTCAGGGTACCTTAATCCCATTGCTAGTAGTCAATTTATGATGGCATCTAAGTGGGCCTAAAAGGCAGGTATCATGGAGTCGCCACCCAATAAAACATTGAAAAAGTGATTCAAAGCTTTAATGCCTAAATAGAGATGGTGTTCTATACATCACTCTTACTAATACCCAGGTTAGGTGTTTTTATAAATGAATTTTTAGTGTTAGTCCTCTATCTCCTAATTGATGTCTTGTAAGTATATTAAATCGGTTAGTAATATAGGAAAATAAAATTAAGAGCCTTAAATCTCATACCCAAGGGATTGAGAAATTTAAAATTTTGAAGTCTAAATTATATGAAAGAATTCCCAAATTTGATTGTGATTATTAATTAAACTAAAGTAAACAAACAACTAAGTAAATTGGAAACATAAAGTAAAGTCTAACATTATTTAAAATAGAGATTAACAAATTTTTTGATAAAAATTAATTGCTAAAAACCTTTTAATAAGGGAACTATCCTTCTCACTTCCTATTGAAATCAACTATATTCAAAGTAATACAAATTTGTTATGGAGAATTGAACTAAAATCAGGTCTCATATTCAGAACATCATTCTAGAGAATTATACTCTATGATTAAGAACAATCTAATAAGTAGCATAAATCTTGGTTTTAAATTCCTATATTTCATTTAAATCTCCTATTGTAAAATCTAACCTCAATCTATTCATAATTCAAATTCTTTAACCTAATAATACTTATGATCATAATTTCTTGTCTTAATTTTTAAAACATAAGAACATATTAAACATAAGCATATTAGCAAAAGGGCATGTATATCATTGATCAACATTCAAATTTTAATTCTAATTCAATCTTCTATTTGATATATCAAACATGAATTGAAATATAACCAAGAATATAGATGAGCATATGATTGATGAAATAACAAAACTTGTAATTAATTTAAGATCAATTAAGAGTCATAACAGTATAAAAATGAGGATTCAAAAATCCCTCAACAAAAGAAGAAATATACTCACTGTTCATAAATAAAATTAAATATATGAATACAAAGCCAAATATTATACTTATGGATCAAACTCTAACTTCGATCTTCAGCTTTTGAAAAATAAAAGAAGAAAGCCTGAAATAACCCTAAGTGTAGATCTCTAAAGTTACTCTACTATGCTTGAATGAAAACCTAAGTAAAAACTTACATAAAAATAGACTAAATTATAGAAAAATAGACTAACCAATGATATCTCATAAAAATCCACTAAAATACCTAAAGAGAATAAAGTCCAACCACCACCAAGTCTTCTCCTCCTGTTGAAATTGTTCTTCTTTCGTCAAAAGATGCAAATTAACCTAACGAAGACACATGATAGCTCGGCCGGGTTAGTAGCTTCTACCCTCGAGATTTATAGGTGACTCAACCGAGACACTTCTTATCCTATCCAGGTCAACAACTTCTGGATTGTTTGATAATTCTTTAAATGACCCGATTTGTAACACCCTCATACAAATACCCTATTAACTATATCCAGATAGTCATATTGATCATTCTTTTAATCACTTACATACTTGTATATTATTATTCATATGGTTATTACATTACCATTACTCATGTCATGTTATATCATATATTCATATAGGTGTTACTATAACTATTCGCATGCTATATCTCATGTTTAGCATCATGCATACCTCATTGTTTATGTGTTACTTTAGGTTCTACTTGCATGCATATACTTGCTTTGTCATATCATGAGTTGGTTACAATTCAATATACATATATTAAATACATCATTATATGCCTAATAGCATTAATACAAAATATCCATACATCAACTCTTATCAGTCTTGTGTTGGCCTTTCCTGATGCAGAGAACATCTCTAAGCAAAAGTCTTGTCTATATAACCTACATGGATAAAACACCCGTGCTAGGCTATGAAGCCTGGTGGGGAAACATAAGACATGTGGACGACCTCTTAAAAAGGTCATCAAATATGCAATCACATAAAGCATAACTTTAAGTATATAATTAATCATTTAAACCATATTCACAGAGATCTTTAGGGACTATATTATCTTTTATTTACACTTTTAACCAATATAAGGTGCTGCCATCGATTCTGGATTGAAGCCATATATTGACCAATTTAAAGGTATAATGAAACTATATTTTCTTCATTTTACTTGTAGATATATAAGTCTAGTTTAACAAAAAATTGGATTCATAGAATTTCAACCTCTATAATAAGAGATATAGTCAAATTATATACTTAAAGTTATGCTTTATGTAACATAGAATTTCATAGAATTTCTCTAAACAACAGTTCACTATACCCTATTCGATTTTTATCATCACTTAGAAAATTCATACTATAAAATGGGTACAGAATCTTAACAACATTCCTTCATGAAAATTGTGATCATATAAATCTATTTTAACAAAAAATTTATCTTAAAGGATTTTGACTTCTCTATAAAAAGTTATAGCAAAAATACAGCAATATCATCATAACAACTGGGCAATAGCACAAAATGAACTTCAAGATACATTCAGGGTAACTTGGGTGTAGAATCAAAGCTAGGTTCCTTCAACAAAATTTTAGCTCTAAATCTTTGGATAATTACAAACTGGATTCAAGTCAATTTAAGGTTTATAACTTGAGATATTATAAAATTATAGAAGCTGGTCCCAACAATTCTTTACATGTATTATTTTTTTTAAGTCCTAACTTAAATATTTGACTTCATTCTTTTAGGTTTAGTAACTCGTGCCATAATCCTCATCTTTACAAAAATTTATAGCTTGAAATACATTAAAAACAACCACAGGGCACACATTCCCTTACCTTGGCTGAATCACCAAATCCAAGCTTTAATCTTAAAGTGTGCCGTTCTACTGCAAAAATCCATTCTTATAAGCATTGATTTTCAGCATTCATCCTTCATCGAAATACCATGCAATATGAGAATGAAGAAGAAGAAAAAATGGAAAAAGTCTTGAAATCTAAATATTCATCAAGAGAGTGTCGTTTAAGAAACTCTACTCATATAAAAATCAGAATTTCTCTCTCTCATATGCAAGAACTAAGATTATTAAAGTGTATGCAAAAGTATCTTTTTGGTCCTTCATTAATTTGCATGTCATACATTAATCCTTCTTAATTCTTCTTCTAGTTAATCATTCTCCACTTATTTAATATTCATAATTAACCCAAAATTCTTATCTTAACTTTTTAAAATTTACCCCATATAAGTTACCTTTACAAATTGACCACCAACTTATTTTCTATATCCCAATTACACCGTTGAAAAATTTTTATTCCAAATAATTTACATTCAATTCATATATTAAAATAAAATTATCACTAGTCCCATAACTTATATCCAAAATAAAATCATGTATTTTCGACTAGGGTTATAATTGGGGCTTTACAAGGCTGAGACATATTGTAGCTTAGCAAGGTTGATATTCAAATTTTCATAATTAACACAAATTAACTCCAGACTTTATCATTCTAAAACACTCATAATTTAAACATAAAACACATAAAATTCACACCAAGTGAACTCTAAAACATACATGAACATAGGCATAATTCAGATATATCATCTCTCTTCTCACATGATGTATAAAAAAATAAATAAACAACAAATCACATAAGAAAGTGATAAATAATAAAATAAATAAATAAATTACACAAGAAAATTATCGAAAAGGAAATAAAGAAATTTCCACACACAAATCGAGGCCTTTATTTAAATTGAAAATATTGGTTCACTCATGAATATTTTACAAAAGATGAAGAGACCTTATGGATTTTAGAAAATGAAGGATGATTAGTAAAACAAAAACTCTTCATCTTATTAAGCAATTTTGGGTTAGAAATTGGACATGGGTCCATTTCTTTAAGAAAGCACAAATTAATTAGTAAAAATGATTTTGTGAAATTCTATGTTAATGTGTAAAAATCATTTTATTACTAGCAATTACAACTTACCAAAATAAATATAAATAAATAAATAAAGATAAATGAAAAAAAATAAAAGGAAATAAAAAAGTAAATAAAACCAAATAAAATCAAAACCAATAAGGGTTTGATCCTCCAATGTCTCTAGCCTCGAAATAATAAATGTCTCAATGCAATTAAAATTATTTGCTTAAAATATACACAAAGAAGAAAATAGTTAGTATATGAAAAAGAAAAAAAATTAAATACTAAAAATAAAATAAAATAAATATGCATTTTGAAATAAGAAAATAATACAAATATAATATAAAAAAACATGACATATAATTAAATTGCCATTTAAATACACAAATAGGTATGCAAATCAATTAAACATGATATAACCAAGACAACACCAAAAAAACCCACAAACTACCAAATAAGGTAAGGCAAATAAGACCGAAAGAAAGTCCTGCATTGTCCCGTTTGTTGTTGTGATTGACTGTTATCTATGGGGCTTTCTTCCCATCTATCACGAGCAAAACAAGCAGAATGAATAGAAAACAAGCAATAAGAAGAGATAAACCCTAATATAATATAAGCACGCATTTTTCCTCTTTCTATTCATACCAGAAATAATTATAACCCTAAGAACACATTTAATCATACTAAACAATTAATTTAACAATAAAAGTAGAATTATAATCAATAAAATTTCATGCATCAATGGAGAAGAAAATCTTAGATCATGTTATTCTAAGTGTTAAATCACATCAAAAATATATTTATGGCATTATAAAGAATCACATAAGCATGTAAAAATACAATACGCAATGTTATATCTGATGGAATATGACCTGGTATGAATATCATGATGGCACAGCGGAAAACAAAAATTTTTATCATACATACCATACGTATCCAAAGCTAGAATCGAAACATGCAATTTTAGGGTTTTAAACTTACAACTTTAGATACCTTTAAAACTTGATTTTGATGATGACCAGCAACCAAGAAGGATATGTCCACCTTAGATCTTCACCACCAATGCCAAGGAACAGCCTTTACACCACTCCCTCTATTCTCACACACACACTTGCAAAGATGGCTTAAAATCAAGAGTGCTAGCTCTATGATTGTGTATTCGGCAATGGGAATGATTTGAAGCCACAAGATCTAATCTTGTTCTTCCTTTAGCTTACTGTTTCAGCCCGAGAACACAAGAGAACAAGAAAGATTTCTTTCCCCTTGAGTATTTCGGCCAAGAGAGAAAAATAGCAAAACGGCATACCCTTTTATTCATTTAATTCATTAATATATATCACTCAATTTAGGTCAAGTGTGAGTGCCGAAAATTAAGTGTTAATTTCAGCCTCCATCACTTCCTAATTATGAGATATATCTTAATTTAAATTTAATTAGAATTTAAATTCAAATGGCATTAGTCATTTAATCAAAACAAACTTACTTATTTAAGGTGATAAGTTGCCGAATTCAACTAGTATTTTAGTTTGAATTTTGGCTACTTTAATTCCCACTCAAGTATTATATTTTGATTAAATACAAATTAGGATTTAATACTCAATTAACTTAATTATACATAGATAATTAATCAATTGAAATTAAACCTAGCACATGCCAACAAATTTCTCTCGTGACCAACTGTTAACAAATTTGCCTAAAACAAAAGACAGTTCAACATATTTGCCTAAAACAGCTAGCTGTTTTAGGCTAGCTGTTTTAGGCAAAATCGTGGCTTAACAGATTTGCCTAAAACAGCTAGCTGTTTTAGGCAAAATCGCACCTTGACAGTTTTTGCCTAAAACAGCTGTTTTAGGCAAAAAAACTGTTTTTACAGATTTGCCTAAAATAGCTAGCTGTTTTAGGCAAAAATCTGTTTACCCATTTTATGCATTAATTTGACTTTAAATAAAAGTCCAAATTAATTCCAATGCACAATTTAAATATTTTAAGCCCAATGCTTTGTGTGCGATCCTATAGGTCAATTTAATGTTGGCAATGAATTAATAAATTAATTCAAAGGCTATATATATTCTCTAGCAAGATATTATAGCATTCCAAATTAAATGAAAATGCATATGTCATTTAGTGACCTAATGCAATTTTGTATAGTCCCTTACCCATAAATATCAGAATTAATATAAGGCATGGAACTAGTCATCCTTATATATATTAATTCCTTTCTTGATATTCCAGTGATACTGAACTCTCAGATAAATAATGATTACTCATTATTTCATCTCCGTATGGCCATACACTTCTCAGTTCACTGATCAAGTGGCCGATGATATTTTCTCTCTTATTGAGAGGGGTAATCCCTTCACTTCTTTCATGCTCTCTAACATGAATTAATGCATACCCAATCATACCCGTACTTGTCACTCTGTTACGAGCACGTTAGGTGTATGTCAAAGTACACAGTAATTCAGAAAGAGTTTCATAGAGATTTCAGGTCTAAGAACTCCGATACAAAACTTGCATATGAGAAACACTTATGACTTGTACCATGTAGTGTTCTCATGAGCGGATCGTATCCAGATACCATGTTCTTTAACATGTATCTATGATCTCTGATTGACACTCTTGTCCTAATGATCCGTAAGACAGAACTCATAATATCAGAGAGAGCATACTAGTCTTAATTCATTGTTATTCCCATAACAATGACTGACTAGGGATATTTAGAATGAAGTCTCATTTGTTTCAAGGTCTTACAACCATATGCCTCACACATGATAACTTAAACCGAAAAGACATTCTTGGATAGTTTTATCAATTGATATGCACAGGAATACAAAAGATAAAACTAATGGCTCATTTTATTAATTTCAAGTGTTTCGTTACAATGCTTTGGGGCTAGGGCTTACACTAACAATCTCCCACTAGCACTAGTCCCAATTGGGCATAGCCCTAAGACCGAACGCTCTCAAATGAGCTTCGTGCAGATTTGGACGTAACTGTTTCATCAAAGGATCTGCTACATTGTCTTCACTTGCTATCTTGCTAACCTTGACGTCCCCACGATTAATGATTTCTCTAATCAAGTGGTACCTCCTGAGTATGTGTTTGGATTTCTGGTGTGACCGGGGCTCCTTGGCCTGTGCCATGGCCCCGTTGTTGTCACAAAAAATTTCTAATGGATCTAAGATGCTTGGGACCACTCCTAATCCAGTAATGAAATTTTTAATCCAAACAGCCTCTTTTGCAGCCTCACTTGCTGCAATATACTCAGATTCTGTAGTTGAGTCGGCAACGGTTTCTTGCTTCGAGCTTCTCCAGCTGACAGCATCACCGTTCAAAACAAAAACAAACCCAGATTGCGATCTAGAATCCTGAGTGCTTGTTTGAAAAGCAGCATCGGCATAACCTTGTATGACGAGCTCTTCTTGACCACCATACACCAAGAAGTGATCCTTAGTCCTTCGCAGGTACTTCAGAATCCCTTTTACAGCAGACCAGTGCTTCTCACCAGGGTCTTGCTGAAACCTACTGGTTATACTCAGTGCATGAGCAACATCCAATCTAGTACATAACATAGCGTACATGATAGATCCAATAGCAGATGCATATGGGATTCTACTCATGTTGTCCCTTTCCTCTTTGGTTTTAGGGCACTGTTCTTTAGTCAAAGGAACTCCCAAAGCCAAAGGTATGTACTCTTTCTTTGAGTCTCCTATACTAAAATGCTTTAGTACTTTGTCTATGTACTTTTCTTGACTTAGTCCCAAAAGCCGATTCGATCTATCTCTATAGATTCGAATACCAAGTATTGTCTTGGCTTCACCTAAGTCTTTCATTGAGAAACATTTTTCCAACCATTGCTTAACCTTTTGCAATGTTGGAATGTCATTCCCAATGAGAAGGATGTCGTCCACATATAGGACTAGAAATACTACTATGCTCCCACTAACCTTCTTGTACACACAAGGCTCATCTTCGTTCTTGATGAAGTCAAATTCTTTGACTGCCTCATCAAAACGAAGATTCCAACTTCGGGATGCTTGGTTTAATCCATAAATGGATTTTTGAAGCTTGCAAACCTTCTTAGGATGCTTGGGATTGACAAAACCTTCAGGCTGTGTCATATACACATCCTCAAGTAAATTTCCGTTAAGGAAAGCAGTTTTGACATCCATTTGCCATATCTCATAATCATGATATGCAGCTATGGCAAGCAAGATCCTAATGGATTTGAGCATGACTATAGGCGAAAAGGTCTCGTCATAGTCTACACCATGAGTTTGTCGAAAACCTTTTGCTACTAGTCTACCTTTGTAGGTCTTATCAGCTTTGAGTTTGAATAGCCACTTGCATTCAATTACCTTAGCACCTTCCGGTGGATCAACCAAGGTCCAAACCTGGTTATCGTACATTGATTGCATCTCGAATTTCATGGCTTCAAGCCAATTTTTCGAGTCTGGGCTCTCAATAGCTTCTCGGTAGGTAGTAGAATCCTCACGATCTACTAACTCAATAGTGTTACTGTCAGTGATTAGAAATCCATATCTCTCAATCTCCTGACGTACCCTACCGGACCTTCTAGGTTCTTGTGTAATGGGTTCTTGTTTCACAACTGGTTGTGAACTTGATCCCATTTCCAAACCATCCTATAGGAGTTTGTGGTGCTTGAATTTCTCCAAGTTCTACTTTACTCCCACTGTCTTTCTTGAGAAGGAACTCCTTTTCCAAGAAAACAGTCTTGCGAGCAACAAATACTTTGTTCTCGGCTTGTGAGTAAAAGTAGTATCCCTTTGTTTCTTTAGGATACCCCACAAACAAGCAGACACTGGATTTGGACTCTAGTTTGTCAGATGTTAATTTCTTAACATGTGCTTCACAGCCCCAAATCCTGAGAAAAGACATATTGGGTTCTTTCCCAGTCCATACCTCGTATGGTGTCTTCTCAACTGCTTTAGTTGGAGTACGGTTCAATAGAAACGCAGCAGTTTCTAATGCATAACCCCAAAAAGAGATAGGAAGATTAGCTTGACTCATCATAGATCGAACCATGTCCAACAGAGTTCGATTTCTCCTTTCGGACACACCATTCCATTGAGGTGTTCCAGGAGGAGTGAGCTATGAAATAATACCACACTCCTTTAGATGACTGTCAAACTCTTGGCTTAAGTATTCGCCACCTCGATCTGATCGAATGGCTTTTATACTTTTGCCAAGTTGGTTTTCTACTTCGTTCTTAAACTCTTTGAATTTCTCAAAAGTTTCAGAGTTGTACTTCATTAGATAGACATAGCCATATCTACTGAAGTCATCTGTGAATGACACGAAGTAGCTAAAACCACCTCTAGCATGTGTACTTAAAGGTCCACATACATCGGTATGTATTAGTTCCAATAAGCCATTAGTCCTCTCGCCTTTTTTATTAAAAGGACTCTTTGTCATTTTTCCATGCAAACATGGCTCGCATGTATCATAAGACTCTAAGTCGAATGACCCAAGCACTCCAGTTTTGTGGAGTCTTGAAATACGTTTTTCGTTTGCATGTCCTAAGCGACAATGCCAGAAGTAAGTAGGGTTCAATTCATTTGATTTAACCCTCTTTGTATTAATGTTGTATATGGACTCTTTGTTTTGTAAATCAAGGATATAAAGGCCATTTTGCAACATGGCATTGCCATAAGAAATGCCTTGGCGACGAATATGAGCATTGCCATTTTTAATAACAAAATCAAATTCATCATTATCCAAACATGAAACTGAAATAATGTTTCTGCTCACAGCAGGCACATAATAACAATTATTCAAAACAATACAAAGTTCAAAAGGTAAAGTGAGGTGATAGTCGCCTATCTCCATGGCAGCAACTCGTGCTCCATTCCCCACACGGAGGTCCACTTCATTCTTCCCAAGTAACCGCCTATTTCTTAACCCCTGCACATTTGAACAAATGTGAGAACCACAACCGGTATCCAATACCCAAGTGGTAGAAATAGAAAGGTTAATTTCAACAACAAAAATACCAGAACTGGACGCCTTGGCTCCATTCTTCTTTTGTTCTTCCTTGAAGAGAGCGCAATTCTTCCTCCAATGCCCTATCTTGTTGCAATGGAAGCAAGTGCTCTCACTCTCTTTGAGTTTTGGCGCCTTGGGCTTGGATTAGGCCCGAGGTGCACTCCCAACTGACTTGGGTTTTCCCTTTCCCTTTCCCTTTCCCTTAGCAGGTCGTTTCTTAATTCCCTTTTGAACCATTAGTACGGGATTGGTCTTTCGAATGTTTTCTTCAGCATTCTTAAGCATCCCATGAAGCTCAGTGACTGACTTGTTCATTGCATGCATGTTATAATTCATCACAAATGGATCATAAGCAGCAGGCAATGATCCTAAGATCAAGTCAGTGGCCAATTCCTTTGGCACTAGTACCTCAAGCTTCTCAAGAGTATCAAGATACCCTTTCATCTTGAGTACATGGGTACTAACAGGAGTACCCTCAGCCATCTTGCAAGAAATTAAGGCCTTTGTTGTCACGAACCTCTCGTGACGAGCTTGCTCTTAGAACATCTCCTTGAGGTGCACCATGATCGCATAGGCCTCTTGGTCCATAAATTGCTTTTGCAATTCAGGCACCATAGTGGCTAGCATCAAACAGGTCACATCATTAGAGTCACTTTTCTTGGTCTCAAAAGTTTCCTTTTGAACCACAGAAGCGTTCCTAGCAGGTTCCTCAGGTAAGGGTGCATCCAAAACATACGACTTCTTCTCTTGCTTAAGAACTATTCTTAAGTTTCGAGACCAATCTATGAAATTGGTGCCATTCAATTTGTCCTTTTCAAGGACCGATCGCAATGAGAAATTGTTGTTTGAAGATGCCATTTTCAATCTACAATAAAATTTAGCAAGATTAAATGAGGTCTTATTTATGATCCCACAAACCGAATTAATATCCCTTTAAATAATTCGCGTTAGTGATTTAATGTGGACCAAGATCCACTTTTCACAACAACTTATTAGTCAAGATGAGCTTGTACACCTAACAAGTTAAGTTACTTAGGTAGGAAAACTCCAATCATGTCTCGTACATGACTCTTGGATCAAATGGGCTAACATCTTAAGATGTTATAGCACAACCCATTTATTAGTTGCCTAGGTCTAGGCATCCCTTTCCATGTTAAGTCCAACCTACATTCACAACCCATGCCTCACAAAGATAATCGGGCGCATCTAGGACTCCTAGTCTACGTGATCGATGATCGATGCCTTGACATGTTTCGAATTAGGAAGGCAACTTTATGACTTACTATTTTAGGGATTCATTTTATTACGGCTTACATGGCATACGCTTTGTCATCCATACATAGCATGCATATATATATAATTGCATAAAGTAAAACGTGACAAACATGGGCCCAAAAACCTACAACTAAGATTCTATACTATTACATAAGAATCTTCGAGTTCGGCTTCTCCACTCCGGTGGGCTTCGTCTTGATTTACAAAGTCTTCAAATATATTCTATTCTAAGAAATAAATGAAAAAATTTTACAATAAAATATAATGGCTCGCAGGCCATATTTAATTACAAAACCCAGGGCCCATGAATGCACCATGCATATCCATTCATCACACCAAATTAGTAAATAAATATACATAGCATTCATGGATAAAACAAAGTCCAATTTTAATTAATTTAGCCAAGCCCATTAATGGAAATTGTGTACTTGAACCTTTAAGAGAAGACCCCATGATGGGCCTGGGCCAAAGCCCAAATGGACTAAATCCTCTTATTGAATAAGTTCTCTTAAAAGCCCAAAACACTAACTAGTTAGATTTGTGCTATAAATCAACTCTAGTATAATTTCCAATTATGCCATTTTTAATTTTATGTCATACAGCCCATAAACATTAAAAATGCATATAATATGTGCTAACATGAATTAAAAATAAAATCATGAAGAACACATATATAGTACACGGCATTCATGCAAAAACAAACAAACAACAAAAACTAGTTGTTTAATGCTTATGTAATGCCATAAAATGCACAAACATTTAAATCAATTTTATGAGTCATTTAATAATCTAAATAAGTCCATAAACATTGATTTAATATTCTGTACCAATCTGATCTAAATGCGTTTTTACCATTTTAATCAAAACAAAACAAACAATCTTGATTAAACATGTAACAAACAAAAACTAGACATAGTTTTAAGTGATTTTAAAATTAATCAATTAAATTGTCATGGACCAGAATTAAAACCAAATTTAAAACATGTCCAGACCTGATATTTAATCTTTAAAAATCACTTACAAACATCCCAAAAACGTTTTTACATTTAATTTTGAAAACTAGTTGTTAAAATAGCAATTTACATGCCAACAAGCACCTAGTTTCTTAATTAACATGTACCATCAGGTATAAATAATTAAATCCGACCATTACCAGCCCTAATAATATCTTAGGACAGTATATTAACATGTCATATTAATTATAATACCTATCTAATCAATAAAAATCGTTTTTACACCAAAACAATGCAAAAAACTCAAAACAGAAAATTTTAGATTTGCATGTTTTCATAATGACGATTTTTAATTAATTTTTTCATGCATCTAAAGCACTAAAATAAGCATGTTTAGGCTCTGATACCACTGATGGAATATGACATGGTATAAATATCATGATGGCACAGCGGAAAACAAAAATTTTTATCATACATACCATACGTATCCAAAGCTAGAATCGAAACATGCAATTTTAGGGTTTTAAACTTACAACTTTAGATGCCTTTAAAACTTGATTTTGATGATGACCAGCAACCAAGAAGGATATGTCCACCTTAGATCTTCACCACCAATGCCAAGGAACAGCCTTTACGCCACTCCCTCTATTCTCACACACACACTTGCAAAGATGGCTTAAAATCAAGAGTGCTAGCTCTATGATTGTGTATTCGGCAATGTGAATGATTTAAAGCCACAAGATCTGATCTTGTTCTTCCTTTAGGTTACTGTTTCAGCCCGAGAACACAAGAGAACAAGAAAGATTTCTTTCCCCTTGAGTATTTCGGCCAAGAGAGAAAAATAGCAAAACGGCATACCCTTTTATTCATTTAATTCATTAATATATATCACTCAATTTAGGTCAAGTGTGAGTGCCGAAAATTAAGTGTTAATTTCAGCCTCCATCACTTCCTAATTAAGAGATATATCTTAATTTAAATTCAATTAGAATTTAAATTCAAATGGCATTAGTCATTTAATCAAAACAAACTTACTTATTTAAGGTGATAAGTTGCCGAATTCAACTAGTATTTTAGTTTGAATTTTGGCTACTTTAATTCCCTCTCAAGTATTATATTTTGATTAAATACAAATTAGGATTTAATACTCAATTAACTTAATTATACATAGATAATTAATCAATTGAAATTAAACCTAGCACATGCCAACAAATTTCTCTCGTGACCAACTGTTAACAGATTTGCCTAAAACAGCAAGGCAAAAAGACAGTTCAACATACTGTTTTAGGCAAAAAACTCATTTCACAGATTTGCCTAAAACAGCTAGCTGTTTTAGGCAAAATTGTGGCTTAATAGATTTGCCTAAAACAGCTAGCTGTTTTAGGCAAAATCGCACCTTGACAGTTTTTACTGTTTTTACAGATTTGCCTAAAACAGAGGCAAAAATCTGTTTACCTATTTTATGCAGTAATTTGACTTTAAATAAAAGTCCAAATTAATTCCCAATACACAATTTAAATATTTTAAGCCCAATGCTTTGTATGCGATCCTATAGGTCCATTTAATGTTGGCAATGAATTAATAAATTAATTCAAATGCTATATATATTCTCTAGCAAGATATTATAGCATTCCAAATTAAATGAAAATGCATATGGCATTTAGTGACCTAATGCAATTTTGTATAGTCCCTTACCCATAAATATCAGAATTAATATAAGGCATGGAACTAGTCATCCTTATATATATTAATTCCTTTCTTGATATTCCAGTGACACTGAACTCTCAGATAAATAATGATTACTCATTATTTCATCTCGGTATGGCCATACACTTCTCAGTTCACTGATCAAGTGGCCGATGATATTTTCTCTCTTATTGAGAGGGGAAATCCCTTCACTTCTCTCATGCTCTCTAACATGAATTAATGCATACCCAATCATACCCGTACTTGTCACTCTGTTACGAGCACGTTAGGTGTATGTCAAAGTACACAGTAATTCATAAAGAGTTTCATAGAGATTTCAGGTCTAAGAACTCCGATACAAAACTTGCATATGAGAAACACTTATGACTTGTACCATGTAGTGTTCTCATGAGCGGATCGTATCCAGATACCATGTTCTTTAACATGTATCTATGATCTCTGATTGACACTCTTGTCCTAATGATCCGTAAGACAGAACTCATAATATCAGAGAGAGCATACTAGTCTTAATTCATTGTTATTCCCATAACAATGACTGACTAGGGATATTTAGAATGAAGTCTCATTTGTTTCAAGGTCTTACAACCATGTGCCTCACACATGATAACTTAAATCGAAATGACATTCTTGGATAGTTTTATCAATTGATATGCACAGGAATACAAAAGATAAAACTAATGCCTCATTTTATTAATTTCAAGTGTTTCGTTACAATGCTTTGGGGCTAGGGCTTACACTAACAATATCATGTAATCATGGCATTAGAACATGTTCTTGAACATTAAATCAAATCAAACATATAAGCTTTCATGCCATGGCAATAGGAGAAGGACACCTAAAATATTACCCTCAAGTTTCTATTTTGTAACTCTATAAGATTGCGCTACAAGCTCTGATTAATAATTCCCACATTTGCAAAAACATAAAATGTGTTTGTGTGTTGATGAAAAGATCTGAGAAAGCTTTTGTTCTCAAGGGTAGAAATTGATTTTTTACCTTAAGAATGTCATTGCCTCTTTAAATTTTTTAGAATGTAGAATAGTAATCCCCTTTAAAATCCTAGATTTTTGTTTATATTTAGAATAAAAGAGTTTAAGGTAATTCAAACTCTAAAATTCCATTAAATCTACCTTAAATATCATTAAAAATACCTCTCAGTCTTATCATCCCAAACTAACTTTTATCCCAAAATATTTTCTATTGGAAAATGTGGGACTTATGGAAAAATTCCTAAAGACGGGTGCCTATCGCTAATAGACAACTGACACTCAGAATAAATCTTAAAATCTCAAAAATATAATTGAATTTTGACTAATAACCTATGGCCATGACTTAATGATCAAAGGTTGTCTGTCACTAAGCTAAAGGCAGGCAAGGATGGCCAAAATAGGTAATCTTTTAGGAAATAGCTAGGAAGAAAATGACCATAAATGGCCATCCATCCATGAGAGATGGCTATTTGTCATAGAACAATACCAAATTTTAAGGTTTTTCTATTCTTTTCAAATTTATAGGAAACATAGCATAAAAAACCTATAAAATTATTTTATAAAATTGTGAAAATCAAGGATAAAACTTACAGTTTGCTCTTTTAATTTGAAATATGAGTAGTTATTCCTTATTGGGTAACTCTAATTTAGGCTGTCTCGAAAGCCGATGTCTATAAACCTTTATCTCTTTATGTAGCGAAAACTTCCATTTTTTCATGGCTTTTTCATCTTTTCTATTTTTTTCTCTCTCATAAATTATTCTCTATTTATTTATTTTCATTAAATATCTTTGAATTTTTGCTATATTCATCAAGTTAAAATTTTGTTTTTATTAGAAAGTGACTAGGGTTGGCAATGAGTAAGGTACTCATAAAATTAACATACCCGTTCTTGAACCCATTTATTACTTAAGGTATCCAAACCTTACCTATTTTGATTTAAAATTAATAGCACACTACCTGTATCTATCCCAAATTGAGTCACTAATATCCATATGTTATCCAATTCCTACGTATCAATATTATCTCAACATACAAAATATTACAAAGTAGCACATAAATAAAACCAATATAAACAAAGAAATTATAATCAAAGGACATCAAAATAATTTAAATTAAACCTAAACATCAATGCAAATCAAATTTAATCTAAATATCATAACATAAACGAAAATTCATTAAAATAAGGCACTAGTGGTACAAATTTGTTATTATGATTTGTTATTTGCACTCTACAATCAAAATTCATATATTTCAATATTTTGTATGTGCCTTTTATAACTATGTTGACATTCTAAGTTCAAATTCTAGTACACACTATATATATACATAAGGTATGACTACTCGCTATTCGAAGAATGTGTATTTAAGTTTGTGTAATAGGTACCCGGAGACATAAATCCAAATTCTATTTGAACCCATCATAAGCAGTGAAATTGCTACTCAAATCCACCTAAAACGTATTTATGTGTTATCTTAACTCATCCTATTATGGTCTGATAAAATCAGGTATTGAAAAAATTACTACAATCCCTAAGGTTAATAGAGCAAAATTGCTCATATACTTTCTCAAAAAGTGAAATTATCCCTTCTAGTTTATTTTGGAGCAATGTGACCCTTATACTTTAAAAGTAGAGCAATATTACCATTTTACTAATTGAACATTAATTTGGACCATTTTTCATCAATTGACCATGATATGTGACCTTTAACTCAGCAAATTAAGATATGCTAGCATTTTATATAAGCATATTAATATATTAAAAATCTAAATTAACACTTCGCATAAACTTATTTTTGTGTCAAAAAGAAAGGAGAAATACCAAAATGTCCATTTAGTGGTTACAAATATTAATAAGTCAACAAAATAATAAGTTAGTAAAATATTAAAGTCAGTAAATAAATAAAAAAAGAAAATATTGCATCTTTGCTATCTTTTTTAGGACAAAAGCAAAAGGTAAAACACAAACCCAAACTCATCTAATGAAATACCTAATCATAATTAAAAGGAAATCTCGCATTAGAACACCAAATTATAGTTTTCGTTATTTTTCGTTGTTTGTGGTCCTAATGATTTCCTATCCCTAGAAAGAGATTCACTTAAATCTAAACTCCATTTTCACTTCCAGTTGCTTCTACTTCAATTGATTCTTTTATTCAAATACCACAATCACTGTCACTCTCAAAACCCCTACTTTAGAATTGCTAGACCACCCCTTCCTCAACTCTTTCCTAAAATTCTATTGGAACCTCTTTTTGAGAAAGTTTATGAACCCTTTCGACACCCTCTTCTTATATTTTTTTAACCCCTTCTTTAACCTCTTATGCACCCTCTTTCATAACCCCTTGCTCAACCCCTTTTTAAACCCTTTTCTCTACCATCTTCCTGATTACTACTATCAAGTGCTATCTCTAAACTAATTTTTCTAAGATGTAATTTTCACCCCTATAATTATAATAACTTCATTTGACCCATAATCATGTTTCTGGCTACTTGGCCAACCCTATTTTAAATAGGTATTAGTAAATTTATATTATCAACCCCATTAGGCCTATCCATGTTATTACCTTTATTTTGCCCATTAAATAAGCCCAAATGATGTAACATATAACTTGGGAACTCTTTTAAGTCATCCTCAGTAATTGGAAAGAATTCCAAGTTAGTAATTTTTTTGGGTCTAGGCGATTAGGCAATTTATAAATGCTTGCATCTTTATTAAGCAAAATTAGCCCATCCATCAACCCTTTCCTTAGTTCCAAAACTACAACATATTTCACATCCATAATTGCCAACTTTTCTACACATATACCTTATATGTCATGTGGATTAAAAATAATAGAGTCAAATTATAGGTATATTTCATGTTCCCCTTCTTCATAGTTATAACTATTAGGCCTAAATTTCCATATACCCTAAAATGAGTTTAAATCCTTTATGTAAACCTTTGTTTGTTAATGACACAAGTAGTAAAAATAGCCATGTATTAGTTAAAAATTACTAAACATGTTAACACTATAGCTTTAATCATATTCATAGGAATTATATGATAACTTCATATATTCAATTAACACACAGGGACCACAATGTGAAACCCCAAATCATCAAATAAACCATTTTAAGGATCTATTCAAGCAATTTATAATGTTAAAAAGACAAATATAATTTTTAAATGGCATCTCTATTTCCAATTTTACACATGCAAATATTTTATTTTATTTTTCCCTCTTAATCTCACAATAAATAGAAAAAAAAATGTACTTCGTAGAAGGTAACTCACCTATAGTATCACTACAAGAAAAATGGCCTATAACGTAGGGCAATTTGGTTCTTAAAAGTTAAAATATGGTCGTTAAATCACTATAACGATGAAAAAATTCGATCGGTAAAAGCTCCACCGATAAAGGTATAGACGACCAAATTTTGTATTTGATCATTATTGTATATAACGACCGGATATTTTTCGGTTATAGAATCCGAGTTTTTAGCAACCGAATTTTCCCATAGCTAATGGTATTCACTTTTAACAAAGGAAATTCTGGTTGTTAAAGATATCTTTTAGTGATCGAATTTTCCCTTCGCTAATTAAATTCACTTTCAATGACATATTTAAAGATCCATTTTAACGACTGGATTTTCCCTTCATTATTTGTGTTTACTTTCAATGAAAAATTTTTCAATCGTTAAAGATATATTTTAGAAATGAATTTCCCTCTATTATTTGTATTTCATTTTTAAAAAAGAAAATTTAGGTACCAAATTTTCATTATTTTGGAAGTAAATTTAGTCATTAATATTAAATTTTCAAAATAAAAAAAATATTTTATTTGAATATTACCTATACACCTTATTCACATACAACTAAATTATAATGAAAAGTCTTTTGATATATTGTAAAATACTAAGTATAAAATATATCAATATTTCAAAATTGTTCGATTTCTATTCATCACATACTAGCTTATTAAAATAAAACCAAAAAATAACCCCTATCTAAACCTCATTTATCTTCATCATCTATTGTTTTGAAGACTTATAGAATTCAAAAAATATATAAATTTATAGTTAATATTCATGCACAAAGGCAATAAATCAAATGGTAAAATAATTTAATATTTTTAAATTAAAGTATCATTTACCTTAAATATCCAAAATGTCCAACAAGCGTAATTATATACACATCAAAATATTCAAAATCCAACAAGTGTAATTGTATATACACTTTAAAATATTGAAAAAAGAAAAGGGCTACAAAGAAAAAAAGTAAAAAAATAATAGTAAGCTTGATGACATAATAACAATGAAAAGATTGAATACAACTTACACCCATGATAGATAAAAGTTATATCCATTGGCCTAACAAAAGCAATTCTATTATAGGTTAGCAATATGTGCCTCATTAAGGAAATTATAACATTTTCATGCTATGGATTGCCTACTTACCTATTAAATGTTTTACTGTGTTGAGGATTCACCTGGAAAATATGATTCAAAATGGGCATTATGTTGTTGAGCTAAGATTAAAGCTTCGAGTCGTGTGAATTTGATATCAAAATCATCAAGTTTTCTTTTCAATTCTTGGTTTTCTTCTTCAATTTTTTTAGCTTGCATAATAATGCCCCTTTTGATGAACCATTCCCTTCCAACTGCTTTGCAGTTATGTGACCACCAGATCTAGCAACATGACCTTTTCGTTGAGGTCCTAATACTTTTTTTGCTACCTCTATGTTAGAAAGAAAAGGTTCCAATTGCACAACACCTTGAATTTGAGTCTACAATTACAACAAAAATTTAAGATATATTAACATATCAAATAAAAGGCAGTATAATGGAAAACAAATCAACCATACACACATATCTTTCATTGGTGGTAGTTTCAACAAGTTTGTTATCCTTGTTGCATGTCTCAAAGAACACGGTACTAAAGTTTGGTGGGTTACCATATTTGCCTCCCTTCACAACAAGTATAAACATATCAAATGATCATTTATTATTAATAATAAATTCCATAATAATCTTCAAGAAGGATAAACCACCTGTTGATATATAATCTCTCTAAAAGGCTTAGTGACCTAGACTTCACATATTCCAAATACGTTTCTCCTCTCCACTTATTCCATAAGTCTCTTATATGTTTCACAACATGCTCACGTTGCTCAAGTATATCATCACTCTTAAATTTATCCTAAATTCATTATCATCAATAACAACAATTGATTGACATAAATAAAGCTTGAAAAAAGATATTTAAATAACATAATAATATATATTCTTATAATAACAGCTTGCCACATGTGTTCTATATTTTATTTTTGAATTTCCCTCTATGAATGTACTTTCCAAGGGCACATATTACGATCACAAATTATCTTTCCCAAATTCCTTGAAAAATCTTGATGATTATCCCCAACATCTCAATTTTGATAAAAAAGTGTGTTTTAATTTTTCTCCAGCCTTAAGTCCTATAACTTTTTTACACTTGTTCTTTCCTCAAACCTTCTTCGACTTAAGTTATATTGGATCTATAAATAATAAATTAACTTAAATATACAAACTTATGACTAATTAATGATAAAAAGAAATGTAATTTGACTCATTAAAATACTTATTTCCATGTCTTCCATCTCTTTATCCACTTGAAGAGAAAGATTATCAACTTCAATCGACTGGAATCCAGGTGGTACAAGTGGTGGCTCATCTTGATTAGAAGTTGTATGGAAATATTTTCTTATTATAGTTGAAATTCCTTGTTTAATGGCTCTTGAAGAGGTGAAAGATCTTAAGCTTTGTCCACATCCCCTCCGTAATGCATCCGGTGGAATGAATGTTTGCTTTCTTACTTTTGATTTGGTTTCCATTTCGGTCTTTTGAAACTTTGATGGATTCATGTTAACCTAATAAAAAGAAAAAAAATACAATATGAACATCTCATCTAGTTTAACACATCATCATATAAATTTCAATTAGTTACAACATACACAATCATATGAATTTCAATAATTTTCTACACACATAATCATATAAAATTCAATTAGTATGCACATATAAAAAATTATTATAAAAAATATATATAAGCATCATCAAGTTGATTATGAGTAAGCACCATCAACACCAGATATATAAGTATCATCAAGTCAATTATGAACAAGTTGCATCCAATGCTTACCAGGTGCCATAACTTATGTAATGCCATCCCTTATTTTAGGTTTATATGCAATGTTAGCAAATAAATTATGTATGCTAGTTATTTCCTTATATATATATATATATATATATATATAGACACACACACTAACCCAACCCAAAGAGGAAATCTGAAACCACTGAGATTAACCTTAAAAAGATAGAATTGAGCATAGCTCCCTTTATATAAAGAGCAAACATAAACTACTGCCAAATTAAGGTCTCACAAAACCTAAATTTGGAAACAAAGTTTTTGCTATAGAAAAGACCTGTAACAACCAAACAAATAGTAGAAACCAACAGCAAAAGTTATGCCATAAAAACACCTGGCCTAGACAATTAGCATACTTAACATAATAAGATAGATCGGCACTGATAGTACCCTGAGCAGTCTGCAGCTAACCCATCTTCCATTTTTTACTAATGCAAATTATTGAGAAAAGAAGAAAGAACAAACAGAACATCCCAAATTAAACATGCCAAGTGATAAAATAAGACACCAAGAATAAAATCAAACACCCTGGTTGAATTAAAAACAAAAAAAAAAGTAATTAATGGTTTTAAAAAAGAAAATTGTAAAATCATTCTGATTTGCTTTCTAAAAAGAAAAAATTAAAGTTAGAAACTGCTACCCATTTACTTCTTGGCATTTGCTTGGTTCTAATAACTATCAAATATATATCAAAAAAAGACAATGCAGCTCCTGCATCTCTCACTATTTGCCACTTTGACTTTAGAGTTTCACATCATTATAACATTGTTCTGGAATTTGTGAATCAATTAAATTATGTTAAGAATTAAGAATGTTGTTGTTGCTTGAACTCGATGAATTAGATCAATAATTTGAGGTTTTCATTTACTATATTTAAAGATGAAGAAAACCAACAACAACAGAAATCTATGTTCATATCAAGTACTCTACATAGGCTTGTATTAATCACAATTATTTTTTTGCTAAGATAGAAAAAAAGACAGTCATTTTTATAGTCAATTTAATTTAAACTCTACTCATGTTTATTTTTCCCCTTAGAAACAATACTTATTAAAGAAATGATTCAACATTTTAATCCCTTAAAATGTCATTGCAATTTAAAAAAAAAGATTATCTAGTAAAATTTAATTTACACATGTAATATAGAGTTTCAAGTTCAATTAGTTAAATTGTTCACACAAATGCTTAATTCTCCCTAAAATTATAAGAAAAACATCTTTGCACATCCTACTATACTATCAGAAAACTATAAGAAAATACTCTTTCAAAATCATGATTCAACAAAAAAGAAAAAGTGCAAATAATTTTTAAAGCCAAAATTTCAATTTCTTTTCTCTTCTTTCAGACAATTAATTACAGCCTGAAAAGTTCGCCAATAAGAAGAAGCAAATTCCCGATGATGGGGGAAAATATCAAAATTCCAAAATTAATATTCAAATAAAGCAGAAAAGTCAACTATTAAAATGAAGCTAAACAAAAAAAATACTAAGCCATGTGCAGGAAAACAATGATAGGTAAATACAAGTCAAAGCAGAAAAGTAATGGAGAAAAAAGACAACAACTGAAAGCCAATATAATAAGAAGTGACATCTTTAGAAAATATTGTTCTCTATGGAAAATAGGAAAACATAAGCCACTTTGGTGTTTTAATTAATATGATTTTACTCAAACTCTCAACAAACAACCCTAAAGATAGACATTATATATATATATATATATATATAGAGTTTCAAGGAATTAACTTCACTATATAGTCTGCATAGGTCCTATTGATTTTTCTTACTTGGACAAATTTTGCAAATGTCCAGATATTAAAAAGTTAAAGATTCTCATATATCAATCAGCTACAACAAATGCTTCAAGATAATATTTGAACAAGAGAAAAGTATGCACCTTGAATTGAGGAATTTTACAAAATTCTAACAATAAGTCCCTACTAGCACAGCTTTTGCAGCGACAGTGAACACACTCAACCACCTTCTCCTCTCTTAGATAACTGGGGACCTTACATACAAATAACTCTGCTATATACTTCGAATAACTATCCTTCAAAGGATATTTCTCACAGGATAAAATAGCAAGTGCTCTGCAAAGAAAATGGCACACCACAAATAATTCAAAACTTAAAGAAGGGTATTTTCATTACAGTTAAACAAGAGAAATGCATTAAGAAAGTTGATTCTCGAGTTATGCCATTGTACAATAGTAGCAATAGGGGTAAAAAAAGAAAAAAGCATAATTGATCACCATTAAAATTTAAAATAAATAAATATAAGAGCAATTATACAAAAAATCTAGAGCAAAATTAAAGAAAAGCATACAAATTTATCTAATAATATAGATAAAGGAAGAAAAGAGAAAGACCTTACAAGTTTTTTTTTTTATAAGCTGCATTTTTATTAGCATTAAAAAGTGTAGTACAGCAGAGCGAGCAATAACTTCCAAAATTGAGACATAGAGTATAACAAAAGCACAATGAAATTGAACAAAGGCACAAACTGCCTCCACTAACACATGTTATCAAGTATGGACCTAAAGCCAACGAACCAAGGCTCTACCCTACATCCAAAAAAAACAATAAAAATAAAAAAAATTACAGAAACAAATAGTGACATAGGCTGCCTCATTAGGACAGAGGATAACAACCAGAGGCCCAAGACCAACCATGATAAGAAGACTAAATACATCAAACTTAACCTAAAGAAGACAAAGCTTAGTTTAGATCAAAAATATTCCTGCAAAAGAATGATTATCAGCCAAACCAAATTTGTAAAAATAGTTCCTACAAAAAATTAGGAACCAGCAATAACCCGAACAAGGGTGAGATTTCAAATAAGTTACAACCAAATAAAACTAAGTTACTTACCATAACCAGCTTAATAGATTGTAAAATCCTTAAAATATCTTAAGGTTGGTTTTTTAATTAAGAAGAAATGCCCTATTTTCATATTTGAATGGAAGAAGATCATAATTATAAAGTAATATTCAACTAGTATCAACACATAAAAAAAGAGTTTTTTTCAATCTCACCTGCAATTGCCAATTTCATAGTGCCCTAGTTCGATAGAAGCAGCAAAATTAGATTGATATAGCCACACAGATAACATTCAAAGCTTCTTCTCCCATTTCTATTAGGTTTGGGATTTGCATTTTGTAGGAAAGGGGTTTGGAAAATGAAATATGATAGGTTTATGTTTTACAAAAAAAAGGGATTTTGCACTTTTATACAAGGAATAGAAAATGTAGGTTTGTGTTTTACAAATAATAGATTTGCATTTTTTCCCTAATTTTGCATTTTTAGTATTTTATGTTTTATTCTTTATAAAATAATTGTGAATTATTTTTGGAGGGAAATGAAAGCAAGTACCACCACTTTCTTAAAGGCAGTAACGACTAGAATCCTCATCTTTTAACGATCTAAAACCCTTTATTAAATAATAATAAAATTTAAGATCTAAGGAACATATTAAATTCCCTTTGGTGTTTATATATTTTTACAATCGAATTTTTATCCCTTCACTAAATTTTGGTCATTAAAAATCAATTTTCTTGTAGTGTATCCCTCTTATCGTTATCTGATGAGCTTTTACCCATTTTTCATAAGTCTTGAAAAAAATTGACTCCCTTATTCTCTTATGATTTTACCGATCTTTCCCTTTATTCTCAATTGTAAATCACATTCAATTACTAAGGAATAGAGATAAAACAACAATTATTCTACTTTGGTGTTCTAATGTGAGATTTACTTTTGATTGTAATTAAGGATTTCATTAGATGAGATTTGATGTATGATTTACCTTTTATTTTTGTCAAAGAAGAGATAATATACATGCAATATTTTCTTTTTGGATTTCTTTACTAACTTCAGTATTTTACTAACTTCTTATTTTGTTAGCTTATTAATATTTTAATCATATTTTAAGTAAAAGGACATATTGGTTTTTTTCCTTTTTTTTCCATAAAAATAATTTTATGTGAAGTCTTAATTTGGGTTTTTTTAATATATTAATATGCTTATGTCAAATACTAAAATATCTTAATTTGTTAAGTTAAAGGCTATGTGTCATGGTCAACTAATAGAAAATTGTCTAAATTAACATTCACTTAACAGATGAGCAATATTGCACCATTTTCTAATATATAGGAATAACATTTGACGACTATTTAGAAATTACTGGCTACTAGTCAGAAGGAGTCATCTGAAAACATAAAGCTTTGGAGGGATTTTGACAAGGGAGATTTAAATGATTAAGTTAGAAATTATCAATAAAGAGAATAATAATCTAAGAGATAAAACAAAAAGAATACTTTACTATTTATATAAGTAGGTGGTAGAGTTTAAACATGTTTATAAGTCCTAGATAAGAAGAAACTCATTCTTCCTAAATTGGAGGACCAAATAAAAAAGGTTGATCTTCCTATTCTATTGGAGTTAGAATCCTGGAAGGAATCTATTACCATTTGAAGAAATGGAAGTGTCATCTTTAAATTTCAAACTTTTCATCTCGTAATTAGGTTGCTTTAACCAAATTATTTATCATGAATGGGAAAAGTTAGATCTATCTAAGCTACTTATCATGATCTATTATCATAAGTCCCCCCTCCCTTTGTGAATCACATTTATGTTGACAACCTGAAATGTGGGAATTTTGAATTTCAAAATGCAATAACTCAAGCACAAATGACATGTTTAAGAGATGAGATAATAATGCTTCGTAACTCGAGGATATGGCAACTGAGTCATAATGATGGCACAGGTTGTCAAGTTTAATGCCTTATTCCCTATATACAGGGTAATTAAAGCTGCATAACCTGTCCATATACGATCCCTACCATCTACATGTAGTTTATCGTGTAGTCTACGATTGCTATATGTGCTTCAAATTTCTTTTTTTTTTCTTAAATTACTTCATTTGGCATTTTCTTCCTTTGTAACTCTTTTTCCCTAATTCTTCTTCTATAATTTATACATCTTTCTAGTTACCAAACAATCCCTACAATTTCAAGGTGTTTCCTTACTTCAAAACCCACCAGTGTTCTCCTCTTTCTACTTAAGGCATTTTTTACTGTAACACCTTATTTTATAGGTTCATTTAACATTTTCCCTTTTTTTACTCTTACTATTTTTGTCATCAATTCTTTAAAGGGTTCTAGAAATAAAGTCAGAGTAGATAAAAGGTTACTAGATGATAGTATATTGAGGTCTTCCAATAATGGCTCATCCTTTAAAAGTCAGCCTCTAAGGAGGGATGTAGTAACTAAAAGGGCAATAGGGAAAGAACCAAAGAGATTGCATAGAGTAGATAGCATCACATCTATAATTAAAAGGGATCATTTGGCATCCTTAACAGAAAAGCTTGGAGTACTAAATAAATATAATATCAGAGCATCAGACATTTCCCTCAAAGCTAATGCTAAGTTTCTTAGGAAGTGTCATATATTACTTTATAAAGTCAATTTTGTTACTTGTGTAAATTTTCCATTGACGATGTTTGAGCTAGATTTCTTCAATTATTATGACCTAACAATTATACAATTGTACGTAAATGCTTGGTGAACTCTTATACCCTATAAGTATAGATCATCGAGCATGACATCCATCTCACTATCAATCTCTCTGAGCTACTCATATAGTGGGCTTTCAAATAGACACCAAAGATAATAATTATATCTAAGCCTAAGCTAGGCATGAGCATTCACAGAGAACTTAAACTCCTTAAAAATTTTAAAAAAATTAGTTTATTATAGTGGAAATTATGGGCAAAGAATTATTGTTCTGCATTTTTTAGGGTCTATTTATCAATAAGAATGACAACTAATTATGGTTGTTTGAGAAGGAGGAGAACACCTTAGCTCAATGGAAAGAGTTGGCCGAGGAGAAAAGAGATAATAAGAGATGAGCAAATCGAGCTTAGTCGAGATAATAAAAGATAAGAAAACAAAAGGCCAGTGGATCCTTCGCTGCCACTTTAAAGAGCGCAACTGAACCTAAGCCTTTTCATATGTTGACACTATCCCTATGCCTTGAGTAGTAGAGATCTTAGATAGTCCTCAAAGGAAAGGGACCAAAGAGGTAAAAAATGAGTCGAATGCCATAGTAATGAGATCATTTTTGACAAAAGTAGAGAGGCCAGAGAATAATGCTCTTGGGTTATAGAAGAAATATTTACAAGACCTAGCTGATGAGGTGATAATTTTTGGCAAAAGCAAGATGTTGCCTATAGTAAATGGAATGATGACTTCACCACCTTTGCTCACTTGATCTCTTATGTGCTGAGCAAGGTGGCACCTTTTCTAAATTTAAATGTTGAGCGATTGTCTTTTATAGTAAAGATCCATTAAATAGAAAAAGTCTTTATTAAATTACCTCTTCTTTGTCAAAACCTACAATCTCACAATCAATTTTCTAGGGATCTATAATTGTAGTGTCATTATTAACAAAATGAACAAATTAATTATGAAGTGGCATAAAGAGGAGCAAACAACCATTGAGCTTAGGTTTAAGCTTGGTGAAGCAGAACTCAAGGCTACCAATGCTAACAAAAGTCAACTGAAGCCAAAAAGAAAGTCACAGAGGTTGAAGGATGAGCAACAAAGGCTAAAAAAGGCTACAGAGGTGAAGGCATCCTTTACAAGGGACAAATAGGGGATTTGTAATGTTAGTTCAAAATTAAAGATATGCCAGGATGAAAAGGTAAACTCGAGAAGATATACGCCAAGCAAGAGGATAAGGCAGTGGATCTAGCCGCTGATAAGTATCATTATTTTAGCAATAATGTAGCACCCATAAACCCTTAAAAAGGATATAACATGCATAACAATTGGGAAAAATCAACAACTAAAATTATTTCATTTATTGATATGGAGTGATAAATTTAAATACAAGGCATTTAACTAACTGTATAAATGCATATAATAGAGGTGGACTGTAATGCCTTAAATTGTACCATTGTTGATATGGGGACATAATCAATAGTTATTAATTTATCATAGATATTTACCGTGTTTTGTGACTTATAAAGTAAGTATATATTTTTACTATTAGGGGGCTAAATTGAAATGGTAGTTGTTATTAAGTGTTAAATTAAAAAGAAAATATTATTGAGTGAGTAAAAAAATAATGAGTGAAGCCACCAATGAGAGTGTGACATTCTAGATAGCTAGAACCATAAAAATGTCTTGGGTAATTATCTACCCTTAGGAGTGAGATAGGCTAGAAAAATGATAGAAAGGAAAAAGGGGGAGAAATCATCACATTTGAATCAAGTCGCTGACACCCTCTTCCTTTCTTTACTTATTTTAATTTGTTTGCTTATTTGTTTCACAAAACTTAAATATATTGTGAACTATTGAGAGGAAGGAAGAGCAGTATTAATTAAAGAAGCATGGCTAATGAGGATGAGGCAATCGAGTAAAGCAATGCCAAGTAAATGGAGAAGGCATAGAGGTTAGGTTATAACTTTCTTTAAGAGGCAAATGAACAAGAATCTTTATGATTAATTAGAGTTCAAATTACTAGATTGCTATTCTTTAATGAGGTAGGTGATTAGGAATACACTTGTGAAGTGCTAAACAAGCACATATCAAAATTTAAATTTAGGTCCTGTAATTCATTATCTGTTTCTTAATTGATTGGAATTATTCTTGAATAAATACTTTTCAGGAGATGTTAGGTTTTGGGATGAGCAAGATGGGATTTAGATCCTAGAAAATTCTAGTAAGAATCTATAAAAATCAAAAGATGAAAGTTAAGGTAAATTGAAAAGATGATTTTGTTGTCACAAGTTTTAAATAAATTTGTTGGTATGAGTTTAGCTCATGTAAAATTAGAAATAATTGAATTTATAATTCTAGAACCTAGAAAATGCTAGGAAATATATGATTACGCACTTGTGTGAGTTATGCCTTAAAACTATGTGAAGAATTATAACAATTAAAACTTAACATTATAGGGAAATCACTCAACCTGGTTGAAGCATCTTTGGCTTAGTTGGATCACTACTGCATTCTCAATCTAGAAGCTATCAACCTAACTGAAATAATCAGTTTCCCAGTCGGGTTACCCTACTCTATTTTAGAAATACATAATCCTTTCCCTATTACTTGATTTTCTTTAAGTATTTGAAGTTGTATATGTTAGTGTAAGCCCTAGCCCCAATGCATTGTAACGAAACACTTGAAATTAATAAAATAAGGCATTAGTTTTATCTTTTGTATTCCTGTGCATATCAATTGATAAAACTATCCAAGAATGTCGTTTCGGTTTAAGTTATCATGTGTGAGGCACATGGATTGTAAGACCTTGAAACAAATGAGACTTCATTCTAAATATCCCTAGTCAGTCATTGTTATGGGAATAACAAATGAATTAAGACTAGTATGCTCTCTCTGATATTATGAGTTCTGTCTTACGGATCATTAGGACAAGAGTGTCAATCAGAGATCATAGATACATGTTAAAGAACATGGTATCTGGATTCGATCCGCTCATGAGAACACTACATGGTACAAGTCATAAGTGTTTCTCATATGCAAGTTTTGTATCGGAGTTCTTAGACCTGAAATCTCTATGAAACTCTTTATGAATTACTGTGTACTTTGACATACACCTAACGTGCTCGTAACAAAGTAACAAGTATGGGTATGATTGGGTATGCATTAATTCATGTTAGAGAGCATGAGAGAAGTGAAGGGATTACCCCTCTTAATAAGAGAGAAAATATCATCGGCCACTTGATCAGTGAACTGAGAACTGTATGGCCATACCGAGATGAGATAATGAGTAATCATTATTTATCTGAGAGTTCAGTGTCACTGGAATATCAAGAAAGGAATTAATATATATAAGGATGACTAGTTCCATGCCTTATATTAATTCTGATATTTAAGGGTAAGGGACTATGCAAAATTGCATTAGGTCACTAAATGCCATATGCATTTTCATTTAATTTGGAATGCTATAATATCTTGCTAGAGAATATATATAGCCTTTGAATTAATTTATTAATTCATTGCCAACATTAAATGGACCTATAGGATCGCACACAAAGCATTGGGCTTAAAATGTTTAAATTAAGTATTGAGCATTAATTTGGGCTTTTAATTAAAGTCAAATTAATGTATGTAATGGGTTATAAAATTGCTATTGGGCCTTGGTCCATGAGAGAGAGAAATTCAGCCCACAAGGTTTAATTTCAATTAATTAAATGTCATGAATTAATTTAATTAATTGAGTATTAAAGCCTAAAGACATATTTATCTAATTAAATCATCTAAATTGTATTTAATGTGGACGAAATTCCTAGAGAAATCACAAGGAATTTCGGCACATGTATAGTATATTATTTAAGTGATTTATTAGATTTAAATGTCTTATCTTTTATCCTAAAAATAAGTGATATTATTTGATTAAATAACTTTTGATTTTATCTTGGATAAATTAAAATAGTTTTTATCAATAATTATTACTAATTTTAATTAAGTGATAAATGCAAATATTATTTATCTTGAGCTAATATTAATTATCTTAAGGTAGTGTATTTGGCATATATCACTTAAAGGAAAAAAGGGAGACATATATATTTTAGAGGAAGTTGGCGTGAAACCCTAATCCAATATGCAATTGGCGTGAACTTCATCTCTTCCTCTCTCAATTCTTTTGGCCCAATTTTTCACAAGGAGAAAGGATAGTTCCTCATTCTCTTGTGTTCTTGGGTAGTAATAGCAACCTAAGAGAAGTACAAAATCAAATTTTGTAGCTTGAAACTATAACCATTACACAATACCGAAAAAGAGAGCTAGCAATCTTGATTTTAAGCCGTCGGTGCAAGTGTGTGTGTGAGAATAGAGGGAGTGGCGCAAAAGGCTGTTCCTTGGCATTGGTGATCGAGAACTAAGGTGGATAAAGGCATCTTGGTTGCTGGACATCACAAAATCAAAGAATAAAAGGCATCATCTATTGTAAGTTTCAAAACCCTAAAATTGCATGTTTTCGTTCCTAGTTTTGGATATGTATGGTATGCATGATAAAATTTTTGTTTTTCCGCTGTGCTATCATGATTATCATACCATGTCATATTCCATCAGTGGTATCAGAGACTAAACATGCTTATTTTAGTGCTTTAGATGCATGAAAAAATTAATTAAAAATCGTTATTTTGAAAACATGCAAATCTGAAATTTTCTATTTTGAGTTTTTTGCATTGTTTTGGTGTAAAAACGATTTTAATTGATTAGATAGGTATTATAATTAATATGACATGTTAATATACTGTCCTAAGATTTTATTAGGGCTGGTAATGGTCGGATTTAATTATTTATACCTGATGGTACATGTTAATTATGAAACTAGGTGCTAGTTGGCATGTAAATTGCTAGTTTAACAACTAGTTTTCAAAATTAAATGTAAAAACGTTTTTGGGATGTTTGTAAGTGATTTTTAATGATTAAATATCAGGTCTGGACATGTTTTAAATTTGGTTTTAATTCGTCCATGACAATTTAATTGATTAATTTTAAAATCACTTAAAACTATGTCTAGTTTGTGTTTGTTACATGTTTAATCAACATTGTTTGTTATGTTTTGATTAAAATGGTAAAAACACATTTAGATTAAAATGGTACAGAATATTAAATCAATGTTTATGGACTTATTTAGATCATTAAATGACTCATAAAATTGATTTAAATGTTTGTGCATTTTATGGCATTACATAAGCATTAAACAACTAGTTTTTGTTGTTTGTTTGTTTTTGCATGAATGCCGTGTACTATATATGTGTTCTTCATGATTTTATTTTTAATTCATGTTAGCACATATTATATGCATTTTTAATGTTTATGGGCTGTATGACATAAAATTAAAAATGGCAAAATTGGAAATTATGCTAGAGTTGATTTATAGCACAAATCTAACTAGTTTGTGTTTTGGGCTTTTAAGAGAACTTATTCAATAAGAGGATTTAGTCCATTGGGCTTCGGCCCAGGCCCATCACGGGGTCATCTCTTAAAGGTTCAAGTACACAATTTCCATTAATGGGCTTGGCTAAATTAAATGAATTTGGACTTTGTTTTATCCATGAATGCTATGTATGTTTATTTGCTAGTTTGGTGTGATGAATGGATATGCATGGTGCATTCATGGGCCCTGGGTTTTTGTATTTAAATATGGCCTGCGAGCCATTATGTTTTATTGTAAAAGTTTCATTTATTTCTTAGAATAGAATATACTTGAAGACTTTGTAAATCAAGACGAAGCCCACCGGAGTGGAGAAGCCCAACTCGAAGATTCTTATGTAATAGTATAGAATCTTAGTTGTAGGTTTTTGGGCCCATGTTTGTCACGCTTTACTTTATGCAATTATATATATATGCATGCTATGTATGGATGACAAAGCGTATGCCATGTAAGCCGTAATAAAATGAATCCCTAAAATAGTAAGTCACAAAGTTGCCTTCCTAATTCGAAACATGTCAAGGCATCGATCATCGGTCACGTAGACTAGGAGTCCTAGATGCGCCCGATTATCTTTGTGAGGCATGGGTTGTGAATGTAGGTTGGACTTATCATGGAAAGGGATGCCCGGACCTAGGCAACTAATAAATGGGTTGTGCTATAACATCTTAAGATGTTAGCCCATTTGATCCAAGAGTCATGTACTAGACATGATTGGAGTTTTCCTACCTAAGTAACATAACTTGTTAGGTGTACAAGCTCAGCTTGACTAATAAGTTGTTGTGAAAAGTGGATCTTGGCCCATATTAAATCACTAACGCGAATTATTTAAGGGATATTAATTCGGTTTGTGGGATCATAAATAATACCTCATTTAATCTTGCTAAATTTTATTGTAGATTGAAAATGGCATCTTTAAACAACAATTTCTCATTGCGATCAGTCCTTGAAAAGGACAAATTGAATGGCACCAATTTCATAGACTGGTCTCGAAACTTAAGAATAGTTCTTAAGCAAGAGAAGAAGTCGTATGTTTTGGATGCACCCTTGCCTGATGAACCAGGAAGGAACGCCTCTGCGGTTCAAAAGGAAACTTTTGAGACCAAGAAGAGCGACTCTAATGATGTGACCTGTCTGATGCTGGCCGCTATGGTGCCTGAATTGCAAAAGCAATTTATGGACCAAGAGGCCTATGCGATCATGGTGCACCTCAAGGAGATGTTCCAAGAGCAAGCTCGTCACGAGAGGTTCGTGACAATAAAGGCTTTAATTTCTTACAAGATGGCTGAGGGTACTCCTGTTAGTACCCATGTACTCAAGATGAAAGGGTATCTTGATACTCTTGAGAAGCTTGAGGTACTAGTGCCAAAGGAATTGGCCACTGACTTGATCTTAGGATCATTGCCTGCTGCTTATGATCCATTTGTGATGAATTATAACATGCATGCAATGAACAAGTCAGTCACTGAGCTTCATGGGATGCTTAAGAATGCTGAAGAAAACATTCGAAAGACCAATCCCGTACTAATGGTTCAAAAGGGAATTAAGAAGGGACCTGCTAAGGGAAAGGGAAAGGGAAAGGGAAAACCCAAATCGGTTGGGAGTGCACCTCAGGCCCAATCTAAGCCCAAGGCGCCAAAACTCAAAGAGAGTGAGAGCACTTGCTTCCATTGCAATAAGATAGGGCATTGGAGGAAGAACTGCGCTCTCTACAAGGAAGAACAAAAGAAGAATGGAGCCAAGGCGTCTAGTTCTGGTATTTTTGTTGTTGAAATTAACCTTTCTATTTCTACCACTTGGGTATTAGATACCAGTTGTGGTTCTCACATTTGTTCAAATGTGCAGGGGTTAAGAAATAGGCGGTTAATTGGGAAGAATGAAGTGGACCTCCGTGTAGGGAATGGAGCACGAGTTGCTGCCATGGAGATAGGCGACTATCACCTCACTTTACCTTCCGGACTTTGTATTGTTTTGAATAATTGTTATTATGTGCCTGCTATGAGCAGAAACATTATTTCAGTTTCATGTTTGGATAATGATGAATTTGATTTTGTTATTAAAAATGGCAATACTCATATTCGTCGCCAAGGCATTTCTTATGGCAATGCCATGTTGCAAAATGGCCTTTATATCCTTGATTTACAAAACAAAGAGTCCATATATACCATTAATACAAAGAGGGTTAAATCAAACGAATTGAACCCTGCTTACTTCTGGCATTGTCGCTTAGGACATGCAAACGAAAAACGCATTTCAAGACTCCACAAAACTGGAGTGCTTGGGTCATTCGACTTAGAGTCTTATGATACATGCGAGCCATGTTTGCATGGAAAAATGACAAAGAGTCCTTTTAATAAAAAAGGCGAGAGGACTAATGGCTTATTGGAACTAATACATACCGATGTATGTGGACCTTTAAGTACACATGCTAGAGGTGGTTTTAGCTACTTCGTGACATTCACAGATGACTTCAGTAGATATGGCTATGTCTATCTAATGAAGTACAAGTCTGAAACTTTTGAGAAATTCAAAGTGTTTAAGAATGAAGTAGAAAACCAACTTGGCAAAAGTATAAAAGCCATTCGATCAGATCGAGGTGGCGAATACTTAAGCCAAGAGTTTGACAGTCATCTAAAGGAGTGTGGTATTATTTCACAGCTCACTCTTCCTGGAACACCTCAATGGAATGGTGTGTCCGAAAGGAGAAATCGAACTCTGTTGGACATGGTTCGATCTATGATGAGTCAAGCTAATCTTCCTATCTCTTTTTGGGGTTATGCATTAGAAACTGCTACGTTTCTATTGAACCGTACTCCAACTAAAGCAGTTGAGAAGACACCATACGAGGTATGGACTGGAAAAGAACCCAATATGTCTTTTCTCATGATTTGGGGCTGTGAAGCACATGTTAAGAAATTAACATCTAAAAAACTAGAGTCCAAATCCACTGTCTGCTTGTTTGTGGGTTATCCTAAAGAAACAAAGGGATACTACTTTTACTCACAAGCCGAGAACAAAGTATTTGTTGCTCGCAAGGCTGTTTTCTTTGAAAAGGAGTTCCTTCTCAAGAAAGACAGTGGGAGTAAAGTAAAACTTGGAGAAATTCAAGCACCATAAATTCCTATAGAGGATGGTTTGGAAATGGGATCAAGTTCACAACCAGTTGTGGAACAAGAACCCAATACACAAGAACCTAGAAGGTCCGATAGGGTACGTAAGGAGATTGAGAGATATGGATTTCTAATCACTGACAGTGACACTATTGAGTTAGTAGATCGTGATGATCCTACTACCTACCGAGAAGCTATTGAGAGCCCAGACTCGGAAAATTGGCTTGAAGCCATGAAATCCGAGATGCAATCAATGTACGATAACCAGGTTTGGACCTTGGTTGATCCACCGGAAGGTGCTAAGGTAATTGAGTGCAAGTGGCTATTCAAACTCAAAGCTGATAAGACCTACAAAGGTAGACTAGTAGCAAAAGGTTTTCGACAAACTCATGGTGTAGACTATGACGAGACCTTTTCGCCTGTAGTCATGCTCAAGTCCATTAGGATCTTGCTTGCCATAGCTGCATATCATGATTATGAGATATGGCAAATGGATGTCAAAATTGCTTTCCTCAACGGAAATTTACTTGAGGATGTGTATATGACACAGCCTGAAGGTTTTGTCAATCCCAAGCATCCTAAAAAGGTTTGCAAGCTTCAAAAATCCATTTATGGATTAAAGCAAGCATCCCGAAGTTGGAATCTTCGTTTTGATGAGGCAGTCAAAGAATTTGACTTCATCAAGAACAATGATGAGCCTTGTGTGTACAAGAAGGTTAGTGGGAGCATAATAGTATTTCTAGTCCTATATATGGACGACATCCTTCTCATTCCAACATTGCAAAAGGTTAAGCAATGGTTGGGAAAATGTTTCTCAATGAAAGACTTAGGTGAAGCCGAGACAATACTTGGTATTCGAATCTATAGAGATAGATCGAATCGGCTCTTGGGACTAAGTCAAGAAAAGTACATAGACAAAGTACTAAAGCGTTTTAGTATGGGAGACTCAAAGAAAGGGTACATACCTTTGGCTTTGGGAGTTCCTTTGACTAAAGAACAGTGCCCTAAAACCAAAGAGGAAAGGGACAACATGAGTAGAATCCCATATGCATCTGCTATTGGATCTATCATGTACGCTATGTTATGTACTAGGTTGGATGTTGCTCATGCACTGAGTATAACCAGTAGGTTTCAGCAAGACCCTGGTGAGAAGCACTGGTCTGCTGTAAAAGGGATCCTTAAGTACCTGCGAAGGACTAAGGATCACTTCTTGGTGTATGGTGGTCAAGAAGAGCTCGTCATACAAGGTTATGCCGATGCTGCTTTTCAGACCAGCACTCAGGATTCTAGATCGCAATCTGGGTTTGTTTTGAATGGTGGTGCTGTTAGCTGGAGAAGCTCGAAGCAAGAAACCGTTGCCGACTCAACTACAGAATCTGAGTATATTGCAGCAAGTAAGGCTGCAAAAGAGGCTGTTTGGATTAAAAATTTCATTAATGGATTAGGAGTGGTCCCAAGCATCCTAGATCCATTAGAAATTTTCTGTGACAACAACGGGGCCATAGCACAGGCCAAGGAGCCCCGGTCACACCAGAAATCCAAACACATACTCAGGAGGTACCACTTGATCAGAGAAATCATTGATCGTGGGGACATCAAGGTTAGCAAGATAGCAAGTGAAGACAATGTAGCAGATCCTTTGATGAAACAGTTACGTCCAAATCTGCACGAAGCTCATTTGAGAGCGTTCGGTCTTAGGGCTATGCCCAATTGGGACTAGTGCTAGTGGGAGATTTTTAGTGTAAGCCCTAGCCCCAATGCATTGTAACGAAACACTTGAAATTAATAAAATAAGGCATTAGTTTTATCTTTTGTATTCCTGTGCATATCAATTGATAAAACTATCCAAGAATGTCGTTTCGGTTTATGTTATCATGTGTGAGGCACATGGATTGTAAGACCTTGAAACAAATGAGACTTCATTCTAAATATCCCTAGTCAGTCATTGTTATGGGAATAACAAATGAATTAAGACTAGTATGCTCTCTCTGATATTATGAGTTCTGTCTTACAGATCATTAGGACAAGAGTGTCAATCAGAGATCATAGATACATGTTAAAGAACATGGTATCTGGATTCGATCCGCTCATGAGAACACTACATGGTACAAGTCATAAGTGTTTCTCATATGCAAGTTTTGTATCGGAGTTCTTAGACCTGAAATCTCTATGAAACTCTTTATGAATTACTGTGTACTTTGACATACACCTAACGTGCTCGTAACAGAGTGACAAGTACGGGTATGATTGGGTATGCATTAATTCATGTTAGAGAGCATGAGGGAAGTGAAGGGATTACCCCTCTTAATAAGAGAGAAAATATCATCGGCCACTTGATCAGTGAACTGAGAACTGTATGGCCATACCGAGATGAGATAATGAGTAATCATTATTTATCTGAGAGTTCAGTGTCACTGGAATATCAAGAAAGGAATTAATATATATAAGGATGACTAGTTCCATGCCTTATATTAATTTTGATATTTAAGGGTAAGGGACTATGCAAAATTGCATTAGGTCACTAAATGCCATATGCATTTTCATTTAATTTGGAATGCTATAATATCTTGCTAAAGAATATATATAGCTTTTGAATTAATTTATTAATTCATTGCCAATATTAAATGGACCTATAGGATTGCACACAAAGCATTGGGCTTAAAATGTTTAAATTAAGTATTGAGCATTAATTTGGGCTTTTAATTAAAGTCAAATTAATGTATGTAATGGGTTATAAAATTGCTATTGGGCCTTGGTCCATGAGAGAGAGAAATTCATCCCACAAGGTTTAATTTCAATTAATTAAATGTCATGAATTAATTTAATTAATTGAGTATTAAAACCTAAAGACATATTTATCTAATTAAATCATCTAAATTGTATTTAATGTGGCCGAAATTCCTAGAGAAATCACAAGGAATTTCGGCACATGTATAGTATATTATTTAAGTGATTTATTAGATTTAAATGTCTTATCTTTTATCCTAAAAATAAGTGATATTATTTGATTAAATAACTTTTGATTTTATCTTGGATAAATTAAAAGAGTTTTTATCAATAATTATTACTAATTTTAATTAAGTGATAAATGCAAATATTATTTATCTTGAGCTAATATTAATTATCTTAAGGTAGTGTATTTGGCATATATCACTTAAAGGAAAAAAGGGAGACATATATATTTTAGAGGAAGTTGGCGTGAAACCCTAATCCAATATGCAATTGGCGTGAACTTCATCTCTTCCTCTCTCAATTCTTTTGGCCCAATTTTTCACAAGGAGAAAGGATAGTTCCTCATTCTCTTGTGTTCTTGGGTAGTAATAGCAATCTAAGAGAAGTAAAAAATCAAATTTTGTAGCTTCAAACTATAACCATTACACAATACCGAAAAAGAGAGCTAGCAATCTCGATTTTAAGCCGTCGGTGCAAGTGTGTGTGTGAGAATAGAGGGAGTGGCGCAAAAGGCTGTTCCTTGGCATTGGTGATCGAGAACTAAGGTGGATAAAGGCATCTTGGTTGCTGGACATCACAAAATCAAAGAATAAAAGGCATCATCTATTGTAAGTTTCAAAACCCTAAAATTGCATGTTTTCGTTCCTAGTTTTGGATATGTATGGTATGCATGATAAAATTTTTTTTTTCCGCTGTGCTATCATGATTATCATACCATGTCATATTCCATCAGTATAAATCCTTTAGTATTCCATCTATGCAGCCTACAATTATTATCCATGAATGATTGTGTGATGTATGCAAGAGCCAATGTTTATTTTTGGGTTCATTCTGAGAGGCTCATTTTTACGATCTGAGATAAAAAAAGGCTCACTTTAACTTATAAATTGGCTACTTTGCAATAAAAAAGGGATCAAGATAAATTATTATCGGTAGTCAACCTATGAAGGCATATACTAATGGGCCTAAAAGAGGTAGGTGTCATGCAGTCGCAACCTAACAAAATGTTAGAAAATGATTCATGACATTTTGATTCCCAAAAAGAGATTGTTATTCGGAATATAACTCTTATTAGACATCTTGTTAGGTGTTATTTTATAATTGAGTTTTAAACATTAATCCACTCTCTTCTATCACCTGATGCAAAGCGATAAAATAAAATAAACATCCCCATCAATTCATAAAATAGTAAGTAAATAAACAAATTAAATTAAACTACTTAAACTTATTACAGAAGCAAATCGTCCAACAAATGAGAATAAATTGTACATACATAAATTGGAGCATTCATTTAAGTTGGGAACATTGGTTCCCTCATACATATTTTACAGAAAAAAAAGCTTCTATCCTTTATTTGGCTTTGGATAGAAAATTAGATATTGGTCCAAGTTTTGAATGAAAACCCAAGTTATTTAATAAAAATCATTTTAAGTGTCTTTTCATTTTACATGCACAAAAGCCCATTTTGTTTTATTAATTATTACATCAATGAAAGAAAATACATCCAAAAATGCAAAAATAAATAAATAAATAGAAAATAATTAAATAAATAATAAGCAAATAAAAATGATAAACTAAAATAATAAATAAATAAAATAATAAAAGGGGGATGATTAAATGAAGTAATCAGGATTAGCTGATGGTGATCATCCAATCAAATGTATGATTCCCAATGCAAAAAGCCTTATAAAATCCCATCAAGGGTGAAAGAATTTACATACTCATAAAAGACCACAAAAAACAAATAAATTAGTATTATACAAATAATAACAAAAATACAGAAAAGAAAACCATTTATTTAATTAAATAATAAAATTATATACAGAAATAAATATCACAAAAATGATAAAAAAATGTAAATAACATAAAATACATGCAAAAATGCATAAAAAATGAGTAATTAATGCCCCTAGAAGGGTGACAGATGCCCACAGCTATATGAGGGAAGGGACTAGATGAGAAAAAAAAACCTCACAATGTCCTATCTGTTGTATTGATAAATAGGCATCCATCGAGGCTTCTGAAGTGATATTACATGGCATATACATAAAGATCATGCAGTAGAAAAAATAAAAATATTGATCATTCATGCCACACAATATACGACTTAGAATCAAAATATGCAATTTTAGAGTTTTAAAAATTTACAAGCTTGGATGCTCTTGAAAACTTGATTTTGCAATGGCAAATGTATAAGATAGACTTATACACTTCAGACCTGGAACACCAATGCCAAAGGAGCAGCCTTTACGCCACATCACTCTAAGCTCACACACACACTTGCAAAGATAGCTTAAAATCAAGAGTGCTAGCTCTATATTTGTGTATTCAGCAATGGAAATTATTTAAAGCCATAAGATCTGATCTTGTTCTTCCTTTAGGTTGTTATTGCTGCCTAAGAACACAATAGAACAAGAAAGAGTTCTTTCCCCTTGAGTAATTCGGCCTAGAGAGAAAAAGAGCAAAAACGGCTAGCCTTTCATTCTTTTAATTCATTAATACATATATATATATCACTTGTTTTAGGTCAAGTGTGAATGCCGAAATTTAGTGGTAATTTTAGTGTCCATAACTTCCTAATTAAGAGATATATCTTAATTTAAATTCTATTAGAATATAAATTCAAATGGCATTAATCATTTAATCAAAACAAACTTACTTATTTAAGGTGATTAGTTGCCGAATTCAACTAGGATTTCTAGCTTGAATTTTGGCTACATTAATTCCCTCACAAGGATTATATTTTGATTAAATAAAATTTAGGATTTAATACTCAATTAACTTAATTATACATAGATAATTAATTAATTGAAATTAAAACTAGCCCATGCCAATAAATTTCTCTCGTGACAGACTGTTAACAGATTTGCCTTAAACAACTAGTTGTTTAAGGCAAAAACCTTGTTTGACATATTTACCTTAAACAGCTAGCTATTTAAGGAAAAATCGAAGCTGAAAAGATTTGTCGAAAATAGCAAGCTGTTTAAGGCAAAAAAACTTGTTTAACGGATTTGCCTAAAACAGCAAGCTGTTTAAGGAAAAAATTCGTTTACCCATTGCATACATTAATTTGAATTTAAATAAAAGCCCAAATTAATTCCCAATATACTATTTAAATATTTAAGCCCAATACTTTGTGTGTGATTCTAAAGGTCCATTTAATATTGGTAATGAATTAATAAATTAATTCAAAGGCTATATATGTAGCACCCTTATCCTATAATCTATAAATATCACTTTATCCATCTCATTATACATGTTTTACTGTGTAACATAAACATATACCAACTATATAGAGAACTGATATTCATACTTAATCCATAAGAGTGCTAAACTATTAAGACTTTACAATATACATTAGAGTCTCTTTACAAAATATAACAATTGATTAACATCTTACAACACAGCTATACTTTTACAAGATTTCCAACACAATATAAAACCCTCGAAATACAAAAGAACCAAAAAGAAGACTATATACTTTACAATCTTCAAAGACTTGTGTTGGCCAACCTGCTACAGATATCAATCTTGCAAGAAAGTCCTAGCCTTGCAATCTACACAAATGAAACACCCGTACTAAGTTATAAAGCTTAGTGGGGAACTAAAATCATGATAAACGACCACTCACAGTGATCGTCAATAAGCACACAACAAGCCTCAAATATAACAATAATTTATTTCAAGAAATGAAAGAAATTAATCACTTACATTCACTTATAGAAATCATAAAGTTCAACAGTAAGAATTTGCATTGACATTTCATTCACCATATATAATCGTACAAGTTCCAACATCCTATGGACTTCAAATTATTAATAATATGATTATTTTATTAATCAATGCTTATGAAATTATAAAATTATTGCGCCTATTAGATATTATAATACTCTTGAACTTAATAAAGGTTTCTTCATTAATCATGTATGGCATACATATAGAAATAAGGTTTATGATCACAAAGGCATATATATCATCAATTTAATCAAAGTATTAATATAACATAAATTCATCATTTAACAATTAGCTTGCATTTTTGATACTAGCAGTATAACTTACCTATGTTTACTATTAGGCATTCCTATAGATGCAGGTTTTGTATGCAATAAAAGGAATTTTATTATAGAATAGTATGAAGTCAATTAAGAACTTTCATGCCTTATTAAACTTTTCTTAATCATTGATAATAAAGCATGCACTATTCTAAAGAGGTGGATAATGGGTTATACGGTAGTACCAGAAGGTACAAAACTGTTGATTATAACAGTGGCACCCGAAGGTACAAATAAGATACCCGTAGGTATTAAATGGTGATCCCTTATAGGGATAAAACTGTATGATAAATCGGTGGACCCAAATGGGATCAAACAAATAACATGGACCGGTCAAGCGGACCCAAGCAAGATCGGCTACAACTCAAATGGGGTTGTTCAAATCAATTCTAACTTTTAACAGGGTCACTCTAACTTTTAATTTCAAGTTGACCTAAACAGGTCAAAACTGTTCAAAAACAGTTGCAAGGTACCCTTATAGGCATGCCTATCTATCCACTTCCTAGACTCAACGCGGGCAGTAAAAATATATTTACTTTATCTTTTATTTATTCATTTATATTTTTATATGCACATGTATATTCTTGGGTAACTATGAACAATGTACTCATACACATGTTCATGTGTAACTTTCTGTAAACTTGTGAATATGCTTACTGTTGGGTATTACTACTTTATACAAGTAAAGTTGACATTTCAAACTATATGTATCATAGTAATTTCATGAAATCAATAGGAATCATGTATAATCATCTAGACTTATATATATATATATATATATATATATATATATATATATATATATATATATATATATATATATATATATATATATATATATATATATATTATCCTATTAAAAGACAAGTTATACAACTAAATATAGTAGCTTTAGATTCATCGATACGTATACCATTAAGCAAAATGACATATTTTCATTTTTTTTGGTTCATATACTCCAGCATCAAATGAACATTCATGAGTAGCATTTTTAATATTAACTATCATGTATATACTATATCTTACACCTTGCACATGTATATAATAATATTATAGTACACAATTGTCCAGTGTTTAAATATGCATTCATAAATTCATATAGTAATTCATGTACCGATAATTAGACATACCTCTCATCATGAACTTATACTTGAACATATGATCTTTAGGCAACACATCATATCACAATCATATTATCATACTTATAGGATTAATAATAACTTCATAACTTCATACTTCCATATATTAATCTACTTCAATGAAGGTTCATCTATACGATAACAATATATCTTTACAACTTTGTTTTTATAAGTCATTACATTAGTCTCATATTTTGATGTTACATAATACTCTCATATATATTTTAAAATGTTCTAAACTCACATATAAATGTCATATTTTAAGTTAAATTACATGTTTTAACATGCTTTAGATGTGTTTCAAAATGTTAGAGTAAGTATTGATATTTGATGAAGCTAAAAATCAAATATAACTGTAAAAGGAAAGGGTCACGGTTGAGACAATTAGTCCCAGCCGAGACTAAAGGCTGTAACTGAGATCAAAAGGTGTGCACGGTTGAGACAAATGGTCTCGGCCGTGCCTTCCTGAAATGCCCTACAAAATTTCTGCAGATAGTTTTTCTAAAGCAACTTGAACATCATTTTAGAACTCCTAAACATCATTTTCGGAAAAAATGATCTTCTACAACTTTGTTTCCCTATGTTTCTAGTTTCTAAAACATCAAACCTCATCCCAATATCATTTTTAATTTGAAAGATATTGTCAAAATACTGAAGAATGTTTATAAGTCAAGACTGCACACTTATCCGAAATAATTAGAATGTGATTTCTCATTATGAAATCTTTGAATAGAAGTCTATTTTAACACCCAATTAGAATCATCTAATTATATATTCTCAAACTCAAGATATTACCAAAAGAACACAACTAGGTTTAGTGAACCCAAACCCAGAATTTTAAAACTTATATACATGTTCATTTAAACATCAAAGATTGATGTTTTATTTCAAGTTATTCATCAAATATAATTTCATACATTGTATTATAACTTTTCTATATTAACATCCCTTTAAAATAAAATCAAATCAAGCTTTTAACAATTTATTTATTCTATATCAAATAACACATGCAAAGTAAAAATCTTATATTTATATCTCTAAAAACCATATCACCAACTAAAAATGCATTTCTCACATATATAAATCCACAATTCCAGCAACAATAACCACAAGCAACATGAATAATATTCCCAAACCTGAACATACAACTTAAATTCTTCACAAATCCTTTAATTTCTTTCTCCTCCTTCTTCTCCAAACTTTTAGCTCCCTTCTACCCTTGTAACCTTCTTTAGTTTAGCCTTCCTTCCATGCATGCAACAAAAGTAAGGTGGATTTGTTCTAGAATAATGGCTAGATTTGCAAGAGATATAAGAATGAGAGAAGAGTAAAGTGGACATTAGACTTTTCTTTATTCACTTCATAAAATTTGCCGACCCTAACCTTAAGCCCCCTTTTATACTTGGTTTGCATGTCATTTTAAGTGGAAAATGACATCAACAATGGCCCACCTTAAATTACTTCACAACCCCTCCTTTCATTGTTATTTACAATTAAACCCCAACTAGATTTCTTATATTACTATTGACCTAATACTTATAACTTTTATTTCAATTACATACATAGATTAATAACTAATTTATCCTTCAATTCAATAACTTATAATTTCATCTCAACTGACCACTTATCTTTAATTTCTTTTCAATAATGCACATCTATATAAAATTTTTATTTAACTCTCTACTCCTCTATCACTTAAGACTATCAATCCATTAGGTCTTAACTTATAATAATTCATCTAATTAATATTAATTAGACTTTAATAACACATTAATATCCTTGAATTATACTAGGGCCTATTTTGGGTCCTTACAATATATATTCTCTAATAAAGATATTATAGCATTCCAAATTAAATGAAAATGCAAATGGCATTTAGTGATCTAATGCAAATTTGCATAGTCCCTTACTCTTAAATATCAAAATTAATATAAGGCATGGAACCAGTCATCCTTATATATACTAATTCATTTCTTGATATTCCAATGACACTGAACTTTTAGATAAATAATGATTACTCATTATTTCATCTCGGTACAGCCATACACTTCTTAGTTCACTGATCAAGTGGCCTATGATATTTTCTCTCTTATCGAAAGGGGTAATCCATTTACTTTTCTTATGCTCTCTAACATGGATTAGTGTATACCCATACTTGTCACTCTGTTACGAGCACGTTAGGTGTATGATAAAGTACGCAATAATTCATAAAGAGTTTCATAGAGATTTTAGGTCTAAGTACTTTGATGCAAAACTTGCACATGAGAAACACTTATGACTTGTAACATATAGTGTTCTCATAAATGGATCGAATCCAAATACCATGTTCTAAACATGTATCTATGGTCTTTGATTAAGACTCCAGTCCTTATGATCCGTAAGATAGAACTCAAATTATTAGAGAGAGCATACTAGTCTTAATTCATTTGTTATTCTCATAACAATGACTGAATGGGGATATTTAGAATGAAGTCTCATTTGTTTCAAGGTCTTACAACCATATGCCTCACACATGATACCTTAAACTTAAACAACATTCTTGGATAGTTCTATCAATTGATATGCACAGGAATACAGTAGATATAACAAATGCCTCATTTATTAACTTAAGTGTTTCATAAAAATGCATTGGGGTTGGGGCTTACACTAACAATCTCCCACTAGCACTAATCCCAATTAGGCATAGCCCTAAGACCGAACGCTCTCAAATGAGCTTCATGCAGATTTGGATACAACTATTTTGTCAACGGATCTGCTACATTATTTTCACTTGCTATCATGCTAATCTTGACATCCCTACAATCAATGATCTCTCTTATCAGGTGGTACCTCCTGAGTATGTGTTTGGATTTATTGTGTGATCGGGGATCGTTGGCCTGTGCAATGGCCTCGTTATTGTCACAAAAAATTTCTAATGGATCTAGGATTTTTAGGACCACTCCTAATCCAAAAATGAAATTTCTAATCCAGACAGCCTCATTTGCAACCTCACTCGTTGCAATATACTCATATTCTATAGTTGAGTCAGCAACGATCTCTTACTTCGAGCTTCTCCAGCTGACAGCACCATCATTCAAAACAAAAACAAAATCAGATTGTGATCTTGAGTCCCAAGTGCTGGTCTGAAAAGCAACACTAGCATAACCTTGTATGATGAGCTATTCTTGATCACCATACACCAAGAAGTGATCCTTGGTTAAGAACATATGATACTACCAATATGGATAAGAACCTAATAGGTCACACACATATAGAGTAAGGGATAAAATGGTAAAATGACAAGGATAATAATATTTGATATTATTATGGGAGAATAAAAATAAATAAGAAAATAATTAATTAAAGAGTTTAATTAATTATGCACAAGTAGAAAAGTTTGTAGAGCTTGTTAAAAATATTATGTAAAATGGACCTAATTGACATATTATATTTAATAATTTAAATATTATTTGACTATAAATGTTATAGGGCTTATATAATATTAATAAGTCCATTGGATAAAAATTAAAGGCCCAAAAAGTTGGTTTTTATGTAGAAGCCCTTTGGACGAAGTCTTCCTTGTAAAACCCCAGATAGAAGGCCTTAGAGGTCTAATTTTTGTATTAAAATAAATTAAATATATTTTATATGTGTTAAGGAGCCTATATATTTAATTTTGTTGAATTTAGAATTTATATAGGGCTTAGTTTATAGGTTATGTGTAGGATCCTTTATAAAAGGGCTTGTATTGGATTTTAATTAGGCTTGAGTGAATTAGTAAAATTCTAGTAGCCCATTTAATATTTTTCCAGCATTTTTAAAGATCCCAATCCCATTTTAAAAGAGGATTTTCAACCTAGGTATAAAATCCTAAGTTAGAAGGCATTAAGATTAACAGTTTTTGTTAACTCTTTTTTCTTCTACCCTAGCCACTTTCCCTTGCTAGCATAAGGAGATTTTCAGCCTCCTTGAGTTACCATAGCATTTTTATTCATTTTATCCCTCTCTAGTGTGGATTACAATTTGAGGTGTTCAAGTTTGGACACTGTGATTTGTGACAGCCCGGTGAGAAAAAAAATCAACTGTTCAACAACAATCAAAGATGATTTTCTTTATTATCATTAATATTTATATTGTATATTTATAGAGAGATCATATATATTGGTTAAAAAATTTAATTTTCACTTATAAATGTGATTTATGTAACCAATATATTCCCAACATGGTATTAAAGCCACCGTTTTGCCATGAATCTATAATTTTGTATTTTTTTACAAAATATTTTTATTTTTATTTTTGAGTTATTTATTTCATGAAATTTAAAATATCAAATTTCAATATCCATGAATGAGAAATATTTATTTTTTCATATATGTGATTAATCAAATAAAACGGAAAAAGAAAATGATTCTTTTATACAAAGAATCATTCTCTAGGTGTAGAGAAGTTTTTCGGTAAAATCAAGGGGCTATTCTAAATAATATTTTAATTGATCCACTCTAAAATTATTTTGATGATAATTTATGTGTTCAATATGTGATATTAAGCCGTAAGATCAAATAAAATTAAAATCGAATATTTTTTGTATGGAAACTAGTTTAATAAAAAAATTCGATAAATTGGTGTTATTCGTGTGTTCTTCTTATGTTCTTGGTGAGTTCATGTTTTGAATGAATTTTAATCTTTTAAATATAATATATATGATATATTATTGTGTTTTTAATTAATTGGATTAATTAAAATAGGACTTGAATTAATTGGATTAAATTTAATTCATTAAAACCACTTAATGGGCTTAATTTACTCTAATGGGTTTTAAGGGCTGGAGTGGGCTTAATACACCTTTGGGTCATTCCCAAAGCTTAAATGACCTAAAACACACAAAACAAGTTTGTGTGTGGACACACTTTAGGATTTGTTTTGTGTAGGTTTTGGCCTACCCATTTTCTTAGGCCTAAATTTGATTCATTAATTATTTACTATGATTAATTAATTCATTATCAATTAATAATCAATTGGATTGATAATTATAACTATAGCACATTTATGCAAAATGTTTCCTAAAATGGAAAGTTTCCAAAATGAAAAAAGTTTCCAAATTTGATCACATTGTTAAAATAACTCAAAAGTAAGTTCCAAAAGTTAAGACAAAGTTAGTATTCCTTTTTATGGATTTATATTTATGCATTTTAAGTTCATATAAGGGTGTATGATTTGCATGATGGATAGTTATGGATAGTTATGGAAAAAGCACAATGTGATTGAGCATAATGCATGTTTTGGTCTAATGAAGACTTTCATATCCTGACCAATTATTTTTTGTTTGTATTTTATTTTCAAATTTTAATATATAATTAGATTACCTAGATTAAAATTAGAAATAGAAACTTAGACCACTAGTAAGGAGCAATATGGGTCGGATGGAGATCCAACAAGATTGAAGATAATCATATTACCTAGGTTTGACCTTTTGATCTCCCTTTTGGCTTAGGAAGATCAATGTAGTAAAGTCCATAACTACATCATATTTGTATGCTTATATTTATGTTATAGATACAGGATGCATACCAATGTATGCCAACAATGTATGGTGAGACTTAATTAATAAAATCCCTTAAATTAATACTAAGGTACATAAGACTTCCATTAATTAGAGGAGAACTAGAGTTCTTTATAGTATGGGTTGTTGACCATAGTCAAGCTCAAATTGTATCAAATATGTTCAAGTCCAATTAAATGGGTTATCTTAGCTAGCCCATCAGCTTGTTAACCACAATCAAGGCTAATGGTTCTAAAGGCAAGATTGAGGAATGCATATATGATATGCGCATATCAAGAGTTGATAGCCCAATGATAAAATAGTTGTGTAAGACACAATTGGTATTGATATAGCTACCTTTCAAGGGTATGGAGTTTGACTTGTTGACCATGGTCAAGGTCAAATTTCATATCAAATATTAGATATTTACCCACTAAAAAAACTATCGGATTTTCTCGGATCTTATAGTGAGGGCTATAGATTCACAATAAAATAGTGGGAGTAAATGGATTAAATAAAGACCTAATTAATGCATACATATACATGAACACACTCTCATATATTTTCTCTTTAAACATCTAGGTCATCATCATGAGCACATCGAACATAATCCTATGATCAATCTTGGATAACAAACTGGTTGGTAGCAATTATTCTGACTAGATTAGGTGAGTGAGCATTGTTATTAGAGCTAAAAAGATCCATTATGTCTTGGATAAAGATCCACCACCACTTTTATCAAATGATGCCACTTATGAGATGAAGGCCATTTATTGTAAATACATGGAGGATAGTGAAGTAAATGCATGTGTGTTGCTGGGTGCTATATCCTTAGAGCTTCAAAGACAACATGAGATAATGGATGCTAAAACCATCACTTTACATCTAGAAGAACTTTATATCTCTCAAGCTAGAACTAAGCAATATGAGATTGCTCGAGCTCTCTTTAGTTGTAAAATGATGGAGGGCACTTTGGTTGCTACTCATGCATTAAAGATGTATGGGTACATTAAGAATTTAAGTTCATTTGGCTATGTTATGGATAATGATCTATACATAGATTTAATCTTGTACTCGTTGGCTTCAAGTTTTGTACATTTCATGCTTAACTTCATTATGAATAAGATCTAAGTAACTATTCTTGAGTTAGTCAATGTGCTCAAAATAGCCGATGGATCCTTCAAGAAGGATCGAAAGAGTGTCATGGTTCTCACTTTTGCTAAAGGCAAGAAGCAAAAGAAGAAGAAGATGACAAAGGCACAGGCCAAGCGTGGTGGGATTTCAAAGAATAAGGCTACGAAGAAGGAGAATCAAAAAGGGACTTGCTTCCATTGTGGGATAGATGATCACTGGAAATAAAACTACCAAGCCTATCTAGATTCTCTTAAGTAGGAGAAGCAAGATGATGTTTCTACTTCAGATATTTATATGATTGAAATGAATACTTATTCTATTTCTTCAAAATAATCTTGGGTATTAGATACCTGATGTGGATCTCATTTATGTAATGATCTGGAGGGGCTTAAAAGTAGTAGAAGAGTTAGAATGGTAGAGATATATCAATAGTGAAAAAACATCTCTACAAAAGTTGTAGGGACTTATCATTTGCCTCTTCCAAGAGGAATGGTACTAGAATTGAATAATTGTTATTATACTCAAGCATTTTCTAAGAGTATTATTTATTTCAGTTGTTTATTAAATGATTATGACATTTCTTTTAAGGATAAATGTTGTTCCATTTTTTTAGAACAATATATTTTATACTAAAGCTATCATTGAGAATGCTATATTTATTCTTAATTTAATTAAAAAGTACATAATGTGGATAGCAAGAGAATGAAATAAGATAAATTAAAAAAATCTCATATTTTTGGCATTATCATTTAGGCCATATAAATAAGAAACACATGGCTAAAATACACAAGTCAGATGATTTGGGATCGTTTGATTATGAATCATTTGATACATATGAATCTTGTTTATTAGGAAAAATGACTAACGCTCCCTTTATTGGTAAAAGAGAAAGAGTTATAATGACATTAGACTTAATATGTTCAAATGTATGTGGTCTAATGACTACACATGCTAAAAGAGGTTACTATTACTTCATTACTTTCATAGATAATTTCTCTAGCTTTAGATATATCTATCTAATGAAATATAAATCTAAAGCATTTGATAAGTTTAAAGAGTTCAAAAATGAAGTAGAGAAACAACTTGGCAAAAGTATTAAGACACATAGATCATATCGAGGTGAGGAATACTTAAGTTAAGAGTTTCAAGATTATCTTAGAGATAATATGATCTTATCTCAATGGACTCCTCCATATACACCATAGTATAATGGTGTATCTTAAAGGAGAAATCATACACTATTAGATATGATTCGATCCATGATGAGCTGAACAAACTTGCCTAAATCTTTTTAGGGATATGCACTGGAAATTAATGTTTATATGATGAACATAGTTCCAAGTAAATTGGTTAATGTTACTCCATATGAAATATGGAATAATAAGAAACCCATACTTTCTCATATGAAGGTATGGGGTTGTCCTGCTTATATGAAGAGGACAATGTCAGATAAACTAGATGTTAAGTCTTAGAAGCGTTTATTTTTAGGATATCCAAAAGAAACATTTGGATATTATTTCTACCATCCCTTAGAACAAAAGTTATTTATTTCAAGGCATGTTATCTTTTTAGAAAGAAAGTTCCTTCTACGAGAGGATAGTGGGAGTAAAATTAAACTTGGTGAAGTTCAAGACCCACAAATAGAAGCAGGTCAATCAATTGAACCTGAGACTAAATCTCTTAATAATGAGATTACAGTTGAACCTAATTATACACAATATGCTACAAGATCTACCATGGTGTGTTCTATCCCTATGAGATATGAATTTCATGTTGATTTGGATAGGAACATAATTGTAGTAGAGGATAATAAGCCTACAAGCTATTAAGAAGTTCTAAATAGTTTAGAGTATGATTTATAGCTTAAGGTTATATAGTATGAAATGGACTCCATGTATGAGAATAAAGTATAGACTTTAACTCAACAACCTAAAGGAATAAAACCAATAGGGTGCAAATAGATCTTCAAGAAAAATATCGACATGGAAGGTAATGTAGTTACCTATAAAGCTCACTTAGTAGCAAAAGGCTATCATCAAAGAGAAGGAATTGACATTGATGAAAACATTTCTCCTATAGCGATGCTTATGTCTCTAAGAATAATTTTAGCTATTGTTGCTCATTATGATTATAAGATTTGGCAAATGGATAAGAAGATAGCTTTTTTAAATGGAAATCTAACTGAGGATGTGTACATGAAACAACTTAAGGGGTTCACATCAAGGAATGTTGAAAAGGCATGCAAACTTCAAAGATCTATTAATGGATTAAAGAAAGCCTCTAGGAGCTAAAACAATTGATTCAATGAAATAATCAAAGGGTTTGGTTTCTCACAGAATGAAGATGAACCTTGTTTGTATAAAAGGGTTAGTAAGAGTACAATTATCTTTCCAGTTCTATATGCGGATGACAATTTGATCGTGGGAAATGACATTTATCTTCTCTAGTTAGTTACAATATAGCTATCTAAGCAATTTTGAATGAATGACCTTGAAAAAACATCATATATTCTTTAAATAAGGATTTAGAGAGATAGATCCAATAGGCTACTAGGTCTTTCTCAAAGTAAATTATAGATAAAGTATTGAAGAGGTTCAATATAGATCTTTCTAAAAAAGCATTTATGCCAATGGTGTATGGGAAATAGCTTTTTAAGCCTATATTTCCATAGACACTAGAAGATAAAGAGAGCATGAATAGAATGCCATATACATTTATGATTGGTTCTATCATGTATGCTATATTATGTGCACGTCCAGATGTAGCATTTGCTTTGAGTGTCATAAGCATATTTTAATCCAATTTTAGAGAGGAATATTAGGCAGCAATCAAGAATATTCTTAAGTACTTGAAATGTACTAAGGATATATTCTTAGTATATGTAAAGGGTAATTTAGAGGTAAATAGGTATACTGATGCCAACTTTCAATCTAACAAAGTTGATTGTAAATCACAGTCTGGTTTTGTGTTCATAATGGGAGTAGGAACAGTTAGTTGGAAGAGTTCCAAACAAGAAACAATTGCTGATTCCACGATAAAAGCTGAGTACATTGCTACCTTGAAGGTGGCCAAAGAAGCAGTATGGATCGAAAAGTTCATATCTAAACTAGGAGTGGTGCCTAACATTGTTGACTCAATTCCCTTATATTGTGACAACAATGGAGCCATTGTACAAGCAAAAAAACCACGGTCTCATTAGTGATCCAAGCATGTTCTTAGATGCTACCATTTCATAAGGGAGATAAAAGATAGAAAAGATGTAAAGACAGAAAGGGTCCCTACATATGATAATGTGGCGAATCCCTTCACTAAAGCACTTTCCTAGAACAAGCATGATCACCATATAAATAATGTTGGCTTAAGACACATGAGTGATTGGCTCTAATGCACGTGGGAGATTGTTAGAGAGTATACCCTAGAGCCCATGTAGAAAGGGATGTGTTTCATGTATATGAACTCATTTTATTAATGGAAAAAAGGCAATATTCATTTATTAATGCTAAGTTTAAATGCCTGTGTTTGTTTATCTTAAATTAATGAATGAAGTCCTGGATATTATAAACATAGTGTAAAGGCAATCATAAAAGAGTTCATGATCTGAGATGTCTATTACATGCAACTGGGATAATATCTAAATATCCCTAGTCATAGTATTAACAACATAGGACATTTTTAATGCGGATAGACTAACATATGTTATTCTTCATAAATAGCTCAAGCATCAGTTCTCATAACTATGATTTTAGGAGATAATCAAAGCTGACATGTGGGTGCTTGTTACAAGAACAAGTTCATTAGAGATTTGTAAAGAGAATCCTCATATAGATATTGAATCTATATTAGTGAGAAATCTCTTCATAGCAGTGGTGCAAATATCCTTAGACTTGAGATCACCAAAGTTATCTTAAGTAGTAAGTGATATACTTTGACTCTATAATTGCTTACCTCTATCTGGGGGTGAACATAGTTAAGAGATTGGGTATATCATGATCACCTGTATAAAGATAGTTGAGTAATCAATAAAGGATTCACCATCCCAGATTTATTAAGGGAAGTTATCTCACATGATTTTATAATTGCCATGTTCGAAGAATCTCTTGTAAGAGTAATATGCCAAGGTGGATAGAGATCCGCAAAGGAAAGTTTAGGAAAAATTCTTAAATTAATAGAACGATGGCTAAATCAATAGCATATTGATAAAATGATTTAAAGAAGTTTAAATCATATGAGTTATGAATGGAACTCTTAATTACATATTATACTACCAATATGGACAGGAACCCAATAGGTCATACACATATAGAGTAATGGATAAAATGGTAAAATGATAATGATAATAATATTTGATATTATTATGGGAGAAGAAAAATAAATAAGAAAATAGTTACTTAAAAAGTTCAATTAATTATGCACAAGTAGAAAAGTTCGTAGAGTTGTTTGGAAATATCCTGCAAAATGGACCTAATTGAAATATTGAATTTCATAACTTAAATATTATTAGACTATAAATTTTATAGGGCTAACATAATATTAATAGGTCCATTGGAGAAATAATTAAAGGCCAAGAAAGTTTGTTTATGCACAGAAGCCCTCTTGAGGAAGGCTTCCATGTAGAACCCTAGATAGAAGGCCTTAGAGGACTAATTTTTGTACTAAAATAAATTAAATATATTTCATAAGTGTTATGGAGCCTACATATTTAATTTGGTTGAATTTAGAATTGATTTGGGTAATTAAATCCAAGTGTATGCATAAAGGGCCTAGTTTGTGGGTTATGTGCAAGATCCTTTATAAAAAGGGCTTGGATTGGATTTTAATTAGGCCGAAGTGAATTAGTAAAATTCCAGCAGCCCATTTAATATTTCTCCAACATTTTTAAAAAGCCCAACCCTATTTTAAAAATGGATTTTTAACCTAGGTATAAAATCCTAAGTTAGAGGGGATTTAGGTTAAGAGTTTTTATTAACTCATTTTTCTTCTACCCTAGCTGCCACTTTCCCTTGCTAGAATCAAGGGATTTTTTGCCTCCTTGAGTACCCATAGCATTTTGTTTATTTTTATTGCTCTCTAGTGTGGATTACGATTGGAGGTGTTCAAGTTTGGATACTATGGTTTGCAATAACCTGGTGAAAAGGAAAATCAAATGTTCAATAACAATCAAAGGTAATTTTCTTTGTTCTCATTAATATTTATATTGTATAATCATGGAAAGATCAGATATATTGGTTAAAAATTTTAATTTCCTTATATATATGTGATGTATGTAATCAATTTATTCCTAACAACCTAATATAATGGCTGTACTAAAGGTGCCTATGGTGCTACTGGTGCTTTATGTTATGGCTAGTCCTGAACATCCTTCTAGGTAGGTGCATCTAGTACTATAAGATCTAAATCGCTTCTCTGACTAGTCATAGGAACAGTCAATAGCTTATACTACCCTTTTTGCGCTTCAATAAGCTCTACCATCTTTATAGGGAGTATAGCCTGCAGATCCACGTATATGCCCTCTTAAATAAGATCACTAAACCTGTTTACATCTACCACTGAAGATAGCAATATATGAGTAATGATGCCTTTCACATAGATATGTTTAGTGAATTTAATGGACACCCTGACTAGCAATGCAATAATCTTTTGGGTGATGTTACACATCTGTGGTCCTGCATCCCCCACAGACTGGTGATGTCGGTGGAGTTCACTGACCTTGAACTCCTTGTGCATCCCACATAGGAGGTAGATAATACTCTTTGAACATAGCTATAGGTCTGGGTGTCCAGTATAGTACTCTTTGCTATGTCTAACTGGTATTTGACTTTTGGAAGTGTCACTACCTTCTATTTACCTTGATCCACAATCCTCTCAAGTGTGATCACATCAAGCCCAATTAGAAGGCCTATAGCCTCCATGACTTTATGGTGTGTGATACTATAATGGATGCCCAGCAACCAAAATTTGGCCACCCCCTCTCTATGTCTGATCTCTGAAAGCTACCATACAACAATGTGGCTAAGACCTCTTAGGTGACATAAAGGTAGGTCCAGAAAGCTGGAGTAAATGACTCCATCTACTCTCCTCTAGCCAAGAGTTAATCAACCTCCTTCATCAGCTTGACATCTTGCAAAAACTGTATGGACATGAAATGGCTAGATCTGAACTGGACTAGTAGTAAGGTTCGATATCTGGCTACCTGCTTGGGTGTCATATATGTTGGTACGGGTTGAGATGAGGTAGTGTATGTGGTTCTCCGAGGCATCCTACAAAGAAATAATATATGTTAATTGATTTGATTGACTTAGGTCACAAATAAGCTAATATGTTAGAATTTGTCAAACTTTTGGCAGTATGCTGGTGGAAATGGGGATAGCTGACCTGCATTCTAAGCACATTATAGGGCGCTCTAACAAACATGTATGGAAAATGAGGCAAAATACATTTTACAAAAATTCTAACAAAAATTTGGCAGTATTCCAGCTAGAAATGTGACTGCCTCCTGCACAAAAATTAATTTAAAGCAACACATAGGCCATCATTGGTATCCAAGCAACACAATCTACATTACTTAGCAAAGGAAATTAAATTTTTATGGAATTATTCTAGTGCAATTACAGCCCTAAGTACAACATGCTTTTAAAGGCACAAAATAAATAAAGGCTACTCATGCCAGCGCTAAAAAGTTTACAAATTTACTTGCTCATATACAAGGTTTTTCCTAATAATAGTGTATGAAAATGGTTTTAGAACTTAAGTTATAATTCAAAAGGCATTGTTCATTCCTAAACTAAAAGATAGCATATTTATATAAATTATCCTACTGCTAAGCTCTAAAAATATACAAAAGCAGTCTAAACATGATTAAACTAGGAAAATAAATAAATAAAATATGGTAGAAGTCCAAAGGGTACTTACTTGTGAAGTGAACAAGAAATAAAAGAAAGGAAAAATAAAATAGAAATGGATCTCTCCCTGAAGTGTACATCACTCCCTAGAGAGTTTAGGCATACACAGCTTGAAAAACAAACCAAGAACGGAGGAGAAAAACCTAAAAAAATCGAGAAAGAGAGCTTAAAATTTGATAAAATGGCGATTATAGGAAAATGAGAAAGAAAAGGTTTTTATTTTCAAAATTTCAAATGAGAGACGGGAAGCTAGCGATAGATGGGCGTATAAGACATCCTATCCCTTGTTGCTTTTTAACCATTTTATCCATTTTCTTTTATTTTTTCTAATTTTTATTATTATTTTGACAAAAATACCTTATTTATTATTTACGTACATGCATTATTTATTTTTAGCTACACATATTTATTAAAACCTAAAATACTCCTTGAAGTTTATTATGCTTTTTGAATTTTCTGACTTCTCGTCTCCAAACTTTTTCGAAATTATTTATTTTTACCATAAAGCTTTTGGATCTACTACAAAAAAAAAGAAAATACAATAGTATGTACATTTAATGTACAGGATGTTAGTGTAAGCCCTAACCCCAATACATTGTAATAAAACACTTTAGTTAATATAATAAGGCATTTGTTTTATCTATTGTGTTCCTGTGCATATCAATTGATAGAACTATCCAAGAATGTTATTTCAGTTTAAGTTATCATGTGTGAGGCACATGGTTGTAAGACCTTGAAACAAATGAGACTTAATTCTAAATATCCCTAGTCAGTCAATATTGTTATGGGAATAACAAATGAATTAAGACTAGTATGCTATCTCTGATAAGATGAGTTATGTCTTACGGATCATAAGGAAAAGAGTGTCAATCAGAGATCATAGATACATGTTTAGAACATGGTATCTGGATTCGATCCACTCATGAGAACACTATATGGTACAAGTCATAAGTGTTTCTCATATGCAAGTTTTGTATTAGAGTTTTTAGGCCTAAAATCTCCATAAAACTCTTTATGAATTACTGTGTGCTTTGACATACACCTAACGTGCTCGTAACAGAGTGACAAGTACGGGTATGCTTAGGTATGCATTGATTCATGTTAGAGAGCATGAGGGAAGCGAATGGATTACCCCTCTCTATAAGAGAGAAAATATCATCGGCCACTTGATCAGTGAACTGAGAAGTGTATGGCCATACCGAGATGAAATAATGAGTAATCATTATTTATCTGAGAGTTTATTGTCACTGGAATATCAAGAAAGGAATTAATATATATAAGGATGACTAGTTCCATGCCTTATATTAATTCTAATATTTATGGGTAAGGGACTATGCAAAATTGCATTAGGTCACTAAATGCCATATGCATTTTCATTTAATTTGGAATGCTATAATATCTTGCTAGAGAATATATATAGCCTTTGAATTAATTTATTGATTCATTGCCAACATTAAATGGACCTATAGGATCACACACAAAGCATTGGGTTGAAAATATTTAAATAAAGTATTAGGCATTAATTTGGGCTTTTAATTAAAGTCAAATTAATGTATGTAATGGGCATTTTAAATGCTATTGGACCTTGGTCCATGAGAGAGAAAAATTCAGCCCCACAAGGTTTAATTTAATTAATTAATTATCTTGTATTAATTAAGTTAATTGAGTATTAAAGCCTAAAAGAATTTAAATTAAATTAAATCATTTAAATATAAGGTGAAGTGGCCGAAATTCCAAGATAAAAACCAAGGAATTTCGGCATATGCACATTACTTATATTAAGTGGTTTTATTTAATTAAATGTCTTGTGTTTTATTTCAAATTTGAATTTTAAATTCAAAGGAGTTTAAATCAATATATATTACTTATTTTTAGGAAGTGATTAAGATTGAATTAATTATCTTGAGATAGTAAAATTCAGATCAAACACTTACCAAAAGATAATGATATATATTAGTAAAGAAATAAAACCCTAGGGATATAAGTGTTTGGTGTGAAACCCTAGTTCTTCTATGGTTTTGGCATGAACTTTTCATCTCTCTCTCACAAAAATTCTTTTGGCCAATTTTCACAAGGAGAAAGGATTGTTCCTCATTCTCTTGTGTTCTTGGGTATTAATAGCACCTAAAAGAAGTACAAGATCAAGTCTTGTAGCTTAAAACCATAGCCATTACACAATACTTATTTTGAGAGCTAGCAATCTCGGTTTTTAAGCTATCTTTGTAAGTGTGTGTGTGAGAATAGAGAGGAGTGGCGTAAAGGCTATTTCTTGGCATTAGTGGTGAAGGTCTAAGGCTAAGATATCCTCCTTGATTGCTGGTCATCATCAAAATCAAGTTTTAAAGGCATCTAAAGTTGTAAGTTTTAAAACCCTAAAATTGCATGTTTCAATTCTTGTCATGGAATTGTATGGCATGTATGATCAAATTTTTATTGTTTTCTGCTGCGTGATCTTTATGTGCATACCATGTCATATTCCATCAGTGGTATCAGAGCCTAATCATGCTTATTTTATTGCTTTAGATGCATGAAATAATTAATCAAAAATCGTTATTTTAAATACATACAATGCTGAAATTTTCTGTTTTGAGTTTTTTGCATTGTTTTGGTGTAAAAACGATTTTAAATGATTATATAGGTATTATAAATAATATGACATGTTAATATACTGTCCTAATATGTTCTAGGAGCTGTTAATGGTCGGATTTAATTCATAATACCTGATGGTACATGTTAATATTAAAACTAGGTGCTATTTGGCATGTTAATTGTTAGTTTAACAACTAGTTTTAAATATTAAATGTAAAAACGATTTTGGCATGTTTGTAAGTGATTTTTAAAGATTAAATATCAGGTCTAGACATATTTTAAATTTAGTTTTAATTCTGGTCCATGACAATTTAATTGATTAATTTTAAAATCACTTAAAACTATGACTAGTTTGTGTTTGTTACATGTTTAATCAACATTGTTTGTTTTTTGTTATTAAAATGGTAAAAATACATTTAGATCAGATTGGTACAAAATATTAAATCAATATTTATGACCTTATTTAAATTATTAAATGACTCATAAAATTGATTTAAGTATTTGTGCATTTCTGTGGCATCACATAAGCATTAAACAACTAGTTTTGTTGTTTGTTTGTTTTTATATGCATGTCGTGTATCGTATATATGTTCTTCATGATTTTGTATTTAATTCATGTTGGTACATATCATATGTATTTTTAATGTTTATGGGCTGTATGACATAAAATTAAAAATGGCAAAATTGGAAATTATACTAGAGTTGATTTATAGCACAAATCTAACTAGTTTGTGTTTTGGGCTCTTAAGAGAACTTATTCAATAAGAGGATTTAGTCCATTGGGCTTCAGCCCAGGCCCATCACGGGGTCATCTCTTAAAGGTTCAAGTATACAATTTCCATTAATGGGCTTGGCTAAATTAAAATTGGACTTTGTTTGATCCATGAATGTTATGTATATTTATTTGCTTGTTTGGTGTGACGAATGGATATGCATGGTGCATTCATGGGCCCTGGGTTTTGTAATTAAATATGGCCTACGAGCCATTATGTTTTATTGTAAAAGTTTCATTTATTTCTTAGAATAGAATATACTTGAAGACTTTGTAAATCAAGACGAAGCCCACCGGAGTGGAGAAGTCCAACTCGAAGATTCTTATGTAATAGTATAGAATCTTAGTTGTAGGTTTTTTGTGCCCATGTTTGTCATGCTTTACTTTATGCAATTATTTATATATGCATGCTATGAATGGATGACAAAGCGTATGCCATGTAAGCCGTAATAAAATGAATCCCTAAAAATGGTAAGTCACAAAGTTTCCTTCCTAATTCGAAACATGTCAAGGCATCGATCATCGGTCACGTAGACTAGGAGTCCTAGATGCGCCCGATTATCTTTGTTAGGCATGGGTTGTGAATGTAGGTTGGACTTAACATGAAAAGGGATGCCTGGACCTAGGCAACTAATAAATGGGTTTGTCCTATAACATATTAAGATGTTAGCCCATTTGATCCAAGAGTCATGTACGAGATATGATTGGAGTTTTTCCTACCTAAGTAACTTAACTTGTTAGGTGTACAAGCTTATCTTGACTAATAAGTTGTTATGAAAAGTGGATCACATTAAATCACTAACGCAAATTATTTAAAGGGATATTAATTCGGTTTTTAGGATTATAAATAAGACCTCATTTAATCTTGCTAAATTTTATTGTAGATTGAAAATGGCATCTTCAAACAACTATTTCTCATTGCGATTGGTCCTTGAAAATGAAAAATTGAATGGCACCAATTTCATAGACTGGTCTCAAAACTTAAGAATAGTTCTTAAGCAAGAGAAAAAGTCGTATGTTTTGGATGCACCCTTGCCTGAAGAACCTGCTAGGAACGCCTCTGCGGTACAAAAGGAAACTTTTGAGACCAAGAAGAGCAACTCAAATGATGTGACTTGTCTGATGCTGGCCACTATGGTGCCTGACTTGCAAAAGCAATTTATGGACCAAAAGGCTTATGGGATCATGGTGCACCTCAAGGAGATCTTCCAAGAGCAAGCTCATCACGAGAGGTTCGTGACAACAAAGGCCTTGATTTCTTGTAAGATGGCTGTAGATACTCCTGTTAGTACCCATGTACTCAAGATGAAAGGGTATCTTGATACTCTTGAGAAGCTTGAGGTACAAGTGCCAAAGGAATTGGCCACTGACTTGATCTTAGGATCATTAACTGATGATTATAATCCATTTATGATGAATTATAACATGCATGCAATGAACAAGTCAGTCACTGAGCTCTATGGGATGCTTAAGAATGCTGAAGAGAACATTCAAAAGACCAATCCCGTATTGATGGTTCAAGGGGGCATTAAAAAGGGACCCGCTAAGGGAAAGGGAAAGGGAAAGGCAAAACCCAAGAATGACCTGGCTCGATTCAAGTCAAGTGGGAGTGCACCTCAGGCCCAATCCAAGCCCAAGGCACAGAAGCTCAAAGAGAGTGAGAGCACTTGCTTCCATTGCAACAAGATAGGGCATTAGAGGAAGAATTGCGCTCTCTTCAAGGAAGAACAAAAGAAGAATGGAGCCAAGGCATCTAGTTCTGGTATTTTTGTTGTTGAGATTAACTTTTCTATTTCTACCACTTGGGTATTGGATACCAGTTATGGTTCTAACATTTGTTCAAATGTGCAGGGGCTAAGAAATAGGCGGTTACTTGGGAAGAATGAAGTGGACCTCCGTGTAGGGAATGGAGCATGAGTTGCTGCCATGGAGATAGGTGACTATCAACTCACTTTACCTTTCGGATTTGAAAAATTGTTATTATGTGCCTGCTATGAGCAAAAACATTATTTCAGTTTCATGTTTGGATTTGGATGAATTTGATTTTGTTATTAAAAATGGCAATGCTCATATTCGTCGCCAAGGCATTTCTTATGGCAATACCATGTTGCAAAATGGCCTTTATATCCTTGATTTACAAAACAAAGAGTCCATATATAACATTAATACAAAGAGGGTTAAATCAAACGAATTAAACCCTATTTACTTCTGGCATTGTCATTTAGGACATGCAAATGAAAAATGCATTTCGAGACTCTACAAAACTGGAGTGCTTGGGTCATTCGACTTAGAGTCTTATGATACATGCGAGCCATGTTTGCATGGAAAAATGACAAAGAGTCTTTTTAACAAGAAAGGTGAAAGGACTAATGGCTTATTGGAACTAATACATACCGATGTACGTGGACTATTAAGTACATAAGCTAGAGGTGGTTTTAGCTACTTCGTGACGTCCATAGATGAATTCAGTAGATATGGCTATGTCTATCTAATGAAGTACAAATCTGAAACTTTTGAAAAATTCAAATAGTTTAAGAACGAAGTAGAAAAACAACTTGGCAAAAGTATAAAATCCATTCGATCAGATCAAGGTGGCGAATACTTAAGCCAAAAGTTTGACAGTCATCTAAAGGAGTGTGGTATTATTTCACAGCTCACTCCTCCCGGAATGCCACAATGGAATGGTGTGTTCAAAAGGAGAAATCGAACTCTGTTGGACATGATTCGATCTATGATGAGTCAAGCAAATCTTCCTATCTCTTTTTGGGGTTATACATTAGAAACTGTTGCATTTCTACTAAACCGTACTCCAACTAAAGCAGTTGAGAAGACACCATACGAGGTATGGACTGGGAAAAAAACCAATATGTCGTTTCTCAGGATTTGGGGCTGTGAAGCACATGTTAAGAAATTAAAATCTGACAACCTAGAGTCCAAATCCACTGTCTGCTTATTTGTGGGTTATCCCAAAAAAATAAAGGGATACTACTTTTACTCACAAGCCGAGAACAAAGTATTTGTTGCTCTTAAGATTGTTTTCTTGGAAAAGGAGTTCCTTCTCAAGAAAGACAGTGGGAGTAAAGTAGAACTTGAAGAAATTCAAGTGCCACAAGCTCCTATAGAGGATGAGTTGGAAGTGGGATCAAGTTCACAACCAGTTATGGAACAAGAACCCATTACACAAGTACCTAGAAGGTTCGGTGGGGTACGTCAGTAGATTGAGAGATATGGATTTCTAATCACTGATAGTGACACTATTGAGTTAGTAGATTGTGAGGATCCTACTACCTACCGAGAAGCTATTGAAAGCCCAGACTCAGAAAATTGGCTTGAAGCCATGAAATTCGAGATGCAATCAATGTACGATAACCAAGTTTGGACCTTGGTTGATCCACCGAAAGGTGCTAAGGTAATTAAATGCAAGTGGCTATTCAAACTCAAAGCTAATAAGACCTACAAAGGTAGACTAGTAGCAAAAGGTTTTCGACAAACTCATGGTGTAGACTATGACGAGACCTTTTTTCCTATAATCATGCTTAAGTCCATTAGGATCTTACTTGCCATAGCTGCATATTATGATTATGAGATATGGCAAATGGATGTCAAAACTGCTTTCCTCAATGGAAATTTACTTGAGGATGTGTATATGACACAACCTGGGGGTTTTGTCAATCCCAATCATCCTAATAAGGTTTGCAAGCTTCAAAAATCTATTTATGGATTAAAGCAAGCATCTCGAAGTTGGAATCTTCATTTTGATGAGGCAGTCAAAGAATTTGACTTCATCAAGAACGAAGATGAGCCTTGTGTGTACAAGAAGGTTAGGGGGAGCATAGTAGTATTTCTGCTCCTATATGTGGACGACATCCTTCTCATTGGGAATGACATTCCAAAATTGCAAAAGGTTAAGCAATGGTTGGGAAAATGTTTCTCAATGAAAGACTTAGGTGAAGCCGAGACAATACTTAGTATTCGAATCTATAAAGATAGATCGAATCGGCTTTTGGGACTAAGTCAAGAAAAATACATAGACAAAGTACTAAAGCATTTTAGTATGGGAGACTCAAAGAAAGGGTACATACCTTTGTCTTTGGGTGTTCCTTTGACTAAAAAACAGTGCCCTAAAACCAAAGAGGAAAGGGACAACATGAGTAGAATCCCATATGCATCTACTATTGCATCTATCATGTACGCTATGTTATGTACTAGGTTGGATGTTGCTAATGCACTGAGTATAACCAGTAGGTTTCAGCAAAACCCTACTGAGAAGCACTGGTCTACTGTAAAAGGGATTTTGAAGTACCTGTGAAGGACTAATGATCACTTCTTAGTGTATGGTGGTCAAGAAGAGCTCGTCATACAACGTTATGTCGATGTTGCTTTTCAGACTAGCACTTAGGAATCTAGATCACAATCTTGGTTTGCTTTTGTTTTGAACGGTGGTGCTGTCAGCTGGAGAAGCTTGAAGCAAAAGACCATTGCTGACTCAACTACAGAATCTGAGTATATTGCACCGAGTGAGGCTGCAAAAAAGACTTTTTAGATTAAAAATTTCATTTCTGGATTAGGAGTGGTCCCAAGCATCCTAGATCCATTAGAAATTTTCTGTGACAACAACGGGGCCATCGCATAGGCCAAGGAGCCCCGGTCACACCAGAAATCCAAACACATACTCAGGAGGTACCACCTGATCAGAGAAATCATTGATCGTGGGGACATCAAGGTTAGCAAGATAGAAAGTGAAGACAATGTAGCATATCCTTTGACGAAATAGTTGCGTCCAAATCTGCACGAAGCTCATTTGAGAGCATTCGGTCTTAGGGCTATGTCCAATTGGGCCTAGTGCTAAGCCCTAGCCCCAATACATTGTAATAAAACACTTTAGTTAATAAATGAGGCATTTATTTTATCTATTATATTCCTGTGCATATCAATTGATAGAACTATCCAAGAATGTTTCAGTTTAAGTTATCATGTGTGAGGCACATGGTTGTATGATCTTGAAACAAATGAGACTTAATTCTAAATATCCCTAGTCAGTCATTGTTATGGGAATAACAAATGAATTAAGACTAGTATGCTCTCTTTGATAAGTTGAGTTCTATCTTACGGATCATCAGGACAAGAGTATCAATCAGAGATCATAGATAAATGTTTAGAACATGGTATCTGGATTTGATCCACTCATGAGAACACTACATGGTACAAGTCATAAGTATTTCTCATATGCAAGTTTTGTATCGGAGTTCTTAGACCTAAAATCTATATGAAACTCTTTATGAATTACTGTGTGCTTTGACATACACCTAACATGCTCGTAACAGAGTGACAAGTACGGGTATGCATTGATTCATGTTAGAGAGCATGAGGGAAGTGAAGGGATTACCTCTCTCTATAAAGAGAAAATATCATCGACCACTTGATCAGTGAACTGAGAAGTGTATGGCCATACCGAGATGAAATAATGAGTAATCATTATTTATCTAAGAGTTCAGTGTCACTGGAATATCAAGAAAGGAATTAATATATATAAGGATGACTAGTTCCATGCCTTATATTAATTCTGATATTTATGGGTAAGGGACTATGCAAAATTGCATTAGGTCACTAAATACCATATGCATTTTCATTTAATTTGGAATGCTATAATATCTTGCTAGGGAATATATATAGCCTTTGAATTAATTTATTGATTCATTGCCAACATTAAATGGACCTATAGGATCGCACACAAAATATTAGGCTTAAAATATTTAAATAAAGTATTGGGCATTAATTTGGGCTTTTAATTAAAGTCAAATTAATGTATGTAATGGACATTATAAAGTTATTGGACCTTGGTCCATGAGAGAGAAAAATTCAGCCCACAAGGTTTAATTTCAATTAATTAATTATCTTGTATTAATTAAGTTAATTGAGTATTAAAGCCTAAAAGAATTTAAATTAAATTAAATCATTTAAATATAAAGTGAAGTGGTCAATATTCCAAGATAAAAACCAAGGAATTTTGGCACATGAACATTACTTATATTAAGTGATTTTATTTAATTAAATGTCTTGTGTTTTATTTCAAATTTGAATTTTAAATTCAAAGGAGTTTAAATCAATATATATTACTTATTTTTAGGAAGTGATTGAGATTGAATTAATTATCTTGAGATAGTAAAATTCAGATCAAATACTTGCCAAAGGATAATGATATATATTAGTAAAGAAATAAAACCCCAGGGATATAAGTGTTTGGCGTGAAGCCCTAGTTCTTTTATGGTTTTGGCGTGAACTTCTCTTCTCTCTCTCACAAAAATTCTTTTGGCCAATTTTCACAAGGAGAAAGGATTGTTCCTCATTCTCTTGTGTTCTTGGGTATTAATAGCACCTAAAAGAAGTACAAGATCAAGTCTTGTAGCTTAAAACCATAGCCATTACACAATATTTATTTTGAGAGCTAGCAATCTCAATTTTTAAGCTATCTTTGCAAGTGTGTGTGTGAGAATAGAGAGGAGTGGCATAAAGGCTATTCCGTGGCATTGGTGGTGAAGGTCTAAGGCTAAGATATCCTCTTTGGTTGCTGGTCATCATCAAAATCAAGTTTTAAAGGCATCTAAAGTTGTAAGTTTTAAAACCCTAAAATTGCATGTTTCTATTCTTGTCATGAAATTGTATGGCATGTATGATCAAATTTTTATTGTTTTCCGCTGCGTGATCATTATGTGCATACCATGTCATATTCCATCATAGGATATGCAGAAAAATACATTTTGGTCATCAGAAGGTGTCAGATGGGCTAGTCGTGGCTCATTTCTCGAGGGATAGGTATCTATCATTACTTTCTATAAATATTGCCATTCTTTTTAGCCTTTATAGGTCCCCCCTTTCTCAAGGAAGCTTCTACTGGGTATTTTTCTTTCCTTCCTTTCTCTTTGTCTTTAATTTTTTGGTCATTTTTATTTTTGGTTTTTTATTTTCCTCTATTATTTTTGCATTTAGACCATTCAAAAATTCCCATGACCCAAAAACTTGGAAAAACCCTCTTCTGGCTCTGTACTCCAATTTGAGATTTTTAAGGAGAGTATCTCTGGATAAGAACCTACTACTTACTGCATCAGCGGCTACACCATTAACCAAAACATCTATGTGAGGTAGAGGGAAATCATCCTTATGGTAAGCTTTGTTAAAATCCCTATACCCTATATAGACTCTAACTCTTTCATCCTACTTTGCTACAAGAACTACATTTGCCAGCCACTTGGGATATTGAATTTCCACTAGGAACTTAGCCTCTATCTATTTCCTAACCTTATCTTCAACCTTTTCAGCCAACTCTGGTCTAAGTCTCTTAAGCTTCTACTTGAATGGTTTATACCTTGGATATGTGGCGATGGAATGTTCAACAATTTCTCAATCTATCCCTAGAATCTCTTCATAGGTCTAGGTAAAGACTTTTTCATATTTTTTCAATATTCTCTCAAATTTTTCTCTCTTTAGGAGTTATATCTAATGCCCATAAAATTTATTTTGGATCTTGTTTTATTTTGAGATTAAATGAATATGTGTTTGTTGAGTTAATGTCAAATACGAATGGTTCATGATCATGATTATGCATATTGAAATTTGAAGAAACATCACACTAGTAAGAAAAAAATTTTCACCTTTTTAATATAATCAAAAGAGCAATCAATGTTCTCATCAAAAAGTTCAAGAACATAAACAATATCAATAAAAGCATCTTCTTTAGTCTTGGCAACATCATATGTCTCTCAAGCCTCAACCTCTAGTGGATCTTCAACCTCAACCTTCTATTTACCTTTCAATTGAGCAGCCAGTAGCTTTTCTATCATAACCTCTTCAGGCACTTTTTTATACTAAGTTGAATGTGTAGATGAATCTCTTCATCCTAGAAACCCTTAACTGGATTGATAATCGCTTGTTTCTAGTCAAAGACATTAGTAAACAGCTCAAATCCTGACGTTAGTTCACCCTTTATCAGTTGAGGTTCATTCTCTCCATAGTAAAGGCAAATACTTGAAGCTGGCATAAATCTCTAAGAGATATAGGGGATCCCTTTCATTGCTTTTTACTCTTTACCCTTCTGACCATAACCAGTAAAGCCTTATCCTTTCTTATCCTTCTGACCTTTAGTAACTACAACAATAAGGCCCTTGGGAGTTATTACCTAAGCCAAGACCTGGTAAAAGTTTCAGCTTCTTCAACATATTAATCACTTGTGGGAAATTTAGCAAAGCTACCCTCTCCTTTTTCATTACTAATGGCAGACACAAGGAACCCACTGAAGGGCTATTTGGCTATCTTAAGTACAAACACTTGATTCTCCCTTATAGTTTTAATAGTAATCATTTGACCATCATAGGGAATTTTGATCATTTGGTGTAACATGAGAGGCACCCCACCCAACTTATAAAACCATGGCCTTCCTAATAACATAGAAAAGTTAGCTAAAATAGGCAACACCACAAAATCAGCTTCTATTAAATAGGCCATATCTTCAATCAAGCTTTAAAGGTCCTAGTAGTTTGCCTTTTAGAATTATCATAAGCCAAGATGGTTAAGTTAGACTTATTCAACATGTTCTCATTTAACCCAAAAGTGGGAATTGTAACTAAAGGATACACATTAATGGAAGAACCATCACCAACCATCATATAGGCCATGTGTTTGCCATTCACTTAGGCTTTGATAAAGGTAAATTATGGTTTCTTCCTTCAGTAGGTAGGTTAGCACCGATAGATAAAATATTTTCTCTTATCCCTCCTCAACCAAGTTCAATAGCTCAGAGGGTGAGATAGACACTTAAGGCCTCCACCGACTTCTACCTATACAAGGGAGATTATCTCAGCAAATCCCAATTGGAGATCGATGCATTTGGTTTCTTTAGTTACTTGATTACCTGATCTTTCTTGACTTCCTTCTCTGTTGGTACTATATTAGGGGTCAGCTACTTTTGAATTTTTAGGGCCACTCTTCCACTCCTCATGACTACTTTAATCCTCTTCTCTTTTCTTATCTCTCTTTCACTTTCGCTGGCCAAACTCTTGATATCAAAAGGGCACCAAAGCCACTTTATTTTCACTCTCTATAGGGATATCCCAATGATAACTCTAAGTTTTATGTTTAATTTTAGTATATTTTTGTTTTTGTTTATGTCTCATTTTTAGTGTTTTAATTATGAAATTTCTCGTTTTATGCCAAATAGAAGTATATTGAGATTTATCAATGTTTTGGTGTATTTAATAGGGTAATTTTAACTTTTACACAAGGAATTAAATTACATTTAGCTGAGACCAAAGTGCCTCAACTGTATGCCTTTAGGAATCCCTAATCCATACCATTTAATTTTTGGACTCGACTGAGACCATTTATCTCAGCAGAGTCCAATCAAATTGATACTAGGGGTTTAGATAGGTTATCCACATTTAAGATATATGATTCTTTAGGCTTAATTTTATTAGGTATGGGGAGGATTAGAGTACTTTAGCGATGTTTTTAATTAACGGTTTAATATATAGTTTAATTAGCTTTAATGTTTGTTTATTTTATTCATTAGCTTTAGGCTTAAGTTTATTGGGTGTGGGGAGGATTAGAGTATCTCAGATTAATTCTGTTTAGCTCTAGATATCTTACTAAATAGCCCTTTATCCCTTAAGTTTGATATTCTGGGATCTAAACTATATTCCCCTATAATACTTTTCAATCTAATGCACTTGCTAGGGTTGCAAGAAGTTTTTGATGTCGTTGTTAGTGATAAATGATGTTGTTTGTTTGATATCTCTATTTGAGCTTTATCTGAGACTTTTGTTTTTCTCTATTTTTGATTTGGTGTTATTCTTTACAGGTAGATTTTGATGCATTTTCAATTGATGCACAATTTTACCTAAGATGATGAATTTGTTCTTTTAAGAGAACAAATAGAAGAGCTAAGGAGAGAAATGCAAAAGCTGCAATACTCAAATTAACCTTTAATAATCTAATCATGGGAATCTTTTGAAGATCCATGCTCAAAATTTATATCGTAAGAGTTAAGCACCTTAAAAATTCAAGTTCTTTCTTAACTTGCTTACAAGTAAGGAAAAGCAATTTAGAGCTAAAAGAGAAGAATGGATGGCTACAATTATTTCTCAATAAAAAAAGATAAAAAATCTAGAGGCTTTATTGTAAAATCAAGAGAATTTATTGAAGACTCAAGAGTATCTATTGAGAGATCAAGAATTAAGACTTATAAGCCTTGAATCAAAGTTGGAATTATTGAGTAACTCTATGTAGAATCAAGGTGATGGTGATTATGAGGAAGAACTGAGCAATGCACAACTAATAGGTAATGAAGAAATCAAGTGTGGGGTACATGAATTAAAGGATGGACCAATCATTATCAAATATAAGGCCTATAACTTGGAGAATGAGTTTAGATCTCTTGTGAGACATTCCTCATCAAAATAGCAATAATGGTTCAACTCTTAAGTGAAAGCTCTAAATTCAATGCACTTAATGAGTCTATCAAGGCTAGAAGAGTCGGAGGAGTACTTTTTTAAATAATCTAAGGTGGAAGGGTACTTCATCAAATACATGGTGTTACCTACCTTGGTGAATTTTAATAAATTTCTCCTATAGATAGGGAAAAATGAGGAGCAAAGTTTGGAGAGACCAACATTTGGATCACAAGCTCAGCCTTCTAATAGTAACAACAGTTGAGTTGGGACTCATTAAACCAAAACTAATTCTCTCTCCCAACTTTTTAATTAGTTTATTAATTTTGTTTGTTTTTATTTTTAAGTTTTTAGTTTTTATCTGTGTTTTTACTAATTGTGTGGTGATTCATTTGGGCATTAATTTTTTCATGAATAAGAGTAGCATTGAGTATGTTAATGTGTATGAAAGTGGGTGTAAAACTTGAAAATTTTGCAGGATTTTTGGTGCACACGATAGAGACCAAATTGTCTAAACCTTATGCCATACTCATTTTTTGTATTATAATGGGTCACATTGCTGAGACCAAATTGTCTTATCTATGTCCAATGTGCAATCTCGATATAAAAGGGGGCACATGATAGAGACCAAAGTGTCTCCATCATATGCCATTGAAAATTCCCATTTTCTACCCATCTTTTGTCATTTCATTTTATTTTCTCCTTTTTCCCATCTGTATTTTCAATACAAGCACTCTAGTCCTTGTGCATTTGCATCAATTTCGGCATGATGAATATGAACCATCTTCATTTAGCTATTTTTGTGTTTTATTTTCTAGTAATTTCATGTTTTGTGTAAATTTTGTATTTTATGTTATGTTATTTTATTATTGTTTTAGTTTTAATTTATAGTTTATTTTATTATTTTTTTATTTTTTTATTTCTAGTTTAATTTTCAGTTGTGTTGTGATTTTAGTTTAGTTTTGAAGTTTGTTTTTATTGTTGTTATTGTTACATATTTTTACAACTTCATCAGTTTACCGTCGTAGTTGCTTCTATTGTGAACAATCTTGAACTTAGAATTAGAAACCCTTGTTTAGATTAGTTGCAATAGTAAGAGACTGGTTAGTTGTTCAATGAATTTTTCTTTATTGGTTAGTTTCAATTAGTTCAATACCAGTAGGTCTCTTAATAAATATACACTTTAGGCTTGATTTTAAAAATAATGAAAATCAGTGCATGGAGGTGATTGAGTAGGAATTTTAGAGCGTTAAAACCTTGCTTATCACCCTTTGAAGCTAGTAAATGACTTGAAAATGAGATTAGAAATGACTTCACAATATTTTTCTTGATAGAATTTTAAAAACACCTTTTGACCAACTTTTGCCATATAATACCCCTTGCAAGCCCGTTTAAGCCTATGTTTGTGCTAATTTTATGTTTGTTGATTACACCTGCATTTTGATCCCTTAAGCCTAAAAAGCCTTTATCTTACCCTTTTCGAATTAGCCATTCTATAAGTAGGTAAGATAAGTTTTTCTTAGGAAGTGTTAGTGAGTAAAGTGTTGTTCTTCAATTGTTATATTGTAAGAAATGGGGATACATTGCCAATCTCAAGTGATATTAAGAAAATTTTTAGAATGTAGTTCCTCTTTAAGAAGAATTTTTGTAAGTCCCTACTTATTAATTGTAAAATTGGTTACTTTAGCTGTTTCAAAAAAAAGAAAAGAAAATAAATTAAAAGAAGAATAAAGCTAGCGATCTTGGTTTCATCTAAGTGTGGGGTACTCATGTGTAAAAGAGAAGGATTCTAAGCTCTTTAAAAATCAATTAAGCTAAAATCTTAATAAGAAATTTAGAGAGGATTGTTCTTCTTCTTTGTGTTGTTTCCTTGAGAAATGTTCTACAATTTGGATATCTAAAGTTTGGCAATGATGATAAGTGAATAAAGGTAGAGTTAAAATCCTATTTTTAGGAGAAAAGGGGTGAGCTGAGGTAGAATTGGCAGTTCCAAATTTTGTATCTTAATCCTTTTCTTGATAACTATACATTATCCATATTATAACCTTTTAAGTCTTAAGGATCTTGTTTTTTTAAGAGTATTGTACGGAGATGACCTTTGGGTTTTGGTGTTAAAGGAGGGGCATATGGCATCTCTTGAGTTTCAAGAGCGAAACCAAGTGTGCAATCTTTTATACATGAATTCTTTTCTCGATTACTGAATTATGCTAGAAATTTTTGTTTTAAAAGCTGTTTTAAATTTTTTTGGCCTAGCACACACACATAAAGAGATTAGCTAGTATGGTCTAATTAAGTCTTTTTTATTTAGGATTTTGTTTAGTGACTACTACTAAAGTGTTGTTCTATTTTTTCTGAATTTGTATTTTCTTTTTTTTTAGCCTCACTATGCAGAAATATGGCATGTTCATTTGCTAGAGGGTGAGCAAAAGCTAAGTGTGGCGTATTTTATAACTCTAAGTTTTATGTTTAATTTCAGTATATTTTTGTTAGTGTTTGTGTCTCATTTTGTGTGATTTTTTGTGTTTTAAGTTTTAAATTTCTCTCTTTACGCCAAATAGATTTATATTGAGATTTATCAATGTTTTGGTGTGTTTAATGGGGGTAATGTTGACTTTTATGCAGGGAATGGACTTACACTCAGCTGAGACCAAAGTGTCTCAACCGTGTGCCTTGAAGAATCCCCAATCTGCACCGTTTCATTTTTGGACTTGGCTGAGACTATTTGTCTCAATAGAGTACAATCAAATGGACTTAGCCTAGACCATTTATCTCAGCAGTGGTAATGCAAAACTCAAGTAAATTAAGTCTAAAAGGGTGCACTCGGCTGAGACACTTTGGTCTTAGCTATGTGCCATTGTTATAGTACCATTTTAGCCTGACTAGACTCGACTGAGATCATTATTGTCCACCGTGTCCATCTATAGATCTCTATAATAGTAGTGTTTCTTTGGCTAAAACAAATGGAGGATTGAAAGGAGAGTTGGCATAGTTAGATCTGTGGTTTTCCCCTCTATTTTTCTTGCATTTTCTCTTTATTTTCCATTATAAATTAGATTTAATTCAATGTAAACCTTAGATTAGATTTATCTTTAATGTAAGTTTAGGGTTGGATTTAATTTTCTGCAATTAATTTAAGTTTTATCTTTCATTTTGCTAGAGAGTTCAACTACAATGGGCTTATGGGTTTCCTCTTTCATTTCTCCTATTACTTTATTAATATTTAATTTGTAGTTTTATTGCTAAGGGGCCTATAAATCCCCATACCTATGTAATGGATTGAACTTATTTTCATATATATGTGTGTGTGTGTGTGTGTGTGTGTGTGTGTGTGTCTATGTCTGTGTGTTTTGTTCTTTATTGGGTTTATTCATTTATCTCTTTTATTGAGCTTTTAAGCATTTTTCTTTATTGGATGATTGTTTATTGTGCTTGAATGGAATGGGTATTTGCATGCTCTCTTTTAGCTTTGTATGAGTTATAAAACGAGGGAGGTAGGATTTCAGAATAGAGGCCTTAGGTTTATGGCTTGTGTATTGTTAATTTTAGAAACAGTTGAAGGATAGATGGGTATTGAGTTAGTAAGCTCTAGAATGAGATACTAGTTCATATCTAGGTCTTGGGACCCATGCTTATATTGGCTATTGGGTAAGCTCTAGAATGGGATACCATGTAGTTAGAGTAGTAGGCTCCGGAATGGGATACTAGGGGTTTAGATGGGTTATCCACATTTAAGACATATGATTCTTTATGCTTAAGTTTATAGGTATAAGGAGGATTAGAGTACCTTGGCGATGTTTTTAATTAATCTTTTAATTTTAAATTTAATTAGCTTTATTGTTTGTTTGTTTTGTTAATAAGATTTAGGATGCTTTTAATAAAAAAACTTGGAAATTTTTCTTAGATTAATTCTGCTTAGCTTTAGATATCTCATTTTTGTTAATAAGAATTAGGATGCTCTTAATAAAAAACTTGGAAATTTGTCTCAGATTAATTCTGCTTAGCTCTATATATCTCATTGAATAGCCCTTTATCCCTTAGGTTTGATATTCTATGATCTAAAATATATTTCCCTATATTACTTGTCAATGTAGTGCACTTGATAAGATCGCAACACCCAATAATCAATCATTAAAATTGGATAATTTCCTTCACTTGGCTCTATTACTTTAGAGGTGGAATGAGTAAGAGCCATAAACTCATTCCCATATAGGTCTCTCATAACATACTATTTAGGTACACTAGACCCAATCACAAACATTGAAGGTGACACAACATTATAACCTCTTTTCTTTTTTTTGTCTCTTTTCTTAGGATCTGAAATCTGCTTGCTATCTATCAGATCCTAAATTCTATTCCTCAGGGTACAGTAGTAGTCAATCAAGTGGCCATTATGATAATGGTATGCATAGTACTGATCCTTTCTATAGTGGGGTAGCCCTTGACTCTTTACAGGCCTTGAAGGTAGTGGTTGAAGCTTCCCTTCTATGCTTAAGTGATCTAATACCAAAATTGAAATAATATCTCTAACTAGCTTTTGTAGTGGACTCTTCTATAGTCTTTCTATCTCTATTTGATCTACTATTGTTCCTATTGCCTTGTTATTACCAAAGTTCCTCCTCACACCCTTATTGCTTGCTCTTTCGGCTAGGTATTCTCCCTCAACTTTTATGGCTATGTTTTTCAATGACTCCCAGTCCTTCAGACCCTTTATTTTTAGGCCATCTATTAAGTATAGGCTTGCATTCCTCATAAATTTCCTGATCTGATCAACTGTGTCAGTCTTCCTTTCCATCTCCATTACCTTATTCCTCCACCTAGTGAGGTACTCATGGAAGGATTCATTATGCTTCTATTGAAGTAGCTCGAGGTCTTTTAGAGTGACCTCTATTCTAGTGATGCAATCATACTGCTTAAAGGACTCTTTAGCCAATAGATCCTAATCCTCTTTAGTGCATTTGTCCAACCCATGATAGCAATTGATTACAAGCCCTATCAAACTTAGGCAAAAATACTCCACCTTCTGCTTCCTGGTCAGGGTGGTCCCTTTCATGATTAGCATATACTTCTTCATATAGGCCGAAGGTGGTTTAAAGTACCATCAAACCTTGGAAAATTAGGTATCTTAAACCTCTGAGGCAATGGCTCATCTCCATCCAATTTCTTATCTTTAAGGTTCATTCCCCTTCCAATAGACAGCAGCCTAGACATATCCTTTACTTTCTCCTCCATCTTCTTGAGGGTTGTATCCTCAACACTAGGACCTCTACTCCTCATGTTCATTATAGAGGGGATATAGTCCTCATCTTCCTTCAAAAATAGTCATTTTTATAATCATGTCTCCTATCTTTCTTTGGTGGATCTTGAGGTATAGTAACATCTACTGCAATAGTGTCCCCAACATAGGTTAGTTATACTATCTCATGAGTGGGTGCTATAGGCCAATTCCTAGGATTTGGTGTCTTAGAGGCCACCATTCCACCAATCATAGCTAGTATTCTTTCCTTAAACTCCTAGAGATGCCTATCTAATCTCCTATCCAACTCATTCTTCATCACCGAGGCCCCAGCAACATATAAAATTTGCCTTTCTTTTAAAAAGGGCAACCTTCTACTTTCCTCAGTAACCCTGTTAGTCTCATTCAACTATTTATCTTTTATGTATGAGCCTATTTCCTGACTACTCGCAGTCAACTTAGAATTGACCTCTAAACCCAACTTTGAATTTGAGCTAGACTCTAGTAGTATAAATGTTCTTCTCCAAACAAGATTACCATCTAACCTCCTGGATCACCTGGATGGATCGATGATGGCTACAAAGATCAATTGTTAGGAGTGATGAATGATGCAACAGCATGTATATATGTGATGCATGTATGCAATGAATGCTTTTGTTAAGCATTAATCACAACCACACACAAGCATAACAATAGCCTTCCAACCTTATTACTCCCACACAAGAGATCGTATGGTATCTTTCCTAGGTGGGCTTAGCCTAAACATCAACAGGATACCCAATGAATACCTATAGTGCAAGGAGGAAAATTGACAGCATAACCTATTTAATTGAAAGTGCATGTGCATGGTTTGGATTGTTATGTATTTTCACTAACTCAAATAAATTGGGTTAGGCCCACCAAGGTTTGGCATCCTTTGACTAGTACTCTCCTAATTTGTTTGGGCTTGGCCAATACATAAAGGTCCACCTACCAAGAAAGAGTTATTGTGATTATATGACCTAGGGGAAGTTGTTATTGCCATTACATAGGCTTGAGTCTAGGGTGATGAAACGTTAGGGCTACCCAAGCATGGTCCCTACCAATATGTCTAGCTTATCACACGCATAACGATTGATGGGTCACCATTTTATATATTTGGTACCATACTTGGGCTGGTAGGTCTTCTTGACACCTCTCTATATTGAGTGAACATAAGGCATGCTTCAATATAATATAAGGGCTAAAAAGGGATGCCTAACTTAATTCTAAGGCTCTAAGATGAATGCAAAAAAATGCAATTTAGAGAAGATATAGGATTAATTAATAAAACCTAATTATAAATAACTTAACCAAGATTTTTTTGGGAGAAAAGTCTCTTTAGTCCCCAATGGAGTTGCCACTAAGACACGCGCTAAAGCCATCTCTTATTTTTGGGTTCACTCTTGAAGGTTTGATTTTAGAGTTCAAAATCGAAAGAGGCTCACTTAAACTCTAAAATTGGCCACTTCAAAATAAAAATAGATCAAGCCCAAATTATTATTGGTAGTCAACCCATAAAGGCATCTACTAATTGGGCCAAAAGAGGGAAGTGTCATGGAGTTTCCATCCAACAGAATATTGGGAAATGATTCTTGACCTTTTGATGCCCAAACAAAGATTGTTGTTTAGGACATCACTCTTATTAGGCATCTTGGTTATATGTTATTTTATATTTGAGTTTTAAACACTAATCCACCTCTCTCACATGATCCAAAACAATAAAATATCCTAATCAATTCATAAAACAGTAATTAAATAAACAAATTAAATTAAACTACTTAAACTTTACAAAAGTAAATCATCCAACACACGAGAATAAAGTAACAGACATACATAAATTGGAAAATTCATTTGAGTTGGAAATATTGATTCCCTCATTCATATTTTACAAAAAAAAAATTTATCCTTTGTTTTGCTTTGGATAGAAAATTGGACATTAGTCCAAATTTTGAAGGAAAATCCAAGTTATTTAATATAAATCTTTTTCATTGCCTTTTCATTTTAACCTGCACAAAAATCCCTTTTCTACTAATTATTACATTTTTGAAAGAAAATACATCCAAAAATACCAAAATAAATAAAAAAAATAATGAAATAAATAATAAACAAATAAAAATGATAAACTAAAATAATAAATAAATAAAATAATAAAAGGGGAATGATTAAATGAAGTAACCGGGATGGGCTGATGTTGATCTTCCAATCGAAAACACAATTCCCATTGCAAAAAACCTTATAAAATCCACCCGAGGTTGAAAGAATTTACGTACTCATAAAAAACCACAAAAAGTAAATAAACTAGTATTATACAATTAAATAACAAAAATATAGAATAGAAAACAATTTGTTTAATGACCGAATAAAATTATATACAAAATTAAAAATCACACAAAACGATAAAGAATATTTTGATAATCAAATAAATAATGCAGATACCATTAAATACATGCAAAATGCCTAAAAAACCTGCCACGAACGTCCTTAGAAGAGTGGCGGATGCCCATGGCCATATAAGGGATGGGAAAAGAAGAAACCCTGTAAAATCCCATATGTCATGTTGATAGACAAGCTTCCATTGAGGCTTTTTCCTCGTTTGTCACTTGTAGGACATAACATAATGTAGAGATTGGATACTAAAATCATATATAACGCTAAATACACAATTGTTAGGATCTAAAACATGTCAAAATAGTGCTATAACCTCAAATCATGCCTTAAACACAATAAAAACTCACCAAATTATAGAATTGCATAATAAAATAAAAGTTTAGAATTATGCAACAATGGAGGAATCCTTATATAAATCAAATAATTAACTTGCATACTAATCTAGATTTGCATCTCATCACATTATAAGCATGTAAACCAATCAAACATAGCATCCAGACATACTTATTATAACAAACATTAACATAATTATGCATGGAAATCCTAGAGAGAGAAAGTAAAAAATGAACATAAATTATTACCTTCAAAAGATATTCTGACTCTGAATTTCTTGTAGTCTGAATATCCATTTCAATTTGTGTTCTTTATTTTTTTAGAAAGTGAAATGATTATTCATTATGTGCGTGTTCTTATCAAAAAAATTGTTAGTGAGAAATATCTCTTTAGAGAAAGAAAGAAATTGGTTTTTGTTCTTCTCTAAGCTTTTTCTCTGTAACAAAGTGATTCTGTAGCACCCTTATCCTATAATCTATACATATCACTTTATCCATCTCATTACACATGTTTTACTAAGCAATAAAAACATATATCAACTATATAGAGAATTGATATTTATACTTAATCCATAAGAGTGTTATACTATTAAGACTTCACAATATACATTAGAGTCTCTTTACAAAATATAACTACTGATAACATCTTACAAAACAGTTGTACTTTTACAAGATTTCCAACACAACATAAAACCCTCGAAATACAAAAAGGAACCAAAAAGAATACTATATACTTTATATTCTTCAAAGACTTGTGTTGGCCAACCTGCTACAAATATCAATCCTGAGAGAAAGTCCTAGCCTTACAACTTATACGGATGAAACACCCGTGCTAAGCTATAAAGCTTAGTGGGGAACTAAATCATGATAAACGACTACTCACAGTGATCGTCAACAAGCACCCAACATGCTTCAATATAACAATGATTTTATTTCAAGAAAAGAAAGAAATTAACCATCTACATTCACATATAAAAATCATATAGTTCAACCATTGATAATATTATTATTTTATTAATCAATGCTTAATCATAAGAGTATAGTTATCTATTTCTAATTTCATAAACAATCTTCACAAGTGTTGAAATTAAGTTACCTCTATTCTTGTATGTCTATAATATACACATATTAGAATTATACAACAATTCAACACTTCCAATTAACGTGATATTATAATATTACTATAGGCTTACTTTATATTCCATAAGTTATCCATGTTATAACATATAGATGCATCATAAGAATAAGCCTATCAACCAAACATAACAAATACACATTAAAGAATAGGTACATGTAACAATGTGAATACATCTATAAGCATAGGAAAACACATATTTCAAAATCAATGGGTGTTATAGCATAACTCATACAATGTAATACATATAAAAATAAAGGACGTATATATAGAGAGCATTTAGCAATTAACATGCATTTTTTTATACTAGCAGTATAGATACATATACTATTGAGCATTCTTTTAGACATGGGTTTTGTATGCAACAAAAGGAATTTCATATGTAGAATAGTATAAAGTCAAATAAGAATTTGCATGCCTTATTAAACTTTTCTTAACCTTGATAATAAAGCCTACATTATTCTAAAGAGGTGGATAATGGGTTATACGGTAGTACACAGGTACAATTAAGCTACCCGAAGGTATTAAACTATGATCCTTTGTAGGGATAAAACTATATGATAAATCGGTGGACCTAAACGAGGTCGAACAAATAACATGGACCCAAATGAGGTCAATCAAATAACATTGACCGGTCAAACAGACCCAAGCGGGGTCGGTTACAACCCACACGAGTGTTGTTTAAATTAACTTTAACTTTTAAACCCAAATAGAATCACTATACTTTTAAATTCAAGTGGACCTAAACAGGTCTAAATGTTCAGAAGCAGCTGCAAGGTTCCCTTATAGGCATGCCTATTTATCCACTTCCTAGACTCATCGCTGGCAATAAAATCTGTTTACTTTATCTTTCATCTATTCATTCATATACATGTATACACATGTATACTCTTATATAACTATATACAACGTAAACATATACATGCTCACTATTGGGTATTACTATTCTGTATTTAAAATCTTTTTCAATCATGTAACTATTTCGTATAATATGGTTGTATCTATATTATACTATTTGCTCCTGCGCATAATCATGTACAAATATATATCTTATCTAGTGCATCAACATATATGCATAATTCATAAAACAATTTATACAATTTTCTCATGTAACTATCACATGACAAAATACTCCCTCTCTAATGCATACACTTGTGTACGTATTCTCATATAACATTGCTATTATATAATTTAATAAGTAATTTAGTCTATAGCACTATAGATTTGTATTATAGCATGCTAACATGTAATATAGCATATGCCTAATCATGTCATTTCAATTAAGTAAAGACATATTCATATATTTCACTAATCACATTACTTCTATATATATGTAAGGTTGACATTTCAACTATACAAACCATTAACCTTATTAGATTAATAGCAAAGATTTAGTCATTCATGTACGTGTGTATATATATATATATATTAGCCCAATCAAAGCTAGGTTATATAACTAAGTACAATAACTTTAAGTTCATCATTATGCAACCAATAAAATAGTAACGTCATTGCATACAAACATACATAACATGATATGCTTTCATTTTCTAGGTCTACAAACTCCAACATCAATATAACATTCATGAGTAGCATTTTTAATTATTAATTATCATGTATGTATTTATATCTTAAACCTCGCACTTGCATATAATCATATTATAGTACACACTTGTCTAGTGTTTAAGTATGCATTCATACATTCATATAGTAATTCGAGTACCGATAATTAAACATACCTTTCATCGTGAACTTATACTTGAACATATGATCTTTAGGCAACACATCATATCACAATTATATTATCATACACATATATGATTAATAAAAAATCTCATAATTATTCATGGTGCTATAACTTAACTATTAATGCACATTTTCAATGATGCATAGGTATACATTCATAGACAATTTTCAATGTAAATGATACAAATCATGCAAACCCCTATATCAATCCTTTGATACAAATTTATACACACATGAGTCTATTGCTCTCGTATACTTGCATTCAAAGCCTATTTTGTTCAGTTTTATGTGTATCACATGGGGATAGCCAAATATATTGATAAAGAGGAATAAAAAGAAAAGTTATGGGCAAAAATATGGTGTCGCGCTCGCGACAGTATGTTTGGCCATACGGATTTTTCACCCTGTTCCCAAAATCCTGCAAACTGCTTAACAAACTCACTCTGTACTTTATTTTTGACATACTAAATAGCCTTTTTAGAAAAAGTCGTATTCTAAAAAGTTGTAGATATACATTTATAGTTTCTATAACATCAAAAATATTTGCAATATCATTTCTATAACTCCGGATATATTGAAATTACTATAGATTGTTCATGAGTACAAGACTGCACCCTTGTCCGATTTTGAAGCTAGGTTATGACCCATTTAGAGAAAGAATTGGAATGTTATTTCTTCTTATGAAATCTTTTCCTGGATGTCTATTCTAACACCCAATTTGAATCATCTAAATATCTATTTTTAAGCTCCAGATATTCCCGTTTTTCTAAACATTATTTCTGTGAATAGTCCAGTGAACTAGTCTGGGTTTAACCCTAAATTTTCATATAATTAGAGACCGATTTAGGCTTAACTTTCTTCTTAAGAAGTGTAGATTTAGAAGTCTATTTTTCAATAGAAATTAACCTTACATCATTCTGATCATTTTACACAATGTTTTCTCAAATTTAACTTACACTAAAATTTCTGTCACTAGATCAAAGGAATCACACCATAACTTCACATGCATCTCTTATCTTGTATTCTCTTTACTTTTCTCAAGATTTCAAGTCAACCATAACATTTTTCAGCAGATAATTTCACATGCAATATGAACAACCCTAAGTTCCCATACCTTAGCCGAAACAACAAAATCTCTACTCTTTCAAAAACTCCTTTGCCCTTACTCTTCTTACTACAATCTTCCTCTACAACAAGGCACACATTTCTGTATTAAATTCCAAAATTCTACTTTCTATCAAAGTGTACAATCTTTCCATTGATAAAGAAGGAGAAGGAGATGATAATGTTTAATTTCTTCTTACCTTAGCAACTGAGTTCAAAGATTATCTCATATCATAACACATGCATCCAACTCTTGGAAATAAAATTGAGGTGTAAGGTTTAATCTTCACAAAGAAAGAACTAAGATGAAAGGAATTCTTTGAGAGAGAGATGATGCCTAAGCTTAAAAAACCAATAAAAAATGTCTTTCTTTTCTCTCTCCTACTACATCTTGTCTTGTATACTAACAAGGAAAAATTCCCTCTTTAGTCCCTTGAAAATTTGCATGTCATAACAATGACACACACCTTTTTGCATGTTATAAAGTGACCCCTCCACTAACTCTTTTCTTAAATCAACCTTTCTATTTATTCCTTCACTTAAATTGACCCCTCAATTATTCATTTATTCACATTTTCCCCTAAAGATGTTGTATTTACAAATTGACCCCTGAACTAATACTTTATACTTCAATTACACCCTTGAATATTATTATACCAACATAATAATTTAATTATGCCCTTATAATGTTCATACCATATAATTCACACATTTATCACATAATTATTGATAACTTAATAACATTTTTGCCCCAATCAATATCTTAGCTCTTCATAATTCATCCAATAATACTCAATTAGACTTTAATAATATGTAATTGCCCTTGAATTCTACTAGGGCCTATTTTGGGTCCTTACAGATTCCCCCCTCTATATTTGAAACCCTAAAAATATTTACTTTTATACCTAGGGTAGAGTTTGAGTTTGATCCTAACTCCAACTTTAGGAAATCAGGAGATATTTTCCCATCAAATCTAGATTCAAATCCCTTTAAAAACTTACATTCCTTTTTTGAATTCAAAAAATATGGGAAATATAAAAAAAGACCCATAGATGGGCATCCTTTATTGAGAGGTAACCATCCCTTAGAAAGAAATCTCAAAGTCACAAAATTACCCCTGACTTGACCTAGATAGGAGAGAGTAGACCAAGGACAACCATCCCTCTCCAAAAGCTAAAATCAGGGTTTTTCATATTCTTTTGCTAAAACACATGCAAACATTTGAAAAATCATAAAATTTTGAGAAAAAATACAGGAAATTCACAATTAGAGCTTCGAGATCCAAAACTATTATCAATAATCTACTTTTTCCTCATCATCAGGTAAACCTAATCTAGGTTGCCTCAGGTCACGGTGTCTACAGATTGATATTAAATTTTATTAAGGTTTAAAGTAAGTGTGACACCCTATAAGTCTAAACATAAGTCTAAACACAGTGAACTACCATTGGTAATGTTGCATGGTTACTTAGGCTATTTATTTTCTCATTAAAAGTGACTTACAAGTTTTAACTTAGCATTTAAATCCCAATTTTGTTTTAGTATCGAAATGTTACTATTTATTTGTTAAAAATTTAAACAGTATAATGGGTATAAAATCATACTACCAAAACTTGCAAAGTGTTAAAATCCCACTCCTAAAAAGCAACCTCCACCTATAATACTCCAACAACATAACAACACTTTTAATCTCAAGTCACAATCGATCAATATAATACAATACATAACCATCATTCATGCAATCATAATAGCATACATCATTATAAGTTTACTATTGTTTAGCATCCATTACATATCACATTACATACCAATTTCTAAAAAAGACTAATACATTATACATGCCACTTGTTCCTTCTTTGCTATGTCTTCAATTACCTATCTCTGCATGTAGTCAAACAAACCATGGTTAAGCAATGATGTTTCCTAGTGGTGGATACACTACACAAAATTTTATTTGCATAAACAATATTATACAAAATTATCGGTTTACCCTTAATTGTTATCTATTACCATTTGACTTAGAATTTGTTATCTTAATGCTTTAAATTACCATTTGGTCCTTTATTTTATTATTCTCTTATTTTCATCACATATTTCTTATTTAAGTGGAAAATTACGATTTAGTCCCTAAACATTCCATTTTATATATGTTACATTATTATAAATTTTGGTAACTTTTGCTTTCTTTGGCCTTTATTCCATCTTAAGCCTAAAACTTATGTTTTAGTCCTTATATTTACTCATGTAGTGGTAAATTATAGTTTGGTCCCTAAAACTTTTTCCTAGTTACATTTTACCCTTTTTTACTTAATTGACCATTTTAACTCTTTTAACCATTTTTTTGTGCAAATTTATGATTTTACCCTTATTTTCTCGTGTAATTATATTTTTACTCATTTTTTAATCAATTAACTATATTTTTCACTTTATTTACCATTTAATCACATCTTGGGCATATTTTATGCATAATTTATCATTTAGTCCTTATTTTTTTGTATAATTATATTTTTACCCTTAGAAGTGCCCAATTGAAATTCTTGAACTAGATATACAGGATGAGGACTCTAATGATGCTAAATGAGTTGGAGCGACCACTTAACATGATCAACTACTCCAGAATGTGTTGAGGTGACCATTTGATGTGACTAATACCTCAATTGTCAATCTAATGTGTATAAGTCAACTGTTAATCATCTCATGGTTCTACCAAAGTATATGTCCCTATGGTTAATCATTATATCCTAAAATAATTGATTAACCATTATACACTAAGGGTAAATATTTTAACTATTTTATTTTATATTATCTCATGGATTCTCCTAAATTCCATATTTTGTCATAATTCCCATTTGCTTATATCTTGTACATTTATGCATAACATATATATGTTCATTATAAATAAGTGAAATATCATACAAATATAACACATACATGTCATTTCCAGAAGGTACCACATTCGGCCAGACTTGGTCCACAAGCATACACAATGATTTTCAATGCATTTTCATGTATCATATGTTTCTTTAATCATTTTAGACCTTTATTTAAAAGTATGCATTCAAATTATACTTGTAATCCCTTTAATACGTAAATGCTCACTATTATATCCAACTTATGTACATTATGTATACTTATAATTAAATGTTTTAATTACACTTACTAAAATCATTTATCATTATAATATCCAAATTATGTCAAATATTCCATTAATCAACCAATTAATAACACATTAAGTTCTCCCACTTCTTAATAATTTTCTTCTTTAATTCTTTATCCTTATGTGTTATTGCCTCATTTTATTAACATATGTTAAACTATTTCACATTTATACCTCAATTACCATAGTTACATAATGTAAATTTAAGCAAGATTCAAAGGAATTAAATGAAATTAAGTGTAAAATTGTATCCACTAACCTCAAATAGCTTGAAAATCGCCTATTTTTCTTTCTCCTTACCTTTCCCCTCCTTGGTCCTTTCTTCACCTTGGTTTTCACCTTTAGGTTGAATTGAAGGAGGGAGAATTTATGAGTTTATGTCATGAATTTCAATATATAATTGCTTATAAACAACTCTACTAATGATTCTCTATAATTCTATACCAAAAATCCTAATTAATTCCAACAAAAATCCATGAATTTACCTATTTAGGTCAACTTTATCTCACTAAAAATCTATACTTTTCAAATTTTCTTTTGCTCCAATCTTATTGCTATGTTGATGAAGAGGTTTATCTAGGTGAATTTTAGGCTTAAGATATGGTGTGATTTGAGAAGAGAAAGAGGAAAAATGGTGAGAGGAAGGGAGAATGATTGTTTGGATTTAAGGGAGAAAGAAGGGGAAATTGCTTTATTTTATGGAGGCTTATAAGGAATTCTAGAATTCTTTATTTTGTCCTCTAGTGCACCAAATGAATGGCCAAGATTCACTCATTTACTATTTGATCTAATGATTTATTTTTAAGACATTTATCACCTTTCCATGTATTTCTACAATTTCTCATGAAAAATTAATGGTTTTTTATGATCATGGCTCATTTTTTATGACATTTATGCCCTTAAACAAATTAAAAATGACCTTAACCCTATTAACTAAATTAACCTTCCTTTTTCACCATTTCTTGGATTCTAATGTTTCTCTTATCAAAATTCCCTAAAGTTTTGCTCAAAGTACAAAAATATATCTAGTAAGATGTGCCAAAAATTTCATATCATTTTGACATCGTTTCCATATAGTTCTAACTACGGCAAAAAAAATCACCGATCCAGAACCCGAAAATCAAAAGCTATTAGAAAAATTATTTTTTAGTTCTAAAGGTTTATTTAAGTTATTTCTAATATGTTTATACAATTAGAATAATTTTTGGATGTCTATGAAATATTTTTGGATCTATTCCAACTTATGGTTAACTCCAATAATAGTATTGGAAGAATTCTTTACTGTCTATTTTGGGAACCTATCTGAGCTCAATTTGTTTTCAAATTATACCAATAAACTCAATTCGGTTCACAATATCTCATTTAATGGTTAAATACCAAACTTTTCGGTAGATCACCTATCCTAGAATTTCTCTAACTCACACACTTTTAACTCCTGAGTTCTCATGAAATAACTGTAATAATGCTAATATAATGATACCAAATACTATTCTAATGTTATTGTTCATAGTTAAAAAATTTATTATTCATATCAGATAGAATTTTAAGGCTTTAATTTCTTCCCTGCTAATTAAAATTCTCATAGAAATTTACCCATATTAAAGAGATAAGGATACTGTTGTCTAATGGTTTCCTCTAGTTTCCAAGTCACCTCCTTTACATTATACTGGGATTTGAGAACTTTGATAGTTGGGATCTAATTGTTCATTAATCATCTTACTTCTCTTGCAAGAATCCTTATTGGCTCTTCATCATATGACAAGTTTGGTCAAAATGGGACTTCCTTTAATGTTATAACATACAACAGGTATGATCAATACTTCCCCAACATTGACACATGAAATACATAATAAATTCTCTCCAATTCCAATGGCAGCTTCAATATGTAAGCAACTAGTCAAACATGTTGCAATGCCTTATATGGATCAATAAATCTAGGACTGAGCTTGCCTGCCCTTTTTGCCAAATCTCAATATTTTTCTTAATAGTGAAACCATTAAAAATACTTTATCTCCCATATTGAACTCTATATATTTTCTCTTTTAAGTTAGCATAGGACTTTTGTCTATGATTGTTGCTTTCAAGTTGTCTTTGATAAACTTTACCTTTTACTCATTTTCTTTGATTAAATCCAGTCCTATTAACTTGTTTTTGCTGAGTTCTATCCAAAAAATGGTAATGCTACACTTCCTCCTATATAATGTTTCATATGGTGCCATTTTAATTAAGGACTGGTAGTTTTTGTTATTTGCAAACTCTGCTAGTGGAAGACATTTTTTTCCAACTACTGCCAAATTCAAGTATATAGCACTGAAGCATATCTTGCAGTATCTACATAACCTACTCAAATTTTCCATTTATCTATGGATGGAAGGCAATGCTGAATCTAAATGTGTTCTTAATACTTCCTAAGGTTTTTTCTAAAATTTAGCTATGAATCGAAGGTCTCTATTTGAAATGATAGAGGAAGGAACACCATGCAATCTTACTATTTCATTAATGTAGATTTTTACCAGTTTCACCAATGAAAAGTCAAATCTCACTAGTATGAAGTGAGTGGATTTTGTTAACCTATCCGTTATCACCCATATGAAATCATGTTGCCTCCTGGTGAGTGGTAAACTAGATAAAAAGTCCATAGTAATATGATCCCACTTTTATTCTAGTATGGGGATGGGTTGCAGCAATCCAGAAGGAACTTGATATTTTTCTTTCACCTACTAGCATGTTAAACATATATTCACAAAGTTTGCTATTTATTTTTTTCATTCTAGCCCACTAGTACGTTGTTTTTAAGTCTTGGTACATTTATTATTGCTTGGATGCATGGTATAACTGATATTATGGGCCTCTATTAAAATATTTTTTTTCAATTTTGTTTTGTTTGGTACGTAAATCCTTCCTTGTAGTATAAATAATCTTCACTACTAAGGAAGAACTCATTGTCCTTTCCTACATGTATTTGAGAAATGATGAAGGCTTATTGATCCTCCTACCTCTAGGTGGGTTTTACCTATTGTAACCAATCAGGTTTGAGTTGCATTTATGCCGCAAGCAATCCATCTTAAGCTATAGTCAATCTAACATTCATAACTCTTAAATCTGCTAGGTATTTTTTACTAAATGCATCTGCTACCACATTTGCCTTAATAGTTTGGTAATCAATCAGGTAATTATAATCTTTAATAAGCTTTAACCAGCATCTTTGCTTTAAATTACGCTCCTTTTTAGTAGGTAGATATTTCAAACTCTTATGATCGATGTAGATGTAACATTTTTTCCATATAAGTAATGTCTCCAAATCTTAAATGTTAACACAATTGCTGCTAGCTCCAAATCATGGGTAGGATAGTTCTTTGCATGAATCTTAAGTTGCTTGAAAGCATAGGCTATCACTTTTCCTTCCGACATCAATACACATCCTAACCCATTCCTAGAAGCATCACTGTAGATGACAAAAGGTTTACCTGAAGTAGGTTATGTTAGAATGGAAGCTTCAGCCAATAGACTTTTAACCTTTTAAAACTCTTCTAGCATTGGTTGATCTATTCAAACCTAGCATTCTTTTGTAGCAACTTAATGAGTGGAGCAACTATCATGGAAAACCCTTTAACAAAATGTCTATAGTAGCCAGTAAATCCAAGGAAACTCTATACTTCGGTGACATTTTTAGGTGATTTCAATTTTAAGATGGCTTCAATATTTTTAGGATTAACCTTAAACCCTTTAACTGATACTACATAACCAATGAAAGTGACTTCATTAAGCCAAACTCACACTTGCTAAACTTTTCATACAACTATTTATCTCTCAGTGTCTATAGCATAATTCGTAAGTGTTTATCATTTTTTTAGGGTTTTTGAATACACCAGAATGTCATCAATGAAAATCATCACAAACTAATCCAGATATGGTTTATTAAGTCCATAAATATTGTTGGTGCATTGGTAAGGCCAAATGGCATGACTAAGAACTCATAATGACCATATCAAGTATGAAAAGCTATCTTTGGAACATCTGTTTCTCTAACCCGAAGTTGATGATAACCCAATCTTAATTCAATTTTAAAGAACATACCATTACATTTTAACTACTCAAATAAGTTATCAACTCTAGCAATGGATCTTTGTTCTTTATTATGACTTCATTCGGTTGCATGTAATCAATGCAAAGTCATAATGATCAATCCTTCTTCTTAACAAATAGTACAGGTGCTCTCCAAGGGGACACACTAGGGTGGATGAATCCCTTATCAATTAACTCTTACAGCTAAATTTTTAACTCTTTTAGTTCTGTGGGTTCCATTTGATGGAGAGCTGTAAAAATATAAGCAATGTCGGGTACCACATCAATAGTGAATTCAACTTCTCTTTCTAGTGGCAATCCTGGTAAATTATTAGAAAAATCATCAAAGAAGTCATGAACAATGGGAACATCACTAACTTTAGGCTTTGCTTCCTTCACATAAGCTAAGTAAGCCTCATATCCCTTTCGGATACATCCACTTATTGTAGTTGCCAAGATGACATTTGATAAGAAATCAAAATTTTCCCCTATTGTAGTGATCTCCTATCCCTTAGGGTATTTAATGTAATCTTTTTTAGTTGATAACCAACCATTACATGATGTATATAGAGCCAATCCATCCCCAAGATTACATCAAATTCATAAAATGGAAGCTTGATCAAATTTGCAAGGAAAGTGGTTTGTTGTATCTAAATGGGATAGTCTCTATAAACCTTATTAACTACTACACTATGTCCCAAAGGATTACTCACTAGTATGTCATGATCTAGCTGTGATCTAACCAAACCCTTCTCATATGTAATCTTTGTACTAAGGTATGAGTGTGTGCATCCAGGATAAATTAAAGCATAAAGTGGAGTATCAAACAAATAAAATTTACCTTCTATGACATAAGGAGCATTTTGGTCCTCCCTGGCTCTAACTGCATAAGTATGGGCAATTGGTTGCCTATCTGTTATTGGAGGAATCTATGCACTCCCTCTTGCTGGTGTAGCTCTAGTGGGTCCACCTCTACCATGACCTGTAGATGGTATAATGCTAGGTTTGTTTACAGAAGTAGCTGATGTAGTAGTCTATACTTGAGGGTAATCTTTTCGCAAATGATCTTTTGACCCGCATCTCAAATGAGCTCCTGTCAATCTCTAACATTCACCAAGATGGCGATATCCACAATGATTGCATATAGGATTATCAAATCTCTCAGTTCCTCAAGGTGCACTAGCAATAGAGGTTGTTAGGGTAGCTCGAGCTGTAGATTTTTGACCCTATACTAGAGTAGCTATAGGAACTTTTGGAAGAGCAATAGACCCCTTAGGCTTTTTTCTAGGTCTACTAGGTGAACTTATTGGTGGTATACTCCTCTACTAAAATCTAGCCTATCCACTCGCATTATCAGCTTGTACTATCTCAACTTGAATGGCCGTCAAGACTATAGATCTTATATCAGTGTACTCATATACTGCTAATGCCTCCTTGCTCCTATTATGAAGTCTATATTTAAACAACTGGTAAAATTTTATGGGAGATATGTTATAGTCCTTTATATAAGCATTGAGTCTCTCAAATTCTCTCTCATGCTCTTATACTATCCTATTACCTTATCACAATCGCCAAAAAACATCTTTCATTAATTAGCCGATTATCACATAGTAACTTTAGATACACCATTCGGTCACATTAAGTTCTCCCACTTTTTAATTGCTTTCTTCCCTAATTCTTTTTCCTTATGTGTTATCGCCTCATTTTATTAACATATGTTGAATTATTTCACATTTATACCAAAGTTACCATAGTTACATAATGTAAATTTAAGTAAGATTCAAAGGAATTAAATGAAATCAAGTGTAAAATTGTATCCATTAACCTAAAATAGCTTGAAAATCACTTATTCTTTTTTCTCTTTGCCATCCCCCTCCTTGGTCCTTTTTTCACCTTAGTTTTCACCTTTAAGCTAAATTAAAGGAGGGAGAATTTGCGAGTTTATGTCATGAATTTTAACATATAATTATTCATAAACAACTCTACTAATGATTCTCTATAATTCTATACCAAAACCCCTAATTAATTCTAGTAAAAACTTATGAATTTACCTATTTAGGTCAACTTTCTCCCACTAGAAATCCATAATTTCCAAGCTTCCTTTTGCCCATTTCTTATTATTATGTTGAAGAGGTGGTTTTCCAATGTATCTAAGTGAAATTTGGGCTTAAGATATGGTGTGATTTAAGAAGATAAAGGAGAAAATGGTGAAAGGGAGAAAGAATGGTGGTTCAGATTTGGGGGAGAAACAATGAGGAAATGGCTATATTTTAGAGAGGCTTATAAGGAATTCTAAACTTCCCAATTTTTTCCTCTAGTGCACAAAATGAAGGGACAAGATTCACTCATTTACTTTTTGATTTAAATGGCTTATTTTTAAGCCACTTATCACCTTCACATGCATTTATACAATTTCTTGCGCACAATTAATGGTTTCACAAAACATAAATTTGCCATGAAATATTGAGAGGAAGGAAAAAGAGTATTAATTAAAAAAGCATGGTTGATGAGGATAAGGCAATTGAGTAAAGTAACGCTAAGTAAAAGAAGAAGGCATGTAGGTTGGGCTATAACTTTCTTCAAAAGGTAAATGAACAAGAAATTTTATGATTAACTAGAGTTTAAATTACTAGATTGGTATTCTTTAATGAGGTAGGTGATTAGGAATAAACTTGTGAAGTGCTAAATAAGTACACATTATAATTTGAATTTAAGTCCCGTAATTCAGCTGTCTGCTTCTTAATTGGTTAGAATTGTTCTTGAAAGACCACTTTTTAGGATACGTTGGGTTTTGAGAAAAAGTAAAATGCGATTTAGATCTTAGAAATTTCTAGTAAGAATCTATAGAAATCAAAAGATGAAATTTAAGGTAAATTGAAAAGATGGATTAGTTGTTACTAGTTTTAGAAAATTTTGTTGGTATGAGTTCAACTTATGTAAAATGATAAATGAATGAATTTATGATTCCAAAACATAAAAAATGCTAGGGAATATGTGATTATGAACTTGTGTGAGTTGTGCCATGAATGTATGTGAAGAATTATAGCAATTGGAACTTGACATCATAGAGAAACCACTTGATCCAGTGGAGACACCTTTGGCTTAGCCCGTCACTACTACAATCTGAGTCAAGAAGCTATCAATTCGGTTAAGACAATCAGTGTCACAGCTGGGTCACACTTACTCTATTTTGGAAATATGTGATCCTTGCCCTATTACCCAATTTTGCTTCAAGTGTTTAAAGCTTTATAGATCCTTCAATATTTCATCTATGCAACCTACACCGATTATCCATGAATGATTGATATTAATTCCTATTAAGATTTAAAGTAAGGAACTCGGGGACATATTTTCTTCTAATGTTTTTAGCGAGGGTATTAAATGACACTTAACCTTACCTAGGGTACTAAACTCCTAGTCCCCTATGTTAATAGCACCGGATTGAGGATACAATTTGGTAAAATAGATAAATTTGATTAAAAATTAATACCATAAGATTTTGTTGTAGAATCTTTAACTCTACTGGAATAATTATGGTGTAATCTTTTTTAACTACTCTCTTTATGATTAAAATCTAAAATGGAATTCCCAAGTTAATTTTAAAGAATGAAATTCTCCTTTAGGACTTGAATCATGCTAATAATTTTTAAATGGAGTATATATCTTATTGATATCATAGACAGGGGTATGTTATATATATATATATATATATATATATATTCACTTTATCTGGTTCGTAATGATTTAAAAGTCTGACACTAGTAAGTTTGGATCCGAGTCTTTGAGTCTATAAGATTTTGTTATTAAATTAGTTAAACATGCCTAAATTCTAATGCAACTACTTCTGTGACACATTAGTGACTTTTAAATTTTGTGTTTAGCACCTTTTGAATTGTGATTTTTAGGGTTTAAGACTCCTTCTATTCGACATTCATTAAGGGCATTTTTTATTCACATGTTTTGTATCTATTTCACAAGTGTACAAGTGTTAGCAGGTTATTTAATGTATAAATCGAAGTACTATTTATGTAAGGCTGGTAGAATTGTTTGTTTATACATTTATATTACTAGCTCGATGTTTCTACTTTAACGCTTGAGATAATATTATCCTAATATTCTTGTATCTGCCACCCCAAACAATAATAGGATACTTGATAAAATTTTATCATAATTATTTTTTTTTACTATGACCTATTAACATTTTGTTCTGGCTTCCTAAATGATATTAAAACTCAAACAACTACTAAAATCAAGATAGTCTCAGTTTTGTATTGATTTATGTTTTATAGGTGTTAATACATTTTTTAAAAAAAATTTATTCCTTAATAAGTTTTACTATTAGCATGGCCTTTACATCTATGTAGGTAAATATTATTGATGCAAAAATCTAGAGTCAGGACAATAGCAATCGACCAACTTAGGTGTTTAGAATGCAAATTTATACCACTATTATCAATATTTGTCCAGTATATTTTGTAATAACTCTCTTTTTATTGTTTTAAAAATAATTCTAAATATTCTAATAGTTTATGTACCAATAGATTAGTTCTTGTCTCTTATACCCTCGTGAAAGGCATTAGGGGCATGTCATGAACACTACATATATCTATATATATGAGGTTTAGTTATAGGGTGATAAAAATAATGCTTATATAAAAATGTTCCATTTATATTCTAGTTACAATTCCTAAAAGAACAAAAGACCTAATGTTGAGTCGAATGAAAAATTCAAGGTATCCTAGCCAAGTGTGGTTGTTTCGACTCCTAAACTTGCTTTACTGCAATTTCACACAAGCAAATAAATAAAAACAATTGCTAAAAGTAACATATACATAAAAAGGCTAACTATATGATTAAAAGAGAAGTAAACACATATACTGTTAATTAATTTGGAAAGTCTTACTTAACTATTGTGTATATTGCTATCTAATTTAAAGAAAAAAGAACTTGAATAATCACATACCACAATATAATAAGAAATAGTCCACCAAATTTATGAAATTAAGCAACAAATATAAAACATAAGACACTTTTATTAAGCATCAGACAGAAAAGGTATTAACCTCAAGGATCATAAATTAGAAGGTGTCGTAACACCAATTTACAAGACACTACAGTGTTATAGAAGTAGCTATAAAACTTATTATACATCTTTGATTAACTAACACCAAGACTTCCAGACTATAACTCCTATAAAATATTAATTTAAAACATCTAGAACCAAATTTACAGAGGAAATATATATTTATATAAAATTACTTAAACACACATATCAATTCAACATACATTTCATAACAATATCATGAATCCCCAGCATTTTCCATAATTTTAAAAGCAATCAGATATGTTTAGAAGCAACCAAAGAGCAATCTCAAAAAGAGGTAAAATAGGGGGTACCCTACTGGATTGAGGTCCAATTCAATTAGGTGATACCCATTCTAGATTGAAATAAGTTAAGTTACCTTAATGGATTGAAATCAATTCAGTTGAGTAGATATACTAAATAATGCACCCGACTAGATTGAAATCTAATTTAGTTAGGTGAACCCCTCTCTGTACCAAAAATGCTTAAGGAACACAACTGGATTTCTACTTGATCTGGTTACAAAATGCATACCACCTGACTAGATTGAGTCCCAATCTAGCTAGGTTGATGCAAAATTTTGGTTTTCTCCAAATTACTATTTTGAATCCACTGTATTGTTTTTTTACTCTACTGAGTAAAATTAATGAAATATCATTTTAATTCATATTTTTTCCTTAGCTTTAGTTCCTATGATTTTACTATCCACTCAATTTAAAGAAAAATTTAAAGTGAATCCATTACAACACATATGGCTCATAAAAAATAGAGCAACCATTATACATTTATTTATAGCCTAATCTTAGGCACTATATAAACACTCTCCAGCTTGTTTGCTGCTTAAAAAGTTTAGACTTTCACATCTATTAAGGTTATTTTTAATTTCAAACACATAAGGGTCAACCAAACAAACTACACAATAATTCTTTCCACGTCTTAGGGAAGTTGTAGTAGAACTCTGTAACATTTATTTCTATATATATACCCTTACATATATTTATATATATTGAGTGATACTAATTCATTCCCTGACATTAACATCATCATGAAGGAAATCCCAGTAACTAAAAGGTCTTAGAATACATAAATTTAATCATTTACTCACCATTTAAAAGAGATGCATCTCCAAACTTCTATACCTTTTTCCTTTCCCTTGGTTTTTCCTTATTCTCCATCTATAACATGAAAATTCCCATCAATTTACACTCTAGAATCATACTCCAAACTTTAATGTATGAGTTTATAGAGTAAAAAGGAAAAGAATGACAAAACTCTACCTTACCTATAACTTTACCCACTTTGATTCTTTAATTAATACTCTCTTTCTTGCTTCTTATTAATTTCTAGCAAAAGCTTAAATCTTGAAGTAATAAAATAAGAAGGGGAAGAAACAATTGCTGAAATGGTGGGTGTTTCCTTTTTATAGACAACCCTACCTCTAAGAGGTAGATCTCTGCCTTCAACAACTTTTAATTGTTCTAGAAGCCAAGGTGTCAAACTCTTATTGGTGTCTTTATTAAATCTTTTGTACAATTTCACTTTTATCACTCATTAATATTTTAATTACCACTTGCAATTTAATACTATCTTTAACTTTAATTTAAACCCCCCCTAATGTAAAGTATACTCAATTGCATAATTTACACAATAAATTAAATACCCAAAATAAATACATAAATACCAATTATATCTCTAATCCTACCAGGGCATTATTTAAGGCTTTACAAATAAATTGATAAATGTTGTGATGAAAAAAATCTTGAGCTAGACTGGTTTTAGATAGACCTCGTCTATCTAGATGATGATTGAAGGGTGTTTCTTCCAAGTTTTTTTTCTTTGCATTTCTCATGTAATATCTTTTTAAGTTAATGAAGGTGTCTCATGTTCCAAGTTGCCTTGATTAAAGTATATGGCATGTATATTTAAATGTAGTGGTATAACTGAAATTAAACATATGTAAATGGATCAATTGCTTAAATGGCGTTATTGCCATATTAAGCAAAATTTGTAGAATAGTAAAAAAGATATGATAGATGAACATCAAGTTTTATTAATAATGCTCATTTGAGCTATATGCATGATAATTGCTCGAATGGCTAAACTAGCCAGGGTAAGTAGAAAATAAGAAAATGATCACTCATAAAGAAATAAAAACGGGCGCTCGAATGGTGTTACAATAGAGCTAAGGTAATTATTGATAATATAACTTAAGACAAGAAATGTTCCATGAGTATGGCAATATCTTTCTTGAGAGATCTTTGAGGCAATAGGCTCCATCATTAACAACCCCATAAAATTAGTAGGGGCTTTCTTAATTTGGATTCATTATTATAACTTTAGCAACAATGTGTGTGCCAATAACCTTTTTTAATGCAAGCCATCCTATCCAAAAAGATCTCACTTTAGTTTTTGATCATGATATAATGCCATGCACTATTTGTAAGTGGTGAATGAATCTGGATGAGCTTTCTTTATTCTTATATTCTATCCAAGTGATAGAGCAAGTAAGCTTTAATTTCTTGGATCCTGTATTGTGAAGTCTGAACATTGGCGGCATCGATCTCATCTACCCAAAGGCCTTTAGCATCATCAAACCTTTTATTATGTCTCACCAGAATGGTTTAGTTGATTACTTTGATCATACCATTTGATTGAGGGTGATATACCGAGATAAAGAAAAGTTAAATGTTCAATTCTGAGCAATAGTTTTTTATTGATGATTAATCGAACTATTTATCATTATCTTTGATGATGTTGTGTGGGATTCCAAACCTTATAATAAAGGACTTTTGTAAAAACTTAATTATATTTGCAAGCATGATTGTAAATAAAGGCTCAGCTTCAATTCACTTTATAAAATGGTCGACTATGACGACAAATAACTTTTATTATCTAGTGGCCTAAGGGAAAGGGCTGAGATGTCAATACCTCATTAAATGAAATGATAGAGACTATGTATGGGAACTTATTACACTTATTTCTAGTGTGTAATGTTGCCAAATCACTGACATTTGCCATATTTTCGAATAAATTCTTTTGCATCACTTTCCATTTTAGGCTAATAGTATCCTTGCAATAAAGCTTTTTGAGATATAGTTTGTACACCTTTATGTGCACCATATATACCCTTATATATATCTTGGAGGATGTAGTCTCCTTCTTCGGTACTTAGGCAAAGTGTCCACAAATAGGAGAAATATCTCCTATGAATCTTATCATAAAATATAGCATACAAGCTTAAGCATCTCATGATCTTTTTAGCTTAAATCATGTCATCAAGTAGGGTACCTATATAAAGGTATTGGTAGATCGGCAAGCACCAGCCATCCATAGGCTCTTATGGCTGGATCATGTAAGTTTCATAGGTCGACTGAGAGATAATAGCCCAAACAATGTTCACAGTCTGGATTGCACCCTTAAGAGATTATTGTTTGGCTAAAATGTTCACCCGTTGATTCTTAACTTGTGGTATTTATTTGATTAACCATGAGCCTCCTACTTTATTGAGTTAAGCAAGTAAGATGGCTATAATTTCTTTATAATAGACCATCGTGTGCTCTTTAGCCTAACATTTGCCAAGTAAAGTATAGATAACAAGTTAAGAGTAAGAAAAGATTATCAGTGAATCTAATTTTACCTCAATAGTGAGCTATAAGCCAAATTAGAGGGCTATGTACTCTACTACATTGTTGGATGTGGGGAAAGTTATATGCACCATACCTCGAACAAATATTTTTCTTAAACTGGTTAAGATAACTTTAATGCTAGCCCTTTTAGCACACGCCATCAACATACAAGTTTTAGGATGTCTTGATTGGTTTTTAAGGGGGAACATAGAGCTTAGACACAAAGTCGATGAGGATCTATGCCTTCATGGATGCATAGGGCTTATACCAGATATAAAATTTGTCGAGGCTAATGTAGACACTAGGTCCTAAGGCGACTCCTGATTAGAGTTACCTAATAAAAAAGTGGTTTCTCATAAATGGCTAAGGAATAGAGATGCTAAGATTTTTGGGTTTTATGCTCATTAAAATAGTTTCTTTTGGGGCTTCGCCCTTTATCTCTTTCTAACAATGCAAAATGAGAAAATTAATTTTAAAAAATTTAAGTAGTCTGGAGTGTTATAGCTTTATCTCAGCCTACCAACCTTATAATTAGATGATTCCAAATCAATTTGAATCTTAAGACATAGTAAAACTTTGATGAAGACATCTAAACTCAGTTTAGCCCTTAAGATTCTCAAAATTAGGCTTGAACATAGATGACAGGAATCTGTCCCTGTACCTGAACAAATTTATGGTTATTTGGACATAACTCCCTCTGTAAAGCTCCTATTTATATGAATTTAATTTTTATAGAAGCTATACTCATTTTGTAGAAACTTTCTTGAAGAAAGTATGACATAATTTTGAACCTATTATTTCCAGAAATTTTCAAAGTTAGATCACCAATTTTATCCCTAAATATTTCCTAAGAGCATTCATCAATATTTTGGCCATAAATCCCAATATACAGTTCCAAATTGAGTATTTTTTATTCATTAGAAAGATAAGATATAGGAGAACAAATGTCTGGAAGACACCTTGTTCATAAAATGGCATTTTTAAGCTTAAAAATTGCAAAACATTTTTGTTTAGAGGTCAGTTGGCTGAAAAAAAAAGAGGGCAAAAGTCAAAAGTAAACAAAAAAGTCAAAGGTTATGAGTCATTATTGACTCACAGACCAGGCCTATGAGTGGAGCCCGTAAGTCACTCCTAGAGTGCATTTTGCACCCGGGAACAGGGGAAAAAACCTAAGGAAAAAATACCTTGATCCAATCCCATTTTAGGATATTTGTTTTGGGTTTTTTAACAACCTAAAAAGGCTTCTTCTTCTCCTTCTTCTTTCTTCTGCACCTCAAAAAAACATTTAGAAAAAATAGCAAAAATTCATAAAAAATTTAGAAAAGCCTAAAGCACTCATTTTTTCAATCATTGACGGAACCTACAACTGAAGGTAATATTTTCGAGCCCCAAAGCTTGTAAATATTATGTTTAGATTGAATTTAATATCATAATTTTCATTTTCCGCCTTTTTTATGATTTTTGCTCCATCTATTATTTTACTACTTTTAATTGTGTTTTTGGTGTATAAATCTTGTTATTCATGTTTAAAAGTGAGTTTGTGGTGTTTTCTGGCTTAAAAATGGCCTCAAATGAATTTAAGAACATTTTCATGGCCATTAATGGCATTTTAAAGCTTCTGTTTGTATTCTGGGTTGAGTCGCACCCTTGAGTCGTATATCACATTCCTGGACCTTAAGTCGCGAGTCACACCTTTAAGTCGCAATCTTGAGTCACAACCTTGAGTCGTGACTCACTCCCTTGACTCATTTGACTCACTCCCGTGACTTTTTTGGCTCACTCCCTTAACTCAAAATTTAAGACCGTGACTTATTTTTTAGTCACTCTCTTGACTCAAGAGTCAAGGCCGTGACTCATTTTTTAGTCACTCCCTTGACTCAAGAGTCAAGGCCGTAACTCATTTTTTAGTTACTCCCTTAACTCATTTGACACACTCCCTTGACTCATTTGGCTCACTCCATTGACTCATACATCAAGGCCGTGACTCATTTTTTAGTCACTCCCTTGACTTAAGAGTCAAGGCCGTAACTCATTTTTTAGTTGCTCCCTTAACTCATTTGACACACTCCCTTGACTTGTTTGGCTCACTCTATTGACTCATGCATCAAGGTCGTGACTCATTTTTGAGTCAGTCCCCTGACTCATTTAACTTACTCTCGTTTGACCCACTCCCCTGACTCGTTTGGCTCACTCCCTTGACTCATGATTCAAAGTCGTTACTCATTTTTTAGTCACCCTTGACTCACGAGTCAAGATTATAACTCATTTTTTAGTCACTTCCTTAAATTATTCGGGTCACTTTCTCGACTCGTTCGACTTATTCCCTTGACTCACGAATCAAGGCCATGACTCATTTTTGAATCACTCCCTTGACTCACTCCCTTTCCTTTTTTGTACTCGTTTCTTTCATTTTCATTAGCGATGACAAATGGGTGACTTGGACGGGTTTGGGTTAGTTTATTAATGGATGGATCATTAATGGATCAAAAAATATAGGTCATTAATGGGTTGGGTTGATTTGAGTCAACTCATAGATTTAATATAAATTATTATAAATTTTTTAATTAATTAATTCAATAATAATAAGATTTAATTGAAAATATAATATAAATATTAAGTTAAAATATAAAAAATAAAATATTTCACTAATAATTTAACTTTACTTCAAAAATAAAAATATGTACATGTATAGCCGGTCATTATTTGCTTCTTGCCTCTGCATTTCTGAAATATTATTAGTACAAAAAGAAGCAACTAAAAAATTAGTGGTCCACTATACCAAGAGTGACAAATTACCAATTAATTTTCCTAAAAATAATGTTATCATCTTCATTGAAAATAATATCATTTAGCACAAGTATTAATTTATATTTCATGATGTTATAACATCAAATTTCTTATTATTTTAAGTAAATTAAAAATTATAAGTGACGTCTGAAGCAAAATGACAAGAGTTGATTGTCTGCAATTAAAATTATGCATGAACATGAGGATATTTGTGAAAGAGATAACAATTAGTAGTTTATCTTTCTTTTTCATAATATACTTCCCAACAAATTCTTATTCTAGCTCTAACGTTATTTTGTAAATGCCTATGTTGGACTTTTTATTTGATTTAATTTATAAAAAGTTCAGATTTTAATATAAATTTTCTATTTTGAAATGAAACGAAAATATAAATGCATTAAGTTTAACAATATTTATTTAAAAAAAAGTTTAAATTTACTTTCAAATTATTAAAATAAAATTATATACTTTTTTAAAACGTTTTTAAAGTATTAAAAATTATATAAATTTATTTTTTCCATGTAAATATGAATTTTGTCAATATAACCACAACCATAACCAAGTGAACTATGAACAACTGCACATATCATTGGGTGAACAACTGGACATATCAAGGCAACAAAGTTAACTGCAAAATCTGTGCACCTGCTACTTTTTTAAAAATCGTTACGTGTGATGCTGGTTTCTATTTTATTTCTGGATCAAAAAATTGGGTTAAAAAATAAAATGAGTCAATTTTGGGTTGATCAAATGGATATTTATGTGGATTTGATTGGGTTTGGGTCAATTTTTTGAATGAATTTGGATCAATTTTGACAGGTCTAATTTTCATTATTTCTAATATTATTTATTATTTATTTTATTAATTTAATTATTTTTCTTGTATTTATTCATGTATTTATTTATCATTGAATTTATTTATTATCCACATTAATTTTTTCTTATTTATTTATAATTGATCATGTTATTAATAATATTGTTATTTATCACATAATTTATACAATATGCATAACAATAATTATTTACGTATTTATTGGAATTAACTATTTATTTATTATTTACTATTTGATTTAATTTATTGTTAACTCGCATTATTATTTTCTATCCTTTTTAAAATGCACACAACTCATTGGCACTGCAAATTAAGTTAAAGAATAAGACAAAATGGATTAATATAGGATTTATTTTTCTATTTATCATCATTTTAGGCATGTATTTAATTTTTCTTTTATTTATTGCGAATATGTAATAGCTAATAAAAAATAGTTTTTTTACATGCTTCAATTAAAAATAACACCAAAATTATTTCTACTTAATTAAAATGGATTTTCTCATAAAATGGATCAATGCCCACTTTTATTCCAAAAACTACACTAAAGGATTTTATAAATATACATGAGGAAAACGATGTTCACAATTTAATAAATAGACTGTTTTATGCATGTTTTATTTTTATTATTATTCTTTTATGTCTTTCTTTATTGTAAACAAATGATTTTTTTAAGTGTCAATATAAGAACTCACTAAATATTTTTATACAAGTTAGAGTGTGATTTTGTATATAATAAAAATGACCAATGTCTTTATTTTCACTCATGAAATAGCATGTAAATTAAGGATCTTTTTTATAAATATAAATGATTTTCTACCTTAAAATTACTTAGCACGATTCTTTTTCAAAAGTCACAAGGGATCAATTATCCCATTCTTTTTTATAAAAAATACACTCAAAATGCTACTTTTTTGTAAATATGCATACAAGGACCAACATCCTCACCAAAAATGGACATCATAAATTTATTTTCCGATTTATGTATGAATTTATCTTTGCACTTATTCCTTAATGCTTTCAATACTTTTACATCTTTCAATATACATGTTTTATAGCTTTCTTAAATGTTTAAGTGCACCTTTATCTTTCTAGCACGTTAACTCATGTGGAAAAAGAGATAAAATAAATATCTAAAAATGTATAAATAGGAGTCAAGTCCAAACTATCTCTAGTTTCGGCTTCACAAGGTTAGAACTCATTTGCCAATGTTATATTAGGTGATGACTCTATGATACCTATTGTACTGTTCCCAGTAGACACCCTCAGAGGTTGGTTGCTAGCAAATGAATGGGGATACCTGGAGATGCTATGTCATTCATTTTTTGAGGCCCGAGACATTGCAAATTGGATTAAATCCCTATCCATTATGAAGCAACCAGCCTTCATGAGTTAAATAAACCTTGATCTGATCTCATGTCCTAAAATCAGGCTTTCGAAAGCAAATTGGATGCCTATGGGATTCGGTGCACATCATAGTGGTGACTTCACTAGGGACCACAAGATTTTATTATGAAAGTATCTTTGGTTAATTTAATATAAATGGGTTTAGAGATTAAAATATTTTATCTCTTTTCGAAATAAATTGCATTGCATTCATGTTAGAGCTTTAGAATTAAGTTAGGCATCCCTTTATTAACCCCGATGCATTTCCAAAACACGACCTTACATTCACTCAATGTAGGGAAGTGTTAGGAAATACCACCAGCCCAAACCTTATACCTTTTAGTATATTAAATGGCAACTTGATCGATCGTCATGCTCATGATGAGCTAGATCTATTGCCAGAGACCATGTTTGGGTAGTCCTAAAGTTGTATCATCAAACTAAAGCCTATGTAATGGCATAAATACTTCCTCTAGAGGGCATTCACCATAACATATTTGCTTGTGATGTGGCCATTTATGTATCGAATAAATCCTAATAAATTTATATGCTTACTCATCATAGGTTTTCATGTCTCAGTGTGTACATTTCAGTTTATTCGAATTGTTTAAATACACAATGGCCAAAATTCATTCACATGCACTTTAAATAAAGAGAGATTATGTTATCAATTTTCCATTATGTATCATATGCATTCATCGGGTTCCCTATTAATCCATAAGTTAATCCCATCAAAGAAAGAGACTTCACAACCTCCCATTTTAGAGTAATAAGGTTAGAAGTGTGTATTTCCTTTCTTTCGCATGTGGTTGTCCATGATTTATATATCTACATACATGTTTAATTAATTGTAAATTAACAATAATAATAATAAATGATAAAATGTGCATTTTTGTGTGCATAAATTTTTTGATGAATGTTCATATCATCTCGTGTGTTTGATTTCTACTTGCATAAAAATTAAAACATGTAAATCATATGTGCATAATTATGTGCCATAAAATGTGTATGTGTATACATTTCATTTTGTGTACAAATAAATATAATAATATCATAATGTGAAACACGTGCATTCTATTTGTAATTTCTCATTATCATGAAGATGTGCATGTTTCATTTTGTGTGCCATAAAATGCACATTCTGCTTTGTGTATAGAACTCTTCATATGCATTATGTATATGCATACTCATGCGTCACTTATATTACACATCATTGTGTTTCATACTAATATTTGAGTCACGCATCATATGTATATCGTATATGTGCATCGCGCTCATGCATCAGTTTGTAATATATTCATCATGCATCATGTATATAACACATTCATATGTTATGCATCACATATGCCATGTACCATATGAGCGACTAGCATGCCTATGCATCATGTGTATTTTATGCATCATATATTATCACATGCATACACTTTATGCCATCCACCTGATGTATTAAGTGTATGACTGACATGCTCATACATCACACATAATATATGTATCACTCACATTTATCATCATGTGTTGACTTATATCATGCATATTATACTTATGCATCATTATTAGAATGCAATGATTAACCTATGCATCCCTAACATATTCATTCTTATACATCATCCTATATGCATTGTTACCATATGAAAAACTGTGAATAATAATAAAGTAATAATACATTAATGTTACCATTACATGAACATATATCTCATGTGTAATCATATATTAATGCATCTCATAGCATGTATGTATTGACATGCATCATGACATGCACATATGCCTATCCTGCATGTAAATAGTAATGCTTATCATAGCATACATGTATTAGCATACATCATAACATGTGCGCATAGGTGTTCCCCATAGCATCTACCATATGCATATTGGCTTATACATGTAAATATTCACTGTCACACACATTAACAAGTGTCCAAGCATGCATTATAATATGACACATATCTATCATGCATGTGCATGTTGACATATGGTATAGTATGAGCATATAGATATGCATATTGGCACATACATAGTGACATATAAGTATACATTATAACATGAACATATTCAAATTTGTCATGACTTGAATATATAAACATTCATCATATCATAACTTATGCAAATGGATGTACATGAGTCATGGCATGTACATTTAGATATCCATCATGTGTTATATCATACACATATTAACATGCCATGGAATGTACATATTAACGTACACTATAGCATGTGTATGTACACATCCACCATCATATTGATATTGTACCCATCATTATATATGCATATTAATATACATTACAATGATATACATCCACCATCATGAGTACGTATTAACATACATGTAGCATATGTATGTAAGCATCCATCATCATATATGCATAGTTGACATGTAGTATGAATGAATCAATGGGTATTGTAACACATATATATTAATCATTAAGTTATGCCTCATGCATGTTATCTTATGTATATACACATAGACATTACATTTGCCTTACGTTAGGCCATATATACAAAGCAAATGCCATACACATTCCATGTTAAATTTCATGCCATGTCATGCACATTTCACCATCCTATGTTATCCTTTCTCATGTTGCATGTCTTTATACCATTATACATGAGGTATGTCATAAAAATATAGTTTGTTATACCATATGCCATATTAGACTTTATTTTCATTTCTCTATTGTATGCCATACATGTTCTCCATATACAAGTGCATCATGCAAACACATCTTGAAAAAAAAATATAAGAAAACAATGAAGTTCATGTATCCCGTCTTATGTGTGCATTTCATTCTGTGTATAAATTCTAGGCATACACCATTCTAACCTTTTGATTCTGTAGCTATCTTAAATTGTTTGCCTATGTGGTATAAGGGATCAAGCAACCACTCTATCAAGAATTTTTTAGAAGGGTCAGAATCCAATAAGTTAAAATTAGGTCCAAGGTAAGATTCAAAATCAGATAGGGTCTTTGAGCAATCAGTAAAGTACTTGCTAAAAATAGCAATGGTTGATGCTTCACAAGAAGTTGGTACCTCTGATCCCTACAATCTAGATAAATAATTTGAAGAACTTCAAAGTAGAATCATGATAGAAATAGCTGAACTTGTAGCTATATTAGGTCAAAGGATCGATGACCTTGAAAGAAAAACTATTACTAGGCTAATGGCTAATTTAGCTTTAGTCTCTGGCACTTAGCCTCTGATACCAGATGGTGTGATATCCCTAACTGAATGGTGTCATTTTCTAGATAAAGAGTCAATGGATGATCATGAGTCCTTTAGGTATACATTCATAAAAGCAAAAAGGATCCTTTTCTCTTAATTTGGGAGATAGAAATCATAGCAGTGATCATTAAAGCTATGACAGTATTAGGACTAATAGGATGCTTAGTTCAAGCATTAGCAATAATACTCAAAAGGCAACAAGGGTATCAGCCACGGAGGTAGCTCTAAGAAAGTATTATGATTTAGGTAGACCTTTGTCTTGGGTTTTGGAATTATTTATCAAAATAGTTAAATTGCAACCTTTACATCCGAAACTAGCCAGAACACAGGGTTTGCCAAGTCATCAAGTTGATCAATTTTGTGTTTCTAACTAGTATATTGTCCACTTGAAGAACAATTATCGAACTTTAAGAAGCCAAATCCAAGACCTTATCGATGCTAAGTAAATTGTAGATGCAGAGGATAAAAGGAAGAGATGAGTTATGTTGCTGCCATATTTTATGTTTGACTCAGGCTCGTCGAAATGGTATATGTTTTGAGATGCATATGGTATGTGAATATTTAGCCATCACCCTTTTGATTTCAATGACAAGTAGTTTACAGAGTTATGAGATGTAAATATCACCACTGATCTTGAGGGGCACTGTTTAGAAAAGGAACAACCTGAGATGTGGAAAGACTTTCTACTACCTACACTTATGGTAAGAAAAGATGCAATACATACGAATTTTGATAATGTAAATGTGCATATGTTTCTTTAGCTATGTTAATGATATAAGTCTTTCTTGTGTATGCCATATACTATTTTATTACATCATGTATTGCAATAACTATGATCCAATTATATAAGAAATTAATTCAATAAACATTGTTCCATTTATTCTGAAGGAAAAATAACATCTTGATTGCATCCAATATGGCTTTTGAAGTGAAAATAGTTTGAGAGAATGAAAAAATAAAAGGAAAATGGAAAAGAAAAGTCTTTACCTGGACTTTATATGACATGACAAGAATTGACGAAACACTATGAAATATGCTAATTACGCTCATTTGAATGACATATCATTTAAATAGTAAATTCGAAGACTAGGACCACAAGGCACAGAAAATGAGATAAAAATGTCAAGTAGATTAATGAGAAACTTTATTGCTTGAAAGAGCTAAATTTCTTAAGGATACCCTAAAGAAGGATTAGAGAATAATCTACAAGCTGACACCTTGTTTCATTATCTTAAGTGGAGCATTATGCAAGAAAGAGGCTGACAGAAGTTGATTAAGATCAGGGAAAGAAAGTGGAGAACTTGTATAGAAGCTTGCATCGCTAACATAAATGAAGAAATGAGGTAATAGACAAAGTTGTAAAGACCTTTTATATCCCTTTAACATTTAGAGATGGGCGCATCACAACCAATCAAAATTTGAGTCTCAACTGTGAAAGCATTACTTTAAGAGCTCAATTGTTAGAGTTAGATAGACAAATAAAGATTTTTTTGCAACTCAAACAGATCGAGCTTAGAAAGAGGAGAAAAGTCAACTTAATATTTTGCAAAGTAGGTCCAAGGCCATCGTTCAAAAAAATAACTCAAAGCAAGTACTCCAAGTTACATGAGCTAGAGTCGAACCCTATATGTTGAAAAGCTATGGTTAGTAGAGGCTACCATTTCTCACCAGTAATGGTTAAAAGGATTCAATAGATCAAACAATGCTAATTGGTTGAAGAGGGTTCTATGGTAAAGAAAAAAAAGATAAACAAAAAAAGAAAATACAACCTTGCAGGTGAAAAATTGAAAAAAGGTAGCCTTGCTAAAATTAGGCATCCTGTGGTAACATATAACTATGTCATACATTTACTCTCTCATAATATTAGTAATTTAAACAATTAAACTAACATTATACCTTCTAATGATTCATTTAATTGATAAACATGCATAACAATTAAGTGTCACTTTAATTGTTTATATTCCTGTGAGCATCATGGGTATCTCTTACCACTTCTATTACTCTAATTACATATTCACATCTATTCATCACATATACCATGTATCATATTCATGCTATACATTACTACCCTAGTTTCCATATTTAATCTCATATGTATCATTCAACATTTTATAATATATATAACCATTCTAGCTCCTAAATGTATGAACATGCTAACATCTTCCTAATGAGCATAATACAACATTATCTTTCCATATGATATACATATATTCTATAATCTTTTATACATATTAAACATATTAAAGAAACTTATGCAAAATTAACCAAAAATTCCTACATCAACTTCTATGAACTGGTGTTGGCCTGTCCTGATGCAGAGTACATTCTTGAGCAAAAGCTTTAGATACAGATGAACCTACATGGATAAAATAACCCGTGCTAAGTCATAAAGCTTAGTAGGGATACTAAACATGGAAGACAACCACTCATAGTGATTGTAAAAAAAATTATATAACATACATCAATTGTAATATTAAAATGAAGTATTAAAAATAAACATATGATAAGACATGAAATTTTTAACAACAATCTAATCCCACATTTAAATTTAGCTTCCTTGAATATCAACTTTAATTAAAATAATATGTACTTTTATACATGTAATTCAAGCATTAAAATCAATGTTAATCTTGTTATTCCATATACCATATGTAATATATATGTTGTAATTAACTGTAATGTATTATACTCTAGTTTAGCTTGCTTAAGTTCTAAAGGTTGATAACGGGAACGGTGGATACCAGAAGGTATCAAACTTAGTCCTGAAGGAAAGACTTGGTCCCATAGGATAAATAGGGACCCAAATTATACTTTAGACCGGCCAACCATACCCAAATGGGATTAAGTAATAAAGACCCAAATGGGTCAACGGTAGTAGCTGCAATATCCCTATAGGTGCCTATCTATCCATAAATGAACTCTAATAGTAGGCATATACTTTGTTCATATAACTTTCATTTATCATTCTTTAACATTTCATAATAAATTTCATAGGTGAATATTTGTATAAAAATATACACTATCATTTGATTAAATATATATATAAGCATAATTTCGTATAACAAGCCATGTATAAGTTTTTGAACATACATATATATACATAACACTTCAATCAATTATTTTACATGTTATTTGTAAATCAATGTATTTCCATGTATGCATACATTTAACTTAACAACCTTTAAACATTAAAAATTCATAATCATAATCTTAACATATATCCTTGTAAACATATCAATATTTAAACATTAAATGTTCATATTCATAAGCTCAATATATATTCAATTCATATTCATAAACTCAATATATATATTCCTTGTAAATACAGTAAGCATAACAACATTTAAAATTATACATTAAAAATTCTGCCTTTAAAATTCTGAATAGAGGCAAAATTCCAAATCCAAGTTATGCTATTTTTTACCAGGAAAACATCAATTTTAGCAACAATGTCCTTCTACAAACATGTCCCCCTATGTTTCCAGTTTTGAAACATTAAAAATCATTTCAATATCATTTCCAGAACACCATATATTTACATTTTACTAAATACTTTTCCTATTGGCAGTGCTATGTATAGGTCTAGAATCAAGCTAAAATTAGACAAGCTTAAGGATAGAATTAGCCTTTACTTTAATCATGAACATTATAGCCTTAGAAGTCTATTTTTCATAGAATTTAACCTTATAAAATTTTGATCACTATACAAGGAGATATGTAATATTTTCTACAATATATTCCATAATTGAAAATAATAGTTTATTACAATTTCAAGTGAATATTTGGATAGCATACAAGCATATTTAGCCCTAGGTTCTTCTACAAAGTTGTAGGTACGTTTCTTATGTAGAATATGAAAATAGAATTAACTTAATTGAGGTTTCCTAGTCCAGAATATGCTGAAATTACATCAACTAGTTCATGATGCTTACATGTTTCTCTACTTCCTAAAATTTATTCTCATTTCATTTGTTCAACCTATCATACAAAAATTCATATTTCTTCTCAAATTAACCACATGCATGTATGAGAATCCTATAAATCCCATCCCTTAGCTAAAATCCCCTTAACCTTCATTCCTTTGCAATTCCTTTCCCCTTATTCTTTCCAGCTTCTCCTTCTTCTTCTACACATAAATTATTTTTTTAAACATCCATTTCCAGCATTTCCTCCAACCATACATTCAATAAAAGAAGAAGAGGAAGAAGATGATGATGATGATGAAAATCAAATATCAAACCCTTACCTTAATGATTTACACCAACTTGTTCTTAAAGATTATGAAGATTGAGATGAATAATTCTCAAAAACATAAGAAATGAGAGATGAAAAAGAGAGAATTTCTAAATTTCATCCCTTAATGTCACCCTAATCTCTCTCTTTCAAATAATTTTAGCTTTTATAATATTAAGGAAAATTTTCTTGTTGGTCCCTCATAAATTTGCATGTCTCACTTAATTCTCCCTATGTTTTGCATGTTACACATTGACCTCTCCCCTTTTATAATTCTCTTAAATCAACCCCTTATTTCTTTACTCTATTTCATAATTGACCCTTTAATTAGCATATTAACCAATTAACCACTTAATTAATATTTCATACATCAATTACACCCTTGAATATTAATGGACCAAATTAATCTAATATTTTTAATGTAATTAATAAAATAAAATAGAATTATCACTAGTCCTATGCCTCTAATACATAATACACATCTTTAATTTATTCTTAATCACATACAATCCTATAAATCATGCATTTTCAACTAGGATCATATTAGGGGCCTTATAATTCTCTCCCCCTTAAGGAATTTCATCCTCGAAATTCATACCTGTTTTAGACAATTAAGGATATTGCTCTCTCATGGCTGCCTCCGGTTCCCAAGTTACTTTTTCCATAACATAATGCTGCCAAAGAACTTTGACCTGAGGAATTTGCTTCTTCCTTAATTGTCTAATTTCCCTAGCCATAATTTCTTTTGGTTCCTCATCATACGTAAAATCTGGTTGCACTTGAATATCTGGTACTTGTAACATATGTAATTCATCCAAGCAATATTTTCTAAGCATAGACACATGAAATACAGCATGAAGCTTGGCTAATTCCATAGAAAGAGCCAATCTATAAGCCACTGGTCTTACTCTTTGAAGAAAATCATATAGGCTAATGAATCTCAGACTGAGTTTCCCTTTTTTTTCCAAATCTAAGTACCTTTCTCCAGAGAGTTACTTTCAGAAACACTTTGTCACCCACTTGATATTCGATATCCTTTCTTTTCAAGTTAGCATAGGATTTTTATCTGTCACTAGTTTCTTTCAACCTTTGTTTGATAATTTGCACTTTTCCTTTGTATCTTTAACAAGTTCAGGACCGATCATTCTACATTCAGTCAACTCGATCCAATAGACTAGAGTTCTACCATACAAAGCCTCATATGGTGCCATTTTAATACTCTTCTGATAACTGTTATTGCAGGTAAATTCCATCAAGGCCACATATTTTTCCCAACTTCCTGAAAACTTCAAAGCACATCCCCTCATCATATCCTCGAGAACTTGAATAACCCTTTTAGATTGTCCATCCATTTGAGGATGAAAAGTTATTCTATACTTGAGCTGAGTTCCCAAGGCTTGCTATAAACTCTGCCAAAATCTCAACATAAACCTTGGATCTTGATCAAAAATTATTGATAATGGTATACCATGCAACTGTACAATCTCATTCACATATAATTCTGCAAATTTATCCATAAAATAATCCATTTGAATTGGTATAAAGTGAGCTACTTTTTTTAACTTATACACTATTACCCAAACAACATCATATTTTCTTTGAGTAAGAGGCAAACCGATCACAAAATCCATTATGGAATCGAAATGGGGTTTAATATACCTGAAGGAAATTGATGTTCTACCTTCACTTGTTGACATGTTAAACATTTAGATACATACTCAACAACATCCCTCTTCATGCTAAGACACAAATAAATCTATTTTAATTCTTGATACATCTTATTTTTGCCTGGATGCATAGTAAATACAGTATTATTTACTTCCTGTAACATTACTCTTTTCACTTCTTTGTCATTAGGAACACACAACCTATTATTATAGTATACACCTCTATCTTCTTTCACTGTGAACTCTGATTGATCACCATCATATATTGCTTTCAAAATCTATTGCAATTTTTCATCATCCTTCTGAGCGTCTGACACTATTTACCTAATCATGGACCTAGCTTTAAGTTGTGCCAGTAATGCACCATCTAATGCAAATTTCCATCTGCGCTGCTTCAACATCAATGATGCCATTGACTTACAACTAAAAGCATCAACAACCACATTTGCTTTTCTCACATGGTAATCAACTATGCAATCATAATCTTTGAATAACTCTAACCACCTTCGCCGCCTCAAATTAAGTTTTTTTTTTGGATAAGCAAGTATTTGAGGCTTTTATGATCAGTATAGATTCTGCACTTTTCCCCATACAAGTAGTGCCGCCAAATCTTCAAAGTAAAAACTATAACTGCCAATTCTAAATCATGAGTTCAGTATTTTTGTTTATACAGTTTCAACTGTCTTGATGCATATGCTGCTACTTTACCATCTTGCATTAATACACAACCCAAGCCAACTTTTGAGGCATCACTGTACATTGAATACTATTTCCTTGATATTGGTTGAGTTAACACTTGAGCTTCATTCAACATTTTCTTTAACTGATCAAAACTTGCTTGACGGTGGTTAGACCACTCAAACTTAATGTTTTTCCTTAATAGCTTAGTGAATGGCGATGCAATAAATGAAAAACCCTTCACAAAACGACAGTAATAACCTACCAAACCCATAAAACTTCTAACTTCATACACATTCTTAGGTGGTTTCCAATTAATAATAGCTTCAATTTTATTTGGATCCACCCTAACACCCTTAGCATATATAACATGACCAAGGAAAGGAACTTCCTTAAGCCAAAAGTCACATTTACTCAACTTGGTATACAACTGATTTTCTCTTAAGGTTTGCAATACAATTGTCAAATGTTTAGTGTACTCAACTTTATTTTTAGAGTAAACTAGTATTTCATCGATGAACACTATAACAAACTGATCCAAGTAGGGTCTAAATAACATATTCATAAGATCCATAAATGTAGCAGGTGAATTTGTCAACCCAAATGGCATAACTAAGAATTCATAATGCTTATAATGGGTTCTAAATGCAGTTTTGCAAACATGCCCATCTTTAACTCTGAGCTGATAATAACCTGATCGTAAATCTATTTTTGAAAATACACCAGAACCTCTCAACTGGTCAAACAAATCCTCAACACAGGGCAAAGGATATTTGTTCTTCACTATCACTTTGTTCAGTTGCCTATAATTGATACACATTCTCATCAATTTATCTTTCTTCTTAACAAATAAAACTGGTGCACCCCAAGATGACACACTAGGTCTGATGAAGCCTTTATCTAACAATTCCTATAATTGAACTTTTAGCTCTTTTAATTCAGATGGAGCCATTCTATATGGTGACTTAGAGATCGAGGTTGTACTAGGTAGAAGATCAAATGACAACTCTACATATCTTTCTGAAGGAAGGCTAGGAAAATCCTCAAGAAACATTTTCAAAAATTCATTCACAACAAGTATATCTTGAAGCTTCACTATATCTCTTTTTTGAATGAAGGACTAAAGCTAGAAATGCTTCAAATCCTTTTCTAAGACAACATCTAGCTTGCATTGCCGATAGAAAATTAGTCATTGGCTTGAAATGGCTGCCTTTAACTAACACTTCCTTATCTTCATCATCCATGAGAGTTACTATTTTCATTTCACAATTCACCACTACATGACACTTAGATAACCAATCCATGCCCAGAATTACATCAAAATCATGAAAAGGTAACACAATCAAGTTTGTTGAAAACTTTTTCCCTTGAACTACTATAGGACAGTCTTTACATACTTTGTTGACAATTACATTATGTCCCATTGGACTAGTCACACAAACATCAAAAACTAATTGTTGTATTTTTTACATATCTCTATCCAAATCACCAATGCAAATATAAAAATGAGTGGAGCCAGGATCAATAAGTGCATGTATGTCATAATCATAAAGAGAAAAGGTATCAACTATAACTTTTGGGGCATTCTATTCTTTATGAGCTTTCTTTTCATAAGCCCAATTGGAAACCATTTAAGCAAAAGGTCGGTCAACTGATTCTGACACTATCTTGGATTGAGATCCATGTTGATTTAATCCACCCTTTCCTTTGCCTCTACCTCTGCCAGATGGGGGTGCATTAAAAGCTCCCCTGCTACCTTATTACCCAAAACCTTGGTCCTATTTCAAAGGATAATTAGCCATAAATGGTCAGTACTACCACATATAAAGCATTCTTCAGCCAATTTCCTACAGTTACCCTAATGATGTATAGAACAATGAGGAAATTATGGTGCTTGACCCCCACTTTGCCTCCCTATAGCTTCTTTCTCAGACTTAGCCATTGCTGTTGATTCTTGTCTTTTTCCCTTGTTAGCATAGCTAAAAATAAACTCTACAGGCTGTCCTCTTTGAGCTCCTCTAAATCTCTTCCCAATGGAAGATCTACCTCTAACTCCACTTCTTTTATGTTATCTCTCTCTTTACTAACTAATGCTTCTCAACCTTCATAACTGATATAACCAATTGATTAAAGTCCACCATATACAATGTTGTAAATCCTAATAATTTTTCTCTAATTCAATCATTCAACTTATCTTCAAAGTGTCTACATTTAAAAACTCTCGTTAGCATCTCCTAGGTAATATATTTGCACAAATGGCTAAATTCTTTTTCATATTCGGCCACAGAGGAAGTTTTTTGTCTCAAATTCAAAAACTGCTTTAATTTCTTCTCCTTGTACACCTCAATAACATATTTTTTCTGAATTGTACCTCAAAGAATCCCCGGGTAAGTGGGTCAGGTAACTTAGGCTATCTTAATAGCAGCTTCCACCAATCATATGCCTTGCCTTGAAGTAAGGACACAACATAAGATACTTTATGATCAACAAGATAGTTAATTTCATCAAATATCCTCTCCAGCTTTTCTAACCAAAAACTTAGCTTCTTCAGATTGTTCTAAATTAGTGCCCAAAAATTCCCATGCTCTATGTTTTTTATCTCAGATATTGGAGCTTTAGGCATTGTCATTCTTTGTAAAATTTGGGCCATATCCTAAGAAATTTTTAATAGGGTTTCTCCAGGAATAGCAGCAGGAATTTCATTTTGATTAGATAATGCAGACACTAGGTTAGAAAGACTTGATATAGCCGATAAATAACTTTCAACTGATTCTTGGATAGTATCTCTAGAATAATTCTCCATCTTTATTCTATAAGAAAAACAGGAACTTCTGCATTAGGCCAATATGACACTATCTCATGTTATAAAATCCTATACTCATATTGCCCAAGAAAGACTAAACCAGGCTCTAATACAAAAATGAAACAACCTATGTCTAGTGCATTTAACATATAACTATGTCATACATTTACTTTCGCATAATATTAGTAATTTAAACCATTAAACTAATAGCATACCTTATAATGATTCATTTAATTGATAAACATGCATAACAATTAAGTCTCACTTTAATTGTTTAGATTCCAGTGAGCATCATAGGTATCTCTTACAACTTCTATTACTCTAATTACATATTCACATCAGTTTATCACACATACCATATATCGTATTCATGCTAGACATTACTACCCTAGTTTCCATATTTAATCACATGTGTATATTCAACATTTTATAATATATATAACCATTCTAGCTCCTAAATGCATGCACATGCTAACATCTTCCTAATGAGCATAATACAACATTATCTTTCCATATGATATACATATATTCTATAATCTTTTATACATATTAAGAAACTTATGCAAAATTAACCAAAAATCCCTACATCAACTTCTATGAACTGGTGTTGGCCTGTCCTGATGCAGAATACATTCTTGAGCAAAAGTTTTAACTACAAAAGAACTTACATGAATAAAATAACTCGTACTAAGCTATAAAGCTTAGTGGGGATACTAAAAATGGAAGACAACCACTCACAGTAATTGTAAAAAAAATTATATAACACACATCAATTGAAATATTAAAATGAAGTATTAAAAGTAAACAAATGTTAAGACATGAAATTTTTAACAATAATGTAATCCCCTATTTAAATTTAGCTTCCTTGAATATCAACTTTAATTAAAATAATCTATACTTTTATACATGTAATTCAGGCATTAAAATCAATGTTAATCATGTTATTCCATATACCATAAGCAATAGTTATGTTGTAATTAACTGTAATGTATTATACTCTAGTTTAGCCTGCTTAAGTTCTAAAGGTGGATAACGAGAGTGGTGGATACCCGAAGGTATCAAACTTAGTCCCGAAGGACAAACTTGATCATGTAAGACAAAAAATGACCTAAACAGGGTTAAATTATACTTTAGACTAGTCAACCATACCCAAACAGGGTCAAGTAATGAATACCCAAACGGGCCAATGGTGGCAACTGCAATATCCCTATAGGTGCCTATCTATCAACAGATGAACTCTAATAATAGGCATATACTTTGTTCATATAACTCTTATTGGAAATTATCGGTAACATACATCACATGTATAAACGAAATTTAAAATTTTTAACCAATAGATCTGATCTTGCAATTAATTTACAATATACATATTAAAGAGAATAAGAAATATCACCTTTGATTTTTGCTGAACAATTAATTTTCCTTCTCACCGGGTTGTCGCAAACTATAGTGTCCAAAATTGAACACCTCCAATTAGTAATCCACACTAGAGAAAGATTGAATGAACCAAGAATGATGGAACACAAGGGTTGGCCGAATTACCCTTGATGCTAGCAAGGGAGTGGTGGCTAGGGTTAGATAAAAATGAGAGAAAATTTTATTTTCTCTTAATGTTCATTTAACCCTAAAATCCCTATCACTTGGATTTTTATAGTTAGGTTAAAAATCCAACTTCATAATGGGATTAGGCTCTTTAAAATTGCTGGAGAAATATTAAATGGGCTTCTAGAATTATTAATAATTTATTTGGGCTTAATTAATTCCAATTTAAATCCTTTCACAAAAGACTATGCACAAAACCCACAAACTTGGCCCTTTATGCATACACTTGGATTTAATCACCTAAATTAATTCCAAACTCATCCAAATTAAATATGTAGGCTCCATAACACTTATGAAATATATTTAATTTATTTTGGTCCAAGAATTAGGCCTCTAAGGCCTTCTATATGGGTTTGGCGTGTAACCCTTCCTTTGAAGGGTTTCTACACCAAAACTAATTCTCTAGGCCTCTTTTAATTTCTCCAATGTATCTATTAATTATTATATCAGCCCTATAACACTTATAGTCCAATAATAATTAATTATGAAATACAATATTTCAATTAAGTCCATTTTTGAGAACATTTCTAAAAAGTTCTGCAAACAATTCTACTTGATCATAATTAATTAAAATCTTTAATTAATTATTCTCTTATTTATTTCTCTTTTCCATAATAATATCAAATATTATTATCAATGTCATTTTACCAATTTATCCTTTACTCTATATGTTTGTGACCTATTGGGTTCCTATCTATATTGGCAGTATAATATGTAATTATGAGTTCTATTCAAAACTCACATGATTTAAACTTCTTTAAATCATTTTATCAATCTCTATTAATATTTATGATACACTATTATATAAGTCTTGAGCGGCATCTAGCTAGGCATCATGACTACCCAAATGTCAAGAAAGTCAAGTGGTTTGACTATACCCTTCCATAGAAACAGTTACCGTACAATTACTCCTTTCACCACTCTTATCTCAATTAGATTCTGAGTATGGATTTCTATCAACTCATATAAATCTAATTATGTATGTTCTATTAATTTAACCATTGTTCCCAAAATGCCCTTCATGGATCCCTATCCATCTTGGCATATTACTCTAGCCAGAGATTCTCTGAATAAGACAATTATAGAATCATACGAGATAACTTCCCTTAATAAATCTGGGATGGTGAATCCTTTATCAATCACTCAACTATCATCAAGTAGGTCATGATATACCTAACCTCCTAACTATGTTCACCCCCAGTTGGAAGTAATTAGTTATAGAGTCAAAGTATATCACTTGCTACTTAAGATAACCTTAGTGATCTTAAGTCTAAAGATACTTGCACAACTGCTATGAAGAGATTCCTCACTGACATAGATTTAATATCCACATGAAGATTCTCTTTGCAGGTCTCCAATGAAATTGTTCTTCTAACAAGCATCCACATGTTAGCTTTGATCATCTTCCATAATCATAGTTATGAAAACCACTACTTGAACTATTCAAGAAGCATAACAAGTACTAGTCTGTCTGAATTAACAATGTCCTATCTTGTCAATTCTATGACTATGAATATTTAGATATTATCAAATTTGCATGCAATAGACATCTCACATCATGAACACTTTTATGATTGCCTTTGCACTGTGTTTATAATATCTAGGATTTCATTTATTAATTTAAGATTTACAAACTCATGTATTTAAACATGGCATTAATATGAGTTCATACATATTAAATACATCCCCATTACATGGGCTCTAGGGAATACTCTCTAACAACTTTCATTTATCATGCTTTAAAATTTCATAAATAATTTCATAGGTGAATATTTGTATAAAAACATACACTATCGTTAGATTATATATATATATATATATATATATATATATAAGCATAATTTCTTAAAACAAGCCATGTACAAGTTTTTGAACATACATGTATATAGATAACACTTCAATCAATTATTTTACATGCTATTTATAAGTCAATGTATTTCCATGTATACATACATTTAACTTAACAACCTTTAAACATTAAAAATTCATAATCATAATCTCAACATATATCCCTTGTAAACATATCAACATTTAAACATTAATTGTTCATATTCATAAGCTCAATATATATTCAATTCATATTTACAAAACTCAATACATATCTTCCTTGTAAACATAACAACATTTAAAATTATACATTAAAAATTTTTCCTTTCAAATTCTGCACAGAGGTAGAATTCCAAATCCGACTTATATGCTATTTTTTACCTGGAAAACAACGATTTTAGCAAAAATGTCCTTCTACAAACATGTGCCTCTATATTTCCCATTTCTAGAACATCAAAAATCATTTCAATATCATTTCTGGAACTCAAGATATTAATATTTTACTAAATATTATTCGTATCGATAGTGCTGTTAAGGTTTAGAATCAAGCTAAAATTAGACAAGCCTAAAGAAAGAATTAGGCTTTTTTTAAACCTATCATACAAAAATTCATTTTTCTTCTCCAATTAACCACATGTATGTGTGAGAATCCTATTAATCCCATACCTTAGCCAAAATTCCCTTAACCTTCAATCCTTTGCAATTTCTTTCCCCTTATTCTTTCTACCTTCTCCTTTTTTTTTCTACACATAAATTAATTTTTTTCAAACATCCATTTCCAGAATTTCCTCTAACCATATATTCAATAAAAGAAGATGAGGAAGAAGAAAAAGATGATGTAAATCAAATATCAAACCCTTACCTTAATGATTTACACCAACTTGTTCTTAAAGATTATGAAGATTGAGATGAATAATTCTCAAAAACATAAGAAATGAGAGATAAAAAGAGAGAATTTCTAAATTTCATCCCTTAATGTCACCCCACTCTCTCACTCTTTCAACTAATTTTAGCTTTTATAATATTAAGGAAAATTTCCTTGTTGGTCCCTCATAAATTTGCATGTCTCACTTAATTCTCCCTATATTTTGCATGTTACACATTGACCTCTCCCCTTTAATAATTCCCTTAAATCAACCCCTCATTTCTTTACTTTATTTCATAATTAACCCTTTAATTAACATATTAACCAATTAACCCCTTAATTAATGTTTCATGCTTTAATTACACCCTTTAATATTAATAGACCAAATTAATCTAATTTTTTTCATGCAATTAATAAAATCAAATCAAATCAAATTATCACTAGTCCCATGCCTCTAATACGAAATACAGATGTTTAATTTATTTTTAATCACATACAATCCTATAAATCATACATTTTTTACTAGGGTTATGGTAAGGCCCTTACACCCTACTAGGGCAAAAACCAAAAAAAGGCAATTGGCAAAAATTAACGGTTGTGAGAAAATAATCAATCAAGAAAACCTACAAAGGTTGATTGATAATAGGAGTGGGATGCACACAATGGGTCACCCCTTGAGGTTGAATGGAACATGTGTTTTTACATTATATATCTAGGTGTGATTGTTATTGTTGTTGTTATATGATGTTTTTGAATAAGAACGCATATATAATCTAGGCATAAACATTTGTATAACATATAAAAAAAAATTATTGCATATATTAGAGCTTCCATTAAGGCTCGATTCTCAGGTGAAAAAAGTAACACCTCATGTGTCATATGCTTCTTCTGATGTTCCCACCATAGAGGAGAGCCAGCTCTTAGTGTTTAGAAGCTTATTCTTGGTAAATGTCATAAATGGAACCTAGTCAAGGTCGATAGAGATAAAGTTGCATTACTTGAACTAAATGAAATAGAAATGTTCTTACATTATTTCTAGAAAATATGGGCACTCGGAGAAACAATGGCTTTTTAGTAAGGATAAGTCCATGTAACCTCACTTTTGATAGTCAACCTATAACTAAGGATGTAAGGTATAGTCTTAGAATCAAGAAACCATCCCTCTAGTGATCGCAGGTTCTTCGAGCATGGGGTGTAACTTCAAATGGGTAAAGTGAAATTTTTAACCATAGGCTGTAGTACTTGTTAAATAAAATGTATGATGGATCAATTTCTTTAAGAAGTTATTGAATAGAGTGCAAAAAGCAAGATAGGGTTTCTTTCTATGCCTTTGAATGCATCAGATGGTTTATACAGTCTACTGAGAAGAGGTTATCTTCATCATAAGCATGATAGGGATGGATTGTCTTCCTTTGGAGCAATAGGAAAGCTCAAAAATACAGTAAGCTAGGCAAAAAAAATTAAAGAGAAAGTCCTAATGCAAACTTCCTTGAAGCCCATTTGAAAATAAATTACTAAAGAAGGATTTCTCATTTGATAATGGAAGTTACCCGAAGCCATCAATGGTGGGATTATATGGGTTAGAAGCATTATTATCCTTGAGGGCAAAGGTAGTAAAAGTATTCAAATATTCATTACTGATAGTTACCAAGTTTATGGTGGATGTCGTAGTAAAAAGAAGCACTTGGTGTCTTGTGAGAGCTTGGAAAGCCTAAGCAACTAGTTTATCTCCTAAGCTTTATGCTCAGGAATGAAGGCTGATTGGCATGCACCTTGATAGCCTTGATTTTTGCATTGAAAATTCTAGTAGGGGTGATCATAAAGCTAAAATTAGTAATGAGATCATACAGATTATGTTCTGGAGTAGTGCAATTGATGTATATTTACACTATTGATAAGAGACCACGGTGCTACAACACTCAGCCTTGCTAAAAAAACTAACATATGCAAAAAAAGTTTTTAGAAAAGATCAAGAAAGCTCCATAAGCTCTTTGCATAGCCCGTTAGTATAGATAGGGTTCAAAATAGAAGGGCAGCTATGATACTACGTATTTGAGGTGCATTGATGAGTAAGAAGCCATGATGGTTATGAAAGAACTTATGATGGCATCCATACAACTCATATGAATGGCTTGGCACTTTATACATCAAAAGGTTCTCTTGACTTGCCATGAAGATAAACATTTCTAATCCAGGGAGTAGATATCATAGAAAAGTACAACCAAGAGTCTCAGAAGGTTTAGAATTCTTTATTACCATCACATAATGTGTAAAAGCTTAATCATTCAAGTAATCAAGTCATTGGGGAACTAGTCGGGATTATTGAAATAAAATTTGATGCTCGAACATGGACTCTCTTGACTCTATTCAATTTTATGTTTTGAATAAGAAATGAAAAGATACTCAATGCCATGAGTCTTCCTCTAGCTAAAAGAGTAATAAAGCATATGAAGATGCCCTCTAAAAAGGTACAGACCGTTAAGGTTTGGGTTAAGCAGTTATCATTTGCATTCTGGGATTATAAAGCAATCACTAGAGTTTTAACTTAAGTTGCACTATCCTCCTAGCTATGTAAAGTATGAGCAGTGCTGTTAGTAGAAGCTGAACTTCAGTTCTTGATGGGAATCATATACTTCTAGGATAAGGCCCAGAGTTAGATGAAACCTTGAGAATTCTAGCTAAGTTGCTCTAATTAACTATGGGGATAGTCACCCACACTTTATACCTAAATAAGGTAGTAAGGTCATGCTTCTTAGGTTTCTATATGCAAAATCTTACAAGTAGCTCTCTCTGAAGGAGATTATAGCCTAACATTATAGAGTCGATTGAAACTACTTTTAAAGAGCAAGGGTTTCTTACTATGACTTTTGATTTCTCGAGTTATCTAGTACAGTGAGTTGTAACTCAAAATATTTCTTCGTATAGCCTATAGAAGAATAAGCATCTGGATAAATGGAAATCTTAGCCATGGATATACAGATTGAAAATAAGGTTAGACTATTTAAATATTTATGATCATGCCAAGCAGACAATAGTCACCAGTTGGTTCTTCTAGGATCAATATTAATTACTAGGCAGGATAGATCAATAGAATAATGCCATCATGAATAAATGGGTATATCAGTAAAGGGTCATCCAGTATGTTGGCCAGGTCTTTGGAAGAAAGAGACTCTTCAAGATACAAGTATAGCAACCCCTAATTAAAGTTCCTGACACTTAAGTCACTTTGAATACAAAGTTTCACATAACTTGTGATGTAAGCCAAAGTTCTGGGAGTAGATAATGTGTCTTTAGTTACCATAAACCCTTCAAGCAAGGGGCACAGCTTCTGAGTAAAGTATAGGACTACAAGCTCAGCATGGCATAACATTTAATGAATGAATGTATTACAATTTATGAGAAAATAGATTTTATATTGCCAAAAGTGCATCACTGATAGATTATCAACCCTGAGAATAATAGGAGAACTCATAAAGAAAACAAGTAAAAAAAACTAAAATAGATAACTAAAGAAAGCTTGCTTGAAGAGCAGACGCATTAAGGTGGACATATGAGGATCATCTGCCAAATTACATTCCAAGTAGAGTCCCTTAACCACCTATGGTGTAGGCCATGCATTTCATATATATATTCTTGTATTCTTGCAATCTTGTACACATTGCATAACCTTATAGGTAATGTGAAAGCCAACTTCGCTATTCGTACCTCAATGATTCTCCTGAGCCTTTATGTATGACAACTTAGAGACTTAAGGATTTCTCACATTAATGCAATAACCGCTAAAATGCTATCCTTTTGCTGAATTTAGGGAGTATTCCTGACTTTTTTTATCTTGCTAAGATTCTTACACAATTTTCATTCATAGGTCAGAGGATCATTACCTCTTTGGTGCATTTTAGACGGCCACAGCATTATCCTTTTCCTGACTTTAGGAAGTATTTCTAGCTTAATTTAACTTGCAAAATTGTGCCCAAATTTTTGACGTAGCTTTCTTTTAATTTATAGGTTTGAGGATCACCACCTCCCTTATGCATTCAAAATGACTGCTGCAGTGACATATTTTTGCCAATTTTAATTCCAAGGACCATCATCTCCTTTATGCATCTGCATCCAAGATGACCATTGTAACGCCCTAAATTATAAGAATCCAAATAGCATGGATAAATCAACCCAATTTTAAAAATGACTCGATAAAATAAATAGGCATTAAAAATAATAATAATTTCATAATAATAGTTGGGGGATCAAATTTAATTTTTCCTACCCTTACCCAAAACTATGCCATTTTGGAGAGGTGGAATAAAACCTTGGCTGCCAACTACTATAGGAGACATGATTTATGATAGTTGTGAATTTTAAGTACATTTCTAGTATATTTAATGTGTTTATTTGAGTTAATTTAGTGTTATTTTAGTTTTTTATGTTTAAATATTTACAATTTGTATTTTAAGGTTTAAATGTGAATTTTGGTGTTTTCAGGGCATATTTGATGGAAAAAATCATTTAATTGAAGAAAGGAGGAAAGTTAAGGCAATTGTATAAATAAGAAGCAAAATTTCATGTGCAAGAAGAGGATCACTCGGTAGAGTGACCAAATCACTCTCTAGAGTGACTAGAGCACTCACCCAAGGTAAAAAAGGCCATTCACCCAAAATTATCTCCTCTTTATCCAGCAATTGATCACTCTCTATAGTACCCATGGCCATTCTTTCGAGTGAGGAAAAAGAAAACTTGATTTTAAGTTTCCTATTTGAGTAAAACTCTAAATCAACTTGGTTTAGAAAGTTTATTATAGTCAAAACTTCTTATTTAAAGCTTATAAAAGGAGGTTCATGGCACCAAAGCTAAATAGAGTTAGAGAACCACTTAATTACAAATTTTTTATTTAGTTTAGCTTTAGTTTTCTTTAGTTATTGTACATTAGTTTTAGTTTAGTTTTAGATTAGTTTTATTTTCTTCTTAGTTTACAATTCTCTTAAGAGATTCAAGCTTTCTATTGAAATCATCAAAAGCAAAGTTTGAAACTTCATACATATTGTATCTTTTTACTTTAATTATTCTTTAATTTTCATCATGTTTGGTAAGTAGTTTTTCTTATTTTGCTAAGAGAAACTTGAACCCTTATATTTTCATTGTAATGACTTTATTTTGAGCCTTAATTCAATGCAAGTTTGATTATTTCTTAGTTTTGGGCAACTTCTTACCTTTGGTTGTTATTGAATTAATGATTAACTTATTTTAATCAATGGTTGATGATTGATTTATGCATGACTATTGGTATGCATGTTCTTAGGTTGGTTTATTGGTATTAATGCATGATTATATTCTTAATGAGGTGTAATTGTGTGTTGGTAAGAGTAGAATAATACTAAGAAAAGTTGAAACTAAAAATAGCTTGACGTTAAGTTTGCTTGCAAAAGAGTTTAATGAATATCTAGGAGTTTAAAACTGGATTTTTATGCTAAGTGTTAGATTGTTCCTAAACAAGAGAATCTAATGCTTCGAATGATAGTTTTGCATGAGATATCTAGCTTTCTTTATCTAGTTTTTCATAATCACTTGTGTTACTTTTGATTTGAGTTATTGCAATGGAAATTGAGGTGGATAGTTCCTTTAGTAGAAGAATTTTATTTATTGCTTTATTTTTAATTCATATTGGTTTAATTTTAGTTTTTGTTAAGTTTTATTTTAGTTTAGTTCTTGCCTATAAATAAAAAACTTGGAAAATAATCTCAGATTAATTTAATTAAAATATAGATATTTTTCTTAGAAATTCATGTTCCTTTGGGTACAATACTCAGGATTTTAATCTTATTTCCCTATATTACTAACCGATCTAATACACTTGCTAGATACTTGTCAAATAACCTCTATTACCTCCTTCTTCTCTCTTTTCCTTTTTCTTTTTCTTCTCCTTCTTCCTCTACCACATTGCATCGTTGCCATCACCTCACCACTCTCACCCTTCGCCACTGCTGCAAATCCACCCAACATTGTCTACCTCTCCTTCTTCCTTCTTTTTTCATAATGCTAGGAGAGCAGGTCGCCCTTCTCTCTTTCTTGCTTTGGGTTTCTCTTCTTCTTTTGCTCATTTGGCTATAATTCCTCCAATTGTTCATATGGTAAGCTTCATTAATTATTTATTTAGTAAAATATTGTAAGAATTTAGAAATTGGAAAAGAATTTTAGATTTAAGGATTAAGGAAATTTAATTGGGGAAAATTACTTATTTTTAGTTAATTAATGATATAAGTAATTAGATATTTAGGATCGCTGTAAATTATGTATTAGCATATAATTGATGGAGAATTTAGGTTGATTTTATAGAACTTTAAAGAAAATGAAGGTGAGAGGGTGATGAATGAAAAAAGAAGTGCAAAAATGAAGTTGAATTGAACCATTTGAAAGGGTTAGTTGGAAAAATTGACACAAATTTTGGTATGTGGTCATGCAATTCTATTTTTCTCTAAAATTTAGTATTATTTAAGAAATAGTGTTTAGTATGTGGAGTAAGATTGTATGAAATGAAGTTACAAATATTTATTTGAGTGTTAATTAAATAATAGGACATGATTAAATTAAATTATATGGATTTTAATTGCAAATTGTTAAATAACCTATAATATGTAAGTTATGGCCTTAGGAGGGTAAATTAACATTTTATAAAACCAATGTTATGGGTACCTAATTGGACATTAAGTGAGCAGTATGAAATACTTAAAATGAATTAAAAGATTTTAAATTGAAAAAAAAATTGTTAAGTTACTGATATTGTGAAAATCTCTAGATTCTTAAAATAAATGTTATGTGTTAATTTAAATTGACAAATATTTATCTATAAATATGTAATTGAAGGAATATGTTAATGAAATTGAATGTAAATTTGTAAGGTATGACTTGATAATTAAGTTTACATTAAATTGATTTTAAATAGTGAGCTTTCTCATAATTTTAAGAAAATTATTTATAAATGTTGCCTTGAAATGCCTGTATGAATTTTTAAAGTAGGCAAGGTATTTAAATGAAGAAAAATTAGATATGAATGTAGTATAGTTTGTTTTGGCCAAATTATGTAAGAAGTAAAGATTTATGGCATGTTTACGTAAGTGAGTTAAATTACTATGATTGAAGCTTTATATAACTATTTTAAGAAAATATTCCTAAATAATGCATCTAGTTATCCACACTATATGTAATATGCTCTCGAATTACTTATTTGAATTAATAAAAAAATGAGATAAATTATGAAAATTCCTGAAGGGAAAAGAAAGATGGAAGAAGGCTTTGAATTCTTTAGAAAGGAATTTAAAATAAAAGTTCAATTACATAAATCTAAACAATACTGTGCGATTATTTGCATAAAGTTTCAAAACTTATTATATTTGCCATTAGTAAAACTCGATAGGAATTGGAGTAATAGGATAAGGTTGGCATCCCAATTAGGGAAAGCCAGCAGTACTGCATCTTAATGTGATTATCGAATTAAATGGCTCTAAAAGCTCTTTCGGTGAATGTAATTAATCTGAGTTATCGGCGGAATGGCTTCGAGAGCTCGATCCATATTTGCATGTGTGTGTGTGTGTGTGCGTGTGTGTGTGTGTGCAATGCATGAATGTCAATAATGAGAAAAAATGTTGAAATGGACCTAATGGTTTTGAGAACCCGGTCCCGTATTTAAATCTCATTTATCTAGCTCGACATAATTCTTCTGGATTTTACTTAGGGTAAATACAGAAAATGATTAATAAATGCTTAATAAATAATTTGAGACTTTTAATTGGAAGTAATTAGTTAGATATTCATTGGATTATAACATTGATTAAACTTTAAATTAGAAAAACATATAAGCAAGTATGTGAATTATACAAGTTGAAATTCCTTATAATGGATTTGTTAACTTTATGTTTGGAAGTAAATAGAAAGATTTTCGTTTGATAATTTGTGAAATTCTAAGTTTTTCTGGTTAAATATTTATATTATTGAAAAATAGAATTGCTTAAACACCACTAAGCAAAATGCTTAGCACGTGGTTTTCATTTTGCACGTAGATTTGAAAGAATTTTAAAGGTTTATTTTAAAGGGAAAAGTGGAAGTGGGTCTACATCAAAATTGGAGTCATAAAAGGACAAGTGAGAGAGTTTGAGGTGAATGCAAATTTAACAATCCTTTTGTTACCTTTAGATATTTTGGCATGTACACAATGTGATGGAAGTGAATTTTATGCATTTATTTTTGTTTATTGATGTTGTAAATTAGGTTCATTTTGGAGTTGGTTATGTAAATTATAAATGAGTAATTTTGGGCATATTAAATGCGAAATGTTCTACCTTAATTTGAGATCAAGTTGTGAAATATTGGAGGAAGGGCAAAATATTATGTGTTGGAGTTTGATTTGAAGATGGATGGTAGGATAGACTTGAATAGAAGTGTTTTGGATATCTTCTTAACGAGGGTTTTTAAGGAATTTAGGAAAAAATCTGCCAAAATTTTTATAAAATAAACAATAATTGTTAAAGTAATAAGGTTTTTAAATGGGTAAATCCATCTCTAGCCCCTCCAACTTGTCCATTAAGTTCATTTTGACACTTAAATTTTGAGAGTGACCAAAAAAGTACTTGAATTTTTAAATTTTGATACTTTTAAACATAAATTTTTGGTGGAAAAAACTCACAGGCACGCATGAGTTACAGATGCGCTGACATGACAAATAAATGAATGATATGATGACATGTGTCATGTGGTAGAATTTTTAAATTTACTAACGGAAAGTCTATCAATTTTCCATCGGTAAATTTTATTAATGAATTTTTTTAGTATCTCCCTCTGATCTTTTTTATGATAAATCAAATGGAGTTTTTAAATTTATCAACGAAAATATCTATCGATTTTCCATCGATAAATTTTATTAACAAATTTTATTTTACATCTCCCATTGTTTTTTTTAATATATCAAATGTAATTATCAAGGTAAGAACATAAGAATTTTGCTCAACAAGGATAGCACCAGTACCAGTAAAAGTTCAAAAGAGCATAATGCAAGTCAACTCAAAAAAAACATTAATATTTTTGACATAAGCTAATATAGACTTAGGGTTCATAGCTTCTAAGCTTTTAAAAAAAATAGGGCACTTGCTGTAGAGCCATCACAATTTTGACATCAGCTTCTCAATGTGCATGGTTATCGCATCATTATTCTGGTCACTAACATTTTGAAGGAACGTACATGGTTTTGCTTTATAAATTGTGTAGATGCAATGTGGGCATCCCAAATATAAGGTGGATGGAGAAATGCAAATTTTAAACCAAAAGAAATAGGAGCTAAGAAGTCATAGAGGTAAAAATCATATTTGTCAATAGATGAAAAGAAGGTAGGGCTTTACTAATGCTTAGGACTCATATCAAAATAGAGGAAATATCAAGAATATGATATATAAGTGGATGTGATATATTCCATTTCTAAATATTTCTAATGTTAATTTGTATGAAAAGCTAGGTACAAAAGAGATTTTCCACTAAAAATACTAAAAGCTACAAGATGAATAAAATAGACATTTAAGGTAGTGTTTACATTCAAATAGACATTGAATATTAATATCAAGGTAAGGAATATGAATAAAATTATAAATATAAGATCATCAATCCATTTACAATTGGTTAGCAAAAGAAATTCAACCATTCCAAACAATAATGGCAATCAAACATCGATATGCAAAAATAGAAAGAACTCGATCAAGCATTTAAGAATTACAACAAACTTGCTCCTTCAATTCCCTCCCCATTTCCACCACAAAATAATTCATCTTTAGCTTAATATTGTCTTTAACACTATAATTAAATAGCAAAGGAAATCTCCTAAAAATCTCACAACTGCAAACTTGAAAAAATAAATCAAAACATATTTGTTGCAATGTGATTAATTATTTTTATCATTCATTCTCTCAATAATGTCTCTCTTCATAGAGCATGGGCATCCAAAACATAGCCTATAGAAAAATTAAAACTACATCAAATATCAAACTCAAGTTCCATCATGAGATCTAAAAGCCAATAACAAATAGAGCAAAAAAAATGAAAAAAATAAGAATTGTATTTGAGATATCTCAATAGCTTGAGAATCAATCGAGTGATAAAAAATGTCTCAATAGCAATATGAACCACATCATGACTAATGGATCAACATGGACTAGGGTTATCAGAAAGGGAACTTTTAGTAGAAATATGTCACTGTCTTTGGTGAAATACTTGGTAAGAGAGGAGGCAATAGGTGTGGCAGCACTAGCACCTTGAAATTGAGAGTTCTAGATAAAGAAGCCTTACTAGAGATGTTAATTTCAATAAAAGCATTTGAAAAAGGCAGCAGACTAGAGAATTCCAACAAAAGCCCACTTTTAAATCTCCATTCTTTTTCTTCTTTTCTTTAAATCGAAAAAGAATCATAGTAAATTGAACAAAGTACACAGCTGAAATAAAACCCAAATGAAAACATACTAGAAGTAGAAGGAAATTGAGTGAGGAAGAGTGAGATTGAGCGAGATTGAGAAGAAGGGAGTGAGATCGAATGAGATTGAAAAAGAGAGAGTGACATTGAGATAGAGAGAGCCAAATCAAGTAAGTTATAGAGATGAAGAAGAAAGAGGATTTGGGAGGGAATAAGAATTTTAGGGATTTTTTTAAATTTTTAGGGTTGGGGGAGAAAGAAGACTTGAATAAATGGAGTTAATGTACTGGGTATTACATGTAATTCATGTGTTTTTCTAGGTCAGATTTTATACTTATTACTTATATAAAAGTTAAATTCAAGTTCTTATCTGGTCATGTTAAAAGTTAAGGTGTTCAAATGAATTTTGTGGACAAGTTGAGGGGGTTATAGATGGGTTTACCCTTATTAAATACTAAATTTTATAATTGGCCCTTTTAAAAGAAACTGGTATCTGGGTCTTTTAACTGATAGGGTATAGGGTGTTACATTTAGTGGTATCAAAGCATAGGTTTAGGCATTTCTAGGTATAAAAACCAATGGAATGTGGTTAAGAAGGAAAGAGAATGTGGTGCTCTGTACACCCGTCAGTAATTCTTGATATTGGGGTGTAGTGATTTAAACATTTTTAGCATAAGGATGGGCAACATGCATTGTCAATACATGAGATGTGCATTTTCATTACATTACATGCATGAAACGTTTCACATATATTGCATTATCATTATTTAACCATCCATGACAACATAAAATTTTTATGCATATGCTCCAATTGAAAGGAAACTGTTGGGTTACTAAATGAGTGCATTGAAGTGTGGAAAGATATGATGTGTTTATAGAAGGATGATGTGATGTGATGTGATACGACGTGATGTGATATAATGTGATGTGTTTATAGAAGCATGATGTTGATTAAAACTAATCAGGGTAATTATATATCAAAGAAAGTAATTGGAGAAGAGTAAGAAATGTAAGTGTACATGCCAAAATAAGCACCGAAGGAGATATGATTCAGAAGTAGATCCATTTCTAGTTAGGTTACGTGAGGTATAAAGTTGAAACCCCTCTCACTCTTGAATAGAACTAAGAAAGGGAGTATCATTAAGCTTTAATGTTTACATAACTTTAGGATTATAACCTCTCTACTACAATGATGGACTTAATGTTGGAATAACATCATATTGATAATCATGATTAGTAATTAATAATGATTCATATAAGGTTGTATATATGAAAGAGATATGGGATAATAAGCACATGAGTATTGCTAGGACTTATTAGAAATTATCTCCAAAGTATTAGTTGATTACCTAAACACAAAAAATAGAAGTTTCTATGAATATGATATGTTGGAAAAGAAGTAGTTTCCTAGAGATGATGAGATGCTACATCTCTAAAATCCATTGGTTAGATTTGGAGTTTCCACGGATCCTGATCTAGAGGTTGTAATTCATTGAGCCCTTCCAAAAGCTGTTATTGGGCCACCCTACTTCTATTATAAGAATGTAACCCTTGCCCCTAAAGAGGTTTGGAATGCTATATCTCAATTTTTATATGATGTGAAGCCAAATCTTGTTGATTTTAAATATTTTTATGCTACAGTAAGGAAAAGGGGCTATGTATATAATCTTCTTATTCAGAGCAGATTTCCCTTTTTTCCATTACCCTACATACTATACATGAAGCATTGCCATTAGCAAAGAGATAGTGGCATTCATAGGACACAAGAACACAATTAAATTATTTGCAAACTTGCATTAGGAGTATAAAACTAACTGAGAGGATTTGCAAAGCTGTCTTATATTATGAAGAATCACCTTTTAGTGTCCAAAAATTACTCTGCACAAGTTTTGAGTCCATAATGTAGTGTCAGTGGAGATCTTAGAAGTAAACAAAAATACTAGATGATGCTGATGGGAGAAAATCAATTAAATAGGAAGTTTGATAGACATTGCAAATGTGCAATAGCTAAATGCTAATAAATTAGAGCAACTAATGAAATTGTTTAATGAATTTGATCTTGTTGTTGATGGAAGTTCAAATAATAGTCTAGCTGGTGACAATCTACACCACCGGAATGGTCTGAAGGATAAAGAATTTTCTTTTTCTTCAACTATTATCAAACGTTAGACTTAGTTAAGTGTATAATGACAAGAAATTAAATGAGCTTATGTATAGAGTTAGTTTTCTATAAGATTAATAAAGTTTTTCACAACTAAAAGTTACAGATTTAGAGAGATATACTCGTTCTTTATTTCTTTAGTTAGATAAAGTTTCTTTTCTTGGTCATGTTATATCGATTGATAGGATTAGAGTCGACCATAAGAAAATAGAAGCAATTTTGGAATCGAAGGCACTTAAGAATGTTATAAAAATCAAAAGTTTCTTAGGTTTGGCTAGGTATTATAGAAAATTTGTCAAAAGGTCTTCCATTATTGCAACGCTTATGACCAAATTACTTTAAAAGAATGTGAAATTGATGTGGACTGACAAATGTCAGGAAAGTTTTGAGAAGCTTAAGGTTATTTTGACTGAATTGCATGTTCTTACACAACCTTTGCTTGCTAAAGACTTCATGATCTATAGTGATGCCTCATATAATGAGCTTGGTTGTGTACTCATGCAAGAGGGAAAGGTAATTGTCAATGCTTCTAGGCAACATAAGCCTCATGAAAGGAATTACCCGACTTATGATTTAGAGTTAGCAACTATAGTCTTTGCTTTAAAGATTTGGAGACATTATATATATGGAGAAAATTGCTATATCTACACAGATCACAAAAGTTTTAAATATTTGCCTACATAGAAAGAGTTAAACCTAAGGAAAAAGAGATGGACATAGTTGATCAAAGACTATGAATATGTTATTAACTGTTCGGGCAAAGCAAATATTGTGGCTGATGCTCTTAGCAAAAAATCATTATCAGTTTTAAGAGCTATTGATGCCAAATTATCCATAGCTAATGATGGTGAACTGGTAACTGAGTTGAGACTTAAAACTAATTTGGTGCAACAAGTTAAAGAAGTACATACATAAGATTAAAAGTTAACACTATTATTACAAAAATCTAAGAGGGGAAGGATAGTGAGTATGTAGTAAAAGGTGATTGTTGTTTGTACTTTAAAGATAGAATCTGTGTCCCTAATACTGAGGAACTGAAAAGAAACATCCTGAAAAAAGCTTATAGCAGTTCATATGCTATGCATCCAGGAAGCATGAAAATGTACCAAGACTTAAAGACACACTACTAGTGACCAGGCATGAAAAGAGACATTGTAAAATATGTTTCTAAATATCTAACATGCTAACAGGAAAAAAGCAAAACATCAAGTTTCCTTAAATTTGCTTCAACCAATAGCAATACTTGAATGGAAATGGAACCAAATTATGATGGATTTTGTGGTTGGTTTGCCTCAAACTAGGAAGTGGTATAATGCTATATGGGTGATTGTAGATAAATTCATGAAGTTGGCTTACTTTTTACCTATCAAAATCAACTATCAGCTTACAAAGTTTGTAGAATTGTAAATCAATGAAATAGTGCAATTACATAGCATTCCATCTTCCATCATTTGATTGAGACCTAAAATATACTTTGATATTTTGGAAGAAATTATAAGAGGCCTTAGGTAGCACATGCAATTATAATGTGACTTTTCATCCTCAAATAGATGGATAATTTGAAAAGTGATTCAGATATTGGAAGATATACTTAGAAGCTATGTCAATGACTTTAAGAGAAGCTAGGATAAATATCTTCCATTGATTGAATTCATATATAACAATAGCTACCAAGCTAGCATACAGATGGCACCTTATGAAACTCTTGATGGCAGGAAATGCAGGATGCCCTTATGTTGGATAGAACTCAAAGAAAATAAAATTGTGGGCTCAAATGTAATAAGAGAAACATAAAATAAAGTGATGAGTATTAAATAGATAGATTAAAAACTGCTTCTAATCACTAAAATTCATATGCAGATTTAAAGAGAAGGGACATTAAATATGTAGTGGGAGATAAGGTTTTCTTAAAGGTTTCTCTTTGGAAAAAAGTGCTTCAGTTTGGTAAAAATGGGAAACTAACTTCCAAATTTATTGGTTCTTTTAAGATTATTGAATGTGTAGGACCAGTAGCCTATAGGTTGGAACTAACACAGGAGCTAGAAAGGATCTCTAATGTTTTTCATGTGTGAAAAGATATCGATCTAACCCATCGCATGTTATGACATTGAGAGATATTGAGGTACAACTGGACTTGACCTATGAAGAGAAGTTAGTGAAAATTTTAGCAAGAGTGACAAAGTAGCTAAGGAACAAATCAATGCCATTAGTAAAAGTGTTAAAGAGAAATCACAAGATGGAAGAAACCACATGGGAACAAGAAGGCACCATAAGAAAGGATTATCCAGAGTTATTTAATACAGGTAAATTTCAAGGATGAAATTTTATTTTAAGGGGGAAATTTGTAACGCCCTGAATTATAAGAATCCGAATAGCATGGTTAGATTAACCCAATTTCAGAAATGACCTGATAAAATAAATGGGCATTAAAAATAATAAGTTAATAATAATAATGAAAAAGGGGGAGTTATATGTATATTATACTTGAATTGAGAGCCTAGAAATTTAAAATTGAAGAGTTGGGGGATCAAATTTAATTTTTCCTACCCTCACCTAAAACAACATCATTTTGGGGAGGTAGAACAAAACATTGGCGTATGAGGCACGATCTAGCTCCACCGCCTCCTCCTTCTCTCTTTTCCTTTTTCTTTTTCTTCTCCTCCCTCCTCCATCACATTACACCGTTGCCATCGCCTCACCGTTGTTGCCCTCCACCACTACTGTAACTCCACCCAGCATCACCTCCCTCTCTTCCTTCCTTCTTTTTTATTTGCATTAGAAGAGTAGGCCGCTCTCTTCTCTTTCTTGCTTTGGGTTCTCTTCTTCTTTTACTCCTTTGGATATAATTCCTTCATTTGTTCATGTGGTAAGCCTCATTAATTATTCATTTAGTGAATTATAGTAAGAATATTAAAATTACAAAAGAATTTCAGATTTAGGGATTAAGTAAATTTAATTAGGCAAAATTACTTATTTTTAGTTCATTAATGATTTGGTTAATTAGATATTTAGGATTGTTGTAAATTATGTATTAGTGTATAATTGATGGAGGATTTTTGTTGATTTTATGGAACTTTGAATAAAATGAAGGTGAGATGGTGATGAATGAAAAAGAAGTGCAAAAATGAAAGTGAATTGAAGCATTTGGAAGGGTCAGTTAGAGAGATTGACACTAATTTCGATATGTGTTCATACAATTCTATTTTTCTCTAAAATTTTGTATTATTTAAGTAATAATTTTTAGTATATGGAGTAAGATTTATATGAAATGAAGTTACAAATATTTATTTGAGTGTTAGTTAAATAATAGGAGATAATTAAATTATAGGAATTTTAATTGTAAATTGTTAAATAACCTGTAATATGTAAGTTATTACATTAGGAGGGTAAATTAAGATTTTACCAAACCAATGTTATAGGTACCTAATCGGACATTAAGTGAGTAGTATGAAATACTTAAAATGAATTTTAAGATTTTAAATTGAAAAATAAATTGTTAATTTACTGATATTGTGAAAATCTCTAGGTTCTTAAAATACACGTTATATGTTAATTAAAATTGACAAATAATTATCTATAAATATGTAATTGAATGAATATGTAAATGAAATTGAATGTAAATTTATAAGACATGACTTGGTAATTAAGTTTATGTTAAATTGACTTTAACTAGTGACATTTCTCATAATTTTAAGAAATTGTTTATAAATGTTGCCTTAAAATGCCTATATGAATTTTTAAATTAGGCATGGTATTTAAATGAAGAAAATTTGGATATGCATATAGTAGAGTTTGTTTCGGCCAAATTATGTAAGAAGTAAAGATTTATGCCATATTTACCTAAGTGTGTTAAATTACTATGTTTGAAGTTCTATATAACTATTTTAAGAAAATATTCCAAAATCATGCATCTAGTTATCCACACTATATGTAATACGCTCACAAAGTACTTATTTGAATTAATAAAAAATGAGATAAATTATGAAAATTCCTGAAGGGAAATGAAAGATGGAAAAAGGCTTTGATTTGTTTTGAAAAGAATTTAAAAGAAAAGCTTAATTGCATAAATCTAAACAATACTGTGTGATTATTTGCATAAATTTTGAAAACTTATTATATTTGCCCTTAGTAAAAGTAGACATGAATTGGAGTAATAAGGTAAGTTTGCCATGCCAATTAGGGAAAGCTAGTAGTACAGCATCTTAATGTAATTATCGGATTGAATGGCTTTGAAAGCTCTGTCCACATATGCATGTGTGTGTATGTGTTGTGTGTGTGTGTGTGTCACACACACACACACATAGTACTATTATGAATGTCAAGAACGAGAAAAAAATTTTAATCTGACCGAATGGTTTGAAAACTCGGTCTCGTATTTAAATCCCATTTATCCAAACACAAATTCGCTTGATTTTAATTGAGGAAAATACATAAAATGATTAATAAATTCTTAATAAATAATTTAAGACTTTTAATTGGAAGTAATTAGTTAGATATTCATTGGATTATAACATTGATTAAACTTTAAATTAGAAAAAAAAAATATGAGCAAGTATGTGAATTATACAAGTTTAAATTCCTTATAATGGGTTTGTTACCTTTACGTTTGCAAGTAAATAGTTTGTGTTTGATAATTTATGAAATTCTAAGCATGTTCTAGTTAAATGTTTTATGTTGTTGAAAAAATAGAATTTCTTGAACACCACTAAGCAAAATGCTTAGCACGTGGTTTTCGTACTGTGCATAGGTTTGAAAGAATTTTGAAGATTTATTTTGAAGGGAAAAGTTGAAGTGGATCTACATCAAAATTGGAGTCACAGAAGGTGAAGTGAGAGATTTTGAGGTGAATGCACATTTAACAATCCTTTCGTTACCTTTAGATATTTTGGCATGAACACAATGTGATGGAAGTGAATTTTTGTATTTATTTATGTTTATTAACATTGTAAATTAGGTTCATTTTGGAGTTGGTTATGTAAATTATAAGTGATTAATTTTGGCCATATTAAATGCTAAATGTTTTACCTTAATTTGAGATCGAGTTGTGAAATATTGAAGGAAGGGCAAAACATTATGTGTTGGAGTTTGATTTGAAGATGGATGGTATGATAAACCTAAATAGAAGTGTTTTTTGATATATTTTTGCATGAGGTTTTTAAGTAATTTTGGGAAAAACTCTATCAAAATTTTTATTAAATAAATAGTAATTGTTAAAATAATAAGGTCTTTAAATAGTAAATTTTATAATGGGCCCTTTTAAAGAAAACTAAACCCAATTGTGACATCCGGTATCTAGATTTTTTAATTGACCGAGTATAGGGTGTTAAAACCATCACGGTGCCATTCTCTTCCCAATTTTAGGGAGTATTCTTATGGCTTATGCTTTATGCTTAAATTACCTTTCCAGAATTCTGACATAATCGTTTTTCAAGTTTGAAGGTCATCAGCCCCTTGGTGTGTTCAAATTAACCATGGTGTTACCTTTCTTCCAAAACATAGATCTGAGCTTTGCAATCTTCCTGATACATTCAAGATGACTGCGATAGCACAATCATTTTCCTAGATACGAGGAGTTTTTCTTATTAAAGTAATTTATGCCCTTGGTTTAATTCATTTTACAAAGATGAGTCTCGAGTTTTAGCACATTGCTTCTTATTAATTTACTTTCAATTTGAAATTTTATTTAATTCGTGTAATTCTCAGCTATGAATGAGTTTGATCACAATCCAAGAAATTTGTGCTTTGTTCAAACATGAGTTGAATTGGAGGTAGGCATGCTTTATCTCCATCTGTTGAATTGCACAAAAACCTTTATTGTACCTTGCAATTTCTAAATTTTTGAGCACCTCAGGCCAGTTTTTAAAATAAAGGAAAAAATTTTATTTGCAATCGAGGGAATTAGATAAAATTCAATAAGAGCACTAAAATCTTTCTAATTGCCCGTCAAAGCTACTCTATGATGGGATAGGAACCTAGAAAATGATTCAGCTAGCCCTTTTTTGTAAAACCTTCTAAATGACTTTCTCCTACCTTGATTTCATAATCATTTGCTAGCCTTTTGATCCTTTATTTTAGGGTTAGATTCACTCATGATTACTGAATTTGTGATCAAATTACACAACAATCATAAAAAAAACTCATAAAAATCACTGAACTTTGCAAATTTATACAATAAAATTACTTTGATCGGATTCCAACTAGAAAATTATCGAAAAGTCCATATGTCATCATCTGAACTTACCACGTCAATATGCCACGTGTCATACTGTGCTGACACGTGGACTTTTCGGGCATTTTTTCTCGAAATCAGGTCAAAATAACTTTATTGTATAAATTTGCAAAGTTCAGGGATTTTTATGAAAAACAAAATCTTTTATAATTATTGTGTAATTTGGTCACAAGTTTAGTGACCATGGATGAAACTAACCCTTTATTTTAAGCATGTTAAATGTGTGCTCATTTTGTTGTTACACACATCAAAACAACCCTTTAACCCAAAATGGTTTTAGTTTTCCCTTAGGAAGGTGGTCATTGTGAAAAAGCCAGTTTCACACTTTAAGAATAGGGGAGATAAATCTCTACCAATTCTTTGTACAAATTTCACCAATATGGATATGATATTGTTTTATGAAATAAACTTCAAAGAGAAAAAAAGAAAAGAAAAAAGAGAAAAAGAAGGAAAAGAAATAAAGAAATAAAGAAAAAAGGAAAAAGGAAAAAAGAAATGAAAAGAAAAGAAAAAAGGGAAAAAAAGAAATGAAAAAAAATAGAGAAAAGAGAGAAGAGGAGAATATGAAACTTTTAAAGTCAACATCACAACAATGAGAATACAAAAAAAATGAAAAGAAAAGGGAGACCTTAAGCTATTATCTCTCAGACAATCCCCAATGAGTTAATCACTAGAGCAAAATCCAAAAATGCCATGATAGTGGGAAAATGGGTAAAGAATAGTCCCCTCCACCAATCAAGAAAGCATGTGGTTATTTTCCTCTAAGGACATAACCTTTCTTTGTTAGCCATTCACTCAAGCATAACATTACAACCAATGTAAGACCTCCTGATTTTGGGTTCAATCTTATCCAACCTAGCAAAAATGACCTTCTGGTAAGGTTTGATAAGTTAGAAGAGGCATATGGTGTTCCTTGAGCTTCAAGCGGGAAGTCGTGAATGCATTTATGTATTTGAGTTGAACCTTACTCCCAAATTGGAATCCAAAATTTTCTTTCAAAAGATAAAATTATGTTTTTGCCTTCAACACACATATACATAGAAATTGCTTAATATGTATTACGTTGTTGTGCTGGTTCAATAGGCTTTGGTATTCACATGCCTACTTTCATGTTCCCTCATGGAGAATAACCCTTTAATCTCTTTTGTTGAGATTAAACCAATTAAGAATGTGGTCCATTCAATTTATTCAAGGATGAATAAAATTCAAGTTTAAAATATTTGATAAGGCATAATTACTTAAAATTTTAGATGCTTCTTAGCAAGCCACTCTTTGCACACATTGCACATATGGCACTCATCGCACATAACTCACATACATATTTATGCATACACACATGAATTTCTCACACACTCTGTACTTATATAATTTCTTGTATCTACTCATATGAGTAATTTCTTGCATTGCATTGTTGATGGTAAACTACTTAGTTGATAAAAATTGATTCAGATTTTGTGTTCTTCACATGAAAGGAATATATATGAGTCTAGTTTCTTATCCAACTAGAATTTCTCAATTCCAATCACTATAACTTATGACATCAACAAATTTGTGCTGATTGGTCATGTGAACTCTAAAACAGTTTTCACTCCTTTGAAGAGAGATTCCTAATTTCGATTTTTCATCATGTTTAACCTCAATTTTTTTATGATAATAACATATTATAATATCAAATATCTCATCTATAACACCATATGCATAACAATCATACGCAAAACTATAAAAAGTTCCCATACCTCTTTAAGCTTTAACTTTCCAAGCTTTCCCTTCTCTTTCTTTTCCCTTCATCTCTTTTTGCTCCTAGCCTAAAGTTGCTGTAAAAATCATCTCTCTTTCTCTACCATTTACAAATTTACCCACTTGAAGCACAACCATCGCAAGCTTGAGGAGGAGAGAAGAAGCAAATAAGAAAAGAAGAAGAAAACCAATAAGCTCAAGGCCAAGAATGGCCGACCAACAAAAGGAAATCCAACTTTGCCTCTCTTTCTCTCCTAGCCTCCCATTTGTCTAATTCCTATTGGTAGTTCATAAAAATCTTGGCAACGTTTCATTTTGGTCCCTCTTTATATTTATGTTTCTTACTTTAATCTCTAATCTTTCACTTATTACATTTCTACCATAAAACTTTTACTTTTACTTTTTAATTAAGTCCTTAATTTGTAATTTTCCTTAATTAGCCATATATTCAACATTTATCTCATGCAAAATGACCATCTATCGCTTTTAAGGTATCATTAGGGGCATTACATCGGGGTTCATTCAAAGTTCTTTAGATTTTTGAGTGTCTTGTAAAATGGAAGGTAGCATTTAGCTGAACAAGAAATAAATCTTCCATGGGCTATTACATTATTGTTAAGCTTTTGGACCTCTCTGATGGACTTCAGTGGCTCTATTTCCAAGATGGCCTGGATTTTTTTTTTAATTGCCTTCATTGCCCCTTTTAGAAATCATGAACCTGAGAATTTTTCAGACTGGACACCAAAAATGCATTTCTGTGGGTTATGTTTGAGATCGGACTTTTTAAAGGTTGAAAAGGCTTTTGTAAGTTCAGCAAGCAAGTTTGTTAAGATCCTACTCTTTACTATCATATCATCTACATATACCTCCATGTTCCAACTGAGCTGATTGATAAAAAGCTTGTTTATCAATCTTTGATGAGTAGATCCAATATTTTTAAGATCTAAGGGTATGACTCGATAGCAATAAATAGCTCTATGAGTAATGAATATCATTTTTTCTTCATTTGTAAGAAAGGGTGAGCAAAGCTTATAAAAATAACAAGCTAACGAATGTAAAAAATACCAATAGAATCATGTCCAAGCCAAATATCTAATTCTTGATGGATATTGTGTAAGATATGGCATTCCGTAGAGAATCCTTAAGTTAACTGGGATAGAAAATTTGCAACAAAGTTTTTTTTCTATGGATGTGAGAGAAGAAATTAAATGAAAAGTTTTTTAAAATCCGACCACAAAGTGACCAAAACACCACTTTAAAAAAAAAAATAAAAAAGATACAAGTAAATCAAAATCATTTGCTTTGCCAGGTGCGGTAAATCAGAATGTGGCAACTATGTGGTGGGCTTTTGGGGTTGAAAATGTTTAAGCGCGCGGGTATTATGTATGGCACTCAATAGCCATGGACTTTATTTGCAGTCCCTTACATCTAATGTCTGTCTTTCACTTAGCTTAGCCTACCCTTTCTCTTTCTTTTACCATTACAACGCCGCTAGACTCTGCTGCCCCCTTTCTGTAAGTGCCTTCCAAATGGATATTGCCGGCTCCGATTCCGATGGCCGTGAATTCAAGAGTGCCGACGAGATGTGGAGAGAACACACTGGGGATGACAGCAAGAAGACTCAATGGTACCGCGACGGCGTTTCCTACTGGGAAGTGAGTAAAGTTAGCCGTTTGCTATATGTGCATAATTACTAAGTATGGATTTGTAGATGTTTACTGATTTTATTTTGTGGGAGAAGAAAAGGGCGTGGAGGCATCAGTTGATGGAGTACTGGGTGGTTATGGGCATGTGAACGATGCTGACATTAAGGGCAGCGAAGCTTTTATACAGACCCTTTTCTCTGAATTATTTGAAGATGGTGGGATCGGCCGGCATCTTGTTGCTCTTGGTCAGTGTTCTGTTTTTATGCTCATAAATTTATCTATTCACTTGCCTAGTCAAGATAACACCTTTTTTATGGGAAGGCCTCAATTTAATTCTGGTTGTTAATATCCGGTTAAGGCATTTCATTGTCTTGAAACGACAACTGCAGTCTCCTTAAGAAGGTCAATGTAGAATATGAAATAATTGGGGATTTCATGCCGTAGCATACGCTCTTTATCAAGCGTTAATTAGTAAATAACCTGAACTTGAGCTGGCCTTTGCTCAGATATTTTTTAACCTTGTTTATCAAGCAAACTAAGGTGGTAATTGATTTTCAAACTTTCTGAACAGATAAGAAGGTTGACATATTACATTTTTGGCTTATTTGAACTCATTTTCAAATTCATGAGTTGGCAGTGTGCATTTTTCTATCAGTAACTTGATATCACCACTGGTGCAGATTGTGGTTCTGGCATTGGGAGAGTCACCAAAAATCTTCTCATTCGATACTTTAACGAGGTAAGCTCATTTTGTCTATTAGTTATTATTACTAATGATGCTTCTTCCTTGATTACGGAAGTACCGTATTTGTTACTATTAAACTAGTACCGTTTACACAATAGTTCTATTGCATGGTTTATTAATCTTCCTTTTAGTCTTCCTTTTTGTTTTTGTTAGTGTTGCTTGTTGTTTCAGTCTTTTACTAGACGTTGTAACTATGTTACATATGCTGCAATTATCAACTGTGAATATTTGCTGATTTGCTTTATTGTCTTCTATCCACGTCTTTCTTTCTTTATCAATCTTTTTCAGGTTGATCTTCTTGAGCCAGTGTCACATTTCCTAGATGCTGCCCGTGAAAGTTTGGTCCATGAAAATCATATGGCTTCAGAAGCAAACAGGGCTACTAACTTCTTTTGCTCCCCACTCCAAGTAATCCACGTGCACTAAAAAAAATTTTCATTCACATTTATAGATTTGAGAATGCATATTTATGCATTTAATCATTAATGGAAAAATACTTGAAAACACACTAATGTGAAATATCAAAATCGAGAGTAGGATCTAAGAAGAATCTTTCCCACTTGACAACTGAAATGAAGTTAAATTTCTATGCCATTTTTAGTGATATGCAGTTTTATGTGCTTCACATGCAACATTGTCCATCATTTCATTATTGCAAACAAGAGGAGAAGAAACTTTTGGACAATGGGTCCTTATTTTAGAGTAAAAGTTTGATCAAGAAGTAACTAATCAAAGACTACCGCCTGATTTTTGTGGATTAGCATCCTCTTAATCTTGCTTTCAGTTTGTTAATGTTTACCAATTTACTAAAATCACACACCAGAAGCTCAATTGTATTAACTTCTAAAGAGAAAGAGAATGGCTTTGATTTCATTTTTGAAAGCAAAAGAAACCTAGCAATTGACTAGTGCACAGGTAGCTCACCTAGAATACTTTTTGAGAGAGAGAAAATATTGCATTATTGCATCTGAAAGAAACTGTTTCAAATGGTGTGAGCTTTATGAATGATGATGTTGTGAAAAATCAATAATACTTATCCTGATATTTTATGTGCAAAGGATACTTAAGTGTATAAATACTGATATGAGAAGGACATGCCTGTGTCATTTTTTGTTAGAATCAATTAATCCTAGCTTTTTTTTCTTTTTTCTTTTAATATTCTTTTTCCATATTTTCCCATTGATTTCAGGTTTCAGTTTCATACAATCTGTCTCAATATGCTTTTTCTAATATGAATAATTTAGAGTAAAGGATCGAGGCACTTGGGAAGGGGGTGGTAAGCATTTGGTGGCTTATATTACAAAACTTTAGATGCTTTCATGTCCTTACGCATCTTGTGGGTGACTTCAAAGTCTGTCTGGGTGTTCTAGAAATAGGTACTTTGGCTACATGGTGCACTTGTAAAGGATGAGAAATAAGATATTTGAAGGGGTTGAACTTTAGTTGCACAGTCTAGGACCTTGATTTCAGATCAAGTCTTTGTTGGATCTTAGGGCTTTTCTTTTCCTGGCCATTTTTTTCATGCAATAAGAATCTTAGTTCTGATTTTGGTGCTCCCCTGGAGCTAGAATCATCATAGAAGGTCTAAATACTGCTTCCAAGTTTTAACAATTGATTCTGACTATAATTTGGTACACTAACATCAATTGTGCAAGAGGTGATACCTAGGTCTCATTACTTATTTTATTTGATTTATTTATTTATTTATTTTTTGTGTGTGTGTCTGGCTTTTAAGAGCAAGTGGAATCAATATGATTCAGATTCAGAACATTTAACAACCAATTAATGCAATGTCTGACCTTAGTTCTAGTTACCTCCATGTTGAATCTGGTTACCCTAACAGATTGCGTGGCTTCAGTCATTCATTTCTTTATGTATTTCTTAATTTTATTATGCTATCACAACATGATGTTTGGTTTGTTTTGCTTTCAGGAATTTACACCAGATGCTGGAAGATACGATGTTATCTGGGTTCAATGGTGTATCGGCCATCTCACTGATGACGATTTTGTGGCATTTTTCAAAAGAGCAAAGACACTCCTATTTATAAATAATTTTGGTAGTTTCTGGTATTTAGTGGGAATAATTTCTTGAATTTCTTTTTCTTCTTTTTTTTTTTATCCTTGAAATTGAAAATTCTAAAATTTTAACTGTTCATTCTTTGTATCTGTCATTGAAAGAATATCAAAATTTTGAACAAGTTTGTGTACCAATATTTGCGATTCCTTAAGTTGAAGGTTTTTCTTATTTTATTTTATTTTTTTTTATAAATGCGACTGCAGCTTTTGCAGATTCAAATACCTTATTAGCTGCACTTTTCTGTTGAATATGAATTGACCACCTTTGTTCTATCTCTTATACCTTCTGTACTGGATGAGCTGCAGCTGTAAAATGCAGCATAGCAAATGCCATGGTTGAGATTTTTCTGCTTTGATGATTAGAACTTCAGCTGAGAGAATATTGTTGGTTAATAATACACAAGGGCTTTTTCTTCCCTGTTCTAAATGAGCATTGAGATTTATGAATTTCTGTAGACCACAAGTTGCCTTATATCCTCATTATTATTGCATATGTTGATTTTAGAAAGTTCCTACTAGGTGTTTCTGTAATATGTATTGTCATTCCTTTAATTATCAATTGTAATCTCAGGTTGGCCTGAAACATGATGGTTTATTTCTTTTGAAGGAGAACACTGCAAGAACTGGTACTGTGCTTTACTTTTCACAAAGTATGGTGATGCTCAAGTTTTTATTTATAAGTGATGTATTCTTGATTTCAAGCTTCAACTACTGCACTTATCTCTAACACTTGCTTTTTCTAGCGGTACTTTACTTTCTCTACGATACTTTCACTTGTCGAACTCAAAGTACGTATAACTAGAATAAATTTTTATAAGAATATGTTATGGTTCTAATTCTAATTAAATATTTATTAAACATTTAATTTTAGTAGTAGTATTTTAGTTATAATAGGATTTGGTTTCAATTAGTGATTTAATTGACATAGTTTCCTAGTTAGAAAAGGATTTCTATTTAGACATGTAATCTCTTTTTAAAGAGACTTATTTTTAGCCAATAAAACAAGTTAAAATTCCAGTGAATTAAAGGTGGGCAGCTCCCCAGGAGTTCTAAGGTGTGCATTTCCTTTAACGAGTTGCAACATTCACACGACCATAGGCAAGGGTAGGACCTGAAATAGGGCAAAGACCCTTTTAATTTCTGTGTCAACCGCCCAATGACTTGATTACGAACTCCGGGTCATAACAGAATATCATAATGATATCTTTTGCAAGATTGTATTATCATATTATTTTTGGTGATGATGGTTTATTTTCTCTGAATCATGCAATGGAAAGTAAAAGGGGGATGCAAAAATTTATAAATAAATAAAATAAAATAAGCACGAGTTTTAAACTTTTGTGCAATATGATGGGGGGAGATAGGTTTTGCCATGTTTATAAATCTTGTTACAAAATTTCAACAGTCAGCAATCTTCAATTTTGTATCAACAAACAGTTGAATTTTGATTTCTGTGAAGATTTTGGTTGCAAAATCGTAGCTTTTTTTTTTTTTTCTTTTTTGCTTGCTTACCATGAAAGTCTGTTGCTTACTTTTTAACAGCAGAAATATGTAAAGAAATTATACTCGGTTATTACTTATTATCTTAAAATACTGTGCGATATTCTAGCTTAATCTAGCAACTGTCACATGATAGAGCCAAATTGCAGTTAAATGATTTTACTGATACAGGTTAAAACTTTAGTATCATGCTAAAATTAATAGCGCAAGGACAGTGGTTGATATTAAGCTATCAAAAGGTTATGGATGACATTAGGAAATAGAAAGTTGAGGGTTGCCATTGGGAAGGATAGGCTAGGCAACAAAAATTAGCCAAATGGCATGCTCTTGTAAATAGAAGCCATAGCAACATGTGGAAAGATGTAATGGCATCTTTGCTTAGTCTTCTCTTGGAATATTTTTAAGTACGAGGTAAGAAGCACGGTAATGAGAGGCTTTGTTAAATTCGTTAAACTTCCAAAAGATCCCAGTTTTGAACACTCCAAAATTTAGTGTTGACTAGGATGCTAACCTTCTTGTAAATAGGATCGCAACGACGAAGTCTAAATCAATTGTGATTTACTTTTTCCCTTGTTCTGGTTCCTTGAATTCCCTGTTTTGAATAATAACTCAAACTCATCAAAAGGAGCTTCACATCTTTGGGCCTCATTAAGAGAGCTTCAGAGCTCAACTTTTTGATAAAATTTTGCTAAGGGTTTTACTATCCACTTGTCCTTTAACTAGGACTAGTTTTATTACAATAATAGGAAATCTAAGTTAGGCTCCTTGTAAACCAAAATAATGCAATCTTGGAAGACTAGTTCTAGAAAGGAAATAACCAATCCAGAATTAAAATACAAACTCAACTAGGAAAAAGAAAAAAATGATGAAGAAGAAGAAGACGAAGAAACAGAAGAAAAAGAAGAAAGAAAGAAAGAAAGAAAGAAAGAAACCTAGGCCATTACGAAATACTGAATCCAGTGGCCTTGCCTAGAGTAGCTTCAGCCCATAAAAGGCATCTGCAGCATTACTCCCCTCCCTGGCAAAGTCCTTCTCCTCAAGCTTGAAATCTGGATAACCTGCTGAAGTTGAGCTAGATCTCTTGGCTTGTCTCTTTGCTCTCTTATATATTTTCAAAGGCTTCCCCTGGGATCTCATTCGTTACTTTCTTAATTCTCTTTGCAATGTCCTTTCATAAGGTGTGTGCATAAACCTCCATGTCTTTGACTTCTCCTCATATTTTATCTTTAAAAGCTACTCAGTTGGTGCCCTTTAACGTCCACCATCTAAGCCTAAGTTGCCTAGTGATCTTTTCCTTTTTCACTATACTCATTTTCTTTGAAGGACCACTAGGTAGTTAAGACTTCTCCACATATAACCTTGCAGTCTTACATGATACTTTGATTTCAATATTATCAAGTATTAAGCAAGTTCACCTTTGAGAATTATATCGAGCATGGACTTCAGTTGCTTTCTCCATTGTGATAATAAAAGCACTTGCAAGCATGGAAAGTATGTAGTAAAGTTTGTACCTTGTGTTTGATTCATTTGTTCATCACTTAAATGATAGTATATGTTTTCATTTTAGAGTGGTCTGGAATCTGGAATATATGGATCTTTCTTATTGTTGCTGAGGGAAATGCTTGTTTCTCAGCTAAATCTGCATGTTTGCAGGATTTGTATTGGACAAAGAAGATCGAAGCATAACCAGGCCAGATATATAATTGAAGGAACTTTTTAACCGGTGCGGACTGCATCTCTATAAATCAAAGGTGCTCTAACATTTATCTAAAATAGACAACAAACTGATTTTACTCTCAGTACACTATTTTTTACTGTGATTTGTCCCAGAACTAAGCAATAACTAAAACTATTGAATTTTTATACCATAGCTTTTCCCGTGGAAGTGGAATAGTTTTCTGGTATGATGCCTATGATACCTGGAATTGCAAGCTCATTATAGAAATCTCTTTAGCAAATGCAATGCATCATTTTTTAACAAATTTAAATGGTAGATTTCAGTCGACATTATTTATTTAGTTATGTCACCTAGGACCTTGAATTGAACTGCAGCAGAGATTCAAATTAGCTTTTTGCCCAAATGTAAATGCCATGCTCAATTCTGTCATAGGGAGACAAGTTCGCACCCCCTGAAACGATCAGGAGTAAAATTATTACTGATGAGTGTTTATTCCATGAATTTTTATCTAGGGAGTTTTTACCAAGGTCCTTGAACATTGTATTATGTCAGTTTGACCTGTAGATATTCAGTCAAGCAATCCTGATGAACTTTCATTTTTCTTATTGGATATTTTCATTGGGTCTGGGCCTGTATCTAACAGAAGTGGGCCAGTCCAGTGAAATCTGTTACTAATCATTACCATTCTTGCTGAAGCTATCATCATCATGAATTATCATGCTATTTCATGAAACAGTAATTCCATTACAGGATAAAGTAATTTTGAACTATAAGTATTGGGTGAAAAGCTTTGCTTGTTCTGGCTATTTATACTCTTAATTTTTCGACTGAGCACAGAATATAGTGGAGGAAAGCATGGGGAAACTATGCCTTCTAATTTCATTCTTGCAAATTAACAAATTATGGATTTTGATACAGGAGCAGAGAGGACTTCCAGAGGAACTGTTTCCTGTAAAGATGTATGCTTTAGTGACTCAAATGCCAAAGAAAATCAGCAAGAAAAGATCCAAGACACAAGTAAATAGACCGGGCATAATCAAATGAAAAATCATCGTGAAGGTTGTTTTACTTTCCCAATTGGAAATGCTAAAAAACCTGCTTGTAAAAGTTGATGGAAACTGGATTTTACTGCATTCTAATGGCGTCAGTTCTGGCCTTTTCCAGTCTAACTTATTTCCTACAAAATTGCATATTTTTAGATTTGTTACAAGTGATGACTTTAGCTTATGTCTGGATAATGGACAAGAAAAAAAAAAGGGGGAAAATTGTAGAAAAGGAAACCGTAAATAAATATTTCATACGCTATTTAGGATTACTCAACCATATTACAAGTTTTAGTATATAGAGAGAGCCCGGCTACGTGTTATGACTCCATCTCTATGACTTCTCCTATGACCCTGCAGTTCCAAAACCAGGCAGGACTTGTATGCTCTAGTTATCATACTGAATATCTGATTCAAGCTTGGATATTTACTGCTTGATGGATCGGTGCACATCAACCCTAGTGCTATTCCATGTTTGGCCTGATCAAACATATTTTCTGATATTTTCATTCTTACATCCACAACATTATGCCAATTTCCTGAATACTTCATTCTGATATACTCTATAAAACCAACTTCACTTGCAAATTCGACTTGCGGCCTCCTGTTTGTTATCATCTCTAGTAGAAATACTCCAAACCTGTAAATGTCTGTGTACCGAGGAATTAGCAATTAGACATTCTCAAAAGTATTGAAAACAAAGAAAGTTGAATATATGGCATAAAGAAGAAGAAAACATACTTTTGTTGCTACTGTTTTGCACTCCAACCTTAAACCTTGAAATGAGTGGCTCCAGATTAGCGGATAGCAGCACGCTATTAGTCCTAAGGTCATAGCTAACTTCAGGCCATTGTTCTTGTAAATAACACATGCCTTCCACAACTCCCATCAATATTTTCAGCCTTTGCTTCCATGAAGGAACTGAACCTGATAACCACATCTCAACATTTTCACCCGCTGTCCATTCTGTGACAATTGCCCTCAGTTTTCTGTCATTGCACCAACCAAACACTTGAACTATGTTTTCATGGCATAGTTGAACAAGAACCTTGCATTCCTCCACGAATTTTCGGCAATCCTCCTTTGAAATGTTTCTATTCCAATAGATATCTATTCTTACCTCAGTTTCATCTCGCAGAGTTCCTTTATATATACCTACCCCTTCCCCACTCCTCACTACCAAATTCTTTCTTGAAAAGCGGTTGGTGGCTGCCTTTAGCATTGCTGGTGTAAATCTGTGCTTTCTCTGCAACATTTTTGGTAAATAATCTGGCCTTACAATACATAGCCATCCAAAGCAAACGACCATTAGAATCACAGAAATTGGAAAACCAACTAACAGAAATACAGCTTTCATCTTATACTTGTTGTGACTCGGAATAAGACCAGAATAAAGAAAACTTGAAGCATTGAACCGATTAAAGAAGTCAGAATCTGAGACTCTAATCTCCGAAAAATAGTTGTAAGACAAATTGAGAAATGTGAGGTTATCAAGAGGACTAAAACTCTCAACAGGAACATCACCGGTAAGGGCATTAAGACTCAAATCGAGGCCCTGGATTTGAGTACAAGACAGGACATCAATTGGAAAAGCACCCTTTAAAGAATTATTAGACAAATCAATTGACAGAATGGTTAAAGGGCAGTATTTCCAAAAGAAGTTGTAAGACAAATACAAAGGAACAATCTTTGGGCGACTTCTGAGGTCTATTTTGGTGAAAGAATCAACACAATTGGGGTTCTTGGATTCGTTGCAAAGATGACTAGCAACAATGGTGAACTTGAAGATCTCACTGAGGTCAGTAGGGGAAGAGTTGCAGTATCTAAGAGAAGGGTTATGCAGACAATTAGTGATGATTGTAGAATTGAAATCTTGTGGAGGCCTTAAGTTAGCAAGATCTTCAACAACAGTTGCAGAAAGTATAGACGACACTGAGACAGAAACTACGATCAAAACAAGAATACAATTAGTTGCATAAAGCGAGGCCATGCTTAGTGTTCCCTCTTGCGTTCTTTCTTTGTGAGTGAGATTGTATGTTCGAACTCAGGCGGCTAGTATTTGAAAATTTTGTAATGGTAGTTATTAATAAAGTGTCAACGGTTGGAATGTGCGAAACCCGATCCGGCCAAGAGACATTCGGTGGAGTTTTTTGGATTATTAGGGTCGGTTCAAGTCTTAGAATTGGAATAAATCGGGTTGGGTCAAAATCCTCCAATATCCTATCCGACGGACAATCCAAATTTTATAAACCTAAAAGTCGTGGTATACCCTATTTCCTTATTCTGTTATTCCCTCTCTTCACCTTCAGACGTTGTTAGTTTAGTTCTCGAGGCAGTTACTTTCATATATGTTTTGTGGGTGATAAAATAATATGTAACATGTGACAGAAAAAAATGGTATGGTGTCTTGACTTGGTCAATTACTCAAGGAAATTAATTTTTTAACAAGAAAAAAAAAAGATGGAAACAATGAGAATGCTCTCCCGTCTGTTGGGATGAGACCGGTTCATACACAAAAAAATTAATTAAATTATTAATATCGATTTTTTAAAATCACTAACTATTAACCAGTCCGTTATATTCAATTAACCAGTTTTGATGTTTTGATGTTTTGATTTGATTAATCAATATTTTCGGTTAACCATTAAAATTTATAACATATATTTATAAAAAAAAAATTAGGCAAAGTTCAATTAAATTTTAAATATGTAAAGTAATTTAAAATAAAAATCACAAAACAAATATAATTTACTAACCAAAATTCATGTTCAACAAATTAATAGCTAATATTATAAAATAGATTTAAATGCTATTATATATAAAATAAAAAATATAGAAAAGTTAATCATTTACCACATATAAATATTATTATATAATTAAAAAAAATGACATAATATAAATTTAGTTTTAAGTATTATATAAATTTTATAAAAAAAATATAAAAAATTACGGTAAAAATAAAAATATATTTTAAAATATTATTTTATGTAAGTTTTAGAAAAAATAGAAAAAAAATTTAAGTATAAAAATATAATATATATATTATATATAAAAATAAAAATATATATATTATATATCCAAAATCTAAAATATAAAAATTAAAAATCGTAATCGAATTCATACGATCGGTTAACCATAAAAATCAATTCGATTTCGAATCGATTTTACAGTTAACCATATTTTCAATTTTTTTTTCTCACAACTACTCGTGTGTTTGATATGAGAAATAAAAATAAACAATTATTTTATATTTAATACGGACGGCGCATGCATGTAGAACACCTACTAACACTTGAAACAATATGATAGAATTGAATTAATAATCGAATATATGTGTAGTATAGTACAGGTTTACAGTCAAATTAATATCATAAAAGCCATAAAATTGACTTCTTTTGTAGGAGATTTCAGCTGATTTTATACCAAAAACTTTCAAAAAAGTGCCAGCATGGTAAATGAATAAACAATGAAAATTTTTAAAAGTACAAAAAAGAAATATATATATATAAATTAAATATTCTGTAGGAGTTAAAAGAGCGCACCCATTTCTTGAAATAATTAGAAACTTACAAGAAATTGATTAGTTGATTAGCACCTAAAACTGACCAATAATTGATTAGACCTACGTACTAGCTAAGGTAAGGGGAACTAATAACAACAGATGATAATTAACACCTAATAAAAAGAAAATTAGAAGAACAACAATTTAAGCCTACACAATGAATTAATGCAAACAAACAAAGGTCACAAATTAAGATGTTAAGAGTTGGTTCCCACTTCCCAGCAGCAGGTCAATCTCATGAATTATGGAAGGAGTTGATTGAATCTGATGATCATTTGCTATGGTCTGAAGGAACTCTCTTGGAACCAAGCATTTCTCCTGTGAGTACAATTTTTCTTGAATTGTGGGAGATGCCACAATTTGAAGTTCCTTTCTTTGTAAATCTTCCTCATGCTTTTCCTGCATTTAAATAATTAAACATAACCAAAAAAAAAAATTCATCATTTTATTACTTAAACTCGATAATCTTTTTGAAGTTACCTCAGTTGATTGGATGAGTTGAAGAAGTTGAAGTTGAGCCTGCAAGAACTTGACATAGTTGGAAGCAGCTTGAAGCATTTCAGCAGTGTTCATTTTATTCCCACCAGGAATCAGTTTTCCAAGCTGCCGTGTCTTCTCTGTTATCTTCCTTCTCCTTTCTCTTGCTGCTATGCTTTGAGCAGACAAACTTTTCTTCATTCCTTCACCGAACTCTACTTCAGCTGGAACTTCATACTTAGCTACTTGACCTTGAATTTCAGGCACCAATTCAGTAACTTGATCTGAATAAGCAACATACCCATCGAACAAACTCATCGAATTGTAGTCCTCCGAATAGCTGATCCTTTGGCGTTTCGGGTACTGGTAGGACTCAAATTCTTGGACAGGAAAGGTGTCAGGTGAGATGGAAATTAAATTCTCTGGTGGAGAAGACAAGAAAGTGTTGGTCCCGAAAGACACTCAAGAGGGGGGGTGAATTGGGTGTCTTAAAAATTTTCTGGCCAAATTTCTAAACGAACAGAAATTCAAACACAATAAAGATATTGATGACTAAGCCTTAAAAACGTTTCTGAAGAATTATATTCAATTAGTTTGCAATGACTCAGAAATTCGTTTTACAGAATTTTGACTAAAACAGATTTTCAGAAGGTAAAACAGAATTATAAAGAGTAAGCAACAGATCAGAAATGTAGAGAACACTCAGAAATTATAGTGGTTCGGCCAACTTGCCTACATCCACTCCTCAAGAATCACTCTTGAGCTTTTCTCTCCACTCTTAACTCTTTTAAGGGCAAGAGTTCAAGTCAATATACAATCCTATGTATATCTACCCACAATATTTTTCCCAAGTAAAATATTGAAACACTTACTAGAATTTCACTTAGGTTCTAGCCAACCCAAACTCACAATTTTCAACAATAGATATTCCTCACAAATAATTACAATAGAAACTATAATCAATTGAGGATGATATGAAAGGATGAAGTGCAAAATGGAAAGTGAGATTTTAGAATAAGTGAGCTTTCTCTTAAGAGTTAGAAAATCTTTCCAATATTTTCTCTAACCTTCTAAATGATCTCACAACTCATATTTATACCCAAAAACTTGGTTTGAAGTGAGAAAACAGAAAACTAATCGTTTAAGACCGTTAGAAAACAGAACAGACGATTCTGTCCTTAACTAGCCGTTTTCTAGCCGTTATTTTGTCTTTTAGCGCAAGGCAGATTTTCGATCAGAAATTTGTTCAGATTTCTAATCCAATTTCTAATGCAAATTCTGACGGGCCAAATTCTAAAGCATTTTCTGAAGGGAACCAGTTTTAACTAAAAACGATATTTATGACTTAAAAACATTTTTATGCAATTTTAAAACTTAGGATATGCAAGTATGAATGACAATTTGATCCTCAACTTGATCTTACATTTTTATACCCTAACTTTCTTTAAATTAAATTAAACTACAACTTGATCTTCAAGAATCCATTCTTTGATCTTCATTCTTGACAGTTTTGAATTACAAGAGTTAAATTTAAGTTCCTGCAAAACAAAGCTTAGAACAGATTTCCTAATAGAGTTTATATAAGGTTTGATTATCATCAAAATTAGATATGGCCTTGGGCCAACAGAAAGGAAGGAGACTGGTATAGGTATCTGAGCAAAAGAACTCATCAGATTCCAATAATGGATTGATGAAATTGTCTGATGAAAAGTAGTTGAAGTTGCCTTGAAAATCAGGAAACTCAGTTTCAATTTGTTCATACTCCTGCTGGTGGTTAAAGGACCCAAAACTTGAACAGAAACTCAAAGCCATGGACAACCTGAAAATTAAAGCTCCATTAGAATACGTAAGACGGTGGATAATTAAGTGTAGCTTAAGCAACCCATTTGAGCAAAGATGGAGAAGTGGGACGTGAAGACTTGAACAACACCCATGAGAGATAAAGACGGTTTTAATGCAAAACAAACAAGACATAATGAAATTAAATGAGACATGGAAAGAAATTAAGGTATTACCTTTGGAAAGAGAAGATATCAATTTCGGATACTGTCTTGTTGAATGGGAGTGGACTTCAGGTTACTAACAAACAAACCTTATCAAACTATGCAAAACTAACACATGTAATGTACAGTTAAAGAAGAAAAGATGGACTGTTATATGAGCGAGAGAAGTGGCGAAAGTGGGAAGTTAAGGTTTTTGCGGAGAAATACTAGGGGATACTATAACTAACTCCTGAGAAATAGGAGCACTAAAAAATAAATTAGGATTTCCCCAGAAACAAATGGGGGAGATTACTCAAAATACTACCGGGTTTTAAATTAATTTTCAAAAATATAAATCTTACTTTTTAATTTTTTTTTTTTAAAATACAACTTTTTTTTTTATGTCAAACTGAAATATCTCTCCACTCTCCCTGCCTTCTCTCTTCCTCGTCGTCATCGATCTCTTTTTACTTCTATCTTACCAGGCATATTTCTATTTCTCCCGCAATTTCCTATTCTCTCTCCCTCGTCAATGCCGTCTTTTTTGGTTTGATCTGTTGGTTGGTGCAGGGTAGCTACCGGGGAGAAGGAAAGATACTTATTTATGAAGTTGGACCCAAACCAAAATTTCGGATTTTGGCACGGCTAGGATTTTCTTGTTAGATCAAATGCAAGAAAACACCAGCAGAATAACCTGAAGAACCTGTGCTAGGATTATTCCTATTAGCTACTCACACCAGAGAATTTTCAGTAACTTCTGGAACAAAATTCCAAGATATCTGTTGGTTGACTTGACTGGGCTAAAAGTTCCAAATACGAACACATTATTTTTTGAAATTAACAGGTCACCTTCTCTGACGGTTTGGTTTGTGATAATGATATCGAGGGAATAGCAAAACGCGAATTGCGGCATTAGAAGCAGAAGTTGCTTCTCGACAGCCATTATGCTATTCAATGGCTTTTTTTTTTTTGTTTTGGTAGAATGAATAGCCTTATTTTTCTGGTATGCAGGCTCTTTCTAATGTTTTGATTGCTGACTTTTCAAGCTTCTGCCTCAACATCAGCATCAAATTAAAGAAAAGGAAAGTAAAAGACAAGTTTCATTGACTTCCAATTTTGCATTCTCTAAATTACAGTCTCTGCCTCTAAATATGTGGATATATGAGGTAATTAATACATAGATTGATTGAAGTGAATAAACAATATATGGTGTGGATAGAGTTAACATTAGCAATATGCTTCTGAGTTTTCGAGAATTTTCTTGGTGCTGAAGAATTTTTGCATCTGCTACTTTTTTTTTTATTAAATGAGTTTCTTTCGTTGCTCATAAACGAAACGGAAAGTATATTTCCTGTTGTTTCAGCAGAAAGACCAACCTGAAGAAAAATATAATTTTTAAAAGAATATATGCCAGACCAAAAAGTATACTGCATAGCATAAAATAATTATACGCATATACTATACAGCAAGTACATGCATATTGTACATTAAATACAATTAGAATATACAAGAAGTAAACGCACACTATATACTAGAAGTATATTTATAGTATACATAAGTACACACACGGTATGGTACATGCATAGTGTACAAGAAGTACATGCACATTATAAATCAAGTACACTCACAATATACATTGAGTATACGAATCATGTATGGTAAGTACACGCTTTGTATACATTAAGTACATGCACGGTATACAAGAGTATACTTACGGTATACAAGAAGAACACTTACAGTATACAAGCAGTACACTTATAGTGTACCCAAGTACATGCACAATAGACAAGAAATGCACTCTAATATGCATCAAATATACACATAATATATGTCAAGTACATATACAATATATGTCAAATACATGCACAATATACTAGAAGTACATTCACAGTATACAGTAAATATAAAAATATTACATTGATAATATGTATACAAACAAGATACTACACTAAATAGATAATATATTAACATAACATAATATACATGTAAGGGCAAAGGAAAAGATATTTGCTTTTATTTTTATGCAAAAGTGATGCTCGAAAAGAATGCTTGAAAATGAATGTAGTAATTTTTATGAAAAGCATAAAAAAATAAAAAAACAGAAAAACAATCAATAATCTAGTTTTGCTAATCTTAATATGAAGTAGAAAAAGGCAACAAAATTAGAAATTCTTGAAAAGATGTGGAATAAGTACCAAAAAATTTGAATGCAAGTTTCGGCCAATTTTTGGGGGTTTATGTTGGTTTAGCTTCATATGCAAATAACAATAAGTACAGAAACAGTGTTAAGCATCCTGCATAAAAATCATCTTATATCACTTCATTACATTTAGTATAGTATAAATTATCTTTGACTGATTAAAATCTTCAACATACTGGTAATAATAGGTAAAAGACAAAACGATTCCCATCATCAATAATAAGATATATAGATAGATGGCATTACATGTACACCATAATATGCTTATTGGGCCTACTGAATACATGTCGTACCAACACCTATATTAACTAGTTGATATCTCATACTCTAAGGGAAAATTATAATGGAACACAATTTCAAATTGAATCTATCAAATAATCAATTCATTGTAAACACATCATTTTTTTTCCAGTAGGAATGTTGTCCTTTACTCGAAAGCATTTTATCTCCAGTACAAACTTCTTGTTAATTGGTAAGGAAAAATAAAAGTGAGAAAGAGAATAAGGATAGTAAGTGATAAATCAGGCGATTTTATAATGAAAGAGATTTTCTATGGTGATTAAAGTGGCGCTACATCCAAGCAAGAGGGATGTGAGATATAAGGGATCCGATCGGTTTGAATGGAGTTTGAAATCTATAAAAGAGAGGCTAGCCTGATTGAACCAGACGTGAGCATTCCGATGCTAAAGTCAGTTTCAGACTTAGAAAGAGAAAGTAGTGAGAAAGAGTAAGGAACGTGGTGTTTGAAATGTATGAGAATCTGGTATTTATGTAATACCCCTCCGTGTACCCTAGAAGAATTATCATTAATTAATTATTATTATTCATGGTTAAATAAGTTTAATTTCATGTGGAATTTCATGTGGAAGGACCTAATTGAAAAACTAAAGTAAAAGAATTGGGGTAAGAATAGAAATAAAGAAAGTTCAAAGACTTATTGGCAAAAGTGAGGTTTAAGTGACATGTGGGCCAATAGTTGAGAAAGGGAAGGAGATATTTTGATGGAGGGTGGCCGGCCAAGTCTCTTGGTTTTTCACTCTCCATCTTCATCTTCTCTAACTTCTCTCTCTCATCCTCTCTCTCTCTAAGAATTATTTGTGTTGGGATAAAAAAAAGAGAGAAAAGAGAGAAGTTTTACTTGGATTTTTGTGGTAAGATGATTTTATTATTCTTTTATGTGTATGATTCATAGATTAGTTGTTGGTTTCTTAGAGGTGTCTTATGTGTATAGAAGGTGAAGCAAGCAAAGGAAAGGGAAAAGAAACTCTTCAAGGTTGAAGAAGAGAAAGCTCAAATAAGGTATGGGAACTTAGGGTTTTCTTCGTGTGTAAAGTCTTGTGATTTGTCATGAGAGAGGTCTTGAGTGTCTCTCTCATGTATTTTGTGGATGATTATAAGCTTGAAGATGGATTAGAGTTGATAAAATGCATGTTTGAGTTGAAAATATGAAAACTGTCTTAAATATCACTTGACCAGTCTGTATACTTTTGCTCATATCTTGAGCTATAGTTATTCAAATGATGAAATTACAATTGGTATGGAAACTAGACTTGTGAACCTTGATTTTGTTAGAAGAGATCAAAACCTGATTCTCACTGCATGATAGTGAAAATCGGGATTGATTTCTGATTGTGATTGAAAATATGCCCTTATGAACAGTCTGTGGTTTTTATGGAATATCTCAAGATTTACAAGTCCTATTGAAATGATTTTTGGTGTTTTGAAAACTAGAAATATAAACCTAAAACTTTGTAGAAGACATTGTTTTCTGAAAAATTCGTTTGGTATGTCGAAATTGAGATGCAATCTGAGTTTTTAAATTAATTTACAGGATTTTTGAACAATAATTGCTATAAGGCGGTTGCCCCGTCGTTTGATGTCGCGAGCGCGACTTACGTCACGAGCGCGACATCAAACAGAAGCCTTGTGTCGCGAGCGCGACTTATGCCGTGAGTGCGACATCAAAAAATGTTTATTTAGACCATTGCCGTCTGTCGCGAGCGCGACATCAAGAAATGGTTCAAGGCCATCGCTGTCTGTCGCGAGCGCGATTATCGCCGCGGCCGCGACATTCGTCGCGAGTGCGACAGTTGCTTTTATATTCTACTTTAATATTTGTATTTTTATGACTTCAATTGGAATTTAAAATTTGCCTAAACCCTTCTAAGCTCACAAATCATTCTTGAGTTACAAGTTTACAGTAAGGCATCTCTTTAATTACCTGAGTTGCTAATAACAAAGGTATGTTATATTACCTTAAAAGAGTCTATTGCCTGCATTATTCCCTTGTAATACAAATAAATGATTGTTTTGACTATAAAGAATAGTAATACATGTTAATAAAGTTTTCTTGCATTTATTAATGCTATAATGGTATATGTTGATACAATGTCACATGATATGAAAAGTAATTGAATTAAGCCTGCACTTAAAGACTTGGTGGTGGATAGATAGGCATGCCTATAGGGTTATAGTTGCAACTGCTATAGTCTGACTCTTATGAGTCCACAGTTGTCTCTATATGAGACCATAGTTTTGACCCAAAGGGTCCACAGATTTAATACCTTCGGGTATTCACAGATTTGATACCTTTGGTTTCCATAGTACCCGTTATCCACTCCCACAGGAAATTGAGCAGGCAAATGAATAAGATAAATGGAATATGTATACAGTTGATGAATTATGTTAAATGATCCATTGCTTTAACCATTCTTCTAAAATGTTATGCATATACTTTATATTTGCTTGCTTGTGAATAATATTCATGTGCATATATTAGTTGTTCCCCACTAAGCTTTATAGCTTAGCACGGGTGTTTATCCATGTAGGTCCTCAGGATAGGCGGTTTGGTCAGGAACAAAGCCATAATCTTCTCAGCCAACATCAGATTAGGAAGAGTTAACTGAAGTAATGAATTTGTTTTGTATCTTTTTGATAGTTTCAGATAATCCATATGTAAAGGCATGTAATTATTAATGTATGTATACAACATCCTCTAGTATGACAAAGTATGGCTCTCAATATGACATGAATGATATAGTGATGGTATGTGTATGCCTATAGATGCATAGATAATTGAAAATTCATAATGAATTGACGAGAATAGTTATATAGATATATGTAATTAGTAGCAATAATTAGGATTATTTAGTATAGTCATTACATCTTTGGTATCAGAGCGCCTTGGTTTAGGCAGTTCTGGCCAATAGGCAATTTCAAAGGTTATAGATATAGAGGTCTGTTGATGTTGGCTGATTGTGATTGTTCCTGTGTTTCTTAATATAGTTTGGAATGGAAGGTCATCATGATGGAGTAGATGAGTCGGCTGAGAGCAATTTATCGGGTCAATCGCATCCTTCTCAGCCTGAATCCTCCACATCATCGAGAGGTGGTACAGCTGTTGCTAATGCTGGGGAAGCTTTGTTAAAAATTTCCCAGGACATGGCTCAGATCTTACAAAGAATGACTGCACCCAAGGCTCCTATTTCTGAACTCAGGAAGCATGGTGCGGAAGAATTTCTGGGCTCTACATGGGAAGGGTCTGAGAAAGCTGAGTTATGGCTCGAAAGATTAGAGCGAGTGTTCACAGAGATTCAATGCCCAGTCAATCAGAAGGTAGCTTGTGTTGTATCCTTGCTTCAAGGAGCAGCTTATGACTGGTGGAAGCTAGTCCAAACTCAACCCCATCTACCTGACATTCTCACTTGGGACTTCTTTGTTGCTGAATTCAAAAAGAGATATGTAACAGAGGCGTATAAAGATGAGAAGCTGAAACAATTTTTGAATCTAAGGAAAAGAGGTATGTCAGTGGCTGAGTACGAGGCAGAATTTAGTCGCTTGAGTAAGTATGCACCGAGGCCCATGTTAACTGGGACTTTCCAATGTCGCCAGTTTTAAGAGGGACTGAATGATTATATCCGGGATCATTTGATAGGCCCTATTTCTCTGCATCCTGTGGATTATCATCAATTAGTGCAAGCAGCTATTCGAGTTGAAAAAGAAGAAAATGTGAAAAGAGAAAGAGAGCAAAGAAGAAGAAGTTTTCTCGGGGTGGTTCTTCCTCGGGGAAAAGAACAAGAGCACAACAAGGAGAGCAATCTATAGAATCTGGGAATCGCCCTGTTTCTAGAGGTAGACAGCAAGGGACTATTAATTCAGGGAGAGCTAGTAGAGGTGCTGTTTCAGGACAGGGTAGAGGACAAGCTCCAGAGTGCACCTATTGTTTCAGGCGACATTGGGGCACCTGTAGGATGCTTACAGGTGGTTGTTTCAGGTGTGGCAGTACGGAGCACTTTATGGCTAATTGTCCTCTGACACAAGAACAGGCTTCTAGTCAACAGAGTAATTGAGGGGCTTCTCAAACACCTTCACTTGGCAGAGGTCGGGGTAGAGGTAGAAGTGGGTCGGGCCAGTTTAGGGCCCAGTCCAGGAATGCATCTGAGACGGTGGATCAACCCTTTACTTCGACACCTTCTGCTAGAGCTTATGCAATGAAAGGACGAGAAGAGGCTGATGCTCCTGATATCATAGCTGGTACATTCTCCCTCTTTGATATTGATGTATATGTGCTTATAGACCCAGGGTCTACACATTCGTATATTTGTAAGGGGGAATTGGGTAGAAATGTATCCGTCATTGATCATTTGAACTATGATATATGTGTGATTAGTCCTTTGGGCCATAGTATACATGTTAATAAAGTTTATAGAAATTGCCCAATTAGAGTTCAAAAGAAAGAGTTTCCAGTTGATTTGATAGTGTTACCTTTTCACGAATTTGATGTAATCCTGGGTATGGACTGGTTATCTAAGTATCAGGTCATCGTAGATTGTAAAGCTAAAACGGTAATTGTTAAGAAAGATGGGGGAGTTGAGACATTGATTAAGGGTAGTAAGTCTAAACCCTTAACCAATGTCATTTCTGCGATGAAAGCAAAAAGATTCCTTAGGAAGGGATGTGAAGCGTACCTGGCTTTAGTTCTTGATTCGAAAAGAGAGAAAGTTAGTCTTCAGGACATTCCAGTGATCAATGAATTTCCTGATGTTTTTCCTGAAGAACTTCCTGGGTTGCCACCGGAAAGAGAAGTTGAGTTATCAATTGAGGTTGTACCTGGTACAGCTCCTGTCTCCAGAGCACCTTATAGAATGGCACCAACAGAATTAAAGGAGTTAAAGGTTCAGTTGCAAGAGTTGTTAGACAAAGGCTTTATCAAGCCTAGTGTATCGCCCTGGGGTGCGCCGGTACTGTTTGTTAAAAAGAAGGATGGCACTCTGAGAATGTGTATCGATTACAGATAGCTTAACAAGGTGACTGTGAAGAACAAGTATCCCTTACCTCGGATTGAGGATCTTTTTGATCAGTTACGAGGTGCAGGAATGTTTTCTAAAATTGATCTGAGATCGGGATATTATCAACTTCAAGTTAAAGACATGGATGTCCAGAAGACTGCATTTAGGACTCGATATGGACATTACGAATTTTTAGTAATGCCTTTCGGGTTGACTAATGCACCAGCTGCTTTCATGGATCTGATGAATAGGGTGTTCAGACCCTATTTAGATCAGTTTGTTGTGGTATTCATAGATGATATTTTGGTTTATTCGCGTGATGAAGCGAAGCATGCAGAACATCTGAGAATAGTACTACAGACCTTGAGGGAGCAACAATTGTATGCAAAGTTAAGCAAGTGCGAATTCTGGCTTAAAGAAGTTGCTTTCCTTGGACACGTGGTGTCTTCTGAAGGCATCAGAGTGGATCCTAAAAAGATTGAGGCAATAGTAAATTGGAAACCGCCTAGAAATGTACCAGAAGTCCGAAGTTTCTTGGGCTTAACTGGTTATTATAGACGGTTTGTGAAAGGATTTTCAGTTATTGCCTCTCCACTCACTAAATTATTACGAAAAGAAGCTAAATTTGAGTGGACAGATCGTTGTCAAGCCAGTTTTGATCAGTTACAAGAGATGTTAACTCAAGCTCCAGTTCTTACTCAACCAGTAGCGGATAAGGAATATGCCATGTACAGTGATGCATCGAGAAATGGACTGGGTTGTGTTCTGATGCAAGAGGGTAAGGTAGTGGCCTATGCTTCAAGACAGTTAAAACCTCATGAATAGAATTATCCGACTCATGATCTAGAGCTAGCCGCGATTGTGTTTGCTTTAAAGATATGGCGGCATTATCTTTATGGTGAGAAATGCAGGATCTTTACTGATCACAAGAGTCTTAAATACTTGCTTACTCAGCGAGATCTTAATTTAAGACAACGCAGGTGGCTAGAATTGTTCAAGGACTATGATTGTATAGTCGACTATCATCCAGGAAAAGCAAATGTAGTAGCTGATGCTTTGAGTCGGAAAATGGTGGCAACTTTATTATTACAAGACTGTAAATGGAAGTTTTCTTTGGATGGAGCTTTGTTAGCCCAATTACGAGCTCGTCCTAGCCTAAGACAGACAGTGATAGATGCACAAGCAGATGATGTAAAGTTGCAACAGTTGATTCATTCAGCTGGTTTAGGAGGTTCGATAGAATACTCTGTTGGAAGTGATGGTGGTCTTTATTATCGAAATCGTCTGTGTGTCTATACTCTGTTTAAAGGAGGCTTTATTGCACGAAGCCTATAGTACAGTATTCACCATGCATCCAGGTGGCAACAAGATGTATAGAGATTTGAAGCAGTTTTATTGGTGGCCGGGAATGAAAAGAGATGTAACTGATTATGTCTCCAAGTGCCTAACCTGTCAAAAAGTAAAAGCAGAGCATCAACTTCCTTCGGGATTGTTGAATCCTCTTCCCATTCCTCAATGGAAGTGGGACAATGTCACGATGGACTTCATTACAGGATTGCCCACTACCCAAAGAAAACATGATGCAGTGTGGGTCATAATAGACAGACTGACAAAGGTGGCTCACTTTATACCAATTCAAACCAATTATTCAATGGATAGATTGGCTGAATTGTACATAGATCAAATTATTAGATTGCATGGGGTGCCTATTTCAATTGTTTCGGATCGGGATCCGAGGTTCACTTCCAGATTTTGGAAGAGTTTACAGTAAGCCTTAGGCACAAAGCTTCTCCTTAGTACTGCATTTCATCCTCAGACCGATGGACAGTCAGAAAGGGTTATACAAGTACTAGAAGACATGTTAAGAGGCTGTGTTCTAGATTTTCCAGGGAGCTGGGACAAATATGTTACTCTGATGGAGTTTGCATACAATAATGGCTACCAAACTAGTATTGGTATGCCACCTTATGAAGCACTCTATGGTCGGAAATGTAGAACTCCTTCCTGTTGGACAGAGTTAGCTGAAAGTAAGATGACAGGTCCTGATATTGTTAAAGACACTGAAGAGAATATTCAAGTTGTCAAACAAAGAATGAAGGAAGCTAGTGACAGACAGAGATCTTATGCCAACTTAAAAAGGAAAGATATTGAATATCAGGTTGGCGATAAAGTGTTTTTAAAGGTATCCCCATGGAGAAAAGTGTTACGGTTTGGAAAGAAAGGAAAGCTTAGCCCCCGGTTTATAGGTCCTTATAGGATCTTGGAACGGATTGGACTGGTAGCATATCGTTTGGAACTTCCCAATGAGCTATCAAAATTGCATAATGTTTTTCATGTTTCAATGCTCCGGCGGTATCGATCTGATGAGTCACACATCATACCAGTGCAAGATGTTAGTGTCAAATCTGATTATACGTATGATGAAGAACCTAAACAGATACTGGCTAAAGAAGTTAAACAGTTGCGAAACAAAGAGATTCATTTAGTCAAAGTCTTATGGCAACACCACGGTGTGCAAGAAGCGACTTGGGAACCTGAAGAAGTTATGCGGGCTCAGTACCCAAAACTCTTCAATACAGGTATGAATTTCGAGGATGAAATTCTTTTAGGGGGAGAGAGTTGTAATACCCCTCCGTGTACCCTAGAAGAATTATCATTAATTAATTATTATTATTCATGGTTAAATAAGTTTAATTTCATGTGGAAGGACCTAATTGAAAAACTAAAGTAAAAGAATTGGGGTAAGAATAGAAATAAAGAAAGTTCAAAGACTTATTGGCAAAAGTGAGGTTTAAGTGACATGTGGGCCAATAGTTGAGAAAGGGAAGGAGATATTTTGATGGAGGGTGGCCGGCCAAATCTCTTGGTTTTTCACTCTCCATCTTCATCTTCTCTAACTTCTCTCTCTCATCCTCTCTCTCTCTAAGAATTATTTGTGTTGGGATAAAAAAAAAGAGAGAAAAGAGAGAAGTTTTACTTGGATTTTTGTGGTAAGATGATTTTATTATTCTTTTATGTGTATGATTCATAGATTAGTTGTAGGTTTCTTAGAGGTGTCTTATGTGTATAGAAGGTGAAGCAAGCAAAGGAAAGGGAAAAGAAACTCTTCAAGGTTGAAGAAGAGAAAGCTCAAATAAGGTATGGGAACTTAGGGTTTTCTTCGTGTGTAAAGTCTTGTGATTTGTCATGAGAGAGGTCTTGAGTGTCTCTCTCATGTATTTTATGGATGATTATAAGCTTGAAGATGGATTAGAGTTGATAAAATGCATGTTTGAGTTGAAAATATGAAAACTGTCTTAAAGATCACTTGACCAGTCTGTATACTTTTTCTCATATCTTGAGCTATAGTTATTCAAATGATGAAATTATAATTGGTATGGAAACTAGACTTGTGAACCTTGATTTTGTTAGAAGAGACCAAAACCTGATTCTCACTGCATGATAGTGAAAATCGGGATTGATTTCTGATTGTGATTGAAAATATGCCCTTATGAACAGCCTGTGGTTTTTATGGAATATCTCAAGATTTACAAGTCCTATTGAAATGATTTTTGGTGTTTTGAAAACTAGAAATGTAAACCTAAAACTTTGTAGAATACATTGTTTTCTGAAAAATTCGTTTGGTATGTCGAAATTGAGATGCAATCTGAGTTTTTAAATTAATTTACAGGATTTTTGAACAATAATCGCTATAAGGCGGTTGCCCCGTCGTTTGATGTCGCGAGCGCGACATCAAACAGAAGCCTTGTGTCGCGAGCGCGACTTATGCCGCGAGCGCGACATCAAGAAATGTTTATTTAGACCATTGCCGTCTATTGCGAGCGCGACTTATGTCGCGAGCGCGACATCAAGAAATGGTTCAAGGCCATCGCTGTCTGTCGCGAGCGCGATTATCACCGCGGCCGCGACATTCATCGCGAGCGCGACAATTGCTTTTATATTCTACTTTAATATTTGTATTTTTATGACTTCAATTGGAATTTAAAATTTGCCTAAACCCTTCTAAGCTCACAAATCATTCTTGAGTTACAAGTTTACAGTAAGGCATCTCTTTAATTACCTGAGTTGCTAATAACAAAGGTATGTTATATTACCTTAAAAGAGTCTATTGCCTGCATTATTCCCTTGTAATACAAATAAATGATTGTTTTGACTATAAAGAATAGTAATACATGTTAATAAAGTTTTCTTGCATTTATTAATGCTATAATGGTATATGTTGATACAATGTCACATGATATGAAAAGTAATTGAATTAAGCCTGCACTTAAAGACTTGGTGGTGGATAGATAGGCATGCCTATAGGGTTATAGTTGCAGCTGCTATAGTCTGACTCTTATGAGTCCACAGTTGTCTCTATATGAGACCATAGTTTTGACCCAAAGGGTCCACAGATTTAATACCTTCTTGTATTCACAGATTTGATACCTTTGGTATCCATAGTACCCGTTATCCACTCCCACAGGAAATTGAGCAGGCAAATGAATAAGATAAATGGAATATGTATACAGTTGATGAATTATGTTAAATGATCCATTGCTTTAACCATTCTTCTAAAATGTTATGCATATACTTTATATTTGCTTGCTTGTGAATAATATTCATGTGCATATATTAGTTGTTCCCCACTAAGCTTTATAGCTTAGCACGGGTGTTTATCCGTGTAGGTCCTCAGGATAGGCGGTTTGGTCAGGAACAAAGCCACAATCTTCTCAGCCAACATCAGATTAGGAAGAGTTAACTGAAGTAATGAATTTGTTTTGTATCTTTTTGATAGTTTCAGATAATCCATATGTAAAGGCATGTAATTATTAATGTATGTATACAACATCCTCTAGTATGACAAAGTATGGCTCTCAATATGACATGAATGATATAGTGATGGTATGTGTATGCCCATAGATGCATAGATAATTGAAAATTCATAATGAATTGACGAGAATAGTTATATAGATATATGTAATTAGTAGCAGTAATTAGGATTATTTAGTATAGTCATTACAATTTATAGGAGGCTACCACTTGAGTAATCTATCGAAGCATTAGAGTAGGTCTAGGGTGATGTGACATGGAGCAAACGGCGAAAAGGATGGAGGCATGTGTCAGTAGACTGCTGCAAGGTAAGTCTTGTCTTATCCGATCGGACAGCCTCATCTCCTTGTTTACCGCTCACTTTTGCTTAGTCACGAGCTTTCTTGTCAAGCCTCAGAAGCGCTAGCCTTACTATTGGCTGGGCCTTCCTATTTTGTTGTCCTCTAGGTCGAGTGTGATTTAGGCCCGATAGAAGATAATGTTGGGCAATATCAGTAAGAATAGAAACTGATTAGAAAAATACATGAAAAAGAAAAAAAAGAAATGATTTATATTGTATATAAATATCTCTATAGAGAAAAGACACAATGGAAAAGAAAGAAGATCAATGTGCAACAGAACATAGAAAAAAAGGTAATTTGTGCAAAAACGTGTGAGAAGCAAATGACCAATACTCCATTCTGATGCATTAGGTAACAAATATTATGGTTACAATATAAGTCCACCCAAAAATTCAACAAGAACAAAGTTGTTACCAAGAAACAACTAAGACAAAATTGTCAAAATTATTGTATTGCTATGAAATGATGTAGTTTTATAAATGACAATTTTGTCATAGTTGTATCTATTGACCTCTCCTTCTAAGCTAGATTTTTGCCACAAAGGCACATAGCACTTTGGATAACCTACTCAAAATAGAGAAAAGTAAGGACATGAAATACTTAGAAAATTTTATGATAACACAATTACAACTACTTACTCGACAAGCCTCAAAGTTGATCTTAGCAAGTTCTTGACCAAGTGAGATGACTAGAAGGACATGATACCTCTACTCAAATAGTCCAGTACCTGAGGGTTCCGAATGATATGCCCTTGCCCAAATCTTTGAGATAAAACATCTTTAAGAGTTAAAGATACTATACTATCTTAGAGGAAGAAGCAATGGCAACACTAGAAGCCAACAATCTCTCCGATATAGTCCACTCAGAGGAGATCTAAGCTGATAATCACTCTGAAAAGAGCCTTAACCCTTGGGGAGATGATCGAGCATAAACTAGGGTAACTATTATAGGGGGTAGGACTTCCTTAACTTCCTCAAATGTTTCATCCCATAAAGTTAGCCTCCTCAATTTGATCGATCAAGAAGTTCAATCGTTGCCCTTAGTTAACTTCTTCCTCTTCCTTGATTCCTAAGCTCTTTTTACCCACTCAACAATTTTCTTATTCATTTTTATATCCACAAAATTTGTAAAAAAATAAGTCAAAATTTGTATGAAGTGTATAAGAAAAGTACATAAAACAAACACCTATGCATGCAAATGCAAAATGAAGTCCTAAAAGCTAATGTTCAATAGGCTCATCCATAAAGGCTAGCAAAGTTTATGAACTGGTCGGATCATCTTCATGATCCTTGATATACTTCACAAGCTTCTCTATATTAGACTTCAATAAGTCAAGCCCAAAAGCTAAATCCTTCAAAAGATTTGGCTTGGATAATCGATGCAAACTCACACCAAAACCTCTTTTGTGCCTGATAAGAAAAAAAATTTCTCTAAAGCTTTTCACCAAAAAAAGGGAGTATGAAAAGCCTTTTCTTATTCCTCATAGTAAAATAATATTATATCTTTTCCTCTCAACCAGACAAGTAGAAAAATTATGTGAAAAGTTTGAGTGAAGGAACCATATTAAGGAACCTAAACAAAATTTTAAACTAGGTGACTATTCTACATCTGTTCAGGTTTAGTTGATTTGGTGCAATCCCATAACCTCGAATAATGCTCTGATCGAATGGATGTAACAAAAATTACAATCTACAGTTAAGTTATTCTAATAACATATAAATCACTCTAGTGGATTTTTGAATAGACCATCCGTTGTCGACATCGACAAAGGACAAGCCAGAACAACTATTACTTATAGTAAATTGTATCTTTCTTTTAGTTCCTTTACTTGAGAAGTTGAAAGCTTTGTATGCTTAACTATACGATTCTTAGTTCCATATTCTGATGATAAACTGAGGTCAAAACCCTTATTTAAAGGTGATCCGCTCAGATTAATAATTATGGCCATTCTTAAGGGCATGGTAACTAGAAAAGAATCCTTAATTTACTCACAAGAAGTATATCTAAAAAATTCAAAAAGAGGTAGGTAAAGATGAAGATGAGGATGAAAATGAAGATGATAAATCTGAATCTGAATTGAAATAAAACATGAGGACATCAAAGTAAAGTAGATTTATTTGATAGAAATGGAAAAAATTTGAAAAAGTTTCAAAGAAATCTTTAAGCTTGAAGAACTAAAAGAAGAAGAAATTTCAAAGCTTTAAGGAAAGATAAGGAATTCTGCAAAAAGGCAAGAAAATGGAAATGTGGAAACTATTTATAGGTACAAGAAATGGCTTCCTTTACAAGCCAAATGCAGTTAACAAAAAGATAATGCCACATGTTAAGCTGCGAATGTACCAAATAGGAAATGAGGTACCCCTCATTAATGCTCCACTTGACGAAACGTCATTCAATAGTGACACCTTATCAGATATGCAAAAAGGTGGATTTGAAATAATTTCCAAATTAAAAACCCTAAAATACCTTGAATTCAATCAAAATTTGAAAAGTTGAGTCATCAAAATTTTGAATGCTTGGATACAATCTTTATCTCGATCGAATTATTTGAGGGGGGAAAAGGATAACCTTATTCCTTAATTAGGCCCAAAATACTTTCAAGCCTAAGACCCAAGATAAAGTCAAGGCTTGGGCCCATTTCCTCAACTACAACCTAATCAAACTTATGGGATACACCTATCACATCTTCTGACAAAAGTAGCCAACTTAGCAAGCTTATACTCAATCACATCGCCTAACACGAACCACCATTACAAGAAAAATCTAGTTTCCCGATGAAAATGAGTAAATTTTAATAGGAAAATGAAAATGCCGAATGGAATTTACCGACAAAAACTAGCGTTAGAGAAATGGTTGTTGGCACTTTTGTCAACATAAATATTTCCATAGGTAAATTTACCGACAAAAAAATCATCTGTCATTAATTTCATTGGAAAGTTCAAATTGAAAAATTATCATAATTTGCCATATTTACCGACGAATTTGAAAATTCTGTAGGTAAATTTACCGACGAAAAATAGTATTCCGTAGGAAAATTTACTGATGGATAAAAAATATTTTGTAGGTAAATTTACCGACGATATGTTATATCCCGTAGGCAAATTAAAATTCCATCGGTAATTTTAGTCTATATTTTTACCTACGGTTTGATAATTCCATAGGCAAATTAGTGGCGAAAATTTTTCGTCGATAATTTTTGTTTATATTTTTAGGAATAATTTGATGTATTTCTACTGAGAATTCTTAATTACAAAATTTTAATTATTTTTTCTATATATTACAATCCTAATATATATATATATATATATATATATATATATAATTTATAATAATAAATTAATAGATACATAATTTATAATATAATATAAAATATATAATATTCAACATATGAAATTATTTTCTTACAAGTCCTGAAAGTATAAATATTATCCCTAACATTATAGTTAGGCTATTATAAGTCACAAAAAGTCATAAATTTAAAAACCTTATGTTATCGGTGTAGGTGGATCATCTGGATATTGCGATGTGTTGCCTTCTCCCCTTACTTCTTTCATCTGAGTATGGAGCTCGGCTATATATTCCATAGTTTGGTGACTCGCCAACTGACTAACTATATTCTGAAGTGTGACTACAGTGCTCATTGGATGCGGCTCGTCTATTGGAGGCAGCTGTACTGGATGTGGAGGCATGCATATATTGTGTATTTGTGAAAGATCCAAGGCCAAAAATCCTACCTCGATAGTCCCTACCACCAACTACTTGTAAATATATCTGATTTTCATCAAAATCTGACTTATCCTACGACTGTCGTTATACCTTTTCCTGTATTTGATCTTATCATTATAATTATTTATACTAGTTATTGATAATTTTAAACTAATATTATGTATAAAATCAATATTGAAATATATACTTTACATACATTTAATTGCTTGCAATGTTCATTGATGAATGTTACACCATCATGCTTTTTGGTGTGAGTATGCATAAAGACCTATCGTGATGTAGGCTTTTGGCTGGTAGACTTTTTCTGCATAGAAAAGAGGTAAATGATCTACGATTTGTAAAAATTTTAGCTAAATTTCTTCTATTTTTTTATATTTACACCCCCTTCCCCCCACCCCATTAAACAAAAAAATAAATCTCAACAAGGTAACCATTAATATGGCACCAAAAATCTAATTTCTAAATAAATAGAAAAATTAACACAAGACATTTATTTAATAGCAATAAGCAAGCATCTAAACAGAAAACCCTTTCATCTATCAATTTTTTTATTCATAAAGTTCAAATAGTAAAGAAATTAACATTATTTGACATCTAAAATGAGCCAATCAACCATACTCTATGTTAATTTTAACCATTCCTACGGAATAAACTGGCTAAAAGACATCTAAAAATAATCAGACAATAATCAAACTTAAATAGATCCCAAGGAGCAAAAAGGACTTTTACAAGGTAAAAACTTGAATACATCAAATTAAAGATGAAACTAATGAAAAATACTATCCAGGGTAGAAATATAGATAGAAACAAGTTAAATAATCAACAAATCCACTAAGTCCCAAATGCTTCTAAAAGAATGGCAGGTTCTATCAAAAGTGCATAACTCAAAATATACATGTCAAGTTATAATACTTACAAATTTATCTGTATGCTTCTGGTGGGTCAAAGACCCACCAGTGTGCACAGGTAGACTATCTCCCTCCGATCCTCCCCTTCTGTTACTCAAATTTTGATTAGAAATAACTTTTACATCGGGCATTGTCCAGTAATTCTGCCAATTGTTCCATATTTCTTCAGATATTAAAGGAGGTCATACACCACTAAGTTTATGGGAACTAACAAAATCTCTATAATGATGTGGAACCCCAAGGTTAAAGAACCTGAAACCCCTTAAACATACACTTTGACCTCAAAACACAAAGAAGACAAACACCCTCCCTATTGAACCCCCAAACAAAAAGTGAAGGGAAACGTAAATAATCGAGATAAGAAGAATAAGAAAATGCCACAATCAAATAATTGATAAGTAATCCTAATTCTTGATGTAATAGAAAAGAAAGCAAGCAAACTCACAATCTCTCTAAAGAATTTTGGCTCAGCCAGGAGAAAAAAAAACTCTCAAAGTTTATAATTTGATTCAAATATGAAGTTTACAACCTAGGTTAGCCTATTTATAAGGTGGCTAACCCTAATTCACTCTTTAAAACCCTAATTTAAATACTAATAAGGCCTTACACGAATTTCCTTGGGCTTTTACAAGCCAAATAAGCCCATATTAAGTCTTAAAAACACTTAAAACAAACTAATTAATAAACCTTATAAGACTAAAATGAAAGCTCAAAAGAAAGACTAAAATAAATAACCAAACTAACTAAACTAAGCCCAAAAGAAGCCCACATGCCTAGTCCTTTAATAATACAACTTAAGTGAGTCATGTGACTTTTAAATGAAGCATATAACTTGTACAATTAAGCCCAAAGTTGTTAAAAGCCCTTGATAGCTTAAGTTTGCCTAATTCCTTCTCTTGCTTTCAAGAGGCTAATTACTTTATGCTTGCCTTCAAGTTCTCCATAACACTTTTCAAAGGCATCTTCATTAAGTTCTTGAGTAACAAAGCCTTGAACATAAGATGACATGGCCATCTTTAGCTTCTTAGCACGCCCTCTTATAATTGGACCACTAAGCATCTTTAAAGGATCATTGGTTGATGGTGGTGGATCCGTATCATGTAATGTGCATGAGCTTGACTCTCCCATACATTGTAAATGACAGCATCAAATTTTCAATCCCAAAAAAACTCTTTCTAAAAAAATAAAAATAAAAGTTTGTAAGTGTTTATAAAGAACAATACTAATCTAATTAAAGTTTAAAATTAGATAAATAATAAAGTAAACAAATATTAATTAAATGTGCCTCAAACTTTTGATAATAGAGATCTTTTGTTTCTTGTGAGAGATTCTTCCATGTGTAACCATCAAATTCTATTTTCTCCTTGAATTTAGAGGAGATCCTGCGATAGCACATTCCAGACGGAACCAACTTATAATAGATATCCAATTTAAGACAAATTTCAAATTAAATACCATAACAATTGTATAAACTATTAGTTTAATGCATGTATAACATAATTTTGTGTTTTTCACTCACATATTATTGACAATGGTAATGTATGTTCGTCCATTAACTCTTTTTCCTTCGAGCTGCATGCTTTCGGCTCCATCTACAGCTGGTGATCCAATTTCCTCAATTGGTACAGATTCATTATTGGGTGTGGAAGTAGACGTTTCACCTATAGATGCTGATTGTGTAGATGTTGTAGGGGTTCCAGATGGTGCAGTACTATGTAGGGTAGGTGTGTCTGTTGGAATTATTGGTGGGGAAGGTGATGCCTCGTATGAATTTGATTATTCCAAATTAGAACATTATTAATTAAATATATGTAATGATATATTGTTGATATAATAATAAATATAATCATATAATATTAAATTACTTACACCAATTAATTGCTATTATTAGTTAACTGTAAATAAAAATCACCATCATCTTATGTTTTTGAAAAATTAGAATCAAAATTAGACTCCTCTTCAGATCTCTCACCCTTTATATTTTTCTCTTCCTCTCCGGATGAAATATCAACATATTCATTGTTTGGATCATTTAATGGTTCATTCTCATTATATGTTACATCTTCATTTATTTCATGAACCTCCGGTTCTTCTTCTGAAATGCTTCACTTTCAATCCTTTCATTTTCTCCTTTTTCAAGTATTGGAAAAACACCTCTTAGTTTTATTTTTCAAATAGCCAACCAATCTAACCTGTCTCATCTTAAGTTGGGAAACGAAACATAATACACTTGATTCGCTTGCATTGCCAACACAAAAGGTTCAAATTGACTTAATCTTTTTTGCTGGTTAATTTCAACTAGATTGTAATGGCTATGCACTTTTGTTCCAACATTAGAGGTAGGATAAAACCATTCACATTTAAATAGCCCACTTTGTTTTATTGGCAATGAGGGGTACTCAATTTCAAGGATCTCAATAATTTTACCATAATAATCCATCGATTCCCCCTATATGTAAACCCCACTTTTTATTGTTGCCATGCTATAAGCATGACATTCGATATGAAATTTGTATCCATTATCGAATTACACTAGATAAGATTTAACACTTTGCAAAGGTCCTTTTGCAAGATCACATATAAACTTATTTTATATATGATTTTCTGAAGCCTATATATAAAAAAAATAATCATGTAAAAAAGTCTAATGTCATATAGACTTAGTACCATAATTTTTTAATTTCATATCTAGGAAGTCAAAAGTTACATATTTTTCAAAACATCGAGGAAAGTGTTTATCAACCTTTTTATTGATATCATCTTGTGTTTTTTCTAGCATTAGCTCGGGTAATCATTCTTCATATATACTAAAAACAACAATATTTGCTTAGAAAATTATATCCACCCCACCTCGGATACCAAAATATAACAATTTAAAAATTTATTCATACTTATTGCATGAAAGGTTGAACCTCTTGGCAATTCAATAAAATGTACCCATGGGCGGCCTTTATTTCTTCATCTGTTAACATTCTTCTGCTTGATTGTCCATATATTCATCCAGGATATGTGAAAATCGATAAGTTACCATCAATTTCACTTGTTTCACCCCCATCATCATTACGAGGAACTTTTCTTTCTCTTGTATGCATATACGGCTCAAAATAATGTGACAAAATGTACTTGCTTCCTCTACTAGGTATGTTAGAGAGTATGCCCTAGAGCCCATGTAATAGGGATGTTTTTTATATGTATGAAATTTATATTCAAAATAAAAGGAATCATTCATTTATTAATGCTATGTTCAAATACATGAGTTTGTAAATCTTAAATTAATAAATGAAGTCCTAGATATTATAAACACAGTGCAAAGGCAATCATGAAGGTGTTCATGATGTGGGATGTCTATTGCATGCAAATGTCTTAATATCTAAATATCCCTAGTCATAGAATTAACAAGATAGGATATTGTTAATTCGGACAGACTAGCACATGTTATGCTTCTTGAATGGTTAAAGCATTGGTTCTCATAACTGTGATTATGGAAGATAATCAAAGCCATAGAGAATCCTCACATGGATATTAAATCTATGTCAGTGAGGAATCTCTTCATAGCGGTTGTGCAAGTATCCTTAGACTTGAGATCACAAAAGTTATCTTAAGTAGCAAGTGGTATACTTTGACTCCATAACTGATTACTTCCAACTGGGAGTGAACATAGTTAGGAGATTGGGTATATCATGACCTACTTGAAGATAGTTGAGTGATTGACAAAGGATTCACCATCCCAAATTTAACAAGGGAAGTTATCTCGCATGATTCTATAATTGCCTTGTTCAGAGAATCTCTGGCCAGAGTAATATGCAGAGATGGATGGAGATACATGAAGGGCATTTTAGGAACAATGGTTAAATTAATAGAACATACATAATTAGATTTATATGAGTTGACATAAATCCATACTCAGAATCTAATTGAGATAAGAGTGGTGAAAGGAGTAATTGTACGGTAATTATTTCTATGGAAGGGTACAGTCAAACCACATGACTTTCCTGACATTTGGGTAGTCATGATGCCTAGCTAGAGGCCAATCATGACTTGTATAATGATGTATCAAAATATCAATATAGATTGATAAAATGATTTAATGGAGTTTAAATCATGTGAGTTTTGAATAGAACTCACAATTACATATTATACTGCCAACATGGACAGGAACCCAATAGGTCACACACATATAGAGAAAAGGATAAAATGGTAAAATAACAAGGATAATAATATTTGATATTATTATGAAGGTATAGAAGTGAATAAGATAATAATTAATTAAAGAGTTTAATTAATTATGATCAAATAAAATTATTTGCAGAACTTTTGAGAAATGTTCTGCAAAATTGGACCTAATTGAAATAATATATTTTATGATTAATTATTATTATCTTATAAGTGTTATAAGACTACTATAAGTGTTATAGGACTGATATAATAATTAATAGGTCCATTGGAGAAATTATAAAGGGCCAAAGGAATGAAGAAGTTGGAGGAAGCCCTCCAGTAGAGGGCCACACGCCAACTCCATACAGAAGGGATTAGAGGGCTTTTTCTTGGACCAAATTAATTTATATATGTTACATAAGTGTTATGGAACTCACATATTTAATTTGGTTGGATTTGGAATCCATTTGGGTATTTAAATTCAATTAGATGCACAAAGGGCCTAGTTTGTGGATTTTGTGCATAGACTTTTATGAAAAGGATTAAATTGGATTTAATTAAGCCCAAATAATTATAATTAATTCCAGAGGCCCAATTAATAATTATCCAACAATTTTAAAGAGCCCAATCTCATTAAGGAGTTGGAATTTTAACCTAACTATAAAAGGCCAACTAATGAGAATTAGGGTTAAGTGATTAAAACAAAAAGAAAGTCTTTTTCTCTAATCTCTCTCTCCCTTTTTGCGCCAACTCCTAAGCTAGCTCTTCGGCCAGCCCTAGTTAAACACCAATTTTTTTGTTCAATTTACCCCACTCTAGTGTGGATTACTCATTGGAGGTGTTTGATTTTGGACACTGTGGTTTGCGACAACCTGGTGCGAAGTAAAATCAACTGTTCAACAAAAATCAAAGGTGATTTTTCTTATTCTCATATAGTTATATTGTGTATTCATGGCAAGATCAGATCTAATGGTTAAAAAATTTTAAAATTCCGCTCATGTATGTGATGCATGTAATCGTTAAATTCCAATAAGGTATACATTACATAAAAACAAAAATACCAGTTGCATTACTTTAATTTACAACAATTCAAAATAGACAACCAGTAGCACTTAGGGTAAGGTTAAATAATTATTCAGAAATAACTCATCCAAACTGCCATTTCTAATTCTCGCATTAAGACTAGATAGAAGTAATACTTTTTATAGAGCATATGCCACATTAAGAATGAATAGAGAGCATCAAGCAGTTATACTAGCTGTAATTTCAAATAGGTGTTATCTAAACCTTTGAATTAAGAAGTAATCATTTAAATTAGAAGCACGCAGAAAAGAATCAAATTTAAATGGGCTTCATAAATTGTCCAAAAACATCACCAGCTAGTCATAGCAAAAAAATTCAATTGTTTAACTGGATTGATGGAGCACCATATAAAAAAGGCACTATAGATAAATGTGATAAACAATAGAAGCACATCACATCAAAATTTTAAATGTGATCCATCTCATAATATGCATGCAAAAACACATAAAGAATACTCATAACTTATAACATTTGCTATGAAATTCAACTTAAATGTCTTTTAAAAGTTTTATCAGAAATTAGAACATGCACTAGCTTAACATCAATTTCATCGGTAATTACCTACGAAAAAGTTATCCCATAAAGAATTTACCTACGTAATAATAATTTCGTATGTAATTTCCCAACAGAAAAGAAATTTCATAGGGAAATTCCCTATGAAATTTCATTTTCGTCAGTAAATCTGTTGTCCAATTTTAGCCGCGAACATTTGGTGCCAATTTACCGACGAAATTTTCATTTCCGCCACTAAATTCGATCAAAACTTTTTAGCAGTAATATTTCCCTCTAATTTTTATGACGAAATTCTTATTCCGTCGCAACCTACAAATTTATACTACAATTTTCCCCATAGAAGGAAAATTCCATCTGTAATTACCTAAGAAAATTTTTCCATCGATAAATTTTCATCATTATTTGGGATTTTTCTTATAGTGAACTTACCCATCATAGTTAGCATACCAACTATATCATACTATGCATTTTAGGCACTTAAGTACCTAGGGTAAACCTATCGTCCAGGATACATTATAAGTAGCCCAAACCATGAAAGCTTCAGGTATTGCTCTTTTGAGACCTTTTCTCTTTAAGAGTCTTACTAACTTTAGTATCAGAATGCTTACAGTCGGTTAGACCAAGCTAGTTTTTCTTACAAGTCTCATTAAGTATGCTGATTAGACCATCCTAGCCAATTGCTGCCATCATCCTTATTTAGATGTTTCCAGGAATATCAATTTCTATAATTGACCTCAAGTGCATATTCCCAATTTGAACGAGCTAAATTAAAGTCCTTACAGAACTCTTCCCACTACGCATATTTTATCCAAATATTATTTTCAATTGAACTCTTCTAGTTAGGTCTTTAAACTCCTTTCTTCTGTTCAAGCAATAGTAATCAACCTCAATTGAATCTGTAATTTTCTTTTTTGATGGTCTGATTTTAGCTTTTTGCTCTTCCCTTGCCTCATAAAAAATTTGCTTCATAGTAATTTGGACAAGTGCTAGTTTTTTTTTTCACCTAAGACATTTTTGCCATTGCTCAATTAGATAAAAAATGGAAAGTGAGGAGTAAACCAGAAATTATAAATGAAGAATGTTAATAATAGTATTTTTATTTGATAATATATAAAAGTGGTATATTTGTAAATATAAAATTATATAAATGAATTTGAAAATTCAAATAATTGAAAGAACCGAGAGAATGACTTCCTTTTTGTTATTTTTAGAAGTAAAAATACTAATAATCATTGTTTATATTATGATAATTATGAAATATTTAGATGACTATCAAACTCATCCTTCTCCTAATTTTAGTAGAAGTCTACCTCTTTTATTTTGTACCTATAAATATCACATTGTGGTTATTCAGTATTGATAATTAATAAGAAAAAATCCTTTATTCATACTATATTTATCTTTGCTTTAATTAGTTTTATAATACGTTATTAGCACGATAGCCTTTATTGAATATTAGAAGTTGGTGGTTTATGATAACCAAACTCGAAGGAATAAAGAATTCTAATTAATTTACAAGATTAAACGTAAGTAAATTTAATTCATAAATTTTGAATTATTTGAATTCTCATTAGTTGATGAGATTAAATAATAGTTGAGTAATTATACCCTATAATAAATTTTAAAAACTTCAATAAATGAAATTATTAAGAAAAAAAGAGAATAGCATTTTCCATTGCTATTCATTTTGTCGTGTACATTAATATGATTTTTGTAATTTGTTTTGTATAATTGCGAATTGATCCTTGCTTAATCATATTTTAATCCTTTTATTATATATATGATGAATATATTTTATGTAAAGCCATATTTTGGTTTCAATTTACTATATGTATATTTTTATTATATGTAATATAATTATTTAAAGGCTCCTAAAGAGTTATGATGCAATTACTTACGTACAGTTTGTTATGAAATATATTATTTCTCTAATATATCCCACATAAATTTAATTTTAAAAGATATTCGCTGAAATGGATATCATTTTGAGACTGAAAGAGAAATACTCAAGATCCACTTTGTATAAGATAAGTAATATTTTTTTTTATTTTATTTTGATACAAATATTAGTAAACTTGAAGTTTACTAATAAATACAAATATTAGTAACTTGAAGTTCACTTGGATGACCGGTTAGACCATTTTGAATCAATTATAATGCATAAATTATTGAGAATTTATATATTTATTAGAGAATTAGAAGTTTTTTTTTTAATTCAGCTTAAGGAATTCTTATAATCTATTTGTTCTTAAAAAATATTATTAAAGTATTACTAACTAATAAAGGAACTAAATTTCCTTCATTATAGAATGAATAAAGATAATATATGTGGATCCAATCCACCATGTGAACCATTCAAATGATTTATAATTTTTGAAAGATGCATTAGTAAAATGATCACATGTGTGTTTATTATCAACTCACAACTTGTAGTTTGTGAGATTATTCAAATTAAGTGCACAATTTCTAAATTATGCAATCAAGATATTTTTCTTGATAATGCTAGTGATCATGTCTTGTGGGTAAAAGATTGCTATAAGCCCCTTGTGCATGTTCATATTCTAAGGTTTAGCAAAATTCTTTACCAAATGCCTCCGGTTAATTGCTAGACATTTTTATGAGAATAATAATATTATTTTTATATATGGATACATACACTACAAGAAAATGTTAAAATAGCAATGGAAAAATAGCAACGGAAGCATTTCCGTTGCTAAATTAGCAACGGAAACATTAATCCATTGCTAAATTTCGTTAAAATTTTTCTATGTAGCAACGGAAATATAAATGGTTATTTTTCGTTGCTAAATAAGGAGGGAAGTTTTAGCGCCAAAGTGTAGCAACAAAATTTAGCAATGAAAATCCAATTTCATTGCTAAATAAGGCAGAAGCACATGGCGCTAAAATTTTTGGTAGCGAGAATAGCAATGGAGTACAAATTCCGTTGATATTTTAGCAACGAAAATTGTACTCCGTTGCTATTTGTGGAACCTTGACAATTTTTTATGGCTATCTAGCAATGGAAACCTATTCCGTTGCTATTATTCCTAATGAAATATTTTATGGTCCCCTAAAATAAGGCAGGAGCACATGGAAACAAAATTTTCCATTGCGAAAATAGCAATAAAAAATAAACTCCGTTGCTATTCTCTGAAGTAAAATTGTCAAGGTTCAAGAAATAGCAACGAAATCATTTTTCGTTGCTATTTAGGGGACTTGATAATTTTACTTGTGGAAATAGCAACGGAATAGTATTCCGTTGCTATTTTCGCAACCTTTAACATTTTAATTAGTGAAAATAGCAACGGAATAACATTCCATTGCTAGATAGTAATGAAAATAAATTCGTTGCTATTTTCTCAAGTAAAATTGTTTAGGTCCCCTAAAGAGCAACAAAATTTGATTTTCGATTCTATTTTCACTATTTAGAGGACTTGATAATTTTACTATTGGAAATAGCAACGAAAAAGTATTCTGTTGCTATTTTAGCAATGGAATACGTTTTCCATTGCTATATAGGGGATAGTAAAAAATTTCACTTGAGAGAATAGCAACGAAAATCAAACCCCGTTGCTATTTTCCTAAGTAAAAATATTTAGGTCCCACAAATAGCAACGAAAATCGAATTCCGTTGCTATTTTCCCAAGTAAAATTGTTTAGGTCCCACAAATAGCAAAGGAAAATGTTTTCCATTGCTAAACTAGCAACGAAATATAATTCCTTTGCTAATATAGCAATGGAAAGTATTCTCCGTTGCTATTCTCTCAAGTGAAATTTTTTACGGTCCCCTAAATAGCAACAAAGTTATATTGCCATTGCTATTTTAGCAATGGAAATATAACTTCATTGCTATTTTAGCAAAAAAATACGTTTCTCGTTGCTATTTAGGGGATCGTAAAAAATTTCACTTAAGAGAATAGCAACGGAGTATACTTTCCGTTGCTATATTAGCAAAAAAATTATATTCCGTTGCTAGTTTAGCAACGAAAAACATTTTTCGTTGTTATTTGTGGGACCTAAATAATTTTACTTGGGAAAATAGCAACGAAATTCGATTTCCATTGCTATTTGTGGGACCTAAATATTTTTACTGGGGAAAATAGCAATGGGGTTCGATTTTCGTTGCTATTCTCTCAAGTGAAATTTTTTACTATTCCCTATATAGCAACGGAAAATGTATTCCGTTGCTAAAATAGCAACGGAGTTTGATTCTGTTGTTATTTTATTTTGTGCCCTAGGTATAAATAGTCCATTTTTAATTCCCCTGCCGTTGTCTCTTCTCTTCTCTTTGTCTTTCCTTCTCCTGCCGCCGTCTTTTCTCTCGCCATCTCTCTCTACACTCTCTATCGTAATCTGCCATAGAGAAACCGAGCTCTCACTTTATCCTCTACCGTCTGGTGCTCTCATCTCCCTCTTTCATTTGCTTCAACAGGTATGTGATGTGTGTTTGTTTAGATCTGTGTTTATTTCTCTTTTTTTTCGATGTCTCTGGATTTGACCCTTGTGTTCATTTTCTCCAACATGTTTTTTTTCTTTTCTGAGGGAGTAGCCATTTCTTTTCTTTTCTCATTTTCTTCAATCTTTTCTGCTTTTTGATTTTCTTGTTCATGGTTCCTTGTGTTTCTCCCAATCTGATTATTTGTGTGTGATTTTGGGTACATATATTGAAATTAGTGTTCTCAGGTTTTCTTTCTTTCTTTTCCATTTTCAGTTCACTTTCTGATGCCTTTAAACCCAAGGATTTAACTTTAGACTTTCCCATATATTTGCAGGTGATCGCAACTCAGATCTTCATAAAGAAGAAATTTGAATTTTGTCTGATTTCCAGTCCTCTGTTCAGCAATTGATAATCACTTACATATCTAATGAGATCTCTATTTACAATATAGATATGCGTCTCTTGTATTCGTATTATGATTAGTCGGTTTTGAATCCATTTTTATATTATCTCATTCTTTGGAATTTTATTTCTTAATGCTTTTGAATTGAAGTAGATGACTCTTATTGACTGCATTTGATTTCTCAGTTAAAGATATTGAACTATTAAGAGTGATGCTAGTTTAGTTTTAAGTATCTCAATTGCTGACATCCAAACCCTAAAAAGAGCTGCTTATTTCTGGTACATTTAACTTCGCTAATACCTATAACTATACTATGTTAATCTAATGTTAATCCTGTCTCGTATATTTAATTAACTTTGGCTTAATTAGTGCTATTTGACTGCATTATGTCCAGTAATCCATGCTACAAACAACAGGTTAATTAGTTAATTAATTGGTTTGTTTTAAGAATATCTAGTTATATGAGAATTCAGATTAGATTCTGTACCGAGAACTAAGCATTATATACTAACATAACCATAATTCAATGTCAATGCACTAATCATGTGAATTAATTTAATAAAAATAAATAAATAATAATTAATGTATGAGAATATGAGAACATGGGCCTTGGTTCTAGATATGCTTCACTTCCCTTTTCTTTAATTGTATAATTTTTTAGTTAAATTATACACTTGACCTTCAACTCATGTTCTCGATTAAGTTGACAAGTCCTTTGATTCCAATTGATTCAATGGTTTCTAAATCTGCCAATCCATTTCCAAGAAAATAGAGAGAGAAATGTCTATTGAGAGAAAGAGAGAGGGTGGAGGATATCAATGGCTTTTCTATAATGTGCTTTGGCTTTGCATATCTGTATCTGTCTACCCTCACTCTCACGGACTCATGCTCAATAGATTCATAACAACTCAATCAGTCATTCATTAAATATTCATAAGTATGGTCTTTTTCTTGTTTTCTTCAATCTTTCCTACTTTTTGATTTTCTTGTTCATGGTTCCTTATGTTTCTCCCAATAATAAGTTTTGATACATCAATGTATGCTTGCTTGGTTTTTTGATTTAAATTCTGTTCATTGTTAATGTAATTGTTCCAACAATGATTTCATACTTGTTTTCTTTTATTTGTTATTTTACCTAATTTCTTTACTATTTTTAGTATTTTTATTAATTATGTACTCTCATGATCATATTATTCGATTGATTGTTAGGTATAATTGCAGATCCTGTAGTTGTTAGGATAGTATATACTCATAATGCTAGTGGTGATGATGAATTAACGGCTTGAACGGATGAGATTCTTGTTGTAGAGGTCAGTAATTATATGATTTATAATGAAATTTAATTTTTTTCTTCTATTATGTTCTTGTAAGAGTGATTACCAACTAAATTGAGTTTGATCTAAGCTTAATTAAACCAACACTTTGTTGGCTATAGTGCACATTTAGATCTCTAAATTATTAAGCTCATTTTTACCATTTATAAAGGAAAATCCCTCTTTCTCTTTTATTGTATTTCCAAATGTCTCAATTCAATTTCATTTACCTTATGTTGGCTTCCATCTCTAGTAAATTTTTTTTGCTTGATTTTTTGGCTATTATTCTAATATGTTTATGTTGTGCTTTCTTCTTCACAATTAGCTTCATAATTGTGCTTCCTCAATCATTTCAAAAATTATTAACTTTGCTGTGTTTTTTTTGGTAGGTTCAGAATTTATTTATTCTTGTTATTTATTGGTTCTGTGTTTTATTAGCAGTCACATAATTTCTTTTGATAACTTATCTTGTTTGTCATTTGCTCTCTCTATAAGTGATTCCATATATTATCATTTTATCATTTTCCCATGAATAACGAATCAGAATATCAAGTTTAGAAAAATCACAAAGCATGAGCGATTGCATTTTCACTTTGTAAATAATATCTTTAAGGAGTTTGGCCAGATTACACCAAAGATGTGATAACAACACCCATAGCTTGTATGGTTGAACTTGTCTTAAGTGATGAAGATGGTATTTAACCTAAGTCTTAAAATAATATGGTTGATCTCTATTTGTCTTTGAAGAATGAATAAAAACAAACTATATATGACGTGAGTCTATGTTTTAGATGATAAACTTTACATATTTGATTCTCTTACTAATCTATCTATTATATTTGCTAACTCATAATATCTTCTATGGAAAATTAAGCCCATACAAGTTTCTCTTTATAATTTTATTCTTTTTGTATGGCATTCAACTTACAAATCTGAATGTGCCTACCCTATCGTCATTTTTTGAATTTCTCTTATTTCTTTGTAATTATTTAGGTGTTACAAAACCTTGATATAATGGAATTGTGGTCAAAGGTCTCATAACCTCAATCAAACCCTAGGTTTTTTATATTTTAATTTTTTCAGTAGTTATTATCACTTGTGGATATTTGTTTCTTTTTCTGATTTCTCTTTTTCTTTTTGGTTAAAAGCATTCATTACTTTTGGTATGACTAGAGTTCCAAATCTAAACTATCTAAGCTCAAACGAATGCATGCCCACTATTTTGTAATTAAACAGTATGCTGTACCTAGAGAAGACGTCATTTAATTAAACAATCTAATAAATGCAGTGGATTATTCTTTTGCATGCTACTCTAATTGAATATGTCTCTGTACACACTTTGGTTTTGTGTTGTGGGCTACCTCTTGATGTCTGAGTAAACTATGTAATGATTATGTTCAAACTGGAAATTTTGTTTTGGCATCCTTTTGCATAATATTATCATTCTTTGTAAAAATTGTGGACTGCATTTTTGTTATGAAGTAACGATTATAATAATATCATTCTTTGTAGGCACCAAAGTGTATATAATTAGTGCTAGTTTGAGGTTTAGAGGTTAGACCTCAAGTATTGTATAGCTGACCATTTTATTCTAATCTCATGCTTGCAATAGGGATTTGGATCTGAGTCTCCTTCTTTATTTCCATTTTGTTAGTTGCAACACTTGCTTTGCTGTTGAAGCTTGATTCTTTAAGGTCTGTTGTACCCTGCTGAATATTGCCTTCGAGATTTGTAAGTCCTATTGAATAAATGATTTATTTTAGGCATTATTATGTATGTGATATACTTTGTGAATTAATTCGACTAAAACTTGAAATACTATACGAATTGTATTGATCTCTAAGCTATATAGATATTGCTTTGCTTTAGTTTTAGAAGAATTGTTGTAAGTTTGCTTAAAAAATTTTTTTGATGCAATTAGCAAGCAAGGATTTCGACAATGGCGAGTAAGTTTGCTTTTCATAATTAAGAAAGGAATAGAAAAGTTCCAAGTTTATTGCTCAACTAATTACTGTGATTCGTTGATTATATACTTTGTATTTCATTAGTCACTTCAGCTTGTATTTTACTTGTGTCACTGTTGTATCAAGGTATATAGGTTGAAACGATTCGACCTGTGGACTACTGGTTTCCAAAGGATAACTCGATTATCATGGTTGAGTTCCACGTACCTTGACGCAACTTAATTTTGTGCCATGCTTTGATATATATATGTTCTTGTATGAGTAGTAGTGTTTTACCTTGTTGGCATGCCCATGCTGTTTCTTAAATCCAGTTCTCTATTTAAGTGATAAGATAATTGAACTTCCACGCTTACTTTGGGTGTGCATTATTCCCTTGCATTATATACTTTGTATTGCATTAGTCACTTTAGCTTGCATTTTACCTGTGTCACTGTTGTATGAGCAGTAGTGTTTTACCTTGTTGGGATGGCCATTCTGTTTTTCCAGCGTATTCCAGCAGTAGCAACAAAGAAGAGGATGTTGCTTTTTTGGGATTAGTCTTGTGGATGAGTTTGAATAACAGTTTCACAAGCATGAGTAATGTTGATAGATCTTGGATGTATAGGCGATTAACACCAGATGGTTTCATTAACCTTCAGTTTGTTGAGGGGGTTCAATCATTCATAGAATATGCAAGTTTACAGCCTGAATATATGGATGGCTCAAAAATCAGATGTCCATGTAAAAAGTGCAAACAAATTCATTTCCTTACTATTGATGAAGTGCATCTACATTTGTTAAAAACAGGATTTGTTTCAAATTATTTTGAATGGACACGACATGAGGAGCCAATAATAAGTAGCATCTCTAGGGGACATCTAGTACATACATCAATAAATATGGATGGGTTTGCAACAGGAGCTAGTATAAGACCAAATAATGTGGATGCAAATGAAAATCCTTACACACAAATGGTTTATGATGCAGCTGGTTATTAATTTTAACAAAATATGGAGAACATTAAAGAGGAACCATACTAGAGTCAGCTGACCAAGAATTGTTGCCAAACTGTGAAAACATGACTCAATTGTCTGCAATTGTTCGAATATTGAACATAAAATTTGAAGGTCATTTTTCTGAAAGCAGTTTGGATAAAATTTTTGCATGGTACAATGATTCACTACCTCCTGATCATAAAATGGTCACGAATTTTTATGAAATAAAAAAGCTTATTCGGGGTATTAGTTTGCCTGTTGAACGAATAAATTGTTGCAGGATGGGATGTATGTTGTTTTGTGGAGAAGACATGAATTTACAAGAGTGTAAATTCTGTAGTCAACCTAGGTTCAAACCAAGAAAGCATACTAGGAAGAAAAAATTAGTTCCTTGGAAGCAGATGTATTATTTTTTGCTAACTCTATGGCTTCAAAGACTGTATGCCTCTGATGTTACTGCATCTCACATGAGATGGCATAATGAACATGAACAGGTTGATGGAAGTATGAGCCATCCATCGGATGCTCTCGCATGGAAACATTTCAACGACACCCATCCTGAGTTTGCAGTAGAAAATCAAAATGTCCGGTTGGGATTATCCACGGATGGATTCAAGCCTTTTGGTCAATCCGGTCAACAATATTCATCATGGCCAATCATAATTGTTCCTTATAATTTACCTTCATGGATGTGTATGGATGAAGCATATATGTTCTTAACAGTAATTGTGCCAGGACCTATAAATCCAAAGCACAAAATTGATGTATTCCTGCAACCATTGATATCTGAATTGAATCATCTTTGGGAATTTGGTGTTGAAACATATGATGTGTCTTTTAAACAAAATTTTCATATGAAAGCAGCATTGATGTGGACTGTTAGTGATTTTCCAGCATATTCTATGTTGTCAGGATGGAGCACTGCAGGGAAATTAGCTTGTCCTTACTGTGGCAATGATTCTGATGCATTTCATCTTCCTAATGAGGGCAAAATATCTTGGTTTGACAACCATAGAAAATTTCTTCCTCCAGATTACCCGTTTAGGCACAATAAATAAAGTTTATTAAGAATAGAATGGTACAAAAACCTCCTCCCCCTACTAAATCTGATCAAGATATATTACGAGAGATCGACGAGTTAGGGCTTTTGAAAGTTACAGAACCTAAAGCTGAAGAGGTTAATAGGAGCATAAGTAATAACTTTGGTTGGAGAAAACGGAGTATATTTTAGGATTTACCATATTGGAAAACTAATTTGATACGTCATAATCTAGATGTGATGCATATTGAAAAAAATATTTTCGATAATCTTTTCAACACAATTATGAACATTGAAGGAAAAACAAAGGACAATGCAAAATCAAAAGCCGATTTGAAAATTTTTTGTAGAAGAAGTGAGTTAGATAAAGATCCAAATACGGTAAATATCCAAAAGTATGTTACACTTTGGATAAAAAACAAAAGAAAATTTTGTATGAGTGGTTGAAAAGCCTAAAGTTTCCAGATGGTTATGTTTCGAACTTGGCAAGGTGTGTTGATATGAGAAAGTACAAATTATTTGGAATGAAGAGTCATGATTTTCATGTATTTATGCAGAGGCTAATTCCAATTGCATTTCGGGAGCTCCTACTGAATAATGTTTGGGAAGCCATAACAAAATTAAGTTTGTTTTTCAAAAGCTTAACATCATCTGAAATACAATTATCTGACATGGAAAGACTAGAAAGGGACATTTTGGTAATATTGTGCAAATTATAGGGTATTTTTCCTCCCAGCTTCTTTGATTGTATGGAGCATCTACCTATACATTTAATTCACAAGGCTAAACTTGCTGGTCCAGTTTAATACCGATGGATGTATCCATTTGAGAGGTAATTAAATACCCTTTTTACCTAACACTTATATATATTTATACCAAATTAGTAAAAATAATTATCCTAATTGTAACATAGTAATTTGCATCACTTGAAAAAAAATGTTAAAAATAAGGCTGGAGTTGAAAGCTCTATATGCAACACGTATTTAGTAGAGGAAGCAAGTAATTTTTGTTCACATTATTTTGAGCCGCATATGATAACTCGACAAAGGAAAGTTCCTCGTAATGATGATGGGGGTGAGTGGATTGATGATGATAACTTATCTATTTTCACATATCCTGGCCGAACACATGGGCGCTCAATAAGAAGAATGTTAACAGACAAAGAAATAGAGGCTGCCTATGATTACATTTTATTGAATTGCCAAGAAATTCAATCTTTTGTACGATAAGTTTAAGTTATATTTCAAATTGGGTGTGTTATTATTCTCGGGGATTGGAGAATTATAGCTAATATAATTTACAATCTCTTTAGCCAATATGAGGAGTTGTTAAGTAAGCTCATGCCAGAAAAACAACAGGATGACATCAATAAAGAGGTAGAAAAAAACTTCCCACGTTGGTTTGCAAATTATGTAAGTTTTTAACTTGCAATATGAGGTACCTTTCAATAAATTACTGTTAAACTTACAATATATTATATTTATTGATTTAATTTCATTTTTTTATTATGTAGGCTTATGAAAATAAAATAGAAAACAATATTATATGTGATCTTGCGAAAGGACCTTTGCTAACTGTTAAATCATATCCAGTCTATTTCGTTAATGGATATAAATTTCATACAGAAAATTATGGGCATAGCATGGCAACAATAAACAATGGGGTTTGCATTCAAGGGGAACAGATGGATTATTTCGACAAAATTATTGATATACTTGAAATTGAATACCCTGCATTACTGATAAAACGGTGTGTACTTTTTAAGTGTGAATGGTTTGATCCTACTATTAACATTGGAACAAAAGTACATAGCTGATATAATCTCATTGAAATCAACCAGCGGAGAAGATTTAAACAATTTGAACCATTCGTGTTGGCAATGCAAGCTAGCCAGGTGTATTATGTCCCTTATCCCAGCTTAAGACGGGATAAGTTAGATTGGTTGGCAGTCTGTAAAGTCAAACCAAGAGGTGTTTTTGAACCCCATGCAAAAGGAGAAAGCAAGAGAAATGAAAATGAAGCATTTCAGAAAGAAGACATGGATGTACATCAAATAAATGCATCTTTTGAGAATGAACCTTTAAATGATCCAAATAATGAATTTGTGGAAATCTCCTCAGGAGAGGATGGTGATTCCATAAATAGGCAGAATTCTAAAGATGAGCTCGACTTTAGTTCTGAATGTTCAGAAATAGAGGATGATTTTGATGTAAAATTAAGTGATGATAGCGATTAATTTGAGTACGTTACATTTTGTCCTTTAAGTAATCCAAATCTGTGTATTATTGCCACATGTATAATATTGTTATATATGCTTTAATCATATTGTTCTATTACAAGAAGCATAATCCATTTCTTTATTTTTCAGGTACAAAATATGCCACCCAAAAAAAAGAAGGGAATGTTACCGCCTAGGCTCAGATTATTCTTAGATGAAGAAGGCAGTGCATAGGTGACCCCTCAGCAACCATATCAAGCATCACCTTCACCAACACCATACGCCGATGGCTCTCCTCATTTACCAAGTGATTCTGCATCCAACAATCCAAATATATCAGTACTACCTATAAATACATCTACTCCCAAACCAGAATCTGATTCTATACCAACAAATGTACTGGGGGTAGATGTTGGAGATGAAGGATAAGGCCCTCTACTTGGTTCAAAGGGAGTTGATGGAAGAATTTACATCAAGATTATCAATGATATGTGAGTATTGATATTATTTTGTATTAGAAGCTGATGTAAGTTTATGTCTACTGCTATGGATATGTAATTTGAAACTGATCTAAATTTGTTCATATTAACAGTTTTATTCCATCTGGTATATGCTCAAGAAAGATTAGGTCCAAGTTCAAAGAGAGGATAGAAATGGAGGGTTATGTTTGGAAGAATCTCTCTCTGCAGACAAGGGATTTTTATTTTCAGGAGTTTGAGGTACAAAAAATAAATTACAATATTGGTTTCAGAAAATCTAATTTTATACATTAATTAGATGCCTAACGTATTTTATAGTACTTATATTATTTTTTCTTTTTTATTAGAAATAATTTTTTTTGGCATCCAAAATATAATGATACCATTTATCAAGTTTGGGAAAAGCGTGCCCATCAACGATATAAAGAATTTGTTGCTAAATTACACAAGGGAGGTGAACGACCTTCTTTCATTTCTCAAGCAATATGGGATCATTGGCAGCAATACTGGGAATCACCTTAAGCAGTTGTCATTTCAGAGAGAAATTCTTCAAACAGATGGGGAGGCTCAAATGGAGACAGTTTAGCCGTGCACACTGGAGGAACTTTGACTCATCACGAGCATGATGATAAACTAGTAAGTATTTCGATTACACTTCAATTAATGGCTGTGCTAATAACATAAATTTATTACTTCACAAATTGGAAATATCAAAAAAATACGTTGATGTTTTGTTTGATTGGGATTGTGATGTGATGTGATGTTTAGAAGTGCTATGGTTGTGAACGAAGTATTAGAGGTGGAGGAACATAATTGGGAGTGTAATTTCGATCAATTGTAGGTTTGGATAGCAAGATTTATAAGCCGTTATGCTGTCAAAATTTTTGCCAAATAAATAGTAACTTAGCGACACATAAAAATCATATTATTGTCAAATGTTAATCCCATAAAAGGACTAAAAAAATATGATCATTATGGATAATGATAGTTTAATATATGTCTGATTCCATGAATTTGTTGCATTGTTGAGATAATTTTTTTACTGTACAAGAGGTAAATATCATATAAAAAGGGAACTGCTGAATTTTTTATGAAATTGAGTTTAATTGGTTATGCAGGAAAAGTCTATGGGTAGGAAGCCTACATATCCTGAATTATTCATGCACACCTACACAAAGAGGCATGATGGTCAAACATTCGTTAATACCCGCTGTAGACAACTCAATGTATGTAAAATTTATACATTAATATTAATTATTTCATGAAAACTTGGCTAAGTAATTGTAATTACTGTAATGATAGGAGCAAATACAAGATACTCTCAATGAACGATGGTAGAGCTCTGAAAGTGTTGATGAGAGTCAGATATTTCTTGAAGTAGTTGGTGGTAAGAATAATCATGGAAGGATTTTTGGTTTAGTTTCAATTGCAAACACTTCCCATTCGAATACCTTTGCATCATCTATAGCTGCTTGTAATAAGTGGTGTGAATCTTCTCAAAAATTCGTTCAGCTTGAGACCGCAATCACCCTGTTGATTGATACTGTAACCCAGTTAAAAAATCGGATTGAAGATTTGGAAACTAGGGGTGCTCAGCAGCCGCATCATCCTCCTTCACCTTCACCACCTATTTAACTTAGATTTATAATTTTCATGTATTGATAAATGACTTTATGTTATTTTCATCATGGCTTTAATAGATTATTACTTTACAGTTGTACAATATCTTTTTAGGATTTTGATTATCATGTATTATAATTTTTTGTTATATTATCAATTTTTAAACTTTCATTACGAGTTTTGAATTATATTTATTTATACGTAAACATTTGGATTGAAATTAGAAGGTACTTGGATGTAAAAAATAGCAACGGAAATGGTCTTACTAGGTTAAATTTAGCAACGAAATAATTATTTCATTGCTAAATTTGACCAGTTAATATTGGTTGGATTCAGCAACGGAATTTTTTTTGTTGCTAAATTTAGCAACGGAATACATATTCCGTTGCTAATTTTGAACAATTCACTGAATTGCCTTGGTTAGTTTTAGCAATGGTATAGTATTTCCGTTGCTGATTTTGACCAATTCACCAAAATTGCTTGGGTTAGTTTTAGCAACGGAATTACTATGCCATTGCTAAATTAGCAACGAAATAAATTTTCCATTACTAAGAAATAGCAACCGTCAATATTGCAACCGAATTTTCCATTGCTAATTTTTATTAGCAACGAAATTGGACAAATTCGATTGCTAATTTTCGTTGCTATTTTATAATTTTCTTGTAGTGATAATATTGATGTAAGCAATACATAATGCATTGTGCCAATAAAAATCATAAAATTCCTCTATTGAAATTTTTAGTTTAAAAAATACATTTTGATTAATAACTTTCCTAATGTTAGGGGAAGACAGTAACTAAAAATAAATAAAATAATAAATACATTGTGTATAATTTAAATCCTCATATCATTGACCTGAAGTTCAAAAGATCAGTTAATTATAATGGCAATGTATTTATTAGTGTATAAAGATTTATTAAATCTCATTTGTATTAGTTGCAAATGCCCCAATTTAGAACAATGTCCCAGTAGGATAATTTAATTTTCCTTATAAGATAAATTATTCGGTTCCAAATAAAAATAAAATTTATAAATGGAAAGGAACAAATAAATCCATATGGCCATATTATGGAGTCGGCTACTCTTGAAGAGATTTATGGCATAACTAATTTTTAAACCTCGGAAGTGGTTCAGGTACCTGAAATTAAATAAGAGATCTCAATATGTCATTTGTCATTAAAAGGAACCGAAAAAGATAAAGTTATCGACAATATTTTTGTATAAAAATATTAATATTGATATTTTCAATATAGTGAGGATCTTAAAATTAAATCTGTTGAAAAATATAGATATTAATTACATTCAATATGAATTTTTGGACCTGCAGTTCAAAATATTGAAAAATATGATGCCAAAAGAGTATAATTGATATTCATACAATAAACACTGAAGTCATAGAATATTATTTATTTTATAATATTTATTGCAATGGATTGGCATTGATTGTAAAAATACATATTTTCTTATAATGAATGCAATAAGTTTTTGCTATTTGCCAATTTAGTAATATATTAGTATGTAACTAATTGATATTATTTGCCAATTTGATAATAAAAATTACATATAATTCCTGAAAGATTTATCATGCCTGAAGCATAAAAATATTTCTGAACATTAAGTGTTATAATTTACATATTGTCATGATTTATTTATGATTTTAATTACTTAAACTCTTGAAGAGTTCAAAATATTTTAACGAATTTTGTAAACTAAATTTTATCTCGAATTAAATATTGAGTACTATTTGATTGAAAGAAACATTTTTCATAATGTGATTATATATTTATATATGATCTTCCATTGAGTACTGCAATTGATACAACATATTTTATGATCATATATAATTTCTATTGATGCATTTATGTAATCATGCATTACATGGTAATTATCAAATTGTTACTTAAAATTACATATTGTTTTAAAGATTTTAGTTCTTTATATAATCATATATATTTTATTTGGATAATTTTATTATTTTTAAGTAATTATTTAGAAATATTTAAATTAAGTTATTAAATGCATTCATTTATCATAGCTATTATATGATTATGTTATATAAACATTATAAAATTATTTTATTACATTTATTTCATTCCTTGAAGTGAATGAAACATTTTAAAATTATGGCCATAAAAATGGTATGTTCAAGAAATGATAATTATTACTACTGTACGATTAATTTTCACCACTAGAAGTGGTTGATAATTAAGAGAAATAATAGAAATGGTTAAGAAAACCGTTTAAGAATGGATAACTTATTTCTAATTGATCGGTGTCTAACGAGTGTACTAGATCGGCTAGTAATATAGATGGATAACTTATTTCTAATTGATCGGTGTCTAGCAAGTGTACTAGATCAGCTAGTAATATAGGAAAATAAAATTAAGATCCTAAATATCGAACCTAAGGGAAATTGTGAAATCGTAATAGAATTTCTGATTTTAAAATGAAAACTTGTGTGGAAAAAAAGAAAGAATCCCATAGTTTTAAATAATGGAGAGTAAACTAAACTTTAAAACAAAAATTTAAACAACTGAAGAAATAAAGACCTAATGCAATCAACCATAAACTTAAACAAAGCAAGCAAATAACAATAAAGAAAATTCAATGATAACAAGACTTTTACTGAAGGATTATCCATCTTTTTTTCTTATGCATATAATTTAATTAAAGATAACACAATTGATTATGGAGAACTGGTAGTAAATTCATATAACTTCTCATAATATCCTTCTAAGTATCAAATTTCCTTACTCAGAATAATTCAATACTCAACACAAAAATTCAGTTTATGAACTCCTAAATATCTGTTAGACCCCTTCTCAAGAAATCTCACTTCAATTCATTCTTAATTCACCTCTTCATAGCCTTAATTCACCTAAACTTAATACATAGTTACCACAGTTTTTAGAAAATAACCATACATCAAATTAAATGAGCTAAACTATGAACATGCATACCTTAATCTAATATTACAGTTGATTATTAACCATTTCTCAACAAATCAACAACCAATATAAATATAACTCAAGACAAGGATTTCTGCTCAGGAATTAAGAAATAATCAAACTACATTTAATTAAAGAACAAACTGAGTTATTATATAAGGGTTCAAGTTCCCTCAGCAAAAGAAAAAAGACTACTCACTCATAGTCATAAAACTTAAACAAAAATAAGATAAAAGAACGATACACATAAAACCCTTCAGCTGTTCTTGAAGTTTCCTTAAAACTTTTCAATCATAGCCTTCAAATTCTAAGTGAAAACTAAACTAAAAGATTATGAATTACGTAAAGAAAAAAAAACTCCTCCTATTATGGTGTTTCTCTACTCCTTTTATAGCTTGACAAGAACATTTAATTGTAACTGAAGACTTTCTATTTAGTGAATAAAAGAATCCAGTCATAGATATGATTTGCTAGAATTGGTGGAGTAAGATTTGAAATGGCCGAGTCAAGCTTAAGTTGAATTGCCTTACTTTGTAGAGTAAAAAATCACTTTATCGATTACTTTGCCTTAAGACCCACTCCACAGAGTGACAACATACTATATTTAATGATCAAAGTTTTTTCACTTGTAAAACCTCACCAAGGCCAAAGTTTCAAATAAATCCTTAAAAATTTCTTCTTTTTCTTTAATTAGGTCCCTAAAAACATAAACATACACAATTAAACAATTAAACCTCAATTAAAGAAATTAACTAATAAAGCAACTAAATTAACATAAAAATAACCTAAAAATACATTAAACACACATTAATAATATAGTTAAATTCACACTTATCAAATACCCCACACTTAGCCTTTGCTCTCCCCCGAGCAAATATAAACAAACCAATTTCTCAAAATAATCAAACTCTAAATTAGATTTATACAATTCAAAACTAAGTTCAACAATTAACAAGAGCACTCAATAAAATTTTGGCTAGAATAAACTCAAACAAAGGAATAAAAATTAATTTCCATGTGTACGTGTAAGACCAAAATAATTTTAAGAAATTTTCAAAATCAAACCACCAATACACTTCATAATCAAGCTCTAGAATTGATGTACACTAAGTATACATATGGTTTCGCACTTAAAACTCTAGAAAGACCATAAGCCTTTCCTTTAGCATAAGATCCCAAAGGTCATCTCCGCTAAACAACTCAAAGCAAAGCATATAATCACTTAGATTTTAATTAGATTGTAATGGGGTTAAGGGATTGGCTATCAAAGAATGGTAAAAAGATAATCAAAGAGAAACAACCACTCTATACTTGAATAAATTCTATTACTAAAAATTTTAAACTATTAAGCATAATTCCTTTTTCATGCTTGCCTACTCACCCTTTTTAGACATTGAACATTCCGAGATAAAAGCAATAAGATTGAAATTCCTCTTACTTAATTTCTCACTTTTGGGAAGTCACAATTTCTTTCTCTTTTAAATACTCCACACTTAAGATTTTGCCACATATGCTAGCTTTTATTTCTTTTTCTTTTTAAGACTAGCTTTTTTATCTGGCAATTAACAATAATGTGGGTAAACAAAGGCATTACATAACTACTTGAATTCTTCTCATAATTATTGCCCTAAATGATATAACTTTTCTAAGTACACTTATTTGAAATGCCCAATAAATGTAAATCCATCCAAATTTATAGTAGCCAATTCTAGAGGGTAGATAAAGGCTTTTAGGCTATATGGTTAATAGATGAGTGTAATAAGGAAAAAATAATATGGTACGCTATAAGCATACCTCATTAGGCTCAAACTGGCTAACAAATATCCATTATACCGAAAAGGTAGGAAAATAATATTTTTATTAGCTTAATAAGAAAAATTTACCTAAATCACTTTCTAAGTTACTTGAGTTACTTTTATGCTTCAAAAGGTGATGAGGAAGGTTTTGGTATCCTAAAATTCCTTGGTTAACTATTTTGATGCACTGGTTTTTCTACTTTTTTTAAAAAACTAATCTTTCATGCTTTATGAGTGGAAACTAATAATTATAAACCAAATTGAGTAGTAAACTAGCATAAAATTTTATTGAACAACCTACTTGTCTTACTGCTAAAGTAAAGTTTTGACTTATGCATATTCTAAACTTGAGTTCAATTTTGTTCAAATTTTTGAAAGAGAAACTAGGGCAAACTAAGTTTTATGTAAGTAAAGTAATAAATTGAACTAACTATAACACTAGTATGCAAACTACAAACTAACTAAACAAATAAAAAAAATATAACAACTAACACAAAACAACTAAAATAATTCATGAGTAAGAAGAAAGAACTTCCCTGAATTTTTTAAGTTCAAAACAAAATTCAGTTGGGCTTTATCCCCCTTTTTAAAACTTGTTGTCCTCATCAAATTAGAGCTCAAGTTGATGTGGTAGTGGAGGTGGTGGTGGTATGTGTGCTCTGGATCAAATTTGCTCTCCAAAAGTGCTCAGATCAATAAAATGTAGAATGCATAATCTAAAAGAACTAGGAGCAACAACATTCCTTATTCTTGTAAGGGCCTCTATGTAAGTCATAGTACTAGAAATAAATATGTTAAAAGTTATAGATCAAAAATTCATCACAAGAGAAACAAGCCAAATGAAGCTCAAGGTCATCAATTTCAATTGCACAATATCAAGTGATCAAAAAGTAGATAACAAGTGTAAAATAACATATGAAATTGGTGAACGATGATTGAAACTCATGAAAAATTTTCTACCCAAAACCTTATTCTTATTCCCTAAAAATAACTAATTCTAGATTTAAGTGCCTTAAGTCATCTCATGATGAGTGCATTATCTAAGGTGGGAAATAAATGCAATTTAAATGTGTAAGTGATGGGCTGAAAGGAAAGAATGAAATGAAATTGATACAACGAATTAAAATTAAACATATAGTTAAACTTAGTCTTTGAGGCATTTCATCAAACATGTTGTGTGCACAACTTTACTAAGCTATAACTAATGCAATTTTAATTATCTCAAACCCAAATTTATTTATATATATATATATATACACACACGATCTATTACAAACACTCAATACATCTATGACCAAAAAAAGCACAAAAAGAATTATATATAAAATAAAAAATTAAGCCAAAGTAACTACATATTCACATTTTATGTAAAAGGAATCATATAAATGCCAATGAAATTAAAGATATAACAAGGCAAAATTAGACTTACTTGATTACAATGAAGTTTTAACAGTAATTGAAGCACTCAGTGGAGTGGATTTGCAACAGGATGGGAGAAAACACAAAAACTGGGAGAAAATGCAATATTGAATAAAGTATGATCCCTTCTTTGGCTCATTAAGAATGAACTCTACCGGCTCTTCTAGCATAAATAAATCCTTCAAGCATATTGAATCTAGTGTCTCCACTTGAGAATTTTTCCCTTCTTGCTCTTTTTGGTGATAAATTCTCCATAAGGGATTCTAATACATCTTCCAAATGACCATAAGACTTTTCTTCATATATGAATTGTTCATTTTCTTCTTTACCCACCGTTAATGAATGATTTGTTTCCTTCTCCTTACCACCATCACTTTGAAATTTTATAAAAACAATCAAAAGTTCTAGTTTAGATTTCAACCTTTCAATTCCTTCCTCTTTATCCCTTAATAGACTCTCTTGACACTTGATTATTTCCTCTTGAGTCCTTAACTTCTCTTCTTGAATTCTAAACTTTTTCTCTTTACTCTTTGTTTTATCCTCCAACTCCTCTTTTTCAGCATAAAATTTCCTTTCCTTCCTTATAAGCAAGGCACATATATCTTGAGTTTCGAAGATAACAACCTCTTGCGTGTCCCTCTGTCCTTCTTTTTTAGCCCAAAATTGCTTCTCCTTACTTATAAGCAATTCATAAAGACGTTGAATTGTTGAGTTACTAGTCTCTTATAAATATTGCAATGAATATTGGAGTTCTTGATTTTCTCTTCTCAAATCTTTCATTTGTGCTCTCAAAGAATCATTAAAAGGTGGTGAACAAGGAATATGTGAATGTGTATGCAAGAGCTTCAATTCCTCCCTTTATCTTTTAAATCATTCATTTGCTATTGTATAAGGAATACTTTATAATCTTGAATATCATCTTGCATCATTTTGAGGATTATCTTAAAATTTTCCTACAAAGAACAATCATCAAATCAAAAATAAAATCAAAATCAAAATCTCATACTAACTCAATCAAAGATATTAAATAAACAATATCGATGTTTTCTGGCAATGGTGCCAAAAACCTAATTGGTATCTAACAAGTGTACTAGATCGGCTAGTAATATAGGAAAATAAGATTAAGATCCTAAATATTGGACCCAAATGAAACTGCAAAAGCATAATAAAATTTTAGATTTTAAAATGAAAACTTGTGTAGAAAGAAAAAATAATCCCAAAGTTTTAAATAATGAAGAGTAAAGTAAACTTTAAAAAAAAATTTAAACAACCGAAGAAATAAAAACTAATGTAATTAGCCATAAACTTAAACAAAGCAAGCAAATAATGATAAAGAAAATTCAATGATAACAAAACTTTTACTGAAGGACTATCCACCTCTATTTCTTATGCATATAACTTAATTAAAGATAACATAGTTGATTATGAAAAATTGGTAGTAAATTTAGATAACTTCTCAGAATATCCTTTTAAGTATTAAATTCTCTTACTCAGAATAATTCAACACTCAGCATAAAAATCTAGTTTATGAACTCCTAAATATCTAACAGACCCTTTCTTAAGAAATATCACTTCAATTCATTGTTAATTCATCTCTTTATAGCCTTAATTTACCTAAACTCAATACACAGTTACCATACTTTTCAGAAAATAACCATGCATCAAATTAAATGAGTTAAACTATAAACATGCATACCTTAAGCCAATATTACAGTTGATTATTAACCATTTCTCAACAAATCAACAGCCAACATAAATATAACTCAAGATAAGGATTTCTACTCAAGAATTAAGAAATAATCAAATTACATTTAATTAAAGAACAAACTAAGTCGTTATATAAAGAAATATAAGGGTTCAAGTTCCCTCAGCAAAAGAAAAAGGACTACTCACTCATTGTCATAAAACTTAAACAAAAATAAGATAAAAGAATGATACATATTAAACCCTTCAGATGTTCTTGAAGTTTCCTCAGAACTCTTTAATCTTAGCCTTCAAATTCTAAGTGACAAACTAAACTAAAAGATTATGAATTACATAAAGAAAAAAAAAACTCCCCCTATTTTGGTGTTTTTTTCTCCTTTTACAGCTTGACAAGAAGAAATTAAACCAACTTAAACTTCCTATTCTATTGGAATTTTAATTGTAATAGAAGACTTCCTATTTAGTGAATAATAAAATCCAATTGCAGATAGGAATTGCTAGAATCAGTGGAGCAATATTTGAAACGATCGAGTCAAGCTTAATTTGAATTGCCTTACTCTATAAAGTGAAAAATCATTCTACTGATTACTTTGCCTTAAGACCCATTTCACAGAGTGGAAAGTCACTCCACGGAGTGACAACATACTGTATTCAACAATCAAAGCTTCTTCACTTTTAAAACCTTCCCAAGGCCAAAGTTTCAAATAAGAACTTCAAAATTTCTTCTTTTTCTTCAATTAGGCCCCTAAAAATACCAAAATACACAATTGAACAATTAAAATCTCAATTAAAGAAATTAACTAATAAAGCAACTAAATTAACATAAAACAACCTAAAAATATATTAAACACACATTAATAATATAGTTAAATTCACACTTATCAATAATAAAAGTACCTTGGTCATTTACCCGTTGTATGTATGACTGTATTATTAGATTTATAAAATTTCTCATGTTAAAAAAATGAGGCAAGATGTGTAGATAAATTTGTACATGCTTGTAAATATACATGTAATTTTATAAAATAAGTTTTAGTTGTTATTTTTTTTGTTCGTGGATAATATATCTAGAAAATATATGATAAGCATATCCAAAAGATATGTGGTTCATTTTTAGAAAAAGAATATTATAATATTACGTATCAGAAGTCTACATACAAAGTTGTGTATCAATATTATTATAAGGGGAAGAAAAATACACTTACTATTTTTTCCTTAACTAAGATTTTATATGAGGCAACTTATGATGTGTATTAAATATATTGTGTGCTCTTTTTTCCTTTACTAGGTTTTTTATCCCATAGGATTTTTTCTAGTAGAGTTTTAATGAGACACAGTACATATTAATGGATATTCAAGGGGAAGTATGTACTATAAATCTCATGATTATAAATGTCCGTAGTCCTTTTAAGATTGATAGCATAACTAATCAAATGGAAAAGGAAAAACAATTATTGTTCATTCATGACATTTTGTAATATTGTCAATGATTTTAAAAGTCTACCAGAAGCGTGACAGTCCTTTTAATGGGAAAGATATCAATTTTTGAAAGAAAATGAAATGAAAATTTCTAAAGTTATACTCTTGAAGAGGTAAAAAGCAACATAAATTAATAACTTCATATTTCTAGAAAATAACCCCATAAGTGGTTCTAGTAATGATAAATTACATGAGATGTGAAAATAGATGATAATTATTGTTGGTAATATATTTACATATTCAGTTGCTTATGAAATATAATAATAATGAGTATGAGTCTCTAATTATAGAAAAATATCAATATCAATGTGAATAGCAAAATAAATTCATGTAATATATTTGGATTAAAAGTCCAGACACCAGAAGATGTCAAAAATTTTACCTATAAGAGTAGTAATTATTGAATTACTCAATGTTAGTTATTCATAAGTTAGTTGAAAGCTCATGTGGTTGAAAGCCATAACTCAATACAATAAAGCAGTGTGTAAATTATTGTTCAACAACAATGACCAACAATATTGAAGTATGAAGAAATTGTAAATTTTTCTCAAGCAGCAAACCAACTGATCTCTTCACCAAAGTTGTACCAATTTCAATTTTTAAAAGCATGTAAGTAGTATTGGGATGTTTCAGCTTAAGAAAATGTTTTAATGATGGTATTGTTGAGGGAAAGTATATTGCCTATGAATACTATACTCTTTTTTCTTTGCTAAGTTTTTATCCCATTAGATTTTTCTTAACAAAGTTTTAACGAGGCATATATTCATAGTGCATAATCATCTAAGGGGAATTATGAAGTATTAGAATGACTATCAAACTCATACTTCTTCTAATTCTATTAGAAGTCTACCTATTCTATTTTATACCTATAAATATCCCATTGTGATTATTCAATGTTGATAATTATCTTTGCTTTAACTAGTTTTACAACAGTTTATTTACTTTGGCGACTGCCTACTTATTGCTCTTTATCGTTCTTTTTGGAATATGCGAAATGTGAAAAAATTATAAGGTGCATCAAAGACATTTACAATATTATACACATTGTTTTGCACCATTAGATTTGAGAGGTTCGTGCGCAAATTTCGTACATATAATCAAACAATAATTTCATAAATTTCTACTTCTTTTTATTTGTGCTTTTTTTTTCTCAATTCAATAAAGGGAAAACGATCTTTAAAGGATCATTGTAGTATGTATCATGCATTAAACTAGAAACATAGCAGTTATAATAATAATAATAATAATAATAATAATAATAATAATAATAATAATAATAATAATAATAATAATAATAATAATCTCTTGCTCTCAAAATCATTGAAATAGCTAAGCCTGTAATATTGGGATCAATGTCTATCCCTTAAAGTATAGCTAGAAAGAATAGGAAATGTAAAAGCAATAAAATTAAATTAAAGAAAACAAAAATAGAAAAACATTTTCCTAGGAAAAATCCAAAAAAAACCAATAAACTATTTGTAAAATGGCGTCCAAACCAATATATGGACTTAAACAGTTTAATGGGATACAAATCCGAATTTTAATTTTTAATAATTATAATTAATGAATTTTAATTTAAATTTTAATGTATGGTCCAGTCCTTATATATAATTTTCTATCTATGAAGATAATTTTTCACATTTTAATTATTATCATTTTATTTTATATAAATATGAATATTTTTATACCTTAATCATCTAAAAGTCACCCACTTGTGAGTATTGATGAGTAATGAATTGGTATTGATTATAGACTTGGCAAACAGATCATATCTGGTCAATTGTTTTCAGATTAGAGTTTTTTGGGCCACTTTTGGATCGAGATGCTTATTTCAATAGAGGGTTCAAGTTGGGTCTCAAATCACAGTTGAACTTAAGAAATTAGACTAAGATTGAAAATCAAACACCACAAGAAAAATTCTGATTCCCGACGAAAAAATATTTTCTATAGGAAAAATTATCGAAAAAAATATATATTGCGAATGAAATAACAAATTCATCGTAAATAATGGAGAAAAATTTTTTCGCTAAACTTTATCGACAGAATAAAAAAATCTATTATTAAATTGACGCCAATATTATACGGCTAAAATTATACACAAAATTTACAGACGGAATAAACATTTCATCATAAATTTTCCTATGAAATCACCATTTTGTAGGTAAATTACCTACGAAAATTGAATTCTGTAGGGCAATTACCGATGAAATATTATTCCGTAGGTAAATTAGCGCTAATATTATGCGGTTAAAATTGTATAAAAAATTTACCGATGGAATATTTTCCTACGAAATCGCTATCCCATAGGTAAATTACTTATGGAATTGCCATTCTGGCGGTAATTTTCCCTATGAAATTCAATTCCATAGGAAATTTTGCTACATAAATAATTAAGCAAAAATTCAGAATACTTAATTTTTTTTACTCTATTAATTATTTTATTAAAAAAAACCCAAATTTTTATAAATAATTAAATATTTTTGTATAAATGTATGGGAATATATAAATATATATGAATGATCCTATGTATAATAGTTAGATGTATTTCGAAGTTATTAATGAATAAATATATTAAAGTTAACCGATCAAAATTTTATTTTTTAGTTATTTTTTACTGAAAAAACAACGGAGAGTTTCTATCCAACTAAACTATAGAAACATTAACTTCTTAATTAGAATACTTTTATAATTTGTTATTAAGGATCGGAAAACATTCATGAATGAATTAATTAATAATAACATGTATAATTGATATTTATAAAAATTTCACCATCACTTGTAAGCTAATCTATTATGCACTTTTAATCCTTATAGTTGATAAGAAATAATCTGTAAAATAATACGTTTACAATTATAATATAAAATTTTAATATTTCTTCCATATAAAATAGGTGGACAATATTTAATAATAGGTGAACTCACATATAAAATTTTAATAAAAAATTTAGTTCAACATATTTCTTCCAACTTAATATTATTATACTCTATTCATTCACGTATTATAGCTACAAAAACAAAAAAAGAAGAGAACAGAGGTGGGGGAAGGAGGAAATCGGGAATGGAAGAAGGGAAAAAGATGGAAAGCCACCATCAACTAGTCACCGGTGTAAGCCACCGAAGGGTCACTCATCGCCGTTCGTTTTATTGCTGGCCACCCTTCCATTTTCCGTCGTGTGTCTGCCATTAGAACCTCCTTCTCTCTCTTCATTTTTCTCCCTATACCAAACGCTCCTCACTTCTCTCCGGCGACCCACAGTGACAAATGGCAAAACAAACACCACCGAAGAACTCCTAACAGAGAGGTGAACATCCCGGTGTCCACTGATCGTCCCCACTCACCAGCAGCAAACGGATCGGAGAAGGGAGAATTTATGATTTTTGGAGCAGATCCCGATCAAATAGTGAGGTGATTAGGTGCACGATCACCGAAAATGGGAAGCTGGGGTTCTGACCTCCATGGCGAAAGCACTGGTGTACCTCCGAGGAGCCTCCGGCGAAGCTCCGATCACTGGTCCGACAAGCATAGTGACAGTCAGAGTTAGCTAAAAATCAAGTTATGCAATTTTTAATTGGATTCATTTGTTAAAGTCTTCGGCTCTTTTTTCTGCCTTCTGCCATTTTTTATTTCTTTAATAATATCTATAGATAATTTATCAGTAATGGGTTATTTGTTTATAATGTACTAACTTGTTAGTCACTAAATTATGTCGTAATTGCTATATTTCAGGAATTTGAGCCCTTCATACAGAAGCCTTATACTATTGTGTATTTCCATTCTGCAGCATCTTTACAACTGTAAGTATTGTTATGTGGTTGACTTGGGAAACTGCAAGCATGATATTGTGAAATTCTCTCTTTTCAATAGTTGATATTATGCTTTTTTGTTCTTTTTGGTTTATGTATACAAGATCAGTACATGTATATGTAATTCTTGCACATGCTATAGACATTTGTTGCACAAAAGGAAGAGTTAAGCCAAGTTTAATTGATTTTTTTCAGCTGGCTGCATTTTAATATGCAGCATATTGAAATTTCCAAATCCTTATTTTTCTGAAATTTTCCAATCTTATTATACTTTTGTCAGTTAAATATAATGTATTTTTATTACACCTTTTGTCCAAAAACCCAAATCTCTTCTAACAGTTGCTTAATTTGTGCATGTATAGGGGAATTTGTGGGTTATTGCACAATAAATTCTTTAACTTTATATCCTGTAATATTAGAATTACTGTATTGTAGCTAAAATGTCTGGATACTTTTTCAGTTAACTGATGATGAGAATGATTTACTTTACTTTAATTTAATTTAATTTAATTTTTTTGACTTTCTTTTATGGAATTTCAGCTCACCTACTGACACTACTACATCTTTGTATTTATAAACGTTTGCATTATCATAGAATATTATACCTCCACTAATTTAAATTTAAACTAGGAAGATTGAGAAAAAAAAGAATAAATCTCACTAATCAAAGAAAAATCGATTCGCGTTATCTCATTTTATTTTTTAAAAGTTAAATATTATCTTATTTGATATGTGATATGGTAAAAGAAAATATAATAGATATGTTCTTATCACATAGCATATTAGATGATATACATTAAATTATATCATATTTCACAACATTAGACATGGGATTGCAAATAAAGCTAGTTGATGGAGATTTTAATGCGTGAGTTTGGATTTGGTGAGATTATTTGAATAATATATGTTGAATGCATATATATTTGCCTTATTTTAGTGGATGAACTTGTTACTGCACTGTCTTTATGCCTCAATCCAATCAATTCTTAATAAATATATATTTGTAATATCTTCTCAACTGTTCTCTGGATATTTAGTTGCCATTGTCCAATATGCAAGTCGTTCACTGCTTAATTACTTTGGATATTTATACTTGCAGATAAGAAAATATATATAATTATCATAGCTTAAAAAAATCCATATAATTTAACTAAGTGGAAAGCAACAACGTATGAGTTTATTGATGGATTAATTAAATCAGAAATGCATTTCAATATTCTGTTGAAATTTCCAATTAGAACTTGTTGGCTTAAATATCATTTCTGTTTAAGTTTATTGAAGTAGTGTTGTTATGCAACTAAATAGGACAGTAGTTGGGTGCTGGCCTTGCAGCCAAGGCAGGCGGGGGTTCTTTTCACCTGGAAGTGGTGGTGTTGTGCAATTATTTGTTGATAGTGTGGTATGTCTGACTTGATTTCTTATATTCCATTTGATGAGAGGTGGATTTTAATTGTAGATCCCATAACAAAATATGTGTATCGGCTCCTCAGAGCTTGGTAGGTGTTAAGACAGTTTGCATTTAGGCCACCTAGTACTGAGCCTTTTGTGGGTGTTAAGATAGTCTGCATTTAGGCCACCTAGTACCGAGCCTTTTGTTTTTGGCTGCCTTGTTGCAATTCCTTTCATAGTCCCCAGTGATGACTATGGCATTAAAAATAAGAAGACACTAATATATTATTGATGCTACAAATGCAGGCATGATTTAGAAGTTAATGGGCGAATGGGTTTAATTGTAGATCCTAGAACAAAATATGTGTATGATCTGATTTTGTTTTTTTTTTTTTATTTTTTTCTTATTTTTTTGAATATGTATCTCATTTGTTTTTTCATGTGATCAATATATTTATTGATCACTGGTTCATTGGTTGCTTGAGTTGGAAATAACGTTTATTTAGTGGTGGTTGTATTATTTATTTGATGATTCTCAATAATAAAATAGATTCTACCTGAATGGAATTTTGTGTGGCTTCCTCTCCTTCCCTTTACCAAATTTTTTTCCTTCCTTTTTTTCAGTAAGGAAAATGATGCTGTTCTTGTCATGGCAACTCTAATTAATCAAAATTTTGACTTATGTTAAGTAACCCGATTAATGATTCTCAATAATAAAATAGATTTTACAAATGCTGTTCTATACTCTTACCCTATTTTTTGTATCTTCAGATCTACTCCATAGCTCATATAGGGTATCGATTTGTGCAATTCTGTCCAATTTCGTAAAGATACAATCCTCTTTCTGGTTTGCACTCTCTTTTTCTGCCGACTTTTTCTTAAATGATTCATCTTATTGATTTAAATATCTCTTTTGAATTTTTTTTATCTCATACATTAGAATTCTATCCTAATTTTGCAGAGATATGATCCTCGTAAGAGTGGTAATAATGAAGAGTTAACATTGCTTATCTTGAAATCTTGTATCGTTGGATATTTTCATTATCTTCACCGTTATTCTATTTTTCCTTCTCTTGAATTTATTGTTTTCCTTTTGTTGTAGGGTGGAAAAATAGGTTCATTAGAGGGGAAGCAGGTAAGACAACGTCCTTTTGAACTTAAATGCAGGAGATTAATGTTCTCTTCCATTTTTTTTTTATTTTTATTTCCTTAGCATTGGTTTATTTCTGGCTAATGTGTTGCCCAAAATTGTCTGCTTTACTTATTTCTTGAGTTTACAATTATAATATTGTAGGACATTGCAAATATGGGTGTTCTATACCTTTGCAATTTTGTTGGTGGCGGCAAAAACATGAAATTTCCTAAAGCTCTGGAGGTCAGAAAAGCTTTAATACATTTTTTTCTTTTTGCTTTCTATTGTCTTTTTAAATTAGAAAATTATAGTTGGGATTTTGTAAGAAGACATTGGAAGATGAGTGCTTATTTGCTGCTCGTTGAATGCATGAGGTGTAAAATAGAACCATTTTCCTAGGTTCAGAAAATCACATCCTTCCATGAAAGAAGGGCATCAAAGGATAAGAAATTTATAAATTTAAGCATTCAAGTCAATACCTTCAACTTTTATGGTCCATCTGGACATCTTCTCTAGAAAAAGTGGGAATAGTTCGTATGTCCTTTATGATCTAAATCAAATAAATAAAAATATTTTTTTCGCTTATAGTTATCTCCTTCACTATGTTCATCCTTAAAAATATCATGTGTGCTGTCCTTTTTTTTTATGCCACTCATTCTAATCTGTTGTGGGTTTCTAGAGGATGTAGTTTTCATTTTCCCTATCTTTTGTTGGAAATTCCTCAATAAAATAGTTTCTTATTACACAATTAGTTGTAAAGTCTTAAAAGATGGCACTGCTCTAATTATGAGAATGCATTCTATCATTGCTTGTCAATATTCTATCATTGCAAGCTACACTTTTTGAGAAATTATGTTTATGGTAGAAGAGGATATTGTTATGAAACTTTTATAAAGGTAAATATTATATAAAGGTTATGTGCTTATAGTTATAAAGGTCAATATTATAAAATATTTTTAGTGACGGAATGGTGACCTAAAATTCCATCGTAAATGTTTTTTAGGAGGCAGCAAATTTGCCGGCGGAAATATACATACCGTCGCTATATTTGGCTACGGTATGATACATTTTGTAGGCAATTTTGGCTACGGAATGCTAATAATTTACTGACGAAAAATGCAATTCCATCTGTAACTACGGTAAATAACTACATTTTTCGATCTGCACGTCCCATTGGAATTACAGAAGGATTATTTTTTTGTCGGTAAATTTACTGACGGAAAATTTTTCATCGGTAAAAGTGCCTACAAATGGGTTCTCTGTCACTATTTTTCATCGCCAATTTGTTTTCCCTACGAAAATTCACTCTATTCTGTCGGGAAAATGAGTTTTTCTTGTAGTGAAAATCATAAGCAATACGATATATTTTTATTTAAAACTTTAGGGCGCGTTCAGCAAAATTGTAGATTTTTAGTTTATAAAATTTAAAAACTAATTTCAGTTTTTATTTTCTATTTAAAAAAACTATTTTATATATTTAAAATTTGTATATTTTTTAATTATTCATGTATATTTTTTTATGATTTTGGTGGTGGTGACGATGAAAATAGTGATGGAGGAAGTGGCGGTGTGGTGTTGGTGGTAGCAGTGACAGGTGGTAGCAGTGGCAGTAGGAGTGATAGCGGGGGTGGCAGTGGTGGCGATGAGGTGGTGGTGGTAGCAATAGTCTGATGGTAATGGCAATAATGACTATGATTGTGGCAGCGACGGAGGTAGTGATAGTGGCGGCATTGGCTATGGCTACGATCTGCTGGTAGCGGTACTGCTGATGATGGTGGTAGTGGCGGTAGTCTTGTAGTGGTAGCAGCCACGGCAATAGTAATGGTGACGATGATAGTAGTGGTAGTAATAGCAGTGTGATGGTGTGGTGGCGACGGCAGCTAATGGAGGTTCGATAGTGGGGGCAGTGGCGGCAATCATGGCAGTGTGATCATAGTAGTAGCAGTGGTGATAATAAGAATAAAGTAATTAAATTATTGATAAAATAAAAATCCTAAAAATCACATTTTAAAGTTTTTTTAACTTTTATTTTCTGTGTGAAAATCACTTGTTTAAATTTTTGTAAAAACCAAAACGAAAATAAGTCTGCCACATGTATTTTGATTTTATTTTTAAGAAGAAAATCAAAAATCGAAAATAAAATGCTCCACGACACTCTTATTTAATATGTTTGGGTTTGACTTTTTTGATATCTTAAAACAATTTTGACTTTTTCAGTCTTTCCACTTAAAATATATAATTAATATCATATATAACTCATTGTATTAGTTGCTTTGATTTTTTGATATCTTGGATCAATTTGGATCATGATCAAACTTTGTCAAACATATCACTATTTACAGCAAAATCGTGGTTTAGATTTTAATTTCAATTTTAAGACCTTAAATGTATTCGGATTTTAATTTCAATTTTAACACCTGAAATGGATTTATTTTTGTATCAAATTTGATTCTTGAGTTTGTCTCAAATGAAAATATTCATAACCTGAAAAAAATACTATTCATGCCCTGAGTGGTACTATTCATCTTAAAAAGTACTATTATTATTGACAAATTCTTAATTTTTAAGGCAATACATTCTATCTTAAGTTTGAGATAATATGATTTGATAAAAGAAAAATTGAATTAACATGGCTGAATAGTAGCAGCAACACAAGATGGTAAGTGAGTCATGAGCAGCAAAATAATGACGAATTAGGAAATAAAGTGATGAAAGATCAAAAAATAAATATGAAAAGAATAGAAATAGTGAAATACAATATAAACTGTATGCCACTTAATTGTTATTTTCCATTTCATTTTTAACTTTTTTTAATTAAATCTAATTTTTATATAAAATCGGAATGTAAATATAAATAAAATTGTATAATGTTTATATATATATATATATATATAATTAAACTATAATTTATTAATAATATAAAAAAAAATTTAATTGAAAAATTTGAGTCACAAATTTGGATTGGATTGGATTGGATTTCAAGTGTTCTTGAGAAGATTTTTCAAGTTTTACATTTAGGTCGTGTTTGACCCTAAATTTCTCCAGTCATTTGGATTTCCTTTGAGTTCAGATTATTCTTATGGATAAATTTTGGTCAGATTTTTAGATCGATTCAAATGTTTCCGGGTTTAGTATTAAATGAGTTTTTTTTTGTAGACCGTTATGTAAAAGTATTATTCGCTGGAAATGGATATTATTTGTGTTTAAGAAATTTTGTTCAATTTTCTTTGTAGGAGTGAGTATGAATTGGTTAATTAATCGGTCTATTAGAAAAAAATTAACCATTCCATTAAAATTAATTTTTAATAATCATTAACCATTAATTAGTTTATTATATTTAGTTAACCAATCTATCAATTTCTGTTTGATTAATTAATATTTTTTAGTTAACTCCTAAAAATTATAACATACAATTACAAAAAAAAAAGGTAAAGTTCAATTCAATTTCAAATGTACAAAAAAATATCAGACAAAATTCATGTTCAACAAATTAATAACTAATTTTATAAAGTTATATATATATATATATATATATATATATATATATATATATATATATATATATATATATATATATATATATATATATATATATATATATATATATGTATGTATTTGTTGAAAACTATCATGATTAATCATGAGTAAAAAAATTGAAAAAAATTAAATGTTAAAATATAGGAAAATGCAATTAAATGTTATCGGGTAAAATATGAATACCAATATACATAACAAAAAATAACATATATAAAGGCTATTTAATTATTTTATTTTAAATATTATAAATATTACTCTATATAATTAAAAAGAATGATAAAATTTAAATATAGTTTAAAGTATTATATAAAATTTTCCAAAAAAATGCAAAAACTTAAGATGTGTGTGTGAATCAGTTAATTGTAAACTAATAATTAATCAGCATCCAAAAATTAAAATTGAAAATCGAGTCTATCAAACCAGATAATTGAAAAGGTCGATTTTGCAATTATAAAAATAAAAATAATAAACATTTGTGAATCGGTTAATTGTAAACTAATAATTAATCAGTATCCAAAAATTAAAATTGAAAATCGAATCTATCAAACCGGATAATAGAAAAAATCTATTTTGTAGTTAACTAAATTTTAATTTTTTTCCACCGCTATTTCTTTACATTCCATTTTTTATTTTTATTTTTATTTTTCCTAGACATTCTTTTGCTACATAGTCAAAGTAAGCATATTTTGATGATCAAATGCTATTTAAGTCGATGACATAGATGCCTACGTTGTAATTTTCCCTTTTCTCCATCCTTCCTATCTATTCAATATGCAGTCAAGTTAAATTACTTGTTTAAATTGTTAAAGAAATAACATGATGTTGGATACAAATTTTGAAACTTGAGAATCTCAACTCCAACTTTATATTTTCTAATGTATTTTTTATTCTATTCTTTTTTATTAATACTGATACTAATCATAATATTCTAATATAATAATTTTACAGCCTAATTATATTATTTAAAATTATATGAACCTCTATATTTATCTTTTAATAAAAATAATATTATATAACTCAATCATTATATCTTAAAATTTGAGGTTACAATCAAATTTTTTATTTTTTTTTATGGTAGACTCATGAAATAAAATTAAAGAAATTAAGGATGCGTTGGGTAAAATTATAGATTTTCAATTTTTGCAATATATTTAAAAAAAACTGTATTATATATTTAAAAATTATATCATACTTTTTTAATTATTCATTTATATTATGATAATGATTTCATTGGTGGCAACAACAGAGACGGTGATGCCAATATGGTGGTAGTGGTGGCAACAGCAATAGCGGTGATGGTGGCAACCGCAACAGTGATGGTGTGGTGGTTGCAATGGTGGCAGCAATGACAGTAGCAATAGTGACAGTGGTGATAACGATAATGGTGGTGGCGACTGCGATCTAGTGATGGTGGCAACGATGATGGCGATAGTAGCAGTGACGATGATGTTGGTGGTGGCAACGATGATGATGGTGGTGGCGGTAGTCTGGTGGTAGTGGTAATGGTGGCGGCAATGGTAGTGATGTGATGGCAGTGGTAGCGGTAGTGATGGCATGGTGGTGGTAGTCTGGTGGTGGTGGCAGTGGTAGCGGTAGTGATGGCGTGGTGGTGGCAGTGACGGTGCGATGTAATAGTGGTGGTGATAATAAGGATAATGTAATTAAATTGTTCATAAAAATAAAATCCTAAAAACCATATTTTAAAGATTTTTAATTTCCATTTCTGGTATAAAAATCATTTCTTTAAATTTTTGCAGAAATCAAAATGTAAAGAAATTTGCCGAATATGTTTTGATTTTATTTTTAAGAAAAAAATAAAAAACCAAAAATAAAATCCTCTCCAAATGCACCTAAAAGTTTACATCAAAGGCCAATAACAAAGAAATTTCAATAAAAAAAATCTTCAATTCAAACCAATTTAGAAAGAGAATTAGAAGCTGACTAGCAAAGAGATGGGCAATTTTATTACCCTTTCTATGCACAAATTGCTACGAGACTGAGTGGAAAAAACTACTCAAGCCGTGACATTCATCCAAGATAGAACCACAACAATTTCGTAGCTCTATTTCAGCCTTTAGAAAATCAACAATGGTTTTGTAATTCGTTTCAGAAAGAAGATTGGAAAAACAAAGATCTTTAGCCAACTTCAAACCAAAAGAATTGAAAGAGCATGAGCTTTAGAGATGGAAAGAGACCAAAAACCCACCATAGATTGGGCACACGCTAAAACAGAACCTGAAGAGTCACGTAAGATCACACCAAGGCCACAAGACCTTCACTAAGAATCCATGCTTCAACATTCATCTTTGTGATACCTAAAGGAGAAGGAGACCATATGCGAGGATGCTAAGGAGTTGGGATCTGAAAACCCAAATGAACTTGACAAATATCTTTAAAATCATTAAACGCAACTATAGCAGGCCTGTACGCTCTTTGATGATTGAGAAAGACAGCATCATTGTAATGGCCCAAAATTTTAACTTTATATTATATGCCTTTACATGAACTTAATAGGGCAAGTAATAGTTTAATTTTATAAACAATTAAAAATCAGGTTTAATTTTTATTATAGTATTTTGTAATACTTATGTGTATATATGTATGTAGAAAGAAAATTACCTAAAAATAAATTTAAAAAATAAATAACAAAAAAGAGAGAAAAAAAGAGGCAAGTTGAAAATAAAAGAAAAGTTGATACACACACACACACCAATCACCTTCCTTTTCTTTTCCTGGCATCATCCGATCACCTTTCCAGCATGCTTCATTTAACAATTCCTTACACCTAGATGAATACATAGATACCAATTTTGACTTATTTAATGAGCTAGAAAAGTAGATGAAATATGGCTTCCAAAACATGTTGGTGACATTCCAACCACTACAAAATTCCATTTTCATATAGTTAGTACCAGTGAACTCCTCTGGATGAGAATTATAGGCCGGTATCCTCTGTTCTTCTTCGTCGATGCTTTGATGATCGGCCAGCAATCGCCTCTTGCACCAAAAAAATTCAGAATTTACGGTTCATCATATTTAGCTTGTGAATAAAAGAGAAACTAGACAAATAGATTGAAAATCTAAAGTAACGATTTTTTTAGTATTTAGCGATTGAGGTCATTATATAATATCTAATTATATGACTTGCTAAATATATTTGTTGATGAATAAGCTTTAATTGTTTACACGTACAAGTAAAATTTGTGAAATGCTCATAAATGGAATCGGATTAAATAAAGGGATAACTAATATCCTATAAGTTTTATAGTTTCAAAAATAAAATGATTTAAATATAATAATTAAAAGAATATTAATGAATGGATTTAAAAGCACGTATAAATTGAAATTTACATGTACATGAGTGTGTGTGTATGTATGTAGGAAGATATGTGTTATATGATTATCATAATGATGATTTATGAGAGGCCTTAAAGCAAACATGGGTTATGATTGATGCGATGAGATTTACAGAAATATATGTAATATTTTAAACAGGTTGAAGTTTTTTAGGTCATATATATATATAATGTTGTTGAAATTTCCATATGCATTATGGAACCCAGAGGACATTGTGACTTATTTTTCAATAGTTAATTTTAAGCATCTTTGACAAAAATTTTTATACAACTTTTCTTTTGACAAAAACATACCATTTTGATGAACTTAATTCAGCATTTAAATGACAATCATAATGGAGTCGATTCCTAGCATGTAGGTCCCAAAGACACATACGAAAGGGGTGAATTGAGTGTCTTCAAGAGATTTTTTTTTTGAAACGATAAAACAACATTTTATTTTTACCCAAAAATTCATTTATAGTTGTTAGAAACCAAAAATGACATTTATGGCTATTTGAAGGAAATACTGAAAATCCAGAAAAAACTAGCCATTATTTTGTCCAGTAATGAAATTCAGAATTATGTACAAAAAATAATACTTCAAGAAATTCTTTCTTTGAAAACCAGTTTCGGTTAGAAATTCGTTTTCTGTTCATGAAAACATTTTTATGCAATTTACAAAATGTATGCATAAATGAATGAGAAAAAGTGCTTCAATTTAATTTTACAATTTAATATCCTATTTTCTTCTATATTAAGATATTCTTCAGAATTGGCTTCTTTTATCCATGCTTGAAGTAATTTAATGCTCATTTTTTATCTTTGCATATGAAAAATACATAATTTTCCTGCAAAAAAAATTACTTAGATAAGAATTGATAATAGAGTTTATTTAAAGTTTAATTATCATCAAAATTAGGATATGACCTTAAGCCAACAATATTTCATTTTTTATGATGACAAAACCTTAATAGACTCCATTTAAAAATTTATCTAGATTAGTATATAAAACTTTCCTTGAATATATGCATAGGGTTATTCACAAAAAAGATAAAAAAAATGTACAAATCCGCTGTATAACATGAAATATACACTACAAAAAAATAGGGAATTAGTGATCAAAATTTCAATCGCTATTTGAAGAAATTTTGTTGCTAATTAATTTTAACGACTAAACGACTATTAGTTGTTATTCTTCTGTTAGCAACTAAAATAGAAAATAGTTGCTAATAATACTGATGAAAATTCCATAGCTAAGGTAATAAAATTCATCACTAATTAATCCCTAAAATCAATCATCTTTATTGTAAGAAAATATTTGCGATGAAATTTTTCCGTTGCAATTTTTAGTCACTAAGAATTTGATTATTTTTGCCACAGTTTTGTCATAATATTTTTTTGTCGTTAAAAGTTTGCGACTAAAAATATTGTTGTTGTTTTTAGTTGTTAAGAACTTGATTATTGTTGCGATGGTTTTGTCATAATATTTTTATGTTGCTAAAATTTTGTGACTACAAATATAGTCGCTTTTGCTGTTGCTAATTTTTGTTTCTATTTAATGAATTAACATACTTTTAGCAACTAAGAAATTCGTCGCTATTTCGATTCTATTTATTGAATTAACACAGTTTTAGCGACTAAGAAAGATCAAATTATAACAAACAAACAATTAAAAATTACTTGAAATACTAAATGAGTTTATCACCCTATAAAATATCTTCCTAAACAATAAAAACTATAATATTAAAAATAACATCCAAATTAACATTAACAATAATGTTTAAATAAAATAGTTCATAAGCAGTGATGATGTCAATTTGAGGCAGAATCACAATTACCTTATGGAGAATCATATGGATTATCTCCTTGTGCACCTAAAGGAGAAACATCATCATGTGCTGGTAGTGCAATATTAGTATTAGGCTGAATTTGTGGTTGTTGAACCCCTAAGTTAAGAAGTAAAGAACGAATAGCCCATGCAACAATCTCCTCGACATCTTCCTTTGTCAATAATGTCCCATTTGAATTGGAGGCATTACTTATACCAGCACAACATGATGTACTTGATGGAGAAACAATAGGTGGCACATATGAGCCAAGTTCATATATGTTTTTCCTTTTATTGCATCGAGCAGCCTCTAAAAATAACTTGAACTCATCCACAGATGACTCATCTTGTGATCGCTCAGATCAAAGTTGCTCATACTTCTCCTATAAAACCATAATAATTTTTAAAAAGCATAAATATAAGAACAACTCACAATTGACAATTTTTCATTTAAATAACTGTGAAAACTAAAACAATTGTATTCCATGTTACTTACATATACTTCTTTATTATGATCGGCCACATATGTTTTCCCATCATGATTTATAGTGTGTGTGTAGGTAGGCTTCAGAAATTGTAGGTGGCCGGCCATACTTTTTCTCTAATATCAATTGCAATATAAGCAAAGCTATTAGAATAACATATTCATGTTAATTTTTCCACTCAAACGATACTCTTTTATTTTAAGAGTACTGCTACCATCATCACAAAACATTATCCTAACATAAATGCAAAAAATGCCATGCAAGTAACTACTACTCAAAATCATTTCACCTAAATCATGAAAATAAAAAATACATACACATCAAACTATAAATGCAAACATCCATCATGAAAACCTAAAATACATACACTTGCATGCTACTCAATACCACCACACTTAAAAAGTGTAAACTCAAAATACACGCACATCAAACTTCAAGTGCAAACATCGATCATCTATTAATGACAAATGAATTTTAGCATAATTTCTCATAACTCATAATCTACATGTAGAGAGGCATTATCATTACTTAACGAGAACAATACATGCTCTGTTCACAACATAATATAGGGATCTTTATCCCTAATTAACGAGCAATAATTTGAATTGTTATTTACTCGTTGAACAAAACTTACTTCCTACAAATTGGTTAAAAAGAATAAAAGTCTGATATTGTTTATTGTTTTAATAAAGAAAATTAAAACATATACAACTTGGGTACCAAGAATTTTTCCTAAAAGTACTATATATGTTATTTCATCACATTATAGGTTGTCAATGACCCATAGAAAGCATATATACAATAGAGTAAGGTGCAACAACAAGTTAAGAATATGTCAAGACATCTGCAAAAATAAAAGCTTGAGTGTTTGAAATAAGGAATTTAAGAACAACCTCAAAGATCCAAAAGAATAGTTGATTTGCTCTCCATTCAAATCCTAATATCTGTACCATAACTAATTGCAATTTCTCATATTTTAAAGCATTATTTTGTTCTTGAAATCATATAGAGCAGCAGCTCAATTCAAACATCCACTCACAAATGAAAACTTAATAGTTTTGTCCTTTTTACTTTTCCTCACAAGTAAAGCAGAAGTGACTGCAGTTTTCACTTTCATAATTCCATAAGCTCACAGGCAAGAATGGCATAACATGTTACAAATTAATTCTTAAAATTCAGCATCAAATTTCCAATGCTATGGTTTAGGGATTGTATTCAACAAAACCAACTACTTAAACCAACCTCTAACTCTAAGCACTATGCATAGAAAACATGCACAAGTTCCTCTTTGTGTAAGGCTTCATATATGGATCGTATAATGCCAAAAAAGGAGTTAACTAGCACTGACTTTGTAATAGAAAACATTTCAGACAAATATTAGCTATTTACACCACATATTTAACATGATATTAACATCGGTAGCCCTTATATTATGCATAAACATGAAGTTTTTTTTTCTTAGAAAGCTCTTTTTCTTTTCCTTTTATTTTTTTAAACTAATCATGGGGAAAAGTAGACTAAGATAACACCTAAAACACTATAAATTCAAAGTTATTTTTATTAAACAAATGCAAAGAAAGAAACAAGGATGGAGATAGAATTTTGGTTGTAGCCTTATAGGTTTGTTAGAAATTTTTCTTTGCTATTTGACATTGTGGAAAAACCTCTTTAATTTTCAAGTATCTTTCTATATCATGGGGGTTTTTAATTTCCACCTATCCATTTTCTCATGTCGAGATATAAAGAAGTTAATTACCACTCCCTATCCCAATTTGATGAATAAAAATCCATGTCCAAGACAATACCCTGCTCCTTCAAGAAAGACTAACTGTGGTTTCCCTTACTAATGGTTGCACAAAATATAATTTCAGCTTACTCAAATCCCAATAGCAATTACAAAACATTATGCAAAATAAGATTGTCACTAATATTAAAGGATTGCTTCACATTCTAATTTACAAACTTACCAATTGAGAGATATGCTTGCCAATAGAAATTGTTCCACCAATGTATAATCCAGGAGCTTTGTCTTCATTTCCTCCATAACGATTGAGCTTCTTTTGATTTGACACTTGAATGCGCATAAGAAGATAGAAAATTTCCTTTCACCTATTCCATACTTGTTTTGGGAAGTTGTTTGGCTTTTCTTTGGCCACCTTTACATGGTATATGTAATCCTTATACCTCTGTGCAACCTTTATCTCCCAACCTATTATGATGTGACTATTGACTTCAACATCCCAATAACACTTTTTTTTAAATTATATTAGTAGTAGTTTATTATTAGTTAAAATTATACATAACTAAAATGCAAAATTCTTTATGAAAAAATATATACATATACCTTGAATTCTCCCTAGTAAAACTCCTTGGTTTCTTTTGAAACCTCCTTCTAACTAACTCCATTAATATTGGTGCACTGATGGAAGCTCACGGTTATAATCCTAGAGCATAAGGAGGAAGGTTCCAACCTATCAAGTATATTATATAAAAACATACATCAAGTTACACATGTATTTTTGACTTGTTAAGAATTTATTGAGATAAAAGAACTCACAATCCCTTTTGGTTCACTGTTATTTACAATTTCCTATTGTTTGTATTACTTTCTTCACAGGTGGTTGATGTAGTACTGTTGGTAGTGTGAGGATTAGGAGTTGATGCTGATGTATTACTAGAATTAAAAGCATCAGCTATTGGTAGATTGATGATAATATTTGGTAGGTTAGGTGCTCTAATAGGCACAGTTTTCACAGGAGGGGGTGGTGCAGTAACTGCTGTAAGGTCGCCAGGTATCTCTGGCATTTCTCTATAAGGTGTTCTAACTGAATCCACTCTAGATCTACCTCCTCAAAGTCCTCGACTAGCATTTGCTCTTCCTCTACCATGACCCATACCTATATAACATGCAATGATTTCATAAGTTCATTATATATAACATAAAATTGGTTTAACATGCCAAATTGTTAAAATATAATAAATAGGTGTCCTGGAGACTACATTATTACTTAACAATTTACACTTAATTAATCATTATCCAATGAATATTGAGATTCCTCTTCGTCGTCTCCATTGCTATCATAATCTAAAAATTCTTCTTCATCATCTTCATCTTCTACTTCAAGTTCATCTTCTTCTTCCACTTTAAGTTCTTGCACAATTCCATCAGTAGTGTCAATTTCAATAACCTCTCATCAAGGGGTCATGCAAATCTATATACTCTTTAATACCAACATATATATTAATCTCATGGACACCAACTTGTTTAATTTGGTATGCATTGGAAAATGCATCTGTGTGATCGCTGACATCTGATGTCTCAATGATCTCCCTTGGCTTAACTGAGAACACTACTAAACAATTTGCTCTATCCAATCTCAAAGTAGGATATCTAGCATAATACACTTGATTTGCTTGCATTGCTAGGATAAATGGTTCATATTTGTTAAACCGATGATGATGGTTAACATCAACCAATCCATATTGGTTGTGAAACTTAACAATGTGGGATCATACCATTCACACTTGAATAATACAATTTGCTTCATTGGTAATGAAGGGTACTCTATCTCTATGATCTCCTCAATCCATCTATAGTAATCACCAATAATATCATCTAAGTTAGACCTTTTTACACAAACTCCATTGCTCATTGAATGTCTACAAGAACCATGACTTTTAAAGTGAAATTTGTATCCATTTACAAAGTACATCAAGTAGCACTTCACTCTTTGTAATGGTTTTTATGACAAACTACAGATGTAATCATTGTTAGTTCCATTGTAACAGACCTATTTTGAAAAAAGAATACCTAACTTATCATCACTAATAGTTTAAATGATACTTATAAGTTATACATACGTATTGTGATAAGCTTACTTATAATTTGAACCAGTCTTCAAAGTAGTGGTCAATATTTGCATCAATTTGACTTGGTGTAAGATCAGGGTGCTTTTCTTATAAGTTTTCGAAGTAAATGCTTCATTAAAGTGCATTAAAAATAAATTAACAAAATTAAGATATGATCCAAGTTAATCTCGCAGCATAATAAAATATATGATTATTATATACCTCAAGAATGGATTAACCTCCTCACAATTTAGTAGAATATAAGTATGAATTGACTTATATTCCTCTGATGTTAGGGCTCAATCATAAAGATCTCCACTAGTTCAGCCTGGGTATGTGAAAATTGTTAAATTTTCATTTGTGTGTTCTTTACAATCTCTATCATAATTACGATGAAGTCATTAATGGTGAGTACTGGCATGAGGTTCAAAGTATTGTGAGAAAAAAATTGGATGACTTAGACAACAAGTATGCATTGCAAATAGATCCTCTACTATTGATTTGTTTCCAATCTTTTTTTTACGGGTTCGAAGGAACCTGCCAATGGCAAATATAATTTATCAATTTATAAGATACTTTCTACTTTAAGAGCAAGTATTCATTACTTTAGATGTATAAATAATTACCTCTTAAAAGGATACATCCATCAATATTGCACAGGTCCAATAATTTTTGCTTCATATGGTAAATGTAGCATTATATGCTCCATTGAGTTAAAAAAAGTCAGAGGAAATATACTTTTTACCTTGAAAATGATATATGAGATTTTTGAATCCTATGCATCGATGTCATTAACATGGAGAGTAGTGGATGTCAGATCCTTAAAAAATAAGCTTAGCTCTATAAGGGCTTGCCACACATTTGTATGAGGTAATTCACGAAAAGTGACAGGAATTAGTCGCTGCATAAATACATTGCAATCATGCCTTTTCATGCCAAATAATTTGAGTTTTGTCAAGTTAACACAGCGACCCAAGTTGGAAATGTAACCTTTTGGAAACTTAAGTTCTTTTAACCAATCAAACAATATTTTTTTTTATTTCTTATCCAAGGTGTAATGAGCTTCTGGATATTTACCACTTTTTGGATCCTTTCCCAACTATGGATGACAACAATAACATTCTAAATCTAAACATGATTTTGCATTATCTTTGGTTTTGCCTTCAATATTTAAAATCATATTAATCACATTGTCAAAAACATTTTTCTCAATATGCATTACATCAAAATTATGTCGAATCACATTTGTTTTCTAGTAAGATAAATCCCAAAATATGCTCCATTTCCTCAAACCACAAGATTGACAAATGATCCCATTAACCTCATCTACATGAAACACAGTGATTTTGACTAGACTCCACTGATCAATTATTTGTAGAATTTTCTCCCCAGTTCTAATTGGTGGAGGCGGCATTGTTTCAACATATCCAATTCTAAAGTTCCATCTGTTTCTCCTAAATGGATGATTAGGGGAAAGAAATTTCCTATGGTTCCACCACTTTATAGTCTAAATAATTGCGTATATTTCATGCAATTTAAGCATGCATATTTCCCACATGTACTCTAACCAGACATCATGGAATATACAAGAAAGTCATTGATTATCCACATTAGAGCAGCTCACATCTGAAAATTTTTCTTCCTTCACACATCCTATGTTGACACACCATTATTCCACAATTCATTCAACTCATGAATCAAAGGTTGTAGATAGATATCAAATTTTTGCTTTGGATTCTTAAGGCTAGGAATAATAATAGTTAGAAACATATAAGCCTCCTTCATACACATCTAAAGTGGTAGGTTGTAGGGCATGAGGATTACAGGCCATGAAGAGTATTTCTTACCTTATTGACTAAATGGCTGAAAACCATCTATGCACAACCCCAACCTGACATTTCTAATCTCACTAGCAAATGAAGGATGAGTTTCACTGAAATAATTCTAAGCTAAAGAGTCTAAAAGATGCTTCATAACCCTTTCATTTTAGATATGGTTGTGCTGCCATCTCATATGTGTTGCTGTCACTTTTGATTGATATAGTCACTGCAATTGAGGTATTTATGAAAAGTATTAGATCCTTTTATAAGCTTTGAATCATTGTTTGTGAGATCCTACACTTATTTTGAATCTAAGGTGATTAGAAAATCGACGATGTGTCAAGTTCTCATATTCCTGCCAAAACAACATGCATCCCTTATTGCAACAATCAATTTTTTAGATAGCAAAGCCTAAGCTTCTAACAAGCTTTTTTATTTGATAGAAATTGTCAGGCAATATGTTGCCATTAGGAAAAACTTATTTAATCAGTTGAATGTTTGCATCAAAAAACCTCTTCAGCAGATTAAACTCAGATTTAGCATACAACATTCTTGCAACTACAGAAAGCTGAGAATGATTATGACAATCGAGATACAAATTCGCATTGCCAAATTCAAGAATATCATAAAATTGCTGACACTGTGGATTAGAAGTCTCATCTACAAAATTTACATTAACATTAGATGGACCGGCTTGGTCATAATCATAAGTAGTTTGGTCTTTTGAATTAAAAGGATACTAGTGGGTGTCAGGATTAAAATTAGATCCACATGCATATAGAACCATTTGCTGATAAGTATTTTGTACATCAAAACCCAATACTATTTTAATGATTATTTCATAAGGATTGTCATCGTAATTATTAACATTCATCTCCTCATGACAATTCCAAACTAAATAATTTGGAACAAATCCCTTGCTAAATACGTGATTCATAACAGTTTCCATGTCATGTAACTTTCGATTCTTACATCTAATGCACGGGCACCTTATATGATCACCACTCATTTGGTCAAGATAAGAAGTAGCGAATTTAACAAAATTATCTACTCCATATACGAATGAGGAATTAATACTTCCTCCTCAATCCCATCGATTATACATCCAACTACGATATAAAGATTCCATTTAGTCTATATTTATAAGTTTTAACAAAGTTAGGAAAAAATATAAATAAGAAATTTGCTAAATGTATAAAGAATTGGAAGAAGAGACCAATAAATTATAGTATGTACAAAGACATATAAATATAGCAACATGCAAATGAGGAATCCATTGCATCTATTAGATAGAGAGTGAAATTAATTGATGTCTTCATTAGGAACAGAAGGATATTTAATTACAAAACAGTGGGCATGCATTCATTTGAGTTTAGATACTTTAGAGTTGGAACTTTAGTCATACCAAAAGTAATGACAACTTTTAACCAAAAAGAAAAAGAGAAATTAGGGAAAGAAATAAATATCCACAAATGTCTATAAGTACAGCAAAAAATAGAATATAAATATCCACTGTACTCAATATTGTAATTTAAAAATCCATTACTAATAGATTGGACCATTCAAATAAAAAACTAAAAATCCATTACTTATGGTGTCCATCACTAATGCATTTTACAAAGCTTTTGAATATCCTAAACCAGCTCGAGTTCTTATTTATGAATAAGGATGCCACATCTTAGTTGAATCTTAAATAAACAAAATTTTCTTCTAACTAATATATATGTTAAATGCATTTGACTAACTACATCCATCTATTTACTTTCCAAAATTTTACTCGCTTTAATGATAATTTCATGCACCAAATTAAAGCATGTAGTTAGAGAAAAGCATGAAGTTGGTACTATAGTTACTGCTTTCAACATATCAAATTCAAAATCAAGGCAAACTAGTATTTACAAAGTAGCCAAAGAACAACCATCAAAGTTATCATCCAAATCAAGAAAGAAATCAAAGAATTGACCAAAAATAGAACAATTTAACCTCTTTGGAGTACAAACATTACCCTTCCATCCCACACAAACAAAAGAAAGCAAATGAAAGAGGGGAATGGATAAACTTGCAATTTAGAGGTAAGATCCAAAATCTCTAGATGAGATGTGCAGTTGGGTGCTTACCACCTATGTAGTATGTCTTTTACTATAGTACCTACATCAATTTCGTTTGTATCAAGTGTAAGTACTAAAAAAAAGTGTCACTATCTTTGTACATGTATTAAAATAATAGTGTACAACAATTTCTACTAACAATCAAATGTTTTTCTAATTCAAAAGGAATGGAAAGTGAGCAAAGTAAAACAGTAAACAGTATGCAAATATCTACATTAACTTTTAATAGAATATTTAAAACCTAAATGTAAGAAGAAGTATGCAGATGATCAAACCTATTAGAGCATTAACAACAAAATTGCAGTATAGGAAGAATCCGTCCCCCCGAGAAAGAGCAACAACAACGTGAGAACAAAAGCCAAACTATGAATAATAGGATCAAAAGCCAAAAGACTAAACTGTTGAAACAAGTTAAAGAATTCAGCATTAGAAAACCAAATAGAACAAAATTTCAATTCAACAAAAGAAGAAGTGAATAGTATTAAGGAGCTCATTAAATTGGAAAGAAAATGGCAGAAGTTTATTGTTATAAGAATTGATTAGTGCTAAGGAGCTCATTAACATCTTGTTTGAATCATTTCATACTAAAATTACATAACAAATTAAATTGTCAAGCACCAAATAGAAACTTTATGTAACACAGTAGAAATAAAGACAAAATATTTAAATAATCTTCCAAATTTTATTAATTATGAGCAATAAACACAAGCTGCATGTACAACAGTAGAAACAAAGTCATCATCCATCTATTTATAAAAACATAATCCTTATTAAAATCACTTTTACAATAATTATCTAACAAACTAACTTTTGCATTATTCTTTGGCATTTCATAAAGAAGCCATGGGCCACATAATCTGCTATATTTTTTTATAACTTACAAATATTATGGAAAAGTTATGGAACCAAATAGTAGTTCAAAGAACCATTACATAACTGCTAGAACAAAAAACAAAGAGCAGAAATTAAAACTCTAACAAACCAAACATGATTCATGATAAACATATCTCGAAAGGCATGCCCTATTTATCATAACTTCCTATTAATAAACAATTGACTCAACATCACACCAATATATTACTTTCAGAATAAACCACATACAACATAGATCAGTTAACTCTAAAATAGAAAGTCAAAGAAAAATTTTGCAGCATCTACATTTGTTCCAGGCACATGTAAGTGTCCATCCGAAAGTCAAATAATCCTAAAATCAAATAAAAATTCCAAAGCATCTATATTTTTTTTTTGTTGTAGATTATAATAACCTCTTCAATGTTTGAAAAAGAAACAAAAATAAGTTTAACTGAAGTAGCCACTGAACTATTATATCTTTTGATTGAGTTCTAATAGAGGCAAGTGCTTTTTGTTTGAGTTAGATGGTTTGCCAAGTTCATGTACATATTTATATATAAAATGGTGAGACTCAGATCTTTAGGGAAGAAAAAGTCAAGTTCCAGTAGAGGCAAGCAGCTTTTCTTTTCTTTGTACCCAAACAATTAGTACCAAAAGAAAAATACATACCTTTTTTTATGTGGATTTCGAAACTTAAATCCCTACCTCTTCCTCCTCCTTTTACCTATCAAATGTCACCGAAAACCTAAACAAAGATAAAATCATCAGAAACCTAAATAAAGATAACATTTAAAATGAATAAAGTCTCATTTGCTATACAGAAATGACAAGGAAATGAGAAGGAAACCTATTTAGAAATGAGGAGATATTGAAGGAAACCTAGTTGCTCACCTCTCACCAACGACGATGGAAACCAATTGGTATCGCTGACTTTACTGTCGACAACTATAGGCAGCCACACTAGACAAGGGGAGCTTGGGAGATTTTGAGGATTAGATTTAGGTATAGAATTTCTAAAAAAAAAAGCCTAAGTTAAGAAATGGTTTCCCCAAAAAAAAATTTCATACTAAATATTTTTTAAATGGCAACAACATTAGGGACTCGTTTCACCATCGCTAAATATACTAAAAATAGTCACCATAATTTTAGCAAAAAACATGCAAAAAAATCTCGCCATAAATTACAACTACTTCTGCCATCACTAATCTATCGTAAAATTTACCATACAATTAGCAACTACAATACTGTCACTAAATTAGTACAGATTAATTTCCAAAATAACATATTGTGAAAAAGATTTAGCGATAAAATTTTGATTGCAAATTTAGTTTCAAAAAAGGCGCTAATTGTTGTCGCCAAAAATTAGCGAATGTTTCGTTTTTTCGTCGCTATTTAGTCACAAAACATCTTAATTTGGTGAAAAGACTTATTTTGACAACTGAATATTAATTTTGTTGCTATTCCATCACAAAATAGCGACAATGTTTTAGCCATCGCTAAATCATGTTTTTTTTGTAGTGTCAAGATTTCATCGAAAAGTTTAATCACACTAATAAATTCTGTAAAAATGTAATTTGATAATTCACAATAAATATTTTAAAAGAAATCATGCATTATATATTATGATGAACCAAACTGCATATTATTAACATATAAATATAGGCAGCATTTTAAAAATATCAACAAGAATCAAACTATATAATATTAGCATATAACTGTAGACAACATCATAACATTATCAACAAATCATCACAAACAATTTTCCATCGTATAATATCATATAAAATCTTTCATCATTCATTTTATCTCTCTCTGTCATCAATTACAAAAGGAAGAAAAACAAAATCTACAATAAATAGTGTCATTCCAAAGATCACACCAAAGAGCCACATAAAACATTTAAAAATCCTAACTATGAGTTTTAGGCACACATGAAATATCCAAAAATAATCATCCAAGATATACCAAAAATAATTGATAAAAAAGACAAACTATGGATGTTGGGGAACTACTAACAAGCTGTCCAGGCTAGATTGGAGTCTTCATCATAAGCATAGAAGTCTTAGCCGATTTGTGCCTTAGTGGAGTAGTAGGAGGTTCTTTAGGAGCAGATGCACTAAGAGCATCAGTAGGATCAACATCATATTCAGCCATAGTAGTAGCAAATGAAGGCAGCAGAAAATCTGACCCATACTTTCTAACTATTAAAACATTTTAATCATTTTTTTTCTTTGAAATTAAAACTATGTTTATTTCATTAATTAATCAATTAACAATCACTTCCCAAACTTTTACTCCATAAACATTTACACTAGTAATAATAATTCCATAAGCTAGTTAGGCTAATAAACCATGAAATTTAAATTATTAACTCTTAAATTTTATTTTATTTCAATTTATTAGTATACTCATAAATTTTTAATATCTCTAATCCTTACATACATATATATAACCTTAATAATTAGGTAAAAATAAATTTAATAGAGTACTTACCAATTTTGGAGTCATTTATCCTCTAATTTCAAATAAATTTAATAGGACTTTTTGACTGTGTGCCGATCACCAGTTAACGAAGCTTTACTAAAGAGGTGCCATCACTATTTAGTTAAAGCGCAGATTATCACAAGCTTGTTGGAGGTGATCACATGCCTTGTTATAGGTTGGTTTGGTCGAAATCCTTATCAAAAGCTCTCAGCATACCCATCTTCAATCTTCTTATTGTAGGAGAGTAAAGATGATCGCTGGGTATAGAGAGAAGTGCTTCACCTTCAGGAATCTACCAGTGATGCTCTTACCATTACCTAATACTGGTGTTGGCCGAAAAAGGGAGGAACCTCTCGATAAAAGAGAGAAATTTCAAACCAATAGAAGAAGAAATAGAGGAAAAAGAAACGATGAGTGATCGAAAAGGAGAAGACGATGATGTGGTTAGCTGGCGTAGTGGAGGATGACATCAAGCTATAACTGGTGGTGGTGAATCACTTATTGCTATTGACTTCCCTCTCTCTCTCTCCTCTCATCCTGATCCGTCTCTCTTCTTTTCTTCTTTCTTTATTTCTTCTTTTTTATGTGGGTATAATTTATTCATGTAGAAGAATCTGGTGTCCACAATAAAAATCCTACATCCCATCTCTTTATATATATATATATATATATATATATCAATTATATTATATTCATTTACTTATTTGTTTATTTGGATGGTCCCAAAAATTAAAATTCCCCAATCATCTAGTCAAAACAAATTTTCTTTACTATTTTTTTTAATGATAACCATAATTAATATTGATCCAACATAATTGCTATACACACAAACACAAACACACACACATACTTAATTATTTAGTTAGAGTTTACTATTAACATTAACTATTCTTTGGTTAAAAATTTGACATTGGGTTAATTTTTGATCTACTGATGTACTAATCACAACTTTAGGATTATCTGGACATTATAATTCTTCCTCTCTAAAAAAATTTTATCTTCAAAATTCATATAAGTTTAAGCAATAAAGCACAATTCTTCTTCTAGCAGCTCCTTCATGACTTCCTTATTCTTGATGTCAATGCTAAGTATACTCACCAATGGATCTCTTTTTATTTTCCATAGTGGTTGATTTCTCAAAAAAAAAAATTCTCAACTTATTCCTGTCTATGTCCATCTATGACTCCTATTTTTTTTATAACAATTTTAATATCTTGATGTTGTATCATTTTGGCATTAATCTCGTGTTTTCCTATTATTGGGAGTACATATTCTCTATTTGTTTAACATGTATCCATTTCCTTAACTCCCGACTTACCTCACTTCCCATTTTAAAACAATCCATATGAAGCAACTATCAATTTCTTTTTATTTTGTTTTTAAATTCTTTCATTAATAACAAAGTCTTGAACTACAACTCAACTTACTATGAATTTATTACTTGTTAACGTCAATCAAGCATTCATGGTCTCTAAAGGTGTACAAAAAATCAATAATGTAAGCTGCCACAGACATCACTTCTTAAATAGTAGTTAGCAATATAATTCAAGTCCTTAAATAACTTTGTATACCTTTTTTGCCTTACATTATACTCTTTTACTTAGGTAAGTACTTGAGCTTCCTATGGTCAGCGTAAATATAATATCTTTCCTTAACATGAATAATGCCTCTTGGATCCTATTATACAATTTCCAATTTATTCAAGTTAGCTTAAAATTGTTTACTTCATTACAATCCACTACAAGAAAAATTCTGATTCCCGACGGAAACTTACTGACGAAAAATTTTCTATCGCTAATTACCGATGAAAAAATATTTTCTGTAGGAAAAATTATTGGAAAAAATATTTATTGTGATGGAATAACAAATACGTCGTAAATAATGGAGGAAAATTTTTCCGCCAAACTTTACCGAAGGAATTTAGCAACGAAATCAGAAAAATCGTCGTTAAATTAGCGCCAATATTATGCGACTAATATTACACACAAAATTTACCGACGGAATAAACATTTTGTTGGAAATTTCCCTACGAAATTGCTATTCCGTAGGTAAATTACCTACAAAAATTGAATTCCGTAGGGAAATTACCGACGGAATGTTTATTCCGTAGGTAAATTAGCACCAATATTAGGCGGTTAAAATTGTACACAAAATTTAACGACGGAATACATATTCCATCGATAATTTCCCTACAGAAATGCCATTCCATAGGTAAATTCCCCACGGAAACTAAATTTTATAGGAAATTACCAACGGAATGTTTATTTCGTCGGTAAATTAGCGCCAATATTACGCGATTAAAATTATACACAAAATTTACAGACGGAATAAATATTCCATTGGTAAATTCCCTATGGAAATTGAATTCCATAGGGAAATTACCAACAAAATGTTTATTCCGTCGGTAAATTAGAACCAATATTACGCAGTTAAAATTGTACACAGAAATTTACCGACGAAATAAATATTCCTTCAGTAATTTCCCTACGAAATTGCCATTTCGTAGGTAAATTCCCTATGGAAATTGAATTTCGTAGGAAAATTAACATTCCGTCGGTAAATTAGTGCCAATATTACGTGGTTAAAATTGTATACAAAATTTACTGATGGAATAAATATTCCGTTGGTAATTTCCCTATGGAATCGCCATTCCGTAGGTAAATTCCCTACAAAAATTGAATTCCGTAGGGAAATTACTGACATAATTTTATTCCATCAGTAAATTACCTATTGAATTGCCATTCCGTAGGTAATTTCCTTATGGAATTCAATTCCATAGGTAATTTTGCTACATAAATAATTAAGCAAAAATTAAGAATACTTAATTTTTAAATAGATACGAATGATGTTATGTATAATAGTTGGATGTATTTCGAAGTCATTAATGAATAAATATATTAAAATTGACCAATCAAAGTTTTATTTCTTAGTTATTTTTTACTGAAAATGCAATAGTAAAGAGTTTCTATCCAACTCAAATATAGAAAAATTAACTTCTTAATTAGTTAGAATACTTTTATAATTTGTTATTAAGGATCAAAAAACATTCGTGAATAAATGAATTAATTATTTAATTAATAATAACATGTATATAAAAAAAATTGCTACACTTCTCCTTTTTCTTTTCTAAATTAAAAATTTAAATAGACATAAATAATTAAGAATACTTAAAATTCAAAGTAAATAAATAAAATAATATATATATATATATATATATATATATATATATATATATATATAGGTTGAATTACTTAAATTGGAGATTAAAATGCACAAAAGAAAGAGAATTGGGCTCAATTGATTAATTATATAAATAAGTGAGTACCTAAAAATGTAATAAAGAATAAAAATTGAGAAGAGAATAAATATATATAGGTGTAGTTGAATTGGGGCCAAAATGTAAATAGAAGGAAGAAAGGATTGAGGGCTTAAAACTTGGGGTACCTAAAGGGAAAATTGCCAAAATTAGGTCGTTTTGGCCTTAGAATTTCCCTTTCTTCTTTTTCTTCTTTCTTTTTTGGTTGGTTGATCGGGATTCACCTCTGCCAAACCCATCGTCCCTCTCTTCCCTTCTCCCTCCTTCCTCTTTCTCCTCTCCGATCTGGCCACACCAGCACCTCCATTCGTTGCCCTTCTCCCACCGTTGCCTCCCACTGCACTGCCGTCGTCCCCTTCCTTCCCCTTCTCTTTTACGCGCAACAGGAGTACAATCCCCTGCTGTTATTCCTCCTATTCCAACCTCTCATCAGTAGCCTGCCCCTCCATTTAATTGCTCCCTCTCTTCTAGTGGCTGGGTAAGCATTCTTTTCCTTTTAATTGTTGATTTATGGTGAGAAATTTAAGAAGAGGTGATAAAATTCAGATCTAGGGATTTATTTAATTAGGAAAAATTTAATCCATGCTAGTTAGATAAAAATCTAGCTAAATAATTGTTCAAAATTGTTGTAATTTATGAATTTATATATTAATTGTTGGGATATTCATGTGGGATTATGGGTTTGTGTAGAGAAAAAAGATAAAGTAGATGAAAGAGATAAAGAGAAGGAAAATGATGGTTAAAAGCTTTTAAAGCTAAAAATTTAAGGAGTTATCAATAAAGCAAGTAAGTGTTCAAGCAAATTTATTTTTTCTTTTGATTATGCTTTATATATGTGAAAATTTTTAAGTTATTGTTGATTTTGTTATGGTTAAAACTATGAAAATTAAGTTGAAATTGAATGATGGCTATGTTTATGATTGGTTGACAGTTTGAGAATCAATAAGCATGCATTATAGATGATATAAATTGAGTATGCTTTATGTATGTGGAGATTATGAATTATAGTTGATGTTATTATGGTTTAGGATATATAATTGATTGAAATACTATAAATGTGGCAGAGTATTTTTTGCTGGGGTGATGAGACTAGTAGCCATGTGATCCACTATGCTATTCCTTTCAGCCAAAGGATTGTGCCTTCTTCATCTTCACAACTCAATCCATGTTTAATTAAAGCAAATTTTTAGTGGAGAATGAATCCCAATCTGACATGGTACATATTAAAAAAACCAAACATAGTACATATTTGCTAAATGCTATCATCTCATGTGTGTAAAAATATAGTAATCCTTGTACATATAGTAGTAAATTTTGTGGAATGTTCTTCTAACTTTGTTAGAATAGATTTTGGGTTCTAGTGGATTCGATGTTATTATAATTATAAGGTTATATGGTATATCCTATATACTGATTGCAAATTGCTAATAAATACTGTTTATTTTCCTTATTTGGAAGAAAACCATAAAGGGGAAGTTTGATAATAAATATAAACCTTTCTCTGAAAAAGGAAAAAAATCATTATTAATCTCTCATAAGTAGTAAGAACTGTGCAATTAAAAATTATTAAATCTGAAAATTATATGCATATGGATTGTCTTCGACAGCTTTACCAGTTATTCTTCATACTTGTGACTAATTGGCAACCGCTAGCGTTAGCTTGACAAAGATGAAATTACTTTCGGCATCAAAGCAAATTGGTTGTTTTCGGAAAACATAGAAGCTTTGTAGGCTAAGAATGAGTCTCTAAAATCAAATAAAGCCATTAAAAAAACCACATTAGACTAGAAACAATAGATTTTCTTCGAAACTAACTCATGCTTTGCTTTAGTCTATCTTACCAAAATCAAGTTCATCTACAGGAGGCACTAGTGCCCCCAACTTGTACTCTTTTTTTCTCCCTCCTGTTTCCTTTTATAGTTGTGCATCAACTCAAATTTTAATCAATTTTGGGATCAGTTGTTGGATTTTCAGTTTTAGTTGTAACTATTAGTTTTTGATTGATGAACTGTTTCACTATTCTGAATTGAAGCAACCAAAAGTAAAATGTGATTGAAAATATAATTACATGATTAAATGAGTGGATTAAAAGTTGTCTATATTAACTTTTATTTAAGCATAAAATCTAACTTTAAATTATTACCCTTGTATTGATCCTAATTGCTAATCTTGCGAACCAAGATTTAGAAAAAAAATGATATTCTATAATTTAGTAATTGTTCCTAATAATGTATATATACACATAGAGTAACTAGAGTCTAGTTGAAGAAACACTAACTTGATAGCTAACTAAAGAATTAATTATTAGATAAAAGTAAATTCATTATTTTCACCATATCATCCCTTCGCAAGTTAAGGAGTGTATATGGTCAAACTTCTAGCTTGGATAAAAATATCTCGAGAGTTGGAAGGCATTAAGCTTTAGTATGACAAAAGAATAAGAAGGCCTATATATATATATATATATATATATATATATATAATATCTCGAGAGTTGGAAGGCATTGAGCTTTAGTATGACAAAAGAATAAAAAGGCCTGTATATATATATATATATATATATATATATATATATATATATATATATATATATATATATATATATATATATATATATATATATATATATATATATATATATATATATATATATATATATATATATATATATATATATATATATGGTTTAAGATATTTAGGGAAGAAGGATATTGCAATATATCACATATTATGAACTGTAAACAAAGGGATTTTATAATGCTTATGGAGCCTTTTATCTATAAAACAGAGTAGAGTGACAAGGAAATATTTGATTTTTTTCAATGGAGGCTACTACATTGTTTTTGTAGAATTGACCTATGTTTTAGCCTGAAGTGGTAACTGATGAGGAGGTTAGTATTGATGCTTGTTATTCTTTATATTGAGAAGCTTTCTCTGGGTTTACATCTAAATTTGCTTTTTTAATGTCACTTATTAAACATATGAAACCAGCATAATAGTGTCCTAATTAATAATAAAACCAATAATTGATGGGACTGGCATTGATTTAGTCAAGATAAACTGAGTTTAGGAATTATTTTGGTTTAATGACAATTTAAATTAACATTTTTAATTCAGATTACAAGTTATATTTGTGAAATTTAGGTTTACTTTCCATATAGGAATTTTAAATTTTTTTATTATTTAGGTACTCTATTTGAACCAAAATATCTCCTAAACCTTGTTTTTCTTTACTGCATCAGGCATCCTGTTACCGGTAAGTGTGTTTGAATAAATGTGGAGGTATATTACAGCATCTTTTTTTTTCGTGGATTTGTGTAGTTAATGCCTTTATGTTCCTTTTGTTTAGTTGTTATGCATGTCATACTACATAGTTGGCCCAATAAACAATACAAGGCACTACTATAAAATGATAGATGTTTTCTTTTTCGTACTCAGATGAAAGAAGTAAGGGGGGAAGGTAGCACATCACAGCATCCAGATAATCCACCCGCGCCGACATAATAGGGTTTTAGATTTTATTACTTTTGGGACTAATAATGATTTGACTGCAATGTTAAGACTAATATTTATATTTTAAAGACTTGTAAGAAAATGATATGTTATTGAATATTATAAATTTAATGTTCTTATTTGATTTCTATTAATTTATTATTGTAAATTATATATTTTACATTATATTGTTGATTACAATTTCACTATATAGAGAAAATAAATTAAAATTTGAGAGAAAATTAAATAATAAATAAAATAAATTTTGAGATTTTTTGTCAAAATATAGCCAAAATATAGCGATGAAAAAGTTTTTCGTTGCTAAATTTTCCTACGGAAGATCTATTTCTGTTGGTAAATTTAGCTATGAAAAATATCATAACGTAGGAAAATATTGCCGACGAAAAAGTTTTCCGTCGCTAAATTTACCTACGGAATAGCTATTTCCATCGGCAAATTTACCTACAGAATATATATACCGTAGGAAATATTTCCTATGAAATAGTTTTTCGTCGGTAAAAAAAAGGCAAATGACGACAATAATTGGTCTTTATTTAGCGATGGAATTGACGACGGAATTATTTTCCATCAGCAAAAGTGTTTACAATCGTATCTCCTTCACCAATTTCCGTCACTAATTTCCATTGGCATTTTTGTTTTGAATTTCACTCAATTCTATCGGGAATTTCCGTTGGTATATTGGATTTTTCTTTTAGTGATCTGTTATTCATATAAAATCTAAAAATAACTCACTCTTTGTTTCCATAACCAACTTAACTATACCTCAAGGCTATATATTCTTATTACATAGCTCACTTAATCCAAACAATAAACACAAAAGAAATTCTTCATCCAAGCAATTCTAATAATTTAACTCATTTAATGATTACATGACAAATCATTCCCCATATTTTTTTTCTTAACCTATGATAATGACAATACTCCTTTCTTAATTTGATTCTGCTAAACACTTTATTGACTAATCTTTACAAGATTTTCAAATAAGAAAACGAATTTTAGATCCTTTACTATTAATGAAAATAAACCCAACTCAGACTGAAATGTTACCAATCTTTAAAATCACAATTTTTGCCACAAAGTCTACCCCCTCTTAAGGTTCATAATACATCCTTGATTTGCAATCAATGGCTCAATATGGCTAACTGCACATAATCTTTAATATAATTAAGCAATCAATGGCTCAATATGCTATAAAAGAATAAAACCTAATTGCAAAATTCCTTTATTATCAAACCAATTTGACCAAGTAAATCCAACAGACAACTATGTCTTTCTTTGTAATTCTTCTTTTCCAGATCCATCAAATCAAAAGCTCAAAACTCATTTCATCACACAAGCATTTGTACACACAATAATAAAATAAAACTTCTTCTTCTTCCAAACGGTATATAAGATTTCAATATTATGAAAAAGCTTTCCTCAATTCTCAAACTCTTAACTCAATCATAATATGTTTTAGACTCACTTACAAAAAGTAATGAAGAATAGCATAGTAACACAATCAGGTAAAAAACCCTTTAATTTCTTTGCAAACCAAATCATAAGGCTGCAATGTTCCTTCAAATACTAACACTATATGATAATCATAACTCTTTAGATATAAACTATAGAATTTCAAAAACTTCAAGCTATCACCTATTCAAAACCAAGAGCTAACAGTACCTAAAAATTTCTTACACATTCAGAGTTCCTCGAACTATATTCTTTATGTTCAATCGCTTCAAAAGTTTGACCTTTTCTCTCTTTTCTAAGTGTATAAACATTGCTTTCTTTTAACAAATTTAGTTATTTATTTTTTTATTTTATGCTTGATTCCTTCACTTGGTTAATTTTCATATGAACATTGATCTATTAATTTTCTCAATTTAGACAAATTTAAATAAATTCTAGTAGCACTTGTTGCTTGCTACCATATATTCTTCATGTAAATAAGATAAGGTATCGATGGGAATATACCGATGGTTATGATTGTCAGCACAATACCGTTCTATGTTTAAAATTATTGTTATCCTTAAAGATTTCTAATTCCAACATCAAGCAAGGAATCAAACCTAATAATACTCCTTTTCTCAATTCTACTCAAGGATTAAGTCCCAATTATACTAAAATTAATAAACTATGGATCTATTTCAGAGCCATAATACTTCCTTAGTAATCAATGGCATGTACACTTACTTATTTTTCACTTACTTCCCTTAATTCCTATTATTCCCTTATCATTTTTAATCATATCATCCTTCCTTAACACAATTGCTTTAATTCTAACACACTCAATGTATATCCCATCAGCCTTCTTTTTAATTAGAGCATATGCCTAAAATTTGATTTTTGTCATGAACAGTTAAATAGTTTGGATGCAAAAATATAAATTATTTCATATGTGCAGTATTATGAAAAAAACATCTCATCTAATGAAAATGCTTGCTTCGCTGCATGTCATAAAATATTTAATTTTCCTATTTTCTTTTATCCTAGGCCCAGAATAGCTTCAAACAAAGCTATGATACTACTAAATGTAACATCCTATACCCAATCCGATTTTTAAACCAGATACAAAATGTCACATACGATCCTAAATTCCATAAAATGACCAATTATAAAATTTTCTATTTAAAAGTTTTATCATTTTCACAAACACTATTCATTTTACAAAAAATTTGACAAAGTTTCCCTTAAAATATTTCCTAACCCTTTGTAAAGAAAATTTTATTTACACTTTTATAGTCACACAACTAACTCCAGAACTTCTGATGTAGATATTCCTAAGAGATTTGACAAATATAAGGATCTATTAAAGTTTCTATATGGACCAATTACAAGGAGTAAAGCCAAAAAGATCAAGGAGAAATTGCAATCATTTACTCAATCGTTCATTGAGGAAGAAGTCTTCTATTGCGAATGTCACATCCTTCACGGGCATGATAGAAACTAGATTGGCAATGTCAAAAGAAATTCTAGAAGAGTTCATCAGGGCTTGAAGATGGTATACATGGTAGGAATTTAGATAGACCGTGAAAAGAAGTTTTAAGCATATATGCAATGCTTAAGTTTGGGCCTATATTAAGTTAGGCTTTATTTTAATTTTTATTTGAGACTTAATTAAACTTTATGTGTTTAGTTTTAGGCTTAATGTTTGGCCCTTCAAAGCAGCCCATTCATTTGGTTTTAGATTCACTTTAAGTTATCCTAGATTAGGAAGAATCAAGTGTTAATTAACCTAGCATATTCTTCTAATGACTCTAGATTAGTTCTTTAGCTTATAAATACCTTATATTCCTATAGCTTAACGGTAGACTTAATTGATTATTAAATAAAGAATTGATTCATGCGTGAATTGAGGCTTGTTAAGGTAAGGATTCTTACTTTTAATGTTGTTTTAAGAATTGGATTATTCAAGTTTTACTTGTGTAGTTCTATTCTTCATCTTATTTCTGCTTTATGTTTTAATTTCCTTTGAAATTAATGTTTGAGGTATTTATCCTTTTGGATTGCATATTATGTTTATGAATAACTGAATTTATTTGGAGTTTGGAATTCTTTTAGATCCTAGGGTTTCACATCATTTGGTATCAGAACTTAAGGTTGCTGCTCTAAAAAACTATCGGTTTTTATTTTTCATTATATTCATAGCTAAGTTAAATATTGTTTGATAAAAAAATTCATATGTATTGTTCATAGGAATTTTAGTGATGAAAAAGAGAAAATTTCATTGATACTAGTATATTAGAAATTTTAATGTCAAAAATTTAGTTGAAAAAATTAAAAAAAATAAGAAAAAAAGATTTACAATCCAATGAAATGTTTCAGGTTTTTTAAAATAAATTAGGTAAAGCTAGCGTGGGTCAGGTTAGAGAATTTCGGATTTTAGTTTAGTTTCTTCCTTATAAGGAGCCAAATTCATGATATTTAGTTTCAAATTCATCTTCTTTGCATTCTTAGTTATCTTTATTGTTAAAATGCTTAATTTGCTTCCGTAAATATTGTTTGAGTGGTGAAATTGCTTTTTATTGCTCATTTCCACATAAAATTTGATTATACATATTATCTTCATCTTGTGTGTAATGTTCTGAAAAGTTATTTTGAAAGTTTTTACAACTTTTCATGTATATCATGCTCGCAACACTTTGCAATATTTTCACTATTGCACTCATAATAGAGGTAATTTTTGCCTAAAAAATTTTTATAAAATCATATTTTATGTGTTTCATTAAATTTCCTTGTATTCTTTACATAAGTTTTTCTTGATTTACATTCTAGTTCTTAAGAACAATTCTATAGTTGAGAACAAGAGTAAAAAGGGCAAGAATGTGTGAGGACATTTAAGAGGGTAAAATCCTTTTAGAGTGAGACATAAGAGGAGTGACATCACTTGACTATAAACACGTGAGGGATTGTTTATGAGGTTTTATATAACATCTTTTATAGATTTATACAATGATTAAAGAGACTAACAAGAGGGGAATATCTCTTAAAGAGGTAGCTTACTCGATATAAATGACGAATAGAACATTTAACAAGTTTATACAGGATATAGGTATCATGAATGATAGGTTAGAACCATTGGAAATAAGCATAGCTAGTAACTTTAGGAGGATAGCAAGGAGAGGTTATTGGATTAACGAGAATGTAGATGTTGAACTTTATGACTTGGAAGAAAAAGAAGAAGTATGTTCAGTAAGGGGATGAGGAAGGAGGGAAGATAGAAGGGATAACAACATGAGTGCCATCAAGATGAATATTCCACCCTTTAAAGGTAAAAACAATGTTGAGGAATATTTAGAATGGAAAAGAAAAGTAGGGATGATATTTGAATGTCATAATTATTTTGAGGATAAGAAGGTTAGATTAGCTGGTATTGAGTTCTTCGAGTATACACTAATATGGTGGTCTAAGTTGAATAAAAGTAGGAGAAGGAATGGAGAATCTCTATTTGCTAATTGGGAAGAGATGAAAAGAATAATGAAGAAGAGTTTAGTGCCTAGTTATTATTATAGAGAAATACATCGATGATTACATAGGCTCACTCAAGGGACTAGATCTACAGAGGAGTACCATAAAAAGATGGATATGTTGATGATTAGGGCTAACCTAGAAGAAAAGGAAGAGTCAGTAATGGTTTACTTTCTGAGTGGATTAAACAGAGACATAGCTAATGTAGTGGAATTACAACATTTCATTGACATAGAAGAGCTGGTCAATATGGTTATAAAGGTGGAGAGACAATTGAAGTATAAAGAAAGTACGAGAAGTAACACTTCGAGTTCCACATCCCAATGGAATTCGGATAGAACAAGGGAGATAGCAAGGCTACTCAAAGGTCTTTTAATTCAAAAAAGAAAGTCAAAGACAACAAAAGTGGCACACTCAAAACAAAAGGTATTTCTAAGGTAATCCCTTTTAATACTAAGTATATAAATATTAAATGCTTTAAGTGTTTAGGTGTAGGGCATATTGCATCTCAAGGTCCTAATAAAAGGGCTATGCTAGTTATGAAAAATGGAAAAATTTGATATGATCATGAGAGTGATTCTGAGTGTATGCCTAGTCTATAAATTGTGTTTGATGATGAAATAAAATTTGCTGAACATGGTGAATTATTGGTAGTTAGGCATGCTTTGAATTTACAATTTAAGGAAGAATTTGATGATGATCAAAGAGAGAACAAATTTCATACTAGATGTAAGGTGTAAAAAAAGGTGTGTAGCTTAATCATTGATAGGGGGAGTTGTACTAATATTGCTAGTACTACACTAATTAACAAATTAAGATTAAAGTGGATGCAACATCCTAGGCCTTATAAGCAACAGTGGTTAAATGATTATGGAGAAGCGAGGGTCACAAAATAAGTCATAATTGCCTTTTCAATTTGAAAATATCATGATGAGATGATTTGTGATGTGCTACCAATGCATGCTGGGCATATCTTGTTTGGGAAATCTTGGCAATTTGATAGGAGAGCTATTTATGATAGGTATAAGAAGAGGTATTCCTTTAAGATAAATTGGCAAAGTATCACTTTGGCTCTATCGACACCTAAAAAAGTGCATAAGGAACAATTAAAACTCTAAAGATTACTTTATGAGGAAAGGTTAGTAAGGCTAAAAAGGTAAAAGAAAAAGAGAGACAAGAGGCCAAAAGAGAAAAAAATAGTATCACCCAATGGCGAATGACTTTGCAAGTGAGAAAAAGAAAGAAAATTATATAAGAGAGTAAATTATCGATGGAGTGTCTTTTGTTGCAAGCGCGACAACCATGGCGAGAAAGATAAGGTGCGCAGACAAAAAAAATTCTTTTTATGCAAAAAATAGAGACATCAAGAGAGCTATTGAGTTAAGAAAGTTCATTTTAATACTTTGGTTTAAAGAAAACTTCTTAAGTTTGACTAACCATAACTAAAGTTTGCCTAGTGGTGTTGTTTCTTTATTGCAGGAATTTGAAGATGTCTTTCCCGAAGAGATTCCAAAAGGGTCACCACCTTTGAGAGGGATTGAGCATCATATCAAATTTATTCCAAATGTAAACATCCCAAATAAACATGCCTATAGAAGTAACCTCAAAGAAATAAAGGAACTTCAAAGGCAAGTTGATGAGCTATTGGAAAAAGGGATGAATAAGAAAAAGTATTAGTTTATGTGTTGTTCCCGTACTACTTGTGCCAAAGAAGGACGGGAATTAGAGAATGTAAGTTGATTATCATGCAATCAACAAAATTATGGTAAAATATAGACATCCTATCCTTAGACTTGATGATATGTTAGATGAATTGCATGGTGCATGTTATTTCGCTAAAATTGATCTTAAAAGTGGATACTATCAAGTTAGGATGAAATTAGGGGATGAATGGAAAATAACTTTTAAAATGAAGTATGATTTGTATGAGTGGTTACTTATGCCTTTTGGGTTAACTAATGCACCTAACACTTTTATAAGATGGATGAACCATATCTTGGGTGAATTCCTAGGTAAATTTTTTGTTGTTTACTTTGATGATATACTCATTTATAGTGGATCCTTAGATAAGCATATAGGTCATATTAAAGCTATATTGAAAGTACTAATGGATGAAAAGTTGTATGCAAATGTGAGTAAATATTCCTTTTGTTGTGATAAGCAAAAGCTTTTAGGATTTGTAGTGTCAGTTAAAGGTATAAAAGTGGATGAGGAGAAGGTTAAAAGCCATTCAAGAATGACCTAAACCTAAGACAGTGAAGTAAGGAATTTTTAAAGACTTGCTAGTTTCTATTGGGAGGTTTGTGAAAGACTTTAGTACTATAGTTGCTTTATTGAATGAAATTGTTAAAAATGATGTGCCTTTTGAATGGAGTAAGAATCAGGAAAATGTCTTTAGGTTGCTTAAGGAAAAGCTATGTACTACTCCGATTTTAAGTTTACCTAATTTTGATAAATTTTTTGAAATTGAATATGATGCTTTCGAGTTAGATATTGGTGCTATTTTGATGTTGGATAGAAAACCAATTGCATACTTCAGTGAAAAGTTTAGTGGAGCTAAATTAAGATATTCCACCTATGATAAAGAGTTCTATGCTTTGGTGAGAGCTTTGGAGGTTTGGCAACATTACCTTTTGCCAAGAGAATTTGTGATCTACATTGATCATAAGTTGCTCAAACATTTGAAGTTTTAAAGGAAGCTAGACAAAAGACATTTAAAGTGGATGGAATTTGTGGACACATTTCCATATGTGATCAATTACAAGAAAGGTAAAGAGAATGTGGTAGCGGATGCACTTTTGAGAAGGTATTCCTTAGTCTTAACTTTAAGTTATAGGTTACTAAGATTTGAGGATATTAAGGATATATATACTAAAAATTTTAGATTTTTGTAATGTGTTTGATGCATATGAACATGTTGTAATTCATAAATTTTATAGGCATGATGGATATTTGTTTAAAGAAGAAAATTATGTGTGCCTATATGTTCTTTGAAAGGGTTGCTTATGTGTGAAGCACATTATGGGGGTTTAATGGGACACTTTGGTGTACTCAAAACTTTAGATGTATTGCACGAACATTTTATTGGCCTCGTATGCATAGAGATGTTGAGAGAATATGTGAGAAATGTATTGCATATAGGCAAGCTAAATCTAAAGTTAAATCGCATGGTTTGTATAGTCCTTTCCCTACTCCTAATGAACCTTGGGTTGATATATCTATAGATGTTGTGTTAGGATTACCTAGGACAAAAAGGGGAAAGACAACGTTTTGGTTGTAGTTGATAGCTTTAGCAAGATGGCACATTTTATTCATTGACATAAAATCGATGATACTACAAATGTTGCTGATTTGTTCTTTAGGGATGTTGTACATTTACATGGTATACCTAGGACAATTATGTCGGATAGAGATGTAAAGGTCTTGAGCTACTTTTGAAAAACTTTATAGGGAAAGTTAGGAAGTAAATTTTTGTTTTCAACCACTTATCATCCTCAAATGGATGGACAAACTGAAGTAGTTAATCGAACTTTAGGAACTTTATTATGTGTTGTTATTGGTAAGAATTTGAAAACATGGAAATAATATTTTCCATTGATTGTATTTGAATATAATTGAATTTTTCATTCTTCTATAGGTTTTTCTCCATTTGAGGTAGTTTATGGTTTTAATCCCTTTACTCCTTTAGATTTAACGCATTTACCTTTGCATGAAATATCTAACTTAGATGGATAGAAAAAGGTTGAGATTGTTAGATCTATTCATGAGAAGACTCGAGAACATATTGAGAAAAGGACAAAGCTTATGTTGAATAAGCCAACAAAGGACATAAAAAAAATAGTAATTGAACCAGGCGATTAGGTCTAGGTATATTTGAGGAAAGAGAGGTTTCCAAATCAAAGGAAGAATAAGCTTAATGCTAGAGGCAATGGACCTTTTCAAGTGTTGGAAACGATCATTGACAATGCTTACAAGATTGATCTACCAGGTGAGTATTAAGTTTCTGCTACTTTTAATGTTTTTGATTTATCTCCGATATGGATACAGATTTGAGGATGAATCTTTTCGAGAAAAGAGGGAATGATGTAGATATTCCTAAGAGATTACACAAATAGAAGGATCCATTGAGGTTTCCATATGGACCAATTACAAGGAGTAGAGAAAAGAAGATCAAGGAGAAATTTCAAGCAATTATGCAATCGTTCGTTAAGGAAGAAGTATTTTGTCGTGAGCGCGACATCCTTCATGGGCATGGCCGAAACTGAATTGGCAATGTCGAGAGAAAATCTGGAAGAGTTCATTAGGGCTTGAAGGTGGTACACATGCTAGGAATTAAAGTGGATCATAAAGAGAAGTTTTGAGCATGTGATTTACAAGTGCAATGCTTAAGTTTGGGCCTATTTTAAGTTGAGCTTTATTTTAAGTTTTATGTGAGACTTAATTAAACTTTGTGTGTTTAGTTTTGGGCTTATTGTTTGGGCCTTCTAGGCAACTCAGGATTGAGCTTTCGGAGTCATTCAGTCCAAAACTCAAAGATTATACACTAAAACTAAGCTCTTGGAGCCATTCAATCTAGTAAATGCAATATTGCTATACCCTTTAATTGGCATGCTAACCTAATCGACTTATAGCAAGTATACTAGATCAGCTCGTAATATAAAAAAATAAGATTAAGACCCTTTAGGATTGTACCCTAAAGATTGTGTATTCTAGATTTTAGAGTGAACAATGTGTAAAAGAATCCCAAAATTTGATGTGATTATAGATTAACTAAATTAAGAGGAATAACTAAAAAAATCAAGTAATAAAATTAAAGCAATTAATTGCAAAACTTAAAACAAAATAAGATGTAAAAGATGATAAAATCAAATATTAAAAAGCACTTCTGCTAAAGGAACTATCCACCTCAATTTCTATTGCAATGACACAGTTAAAAGTAACACAAGTGATTATGGAAAACACATTCTAAACACAAAAAACTTATTTAGAATATCATTCTAAGCATTAAATCCTTATATTATGAACAATCTAATACCTAGCATAAAAGTTTGGTTTATAAATTCTTAAACTTTCATTAGACCCTATTTCAAGACATCTAACTCCTGCTTATTCCTAATTCAAAATCTTTAGCCTTAATTTTACTATTTACCAACACATTATTGCCTCAATTTTTAAAATACAATCATGCATCAACATAAGTAAATTAAGCCAAAAACATGCAAATCATAGGTCCTAAATGAAATTGACAATCAACCATTTATCAATATATTAAACATCAATTCAACATAATTTCAGATAGGTTTTAGCTCAATGTAACGCCTTAAAATTTGAGTCACTTGAGAATGCGATATTATTTTTTATGGGTATTATTTTGAAGATTTTTAAATTAATAATCTAAATTTAAAATATATTTTAGGGACAAATAATAGGACATTTAAACTAAATAAAAGTATAATTAATAGTAAATCAATGATAATAATAAGAGTGAAAAAAATGTGAAGTTCCTAGAACTTTCGGGACCAAGGATTTGACCACAACAAAAAAAAGAAAAAGAAAAAGAAAGAGAGAATAAAAAGGAAAGAGAAAAAAAGAAGAGAGGAAGAGAGTGGAACGAGATCGAAAAAGAGAGGGGCGGTGCTGGCATCATCGTTTTGCCACTGCCTCTCATGACACCGATGATGAGATTGAGATCGCCGCCTCCGTTCTCCTTCAATCTCTTCTGCTAGTGCCGTCGTTCTTATTGGGGAGATCAATTTCTCCCTAATTCTCTCCACCACCACCGTAGCTCCCTCCCTTTTTACCGGCGATCTCGAAAGTAATTGAGGAGACTGACAGCACCGACAAGTCACCAATGAAGAAGTGATTGTTCTGGTACCTTCTTCCTCCCTAAATCATCAACAACAGGTTGATCGACATTAGGTGGCAGTCTGCGATTCGGGGTGGGATTTTGACTAATCCAGCCAGCGGTTGGGCACTTGACCACTGGCATAGGGATTCTTGGATTGTAAATAAAATAATTAATGCTTGGTTAAGTCAATAAATTGAGAAATTGTAAATTTTTAGAGTTAGTTTAGAAAAAATTGGGATTATTTTGCATAAGTTTGGGTTAAAACCCATGCAAAATTGATATTCATATAGCATTTTGCATGCATGGAAACATTTTGAATTCAAAAACTTTTTAAAAATTGGACTTTTTTGAGTGTACACCCTTGTATCTCCAGTGTACGACCTTACATTGGAAGGTATGACTTTACACTCCAGTGTACACCTGTACACTCCCCAATTCTTAAATGCAGTTTGTTTTTTTTCCTTTTCTTTCTTCTTTCTCTTCTTTGATGATTCCAAAAGGGTGTATCTTAGTTTTTTGCCATTTTCTCACCATAAAGACAATATTTTGCAATTTTGATCTGATATACCGTTAGGTTTTCATGTTATGCACATTTAGACACCAGTTTTGCCAATTTTTTTCACATCTTGATTCCTAAGCAAAAACGGATATAGATCCTCAGTACCCAGTATGGATGACAACTGAGCAAGATGCTCGCTACTAACTTTTAGGAGAAGTTCGCATACTGCCCAGCTAATTCATGTTTAGGCATCTGTTGACATAGTTGGGGTTGACAGATGAGGCTAATGCACTAATTACATGAGCCGAGTGGACACATTTTTATATAGGGGTCTACAAGATCTATCCAGAAATGATGAGGTAATTATTAGCAGCGTTCAGGTACTTGGGGAATAAAAGGCCAGATGATGAGGAGAGGGTCATTACCTATGGCATCCAGGGTCACCCAGCACTTTGCCTAGATCCTAGGGCTACCCATGGGGTACAATATGACTAGGTCTGAGAGGTCTGCTATAGCAGAGATGTGGGCAAATATCAAATGACCAGTGGTCCCATATGTGAAGAGAATGCCTAAAGTATACTATGCTACGATCTCAGATATTGCGTTATTTGCACAGGGTCCTTTCCTCCTCCTACTTAGGAAGAATAGGTAGCCCGAGTTCTATTGTGGTATCAAAGACGTATGGTTTTATGGGGCATGGTGGTAGGTAGGTAAATAGATTTGAGTCATGCCATCTTAAACAATATCCGAACAACTCAACACCACCTAAGTGATGTATCAGTCATTAAAGGGTTGGTCATTAGGCTACTTCTAGCCAAGGGCATGCTAGAGGCTATGATGGGGTAATTTCTTGGAGAGGGCATATACTTCGATAAAAAGGCTGTGTATGACATGTTGATGACTTTAGAGGAGATAAATGTAGCTTTCCATCTAAGTAGGGAGGTACCAGAGTGTGAGCCACAACCCCTACATCATGAGCAGGAACCTAGAGGCAATGATCAGCAGATAGAGGACATTCTTTTGCCAGAACTCATAGAGGCAATCCTATTTATGGATTATTTTGTAGGTGAGGCTCATCAAAAGCCAGCAGCACCACATGCCGTATAGGATTTCCTTACTTTCTAGTAGGACCTACCCCCTATAACCTAGAGTTATCCTGGTGCATCATCGTTATTAGTCTTGCCTCTGCCTTAGTAGGGAACTTCATGGGATGATATCTTACATGGTATTTAGGGTTTGATAATGACTCAAACTTCCATGGTAGTAGATATATAGGTAATATGCCAGGAGAAGGCTCGATAGCATTAGGCATACATGAAGAGATTCAGTGATTTTGATGCCCTCTAGCTACAGTTTATAGCTTATCTGACTAAGATAAGGATAAGGGTCGATAATGTTGATAAGAGTGTACAGTAGGCCACGGAGATCATCACGACATTAAAGACCGCCCTCCTTACTGCCAATAAGAACACTAAAGAAGCCAAAGATGAAATGGAAAAGAGAATAAACAATTTGGATCCTAATTTTAGGGCACATGTGATAGCCATAGATGGAATAGTTGCGATGGTAGTTATTCAAGGAGAGATAGATCGCCTCACAGGGTTTGTTAATAAATTCCTCCATCCTATCACCGTCCAGCTACCAGGGCCCATATAGCTAGGCCCATCCACTTCTCAGGCACCAAGCCCACCATACGACAAGCACCATTCCCATTCTCATTCTCCGTTGGAGGGTCCTACAAACTATGGCTTGCTTTGAGTCTCTAGGATTCAAAGGAGATTATCTTTTTACACTTATACCACACGTATTTACAAATTTAAACATTTGTTATAGAATTTTTATATTGTCTTTTTGTTACATTTTGGATATTTGTATTGCCTTTTACAATGTGGATGTTTATCTTAAATTTATTAGAATTATTCTTCTGAATTTGCTTTGAGTTTTATTATTAGTTTGCCATGATTGACATAAGTTGTTTACTAGATTATGAGATGCATCATGCTGTAAATTGATATTGCTTGTTAACAGGTTAAACATGCTTTTAAGATACCCCATTTACAGGATAAAAGTGATCAATTGATAATTAATTGTATATTACAATCCTAAACATGAAGTGAATTCGACAAAATTTACATGTCATCTGACTAAGAGAAAGAGGAAAAAATAGACATATGCAATGAAAATGAATGTAAAATAAAAATGAATAATTGTTTTAGCGGACTATACAAGGGGTAACTAACCCCAATCTAACTTTTCAACACTGTGAATGCACAACAAATAAGATGTAACTGGTTACACAAAAGATGACCAGTGTAGCGTTGCGAGTGCCACCTGTAATGGTACTCCCTCCATTGCAGAAGGAAAATTTTCATATGAGTTAACTCCAAATACAAACCACCCCATCCAACTTTTTTTTTGCAAATCAAGGTATAGTCGTAGAAGCGAAATCACCTATAAATTAGAGAACAAGCCACGGGCTAGCATTGCTAACCAAAAAGCCTTCTTAAGAAGCAAACAGGGAGAAAACCTCCTTAAGGTTAACACATTGACAAATTGATGGTAACAACCCATTCAGAGATTCACTACCTCAAATGTTAATGACCTTTTATCAAGGATTAACACATCAACAAACTGTTGGTAATGACCTAACCAAGGGTTAACACATCGACAAATTAATGATAATGACCCATCCAGAGATTCACTGCCTTAGATGGTACATGTCTTTTATCAAGAGTTAACACATTGATAAATTGATGGTAATGACCCAACTAAGGGTTAACACACCAACAAACTGATGGTAATGGCCCATTCAGAGATTCACTACCTCAAATGGTATATGTGTTTAATTCCGACCAAGCCTTCTTAAGAAGCAATTAGAGACATCGTCTCCTCTTGTAAGTATCTCTCTTCTACTTTAAACTTTGGATTATCTAAACTCTTATGTGTACTAGTCTCCTTAAAGTTAGGGGTAACTATAAACACTAGGTCTTGAAGAGGCTTTTGAAAGGGTTACCTAATGAGGAAAGTCACTCCTTTAAAGATAGCAAATCAAGGATGGTGGATCCTTTTTGTGTTGAAAACTATTTTTTTGAAAAACATTTTAAAATACTTTGTGCTTGATTTAAGTAGTTGAGTGGCATAAAAGTTAAACAATGAGAAATTCATTTGATTAGGGGCTCAAAATTGAGTTACGATGGTTTGTGAGCTTTTCACGCCCGTGCATTCATGGCTTGTACACCCTTGCACTTAAAGGAAATCTCCTCATTTAACCTAATGTCTGATTTTTACCCTTTTCTACATTGTACGGCCTTACACAAAGAGTGTACACCTGTTCATTTCAAAGAATCATACTTTTCAGACAAGTTGTGTAACTTTTTGAGTGTACACCCATACACTCATGAAGGTATAGTTGTACACTTAAATATAGGTGGTTTTCCTATAATACGAATGGGCAAGTGGAGCACTGCTTTACACCCTTACATACCTATGTATACACCTATACACTCACCTTTATATAAAAGTTTGTCCAAATTCTTTGAAATGGGAGAGGGGGGGGGGGAAAGAGGTTTGTCAAATTGAAAATTGAGAGTGTAAAAGATAAGATTTTTTTTATTAAAGGTTCTTTCAAAAGCTTCCAAAATCTTTCAAATATTTTTAAGCAAAAAGGTGATCTTTGGCACTTAGTTCTGGATTTTTCAATTGTTTTTTAGCTGTTACATTGCAATAAAAGGTCTATAAATTCGATTTTCGACAATCTAATTGAGTAAGTACATTAAAGGTAATATAAAAAGCCTTGCCCCCTCAATCTAGTTTCTGATAGTATAAAGTCTATATATTTATTATTTTGAATATTATAGTTGTCATTTGTTGATTTATTAACTATATATTAGTCAAAGATCTATCCTCATATAGATTTAGGTTGCGAAACCCTTTTTAAGGGTATTTTTGCTATGTGATGGAAAATATTAGATTGTTGCTTTTTTAAAATATTTTTTGTATATTTTTAAGTCAATTTCTAGAAACTTTGATTTTTTAAAGTTATCTTTATTTCTTTGATAAAGATTTTTGCTCCCTTTTTGATCTACGTTGATAAGGACTTTAGTTTAAAAAAGGAAAAGAAGAATAGCCATTATCAGGCTAGTACAACCATACATCACTTAATTCACACCCGTGCATTACGTGAGGTACGACACAAAATATGTTTTCTTACTTTTTAAGGTAAAAGAGTCAACCGTATGTCGGCAAACACACTCCTATATATTTTTGACATATGAGCTGGATTTTGGTTGCCACTTGTATTTATTTATTTCACTTGATTCTTCTTAAGGATATTCTCTTTTCATTTTTTTGTCATTACTAATATTTTCATTATTATCATTATTGTTATTATTGTTCCTATGAATAACCTTTTTTTGTAAGTATAATTGGGCAAGTGCTCTAGATAAGTCTATGATTCTTTCTCTTTACTATAGAAGAATTTTTTGATCATTAATGGAAAATGTCACAAAAATATTTGTAGTAAAGAATTAGGATGTTTCATTAATAAAATCGGACCAATGTCCATAGTTTTTCCTAAGAAACTCACATGTGAAAAATTAGCTTTAATAAAGTAAATGATTTAGTATATAATTAAATAACATGGGATGTTTCTTAAATAAAATTTGAACTGGAAAGTCCCTATCTTCAAACTCTCATAATGAAATTCTTTTTTAATAATCCACATGCGAGGACCGAAGTTTTCATTTAAAAGGTCACAATGAATTGCCTAATTTATGGATGTCTTTATCAGTTTATTCTAAGGCATGATTTATTATTTTCCAAAGTGATTGGGTGCACCTTCAATTTCTATATTTGCTCAAATCTTGCATGAAAGAAAAGGGATAACATGATTAATCTAAAAGTCGTTATGTCACATTAGTGAAAGGTAAAAATAAGAGTGGATTTCTGAACCATATCTGGATTTTTTGCCTCATGAGGTCGGAACACCTTTCTCTTCCAATGTCCTATTAGGTGGCAATTTCTTACCATTAGCCTTGTGATGCCCAACTAGATAGCTCCTAGCTATCGATTGATAGCAATGATAAAAGGACATCTGGGTGTGCTATCTCATACCTTTGGAGGTTTAAGATTTGGAAAGTCGAGTTAAGTCACTTTCCCATAAAGAAGTGATCATTGGCCTAGGAAGGGATCCTTAACCCGATCGAACCCTAAAAGTGGGATCAAACTGCTAAAGGTTAAAGCTTTCTTCACTCGAGCAAAACAATCTCTTGGTTTCGAGGGTAACCATTGCCATATAAATCTTTGAAATAGCATCTGAATGAGCATACATGATGGATCTAACATGAGGTAAAGTCATTGACAATTAGAAACTAGATAGAAGGCTAGATGAGTTTGAAAGGAGGATGAGATCCATAATGATGGATATCATAAATTCTATGGCACCGCTTACTAGCTAGGCACCTATGGCAACTGCTACAGCCCACAGAGAACCTATGACTATTAGAAGTACTCTTATTATAATCCAAGTGGGTCCTTCCTTAGTAGCTGAGTTAAGGGGAAATGGGTCACGAGTTCAGCTTATGGAGAAATGGAAGGATAAAGGTGTTGCACCCAAGGAAGACTTTATTCCGGAGGAAGAGGAATAGCTACCTATAATATAAGCTAGGAAAGGAAAGCAATTTAAGGTGGAAGACCCCATTATTAAAAAACATAAAGGAAAATTAGAAGCAATGGCTTGAGTATTATCAGTAGGAAAAGGGTTTAGCCTAAAGGATAAAGATTTAGAAAGCGATGAGGTGCTCCATTAGAGGTTTAAAATGCATGACCTACCTAAGTTTGATGGTACATTTGATACATTTTCCTACATTAGGCAATACACTTTGGTCATAAAGGGTACCACTCTTACCAAAAGATAGAAGGTTGAGTATTTTAGTAGTAGTCTCATTGGTTTTGCTATTGATTGGTATAATGGTCTAGATAAACACACCAAAAAGGATTAAGATAGGTTGATAGATGAGATTTTAAGGCAGTACAATTATAGCATGAGAATGAAAGTTACTCTAAAAGACCTCAAGTTGTTACAACAAAAACAAATGAATTTTTTCATGAATACCTTATAAGGTGGAGGAACTGGTTTATGGAAATGAAAAGAAAGATCGATACTCCTTAACAAATTAGGCTTTTAATTCACAATGCGACACATTATTTGAAGGAAGACCTGAAGATAAAAGGGTTGAAGGATTGGTAGTCCTTGAAAGATATTGCTATCAAAGCTGAAGGTGAGTGCCTGGCTAAGAAAGTGAGTTCTGCAAGTAGTGGTAATTTCAGTGTGGGAGATCGAGGATATAAAACTGCAACTGGGAAGACTAGTTGCATTGTTACTATAGGAAAACCCACCAAGGTGTCGGCTGCTGAAGGCATTTAGAGGCATTACTCAAATCTAAGTAGGTCTTATCCTTGGTATAAGATCAATTAATAAAGGAAGGAATTTGGCAGCCTCTGTCAACTAGACCAGTCGGAACTTAGAGTTAGCCTAACATCAAGTTGATTAGTATTATGCATTTTGTTAGCATACAATTCATCTTACAGACCATTGCAGAACCCTGATAGACATAATCTAAGATCTCATTGACAGTAAGTAGATCATTGATCCAAAAAAGGGAGAAAAAAAGAAAGGAAATTATAATGCATTCCTACCTTATATGTCTATAATTGGGTCGGGATTGTCAGAGTGGTAGGTTTCACATGATTTATATGGCAATGAGTATCTAGCCATCATTCTCCCCGAACAGGTAAATACAGAGGACAAACCTATGCTAGCGGTATGTGTGGTTGATTATTAGGAATCGCTTAATAAAGAGGAAGGTTGCATTAGCCCCTTGGATATGTGGGATTTAAAAAATGAAGAAGATGTGCAAAAGGTAAAATTGATTACTCGCAGTGATTGGGTAGTACCAGAAGTGGAGAGATCGATAGATCCTTAGCCATCACTCACAGATAGGGATTAAAAGGATGATCAAATTCTTAAGCAGTTGAAGAAGACCTCGACTTAGATTTTTGTATGGGATCTACTTAGGCAATTGCCTTCTCATAAATAGAAAGTAGTGAAAGCCTTATATGAGTCCAATGTTGTCGCTACTAACTTGCCATCAAAGTTGTTTGATTTGGTAAGGGGAAGTGTTAGAGAAAACATTGTATATACAAATGGGGATTTTCCCATAGAAGGTCATGAGCATAACCATCCCTTATACATACAAGCTCAAGTCAATGGTAAACACACTACCTGTGTGATGGTGGATGATGGCTCTTCAATTATTGTGTGTCCATTGGTGGTGCTTCCTACCACTTGGTTGAATAAGTCAATATTGAATAGATCTGACCTTGTAGTCATAGCCTATAACAACTCCTGTAGGCAAACAATAGCCACTTTCAAAGCCAATGTTTAGATTAGGGAGATCAATGCTGAGGTGGAATTTATGGTGTTGCTGATACCTGTAAACGTTTCTATGTTATTAAGAAGGCTTTGGTTTGTTGGGAGGGGTTCCCTCTACTCTTCACCAGATGATTAATATTTCATATAAAGGCAAAGTAGTCACTATAAAAGCTATCAAGGCAAATTAAGTTTCCACATTGGGAATAGCCAATCAATCTTTTAGTAGGTTCTATATAGCTGCTGTAAACGCTAATGATGAAGGTAAGCAAGATTCCACTCTGTAGGTAATGAACATGATGAAAAGAATTCATTTTTTACTAGAAGTAAGTTTGGATAAGAACTATTAAGGTACTTCGGATCCTATCACTACCATAGGTCAAACCACACGAAGAGGATAAGGTTATAAAGGGCCCGATGAGAAGATAAAGGATCTAGTGAAGCTAGAAGGTATGCCACATATTCTTGATAGCTTTATTCCCACATCAGCTCTACTTTAGTATTATGGTGAGGCTGAGCCTGTGGTAATTAGAAGGGAAATTATTTTAGGTTTTGAGATCTTTATTGATGTCTTTTATTAGGTTAATGGAATTGTCAAACCTGCTAGGGGGTTTTTAGGATAAGGAGATCATGGTTAAGTTATTTGACTGGGATAAGGCTCTTAAAGAGATTGTGACTCCAAAATTACTAGTTTCCAAGCTCAAGGGCAAAGAAAAGGTGGAGTTCAAGATTTCTATATCTAAAATGATGAAGGGTACTAAGGAAGCTGATCAAGAAGTTCTGAAAGATGCAAAAAATAGAACGGGCTCATCTAAGACATCAAAATCACTACATGTAGACAATAATGCTTTTGCAGATACACTTTTTAAACCTAAACATTTCAACTGTGATGTATATAGCTCTTCTTATGTTAATAATATGAATAACTTTACTTACTTGTTTGATGTTTCACATAATTTCATTTCGTATGATCATGATCATAAAGCATCTATATTCGACATTAATTCAGCAAGTACTACTCAATTCAATCTTGGTACTTTTAAAAACTTAAAAGAAATTTCGATAGCATTTGATATCTCCCCTGAAGAGAGGAAAGAATTTGAGAGAATGCAAAAAAATGAAATAGTTTTTGCCTAGATGTATGAAGATATGCTAGGAATTCATCATGCAATTGCTGAGCATGCCATTCCCACTTATCCTAGATACAAGCCTGTCAAGCAAAAACTTCAGAGGCTCAAGCCAAAATGGATAGAAAAGGTGAAAGAAGACATACAGAAGCAAATAAATGCCATATTCCTTGTGGAGATCCAACATCCTACCTGGTTGGAAAATGCAATTACGATAGCTAAGAAAGATGGAAGAGTTTGAGTTTGTGTAGATTACAGAGACCTGAACAAGGCATGTTTGAAGGATGGTTTTCCATTTCCTTATATATATGTCCTAATGGACATTACGACTACTTGTGAAATGTATAATTTTTGCGACAAATATGCTGGATACAACCAAATTTTGAATAAGATCATAGATAGGTTCAAGATGGCATTCATCACTGAATGGGGCATATATGCTTATCTGGTTATGTTATTTGGATCAAAGAATATGAAGGCTACCTATCAAAGAATGGCTATAAAGATTCTAGATGATGTGATCAATAAAGAAGTGGAGTCATATGTGGAAGATATAATGATTAAGTTACTCACGGAGGTCATTTTGTCACCTTAGAAAAATTCTTTTAGAGAATTAACAAATATAACCTTCATCTCAACCTAAAGAAATGTGTGTTTGGGGTCACTTTAGGGCAACTTTTAGGACATGTAGTGAGCCAAAGAGGAATAAAAGTAGAACCTGATAAAGTAAAGGCCATTAGGGAAATGCCTACACCATAGAAAGAAAAAAAGTTCAAGGGTTCTTAGGTAAGTTATAGTATATCAGTAGATTTATTGCCAAATTGATTTCAATTTGTGAGCTTATTTTTAAATTGCTCCAAAAAGATCAACCACTGATATGGAATGAAGATTGTTAGATAGCTTTTGACACTATCAAGAAATACCTATTACACCCACCGATATTGAGACCACCTAAGGCTAGTAAACCTTTAATTTTGTACCTAGCTATAGAAGATAGCTCAGTAGAGGCTATGGTGGCTCAATATAATGATTTTAAAGTTGAATAAGTTGTGTATTACCTCAGCAAGAAGTTCTTGTCATATAAGATTAAGTATACGAATGTAGAAAAGAATTGTTTATCTATCATCTGGGCTTTTAAGAAGTTAAGACACTACTTTCATTCATTCAAAATTCCAGCGGTGGCCAAATAGAATCCTCTTAAGTATTGGAAAAAAGTACCATTCTCTTATAGGATTTTGATGTTGAGTGAATAATTTGAAAGATTATTAAAGGAAGGGTTATGGCAGAATTCTTAGCAAATCAACTATTAGAAGGAGAAGAGCTATCCTATGAGTTATTTGATGAAAACACCGCAACCATAGCAATCGAAGGGTGGTAGTGTTCTTTTTATGCAGCTATAAACAATAAAGGTGCCGAAATAGGAGTAATCCTAGTAACCCTAAAAGGAGAAAAGCTACCTTTAGCCAAAAAGCTCATATATAAGGCTACCGGTAATGAAGTTGGATATGAAGCATGCATCTTTGGGTTGGAAGCTTTACTGGCACTGAGGCTAAAGAATACAAATATCTATGGTGACTCATCCTTGGTGGTCTACCAGCAGAATGGTGAAGGTGACTCATCCTTGGTGGTCTACCAGCATAATGGTGAAGGTGACTCATCCTTGGTGGTTTACCAACAGAATGGTGAATGGATAGTGAAGAAAGAGCTACTTAAAAATGCTAGGTGATCGACTCGAGGTTTGTGTCTTTAAGTACATTCCTCGAGATGAAAATTAGTTGGTTGATGCCTTAGCAACACTAGTGTCAATGTGGGATAATCTAAAAGGGGTAGATATAAAGTCTATACATATCTTCAGTTTTGATAGGCCATGATTTGAAGCACCACAGGTGATGGATATCAAAGTAGATTATGGGAAGCCTTAGTATTTTGATATTCAAAATTACCTCGATATGTCGGTGTTTTAAGAAAAGGCTGTAGAAAAGGATGAAAGAATGTTGTGCAAGTTATCCACATAGTTCATCACTATTGATGGAATTATTTATAAAAGATAGCCTAATGGGTTACAGTTAAGGTGTGTAGATGAGATGAAAGCCAAAAAGATTATGGAAGAGGTCTATGCTAGAGCTTGTAATGCTTATATGAATGGTTTGACCTTAGCTTGAAAAATCATATGTCAAGGGTTCTTTTGTCTTACTACGAATATAAATTGCTCCAAATATGTGAAAGGATGTCAATTGTGCTAATAGTGTGTTGATCTAAAGCACACGCTTATATCAGAATTGTGCAATCTTACCTCACTATGGCCTTTTACCATTTAGGGTATAGATATCTTAGGGATGATCAATCCGCCAACATTGAATTGATATTAGTTTATTGTTATGGCTATTGATTATTTCTCAAAGTGGATTAAGGTGAAATTATACCAAAACTTGGGTGCATGAGAAATGGTGAAGTTTATAGAAAAGAGTTTGATATGCAGATATGGACTTCCACACCATATTGTATTTGATAATGGGTCCTATTTTCAAGGGGAGACTAAATGGATGCCTAAGAAATATTGAGTTTAACACCATAAGTCTTCACCATATTGTCCTCGGGCAAATGGTGCGATAGAAGTAGCAAAAAAGAATGTGAAGAGGTTCCTATCTAAAATGGTTAGGATTTATAAGGATTGGGCTGAGAAGTTACCTTTCGCGTTGTGGGCCTATAGAACCACAACCAGAACTTCAACCAGAGCCACTCTATTTTCTTTGGTGTATGGGGTAGATGCTATTTTACCGGTGGAGATTGAGCATCAATCATTGCGAGTTATCCTGGAAGTTGAGCTATCGAAAATAGAATGGGTTAGATAGAGATTGTTATAGCTTAACCTATTAGATAGAGAAAAATATGGGCTTATTACCATAACCAAGTTTACCAGAAGATGCTGGCAAAGCCTTTTAAAAAGAAAGTTAGGAAACATCCCCTGAAGGTAGGAGATCTAGTTTTCAAGTAAATATGGCTAGGTCTACCTAACATTAGAGGAAAGTTCAGACTGATATGGCAAGGCCCATTTATGCTAAAAAAGTTAATGTCCAAAGGTGCTGCAATACTTAGCGATAATGATGGGAATGAATTTAAAGAGCCAATTAATATTGACCAGCTAAAAAGGTTTAATGGCTAGACACGAAAAAATATAATAAAAATAAAAGGGAAAAATAAAAGAATATAGCCCTGCAGGTCAAAAATTGGTAAATATCAACCTTGCTAAAATTGGATGCCTTGTCAAGATAAAAATAAAAAATGGCATCTTGAGTAAAAATTAGAGGTAGAGTGAAAAAATTCAATCAAGAAAACCTGAGAGGGCTTATTGATAATAGGAGAGAGATTATTTCAAAGTTTGATCATATTAATGAATAAAGTTCTATATTTTTGAACTTGATGTTAGAATAAGGATCATGTGTAGTGAAATTATGTAAAGAATGCAAGCTTATACATTAATATAAATAAGAGCAATTTTATTATACATTAAAGTTGTTTGGTTTCATGATAAAAAGTGATACATGGTTCTTATTCTATATATCTAAGTCTAAGGACCATCCTCTACTACTTCCACTTGAGCTCTATTTCAACCAGTATGATATGTTGTCAATCACAAGACTGGATAGCCATCTTTTATGTGTAATGGAAGTGGTGAAGTCACAATTAGTTGGGTTTTAAATGTCAACCTTGGCATACAATTGAGCCCACAATTGATGATAACTAAAAATGAAAGCAATAGATAACATACCTCATTGAAATGATAATGGACACCTTATGATGTCTTATCATTCGCTAAATTGATGAGCACAATGAGAAACTACATAAAAGGTGGCTCTATACAAGCCATATAGTAAAACACAACTACACTGGCCATCTTAGATCACATAATCAGGTATCAACCATGCGTATATAAATTTGATATCATTATCATCTGCCATTGTTAGCCATATAAAACATTTTTGTGATGAGTCAAAATTGTCAAGTCTTCTTCTATGGAAGAGATGCCTCAAAAAGTATGTGTTGATTGCTCTAAGAGGAGGTCTTTTGAGTAGTCTCAATTTCTCATGCAGCCACACCTAAAAAAATATAATAAAAAATAGTAATAATAAAACCTGCCGAGTTGAGTTGGATTCATGTCGGGAAAAAATAAGGCATGGGATTTTACAAAAATAAAAAAAAGATACATCTCCCACTAAGAAAAGCTAGTGTAAAACCCATAAGGTATGCCTTATCTTTAAAATAATTACCATACCTAGGGTAATAAGGGGCTTTCTGAGAAAGCTATAGTAGGATTATAATAGACAGTATCTGAGCTGAGGATGGTTTCTGCTAGGATAACAAGGAAAGGGTCAAGCCAATAAGTATGCCATTGATGACGTCGAGCAATTAATAGTCATCGACTAGGTCCCCCGAGTTCACTATTAAGTATAAAGAGAAACATATTAGTAAAATAATGCCAATTCAAAAAGTAGATATGTTAGAGAAGCTATCAAATGCATTAAGCTGAGGTTTAAGAGGGATACGTGTGAGGCCTAAACCTTGGCCCTAATTGAATTATAGGAAATTGATGAGGATTATGGTTAAATAAAGAGAAATTTGATTATTTTGCATCACTGAAGTTAAGACCTATGAGGAGTGTTTTGGTAATTGTACATGTGTATAATAGGGTATAGTTAAATTTTATAAAAGGATGTAATTAAAGTAAATTAAAATTTTAGAGGTTAAATTGTAAGAATAATAAGTTAGTGGGGTTAAATTGAATAAGGCTAATTTTGGAAATTCACCTAAAGAGATATTTACTCCACTAACTCCCTTTTATTACTTATTAGAAAAGGAACCTACTAGAATTTTAGAAGTGGAGATTGACACAAGGAGAAAGGAAGATCCAATCTTTTCATTCTCTCTCTCTCTTCTGTTTCCAAATGGAATAGGGTGCCTAGCTTAAGGTTGATTTGTAATCTCTTAAAGGTGATGATGTTCCTCCTCTCTTGCAATCATACTTCTCTTCTTTTTGGGTTTAGTTCCTAGAATTAAGGATTTAAGGAGATCATACTTGTTATATATCATGTTTAAGGGAAGGAAGCAACCAAAGGTTAAAGAGTTAGAAAAAGAGCTTTGAAAGAGGATTTAAGGCTTTAATATCAAGTATGGGAACTAGGTTTAAAATTGAATGGCATGTATAGGATTGTGATGGCATCTTTCTTTCTTAGTTTTGTTACAAGGCTTGAATAAATTAATTGTCAAGAGTTATGAGAATCATTAGCAAATCTTTAATAGCATGTAAGAGTTGCTATTAGTTTATGAAGCTATTATTGTGATGGTGGACTTAATATACTGCTTGTAGTTGAATTTCATTTGAAATTCATGGAATAAGTGAGACTTATTATATTGTAATTTAAGATTGAATTAAACATGTTTAATGATAGATAATATTCAGATGATTGGAGGATTAATACTGGGAAATGAGTTGTTATAAGCATACTTAAGGACCTAGAAAAAAAAAGAGATGGATGGTTGTTTTGGGCACTCAAGGCCGAGGAACATCACTCTACGGAGTGGGTTGGCCACTCAACCGAAGGGGCTTGCCACTCTTTCGAGTGGTTTGTCATGGCTCACCAAGTCCCTTTTGTTCATTGTGTTTTAGACCCTAACATTAATGTATACTCAATTTTGATATATATATATATATATATCGAAAGGTATAAAATATAAGGAGTTGAATGAGATAAGGTAAAGATGAGCAAATTGGTCATAGTATAATCTTGATATTTGGAAAGTATGGTTACTATAAATATAGATATTGAATCATCTTAACATATGCCATATGGATTTGGTCATGCTATATAATAAGAATTCACTTTGTCATTGTATTAAGGAAATTTGTATTGAACAACTATCGTTTAAATGAATTATCAATCATCACGATCTAATAGACTATAAAAGAGAAATATGGTGTTATAGAATGAAATAAGTAAAGTATAGTAAGTACAACAGTAACCTATTACTATACATACGATACAAATATGTAAAGAATGGAATACCTTAAAGTATAATGAAGTGAGAAATACTAGCCTTCCCTTATGGATCTTTATTTGATACTTAGATAGCTAAAATGAATACCATTGCAATAAATGGAATGGATATAATGGTATGTTATGCCCTTATGATACCATGAGAGAATTGATGGTTAAATGCTATACTTTTACACTTGCTTGCTTCAATATATACAAATAGGTGCTTTAAGATTGTGCATCTAGATAGGTGATTACGATAATGAACCTATATGCTTATACAAATGCTAAGATAATATGAAATGGCAATAATAGATATTAATCTCAAAATTGAAACACCTTCATTCATTGTAATACATTGAATGTATGTATATGATGTATTAGATGAGCTTGAATGTGTGACGATTACATTGAGTATAATGAAGCAAGGAAGATGGGTTAATGAGTCATAAAGGTACGTCCTTCTGAACTGATCATGCGTTATGTGTGGTGTCATGCACCCATGTGTATATATATATATATATGATTTCATCCTCATGAACTATCTCGACTATGTACATTGTCAAATTATGGCTTTAAATCATATTGTCTACCATATAACAATATGCAGATAAATGAGTATGCTTACATTGACTGGTAAGAAACTTAATGAACATATCAACTAAGTGATATATATATATATATATGAATATGTGTATATGCCCCTGAATTTGATTATAGACTATTCATTCTCTACGACGCTAATAGCACCCAATTCTCAGAATGTTGAATATTGAGTAAGTATTGCATTACACTAAGTTATTGTTACACAATGATAAGCACATGATTGAATAGAAAAGTAAAGTATTGCATTGGTGCCTTAAGGTGACCTATACCTTCGGGTAACTCTTGGTACCTCCGGGTGGCCTATACCTTGGGGTAACTCTTGGTGCCTTTGGGTAACTCTTAGTGCCTTCGGGTGATCTATACCTTTAGGTAACTCTTGGTGCCTTTGGGCAACCTAATACCTTCGAGTATGGCATTTATGTCTTCGGGTACTATCGTATAATCCTGTTATCCACTTCTATAAAGGTAAGTATGCTTAATACAAGATAAAATAAGTCATTTTATTAAATTAAAAGATAAGAAAATTGGTAGTTGAGAAATTGTTTTACATGAATATTATTCACTTGGTAAAAATAAAAATGGATAATAAAGTAGAGGTTACAGTATTAGTAAGTATGTGATACTTTAACATTGCATATGCATTATTGATCTATAAATCATGGATACAAATTTGTACACTAAGGAATCATCTTCAATAATTATATTGTTTCTTGGAGTCACATACCGATTTCTTAATCTAGTATATGCCCATATACATATGTGTATAAATAAGACTCTTCTACGTATTCATGTATAGTATATGGTTCAAGATGATTTTATGGGACATATAGTTTTCCTTGCTATGGTTTTATGTATGACAACATGATTATGAATATGAGTGTAATTTCAAAATGCTTTCCATATTGTAAAACTGTGCAATATGTATGAAGAATCATGCCTAACTATGACTCTGATGGTTTAATAACGAAAGGATTGCTTGCAAAGTTACTTAGTCCCTATTTGCCTATGTTAATGGCATGTTCCTTCTATTATGAATTTGATTAAATGTTAAATGCATAGCTTTGTAACTTGTGCAATGGAAGGTATTTAATTGAGGTCATATGCAATTGAACTTCAAGGATTTTAATATCATAGTTCAAGATGTATGAGGACTATAAAATACTAGAAATGTAAGAAAAAGGCTTGTTAGCAGAATGGTTAGTAAAGCTTATAAAGGCTAATTAAGTTCACTTAGAGTGTTAAATGATTGTAAGCATTGTGTCTAACTATTAAGAGTACACTAGTATGTTATCATTAACTTTTACGCTTGTATAAATGATGATTCTTGTTAAGAGGTTGCATATAGATTATGTTGTTCCCTACTAAGTTTTATAGCTTAGCATGGGTTTTATTATCCGTGTAGGTATCAGGTTAAGCTTCATTCTAGATAGATAGCTATGGTAGCTCAACCAATACAAAAGTGAAAAGCTAAAAGTGTGCAATTTTCATTCTTGGGTTCCCTTTTGTGATGAAGATGTTATATGTAATGCCTTATGAATTTTGGAGTATTGTATTAGATAAGAAGTTTATATGTAATTTTGGCCTTAAGCATTAATGTTTATATGATTATCACAAGTTTAATATCTATACAGGCGGTTTCATATGTCTTGTGGATTAGGGTGTTACAATAGGTTCCTATCAAGGCACCAATCTGAAGACAATAGAAGGTAGAATTCCTAGAGTCTAACTTGCATCTCTTAGATAACTTGGTATGCGGTTTGCAACACAGGGCAGAGTTCCTAAATGGAAAGACACACTGATGAATTTTGCAAACTCTTCAACCAAAGGGCATAGCTCCTAATAGGTGAATATGAAAATATGAAATCAAGGGTCCCAATATTGAGTGGCTGCCAACAAAAGATCATTATCAAGTCGGATTCTTTGTAAATACTTTAGATCAAAATACGAGACCAGAGTTGGATTTTCCGAAGTCCTGGGGTCATCTAGCATTCAGTGCACTTTGGTGTAAAAAGTCCCCACCATACAAAGAATATAGCCTTAAAATAATAATAATAATAATAATAATAATAATAATAATAATAATAAATAAAATAATAATAATAAAAGTAATAAAAAATAATTAAATAACGAAGGCTATGAAATAGAATACTTACCCGAAACAAAAAAACACTGCATGCAGATTGTTGAAGGCCAAATGAAGAGTTGGGGGGTATTTATAGGCCAAAAGTGACTCACTCCTTTGGATCTTGACTCACTTGCTTAACTCACTCTCTTGTACCATAAGTCACTCTCAAATTATGTGGGTGATGTTAGAGAGTATGCCCTAGAGCCCATGTAATGGGGATGTATTTCATATGTATGAACTCATTTTCTTAATAAAAGGCATCATTCGTTTATTAATGTTATGTTTAAATACATGAGTTTGTAAATATTAAATTAATAAATGAAGTCCTAGATATTTATAAACACAGTGCAAAGGCAATCATGAAAGTGTTCATGATGTGAGATGTCTATTGCATGCAAATGTGATAATATCTAAATATCCCTAGTCATAGAATTAACAAGATAGGACATTGTTAATTCGGATAGACTAGCACATGTTATGCTTTTTGAATAGTTCAAGTAGTGGTTCTCATAACTGTGATTATGGAAGATGATCAAAACTAACGTGTTGATGCTTGTTAGAAGAACAAGTTCATTGGAGACCTGCAAAGAAAATCCTCACATGGATATTAAATCTATATCAGTGAGGAATCTCTTCATAGCGGTTGTGCAAGTATCCTTAAACTTGAGAACACCAAGGTTATCTTAAGTAGCAAGCGATATACTTTGACTCTATAACTGATTACTTCCAACTGGGGGTGAACATAGTTAGGAGTTTGGGTATATCATGATCTACTTGAAGATAGTTTAGTGATTGACAAAGGATTCACCATCCCAAATTTATTAAGGGAAATTATCTCGCATGATTCTATAATTGCCTTATTCAAAGAATCTCTAGCCAGAGTACTATGCCAAGATGGATAGGGATCCATGAAGGGCATTTTGGGAACAATGGTCAAACTAATAGAACATACATAATTAGATTTATATGAGTTGACAGAAATCCATACTCAAAATCTAATTGATATAAGAGTGGTGAAAGGAGTAATTTCACGGTAACTATTTCTATGGAAGGGTATAGTCAAACCACTTGACTTTCCTGATATTTGGGTAGTCATAATGGCTAGCTAGAGGTTGTTCATGATTTGTACAATAGTGTATCATAAATATCAATAGGGATTGATAAAATGATTTAAAGAAGTTTAAATCATGTGAGTTTTGAATAGAACTCATAATTACATATTATACTGCCAATATGGACAGAAACCCAATAGGTCGCACACATATAGAGTAAAGGATAAAATGATAAAATGACAAGGATAATAATATTTGATATTATTATGGGAGAAGATAAATGAATAAGAGAATAATTAATTAAAGAGTTTAATTAATTATGATCAAGTAAAATCGCATAACTTTTTAGAAATGTTCTATAAAATGGACCTAATTGAAATATTGTATTTCATAATTAATTATTATTGGACTATAAGTGTTATAGGGCTGAAATAATAATTAATAGATCCATTGAAGGAATTAAAAGAGGCCCGGAGAATTGGTTCTAGCGCCGAAACCCTCTATAAGAAGGGTTACACACCAAACCCAGATAGAAGGCCTTAAAGTTCTAATTCTTGGACCAAAATAAATTAAATATATTTCATAAGTGTTATGGAGCCTAAATATTTAATTTGGATGGATTTGGAATTAATTTGGGTGATTAAATCTAAGTATATGCACAAAGGGCCTAGTTTATGGGTTTTATGCATAGTATTTTGTGAAAGGATTTAAATTGGATTTAATTGGGCCCAAATAAATTATTATTAATTCTAAAAGCCCATTTAATATTTTTTCAGAAATTTTAAAGAGCCCAATCCCATTATGAAGTTGAATTTTTAACCTAACTATAAAAATCCAAGTAATAAGGATTTTAGGATTAAGTGAACATTAAGAGAAAAGAAATACTCTCTCTCTAAAAAAAACCCTAGCTACCACTCCATTGCTAGCATCAAGGGAAATTCGGCTAGCCCTTATGTTCCATCATTCTTTGTTCATTCAATCCTTCTCTAGTATGGATTACTAATTAGAGGTGTTTAATTTTGGATACTATGGTTTGCGACATTCCGGTGAGAAGGAAAATCAACTGTTCAACAAAAATCAAATGTGATTTTTCTTATTCTCATTAATATTTATATTGTAAATTCATGGTATGATCAGATCTATTGGTTTTAAAATTTTAAATTCCGCTTATGCATGTGATGCATGTAACCGATATTTTCCAACATGGTATCAGAGCCTTGGTTTTGCCATGAATCTACAATTTTATATTTTTTTGCAGAATAGCTTTTATTTTTGAGTTATTTATTTCATGAACTTTACAATATCATATTTGATTGTTCATGAATGAGAAATATTGATTTATGGATGTATGTGATCAAATATATAAAATGAAAAATAAAAATGATTCTTTTGAGAAAAGAATCATTGTTTTTGGCGTGTAGGGGTTCTATTTTTCAATAAAAGTTTTAGGGGCTGTTCTAAATTAAATTTTTATTAATCAACTATAAAATTATTTTGATGATAATTTATGTGTTTAATATGTGATATTAAGCCATAGGATCAAACAAAATTAAAATCAAACAAGTTTTGCATGAAAACTAGTTTTATCGAAAAGTTTGATAAATTGGTGTTTTTCGTGTGTTCTTGTTTAGAATAATTTTTAATATTCTAAATCAAATATATCTAATATATTAATTTGTTTTTAATTAATTATATTAATTAAAATAAACCTTGAATTAATTGGATTAATTTTAATTCATTAAAACAACTTAATGGGCTTAATTATGTTTATGAACTTGATTTAAATTGGTGAATGACTCGGTAGGCCCAAGGAGCTAATTTAAATTAAATATTATAAACTATAATTAAGTTTATTAATGGATTTTAAGGGCTGGAGTGGGCTTGGCTCATTCCAAAAGCCCCAAATGGTCCAATAGACACAAAACTAGTTTATGTGTGAACACACTTTAGGGTTTAAATTTATGGGTTTTTGCCTACCCTTTGTTTTAAGCCCAAATTTGATTTTTTTATTTATTTAATATGATTAATTAATTAAATAATCAATTGATAATCAATTAATAATCAATTGGAATGATAATTAAGGCAAGAACACATGCATGCAAAAAAGTTTCCTAAAATGAAAGTTTCCAAAATGGAAAAAGTTTTCAAATTTGATAACATATTAAAATAACTCAAAAGTAAGTTTCAATAGTTGAAACATAGTTTGTATTCCATTATATGTTTTTACTTTATGTATTAGAAATGCATATAAGGGTGTATGATTGCCATGATAAATAGTTATGGACAAGGCCTAATGTGTTGAGCATAATGCATGTTTATGCCCAATAAGGACTTTTATGTCCCGGCCACTTTTTTTTGTTTGTATTTCTTTTTCAAATTGTAATATGTAATTAGATTACTTATATTAGAATTAGAGATAGAGATGGAAACCACTATCAAGGAGCAAGATGGGTCGGATGGAGATCTAACAAGATTTAAGATAATGTAATTTTTTTTTGTTTGAATCATGCATATTACCTAGGTATGACCTTTTGATTTCCCTTTTGGATCGAAGAAATTAATATAGTAAAGTCAATAACTATACCATATTTGTATACTTATATTTATGTGATAAATATAGGATGCATACCAATGTATGCCAACCATGTATGATGAGACTTAATTAACTAAAATTCCTCAAAAAAATACTAAGGTATATAAGCTTCCATTAATTGGAGGAGAACCAGAGTTCTTTATAGTGTGGGTTGTTGACCATAGTTAAGCTCACATTATATCGAATATGTTCGAATCTAATTAAATGGGTCATCTTAGCTAGCCCATTAGCTTGTTGACCATAATCAAGGCTAATGGTTCTAGAGGCAAGATTAGGGAATGCATATATGATATGCATGTATCAAGAGTTGATAACCTAATGATCCAATAGTTGTGTAGAGACACAATTGGTATAGAAATACCTACCTTTCAAGGGTATGGGATTTGGCTTGTTGACCACAGTCAAGGTCAAATTATATATCAAGGATTGGATATTGGCCCACTAAGAAAACCATCGGGTTTTCTCGAATTATATAGTGAGGGCAATTAATTTGCAATAAAATAATGGGAGTAAATGTATTAATTAAAGACCTAATTAATGCATTCATATATATGAACATACTCTCATATGTTTTCTTTTCACATCTAGGTCATCATCATAAGCACATTGAACATTAACATACGATCAATCTTGGATAACAAGCTGATTGGCAGCAACTATTCTAACTAGATCATACAAGTGAGAATTGTTCTTAGAGCTGAAAAGATCCATTATGTCTTGGATAAAGATCCACCACCGCTTCCATCAGATGATGCCATTGATGAGATCAAGGCCACTTATTGAAAATACATGGAGGATATTGAAGCAGCAGCATGTCTGATGCTGGGTGCTATGTTCTCAGAGCTTCAGAAGCAACATGAGATGATGGATGCTAGAACCATCATTTTGCATCTAGAGGAGCTTTATTCTTCTCAGGCTAGAACTGAGCAATATGAGATTGTTCGAGCTCTATTTAGCTGCAAAATGGTGGAAGGCATTTCGGCTACTACTCATGCATTAAAGATGTATGGGTATATTGAACATTTGAGTAGACTTGGCTATGTAATGGATAATGATCTATACATAGATTTAATCTTGTACTCGTTAGCTCCAAGTTATGCACCTTTCGTGTTTAACTTCAACATGAATAAGATCTAAGTAATCATTCCTGAGTTAATCAACATGCTCAAAACAGCTGATGGATCCTTCAAGAAGGATTCAAAAAGTGTCATTGTTGTCACTTCTGCTATAGGAAAGAAACAACAGAAGAAGAGATGACCAATGCGCAACCAAAGAATGGTGAGGTTTCTAAGAAAATGGTTTCCAAGAAAGAGAATCCCAAAGGAACTTGCTTCCATTGTGGAAAAGATGGTCATTGGAAGCGTAACTGCAAGGCCTATCTAGATTCTCTCAAGGAAAAGAAGCAAGCTGATGCTTTTACATCAGGTATTCATATGATTGAAATTAATACTTATTCTATTGCTTCAAAACAATCTTGGGTATTAGATACTGGATGTGAATCTCATTTGTGTAATGATCTACAGGAGCTTAAAAGTAATAGAAGAGTTGGAAAGACAGAAATATCTCTACAGTCAACTACTGGACAAAACATCTCTACAACAGTTATGGGGACTTATCATTTACCTCTTCCAAGTGGATTAATACTGGAATTATAATTGTTATTATGTTCCAGCTTTATCCAAAAGTATTATTTCTTTCAGTTGTTTATTGAACGATTATAACATTTCTTTAAAAGACAAATGTTGTTACATTTTTAAGAACAATATATTTTATGCTAAAGCTATCATTGAGAATGGTATATTTCTTCTTGATTTAATTAAAGAAGTGCATAATGTGGATACCAAGAGAATGAAACAAGATAATCTAAATACCTTATATTTATGGCATTGTCGTTTAGGCCATATAAATGAGAAATGCATAACCAAATTACACAAGTCAGGTGATTTAGGGTCATTTGATTATGAATCATTTGATACATGTGAATCTTTTTTATTAGGAAAAACGACAAAAGGTCCCTTTATTGGTAAAGGAGAATGAGCTAAAATAGTTTTGGACTTAATACATTCAGAAATATATGGTCCAATGACTACACATGCCAGAGGAGGTTACTTTTACTTCATTACTTTCATAGATAATTATTTCAGGTTTGGATATATCTATCTAATGAAATATAAAATAGAAGAATTTAAAAAGTTCAAAGAATTCAGAAATGAAGTAGAGAAGCAACTTGGCAAGAGTATTAAGACACTTAGATTAGATCGAGGTGGAAAGTACTTAAGTCAAGAATTCCAAGATTATCTTAAAGATAATGGGATTTTATCTCAATAAACTCCACCATATACATCACAACATAATGGTGTATTTGAAAGGAGAAATCGAACACTATTAAATATGGTTCGATCCATGATAAGCCAAGCAAACTTGCCTAAGTCCTTTTGGGGATATGCACTAGAAATTGCTGTTTATGTGTTAAATAGAGTTCCTAGTAAATCGATTGATGTTACTCCATATGAGATATGGAATAACAAGAAACTCACACTTTCTCATATGAAAGTATGGGGTTGTCCTGCTTATGTGAAGAGGACAATGTCAGACAAACTAGATGTTAAGTCTGACAAATGTTTATTTTTGGGATATCTAAAAGAAATATTTGGATATTATTTCTATCATCCCTTAGAACAAAAGGTGTTTGTTTCAAGGCATGTTGTCTTCTTGGAAAAGACAATTTCTCCTACGAAAGGATAGTGGGAGTAAAATTAAACTTGATGAAGTTCAAGACCCACAAATTGAAGTAAATCAACCGATTGAACCCGAGACTAAATTTCATAATGATGAGATTATAGTTGAACCTAATTATACACAAAATCCTAGAAGATCTATTAGGATGTATTATATCCTTGTGAGATATGGATTTCACATTGATTCAGATAGAGGCATAACTGTAGTAAAGGACAATGAGCCTACAAGTTATGGAGAAGTTTTGAACAATTTAGAACGTGATTTATGGCTTAAGGCTATCAGTCTGAAATGGACTCCATGTATGAGAATAAAGTATGGACTTTAGCTCAACCACCTGAAGGGATAAAACCCATAGGGTGCAAATGGGTCTTCAAAAAGAAGACCGATATGGAAGGTAATATAGTTACCTATAAAGCTCGCTTAGTAGCAAAAGGCTATCATAAAAAAGAAGGCATTAACTATGATGAAACCTTTTCTCCAGTAGCGATGCTTGAGGCTAGAAGAATACTTTTAGCCATTGTAGTTCATTATGATTATGAGATTTGGCAAATGGATGTGAAGATAGCTTTCCTAAATGGAAATCTGACTGAGAATGTGTATATGACACAACCAGAAGGGTTCACATCAGGAGGTGGAAAAATGATATGCAAGCTTCAAAGATCCATTTATGGATTAAAGCAAGCCTCTAGGAGCTGGAACATATGATACAATTAGACAATCAAAGAGTTTGGTTTCTCACAGAATGAAGATGAACCTTGTGTGTATAAAAGGGTTAGTAGGTGTGCAAATGTCTTCCTAGTTCTATATGTGGATGACATATTAATCATAGGAAATGACATTTCTCTTCTCCAATCTGTTAAAATATAATTATCTAAGCAATTCTCCATGAAAGACCTTGGAGAAGCATCCTAATTCTGGGAATAAGGCTTTATAGAGATAGATCTAATAGGTTGCTAGGTCTTTCTCAAAGTGCATATATAGATAAAGTATTGAAGAGGTTCAATATAAATCTCTCTAAGAAAGGGTTTATACCCATGGTGCATGGGAAACACCTTTCTAAGTTTATGTGTCCGCAGACACTAGAGGATAGAGAGAGCATGAATAGAATACCATATGCATCTACAATTGGTTTTATCATGTATGTTATGTTATGTACACACCCAGATGTAGCATTTACTTTGAGTGTCACAAGCATATTTCAATCTAATTTTGGAGAGAAATATTGAGCAGTTGTCAAGAATATCCTTAAGTACTTGAGAAGGACTAAGGATATATTTTTGATATATGAGGAGGGCAGTTTGGAAGTAAATGGGTAAACGGATGCCAGCTTCTAATCTAATAAAGATGATTGTAAATCACAATCTGGTTTTGTGTTCATAATAGGAGGAGGGCAGTTAGTTGGAAGAGTTCCAAACAAGAAACAACTACTGATTCCATGACAGAAGCTGAGTACATTGCTACTTTAGAAGCAGCCAAATAAGCAGTCTGGATCAAAAAGTTCATATCTAAAATAGGAGTGGTGCCTAGCATTGTTGATCCGATTCATTTATATTGTGACAACAATGGAGCCATTGCGCAAGCAAAAGAACCACAGTCTCATCAGCGATCCAAACATATTCTCAGACGCTACCATCTTATAAGGAAAATAGTAGCTAGAAATGATGTGAAAATAAAAAGGGTCCCCACATATGATAATTTGGTCGACCCACTTACTAAAGCACTTTCCTAGATAAAGCATGATCACCATATAAATAACATGGGTTTAAGACATATGAGTGATTGGCTCTAGTGCAAGTGGAAGATTGTTAGAGAGTATGCCCTAGAGCCCATGTAATGGCGATGTATTTCATATGTATGAAGTCATAATCTTAATAAAAGGCATTATTCATTTATTAATGCTATGTTTAAATACATGAGTTTGTAAATCTTAAATTAATAAATGAAGTCCTAGATATTATAAACACAGTGCAAAGGCAATTATGAAAGTGTTTATGATGTGAGATGTCTATTGCATGCAAATATGATAATATCTAAATATCCCTAGTCATAGAATTAACAAGATATGACATTGTTAATTCGGACAGACTAGAACATGTTATGCTTCTTGAATAGTTCAAGCAGTGGTTCTCATAACTGTGATTATGGAAGATGATCAAAGCTGACATGCAGATGCTTGTTAGAAGAACAAGTTCATTGGATACCTGCAAAGAGAATCCTCACATGGATATTAAATCTATATCAGTGAGGAATCTCTTCATAGTGGTTGTCCAAGTATCCTTAGACTTGAGATCACCAAGGTTATCTTAAGTAGCAAGTGATATACTTTGACTCTATAACTGATTACTTCCAACTGGGGGTGAACATAGTTAGGAGGTTGGGTATTTCATGACCTACTTAAAGATAGTTAAATGATTGACAAAGGATTCACCATCCCAGATTTATTAAGGGAAGTTATCTCACATGATTTTATAACTGCCTTGTTTGGAGAATCTCTAGCCAGAGTAATATGCCAAGATGGATAGGGATCCATGAAGGGCATTTTGGAAACAATGGTTAAATTAGTAGAACATACATAATTAGATTTATATGAGTTGACAGAAATTCATACTCAAAATCTAATTGATATGAGAGTGGTGAAAGGAGTAATTGCACGGTAACTGTTTCTATGGAAGGGTATAGTCAAACCACTTGACTTTCCTGATATTTGGTAGTTATGATGCCTAGCTAAAGGCTGCTCATGATTTGTAAAATAGTGCATCATAAATATCAATAGGGATTGATAAAATGATTTAAAGAAGTTTAAATCATGTGAGTTTTGAATATAACTCATAATTACATATTATATTGCCAATATGAACAGGAACCCAATAGGTCACACACATATAGAGTAAAGGATAAAATGATAAAATGACAAGGATAATAATATTTAATATTATTATGGGAGAAGAGAAATGAATAAGAGAATAATTAATTAAAGAGTTTAATTAATTATGAACAAGTAGAATTGTTCATAGAACTTTTTAGAAATGTTTTTTAAAATGGACCTAATTGAAATATTGTATTTCATAATTAATTATTATTGGACTATAAGTGTTATAAGGTTGAAATAATAATTAATAGATCTGTTGGAGGAATTAAAAGAGGCCCGGAGAATTGGTTCTAGAGCAGAAACCCTCCAGAGGAAGGTTACATGCCAAACCCAGATAGAAGGCCTTAAAGGCCTAATTCTTGGACCAAAATAAATTAAATATATTTCATAAGTGTTATAGAGCATACTTATTTAATTTGGATGGATTTGGAATTAATTTGAGTGATTAAATCAAATGTATGCACAAAGAGCCTAATTTATGAGTTTTGTGCATAGTCTTTTGTAAAAGGATTTAAATTGAATTTAATTGAGCCCAAATAAATTATTAATAATTCCAAAAGCCCATTTAATATTTTTTTCAGCAATTTTAAAGTGCCCAATCCCATTATGAAGTTGGATTTTTAACCTAACTATAAAAATCCAAGTGATAAGAATTTTAGGGTTAAGTGAACATTTAGAGAAAAGAAATACTCTCTCTTTGAAAAAAACCCTAGTCGCCACTCCCTTGCTAGCATCAAGGGGAATTCGGCCAGCCCTTGTGTTCCATCATTCTTGGTTCATTCAATCCTTCTCTAGTGTGGATTGCAATTAGAAGTGTTCAATTTTGGATACTGTGATTTACGACAACCCGGTGAGAAGGAAAATCAATTGTTCAACAAAAATCAAAGGTGATTTTTCTTATTCTCATTAATATTTATATTATAAATTCATGGAAAGATTAGATCTATTGGTTTTAAAATTTTAAATTTCGTTTATGCATGTGATGCATATAACCAATAATTCCCAATAGGTGATGCATTTCTTTTGCATCCGACATGCATTTACATAGTTAATTTTTCTTCAATTATTTGTTGGTTTTGCAAGGGCAAATTGGTAAATGCAACAAGGGTTTTGGAGCTTAATTCAGGGAGTGAATAATAATAATAATAATAATGGTTAGTATGTATTAATAATAAAAATAGAAAATTAGTTAAATTGAAAGAAAATTAATTAGATTAAATACAATTAATTTGTAATTAATTACCTATTAATGGCCATCAATTTCACATTCTCTATTTTCGCAACCATTAAGGTCTTTTTAACCAACCTTGGTGACTCACAGACTAGGTCTGTGATTAGCATGCTGACTCACAATCCTGAAAGTCTATGACTCATTATCATTTAGTGGAGCAGCACTATTTTGTCTGTGAGTCACACCTTTGCTCCGTGACTCACTAAAAGTTGCCTTTTTAAGGTCTTTTCCTGTCTTCTTCCTCATTTTTTCTTTCTCTTTCACTGGAATGACATTTCTATTTTCTTCAAAAATTTATTTTGCTCATTTATCCTTACTAGAGGTACCATTTTATGTGCCATAGTTCCGTTGAGATCGTACAAGGATTTCACTTGTCAAGGTACCAATATTTTTGAGTCTCATCTTCTACTTAGTGTTCTGCCATTAAAGCCCGAGGTAGGTGTTTTTTAAGCTCCTTTACGTTTATTTTCTTTGTTTGATGTTTTGGTGATTATGAATGCATGTTGTTAACCATTTTTATCATTAAAACTATATTTGTTGTAAATTTGGCCTCTTTGGGTTTTTTTGTCTTTTAATGATTTGCCTACCGTTAGTTGTTTTATTTTAGTTTGCAATCGAACCAAGTTTTTTTCTCTAGGTAGTCCATAGAAATAGAGATACATGAAAGTAATGTTAGTGGTTATACCCTATGTCATACATTTGGCTTTTTTTTTTAATGTCACATTTCATTTTATGAAAATGGTTTTTCTTCATGTTATTATATTTTGGCATGTTAAAATATAATAATATTTATAAATGACAATTTAATGTTATTTTTTGCTATCCCTAGTCATTTATCATTATAGGAATAATGATAAATAAAGACTAGTATGAGTTTGATAATCATGGGATGGTTATATATGATGATATAAATCAAACTTGTAGGTATTTGTTAGAGAACAGGGTACTGGATAGACCCACTATGAGATACTATATGGGTTAGTGTCATTAGTGATCTCATAATAGTTATGTTATCGATCCTTAAACCAGAGATTATCATAGTATCCTACATAAGAAACATTATGTTTTGATATAATCAAATATTATCTTTAATCAGATAATAATAAAGGTTATGATTGGATATGATGAGAATCATGCAGAGGATAGTGAATAATCAACATGGAATTGTCCCTCTCTTACGAGAGAGATATCTAATGGGTCCCTTGATAAGTAGGACTGAGAAATGCATGGTCGTGCTCAAATGAATTGATGGAGCGATCAATGTCATTTGATATTATCAATCTACTTAGTAATCAAGAAATTATATGTTTGGATTATATAAGTTTGACATAGACTATTACTTATACTCAAATAAGAGTGTGACAAAGGGATTATAAGATATGCTATCAGATTAAAATCAAATTATCGATAGGATTGGGGCCCACTACCAACATAACATTAACCTATTGGATCACACACATAGAATGTGATGAATGGACTAAGGGTTAATTCGGGCATTTCAAATTTTATTTTGTGACAAATTAAAATTCAAAATAAATAAATAAAATAAATAAATATTAATTAAGATTAATAATATAATTCTTATTTTAAATAAGAAATATAGTATTTCTTATTTTAATAAGAAATGTGGGCCCGAAATTCTCTCTCTCTTAATTAAGGTTAGGCCTTAACTAGACACACTCAAAAGAGGGAGCCATCATCTTTGAGAGTGTGAAGAGAAAAAATCATTTTTCTGTAACCCTAGCCACCAAGGAAGGCAGCTAACACCCTAGGCGAATCCATTCATTGCGTTCGAGTGTGGATACTGATAGAGGGTGTTTGTTTTGTGTGAGATAGGACCTATAAAATGATTTTAAGCTTCAAGAGGTTAGTAATCATTACTTTCTCTTCATTGAATCAATTAGATGTATGGATCCTGGTGGGTTTCTTTTATCTGCTACATTTTTATTTTTATTTTTATTTTTCCTTTCAAAACTCAACAATTAAAATATGAAAAGAGAACAAAGAAAATGCAATGGTGTAGTTAGGGAATTAGAGTCCCATAGGAGTAGTAGGTAGAGAATGAAACAGCCAAAAAAAAAGGGAAGAATAATGAAAAAATATGAGAAACATAAAAAGCAAGATCAAAAACAAAAGAAAAAGAAAATGAAAATGAAAATTGAGAATTGAGAATAAAAACCAAAGAAAATATAGAAAAAATGAACTTCCCTTAGATTCAAAAAGGGCATAACTAGGAATAGAAAAATAAAAAGAATGAAATAATAAATAATATATATAATAAAGATGTTAAATTGTTGTTAATAAATATTACCAAAAAAATAATGTCAACTAAGTTTGTAAGTTGGATTAATTTGAAATAATAGGATTGATTTCATAATTAGATACTTAATAATATCTGGTTAGTCTAAATCTAATTGTTTTTAGTTAGTAATTACATGTAATATACATGTATAATTAATTATTTGTGCCTATTTAATTCTTAATTCATCTTTAGACATATGACTCTAATTATTTAGTTCATTTTTAGATTAGAAATTAAAAGTAGTATTAGTTGTATTTTATAAATATATGTATATATGCGTATAATGCTTATGTGATAATTGGAATTTAGCTGGTGGTGTGTGGTACATCTGTGTTGATTGGGAGCATATACGCTATTTTTTATGCAAAAAGATCTCCAATATTAGCTGTCATGCTGCTTGATTATTGTCAGAATTAATTATTTTTATATGTGTGCATGTTTTATACAAGCCAATATGTATATGTTTGAATAATTTCAGTTGTACAAATTTGAATGAGTAGTATGTATATAATTTTAATGTAATGAAATTTTTTTTGTAATACAAATTGATTATTAATGATAAAGACATATTCATTTTTTGCATTTCTTTCTATTTTATACAAGGTAAACAAATCAGTCAAGTCTAAATATGAATGACTAATTAATTATTGCCTGTAATGCTGTCAATTTGAATTCATCTCCATAATTTGAGATTATTTGCTATGAATATTAATGGCATAAAGAACAATTATTATATGGCTATTGACTTCATCACTCTAGGATGAGTCATTTCTTTAAGCATTTTGGCATTTTAAACTATATTTAACTTTAAGTATATAACCCTGATTACGTGGTTATTTTATGGTAGATTAAAATACTAATTTATTTTAATAATCTACAGATGTCTCATTGCAAATAGCCTCCATAGCCATAACCATTTACAGACATTTAGGTACCTAGATGGATAAGTCTAAAGCAGACTGGCAGATGCAGAGCACTGTATGATGTGGAATTTCAGACCAGTCACTTTATGAGCCAATATTTTGTAAAGACTATGGGCATCTGGGGAGATGCACAATATTATCTAGCATGAGTGGGGTAGTTAGACTTCTATGCTTCCACATTCCCTACTTACCCTAAAGTGATGCATTAGTTTCTAGCTACTAATAATTATCAAGGCTTTTAGCATCCTAATAGGGATTTTGGAGTGGTTTTGTTTAGAGTTTTGGATTACACTTTCAATATATCTCGGGCCTGAGTTTTTAAGGATTTTGGTCTCCCTATGAGTGAGGATGTATTGATTATAGAGAGGATAGCCATAGGCTAGGTATCCCTTATAATCCCACAACAGCAAAGGCCACTATGTTGATCTCATAGGTGTTGAGGTACTTGCAAAGAGTCCTTTTGTGTTCCTACATGGGTTGACTAGGGAGTCCTGGATCCCTAAATGTCACTGATATATAGAGCCTTTGAGGGATGGTTGAGGGTTGTGGCCTCAACATTCTCATGAGATTTTACAGAATATCGCTATGGTAGCTTGACCTCGAGGTACCACAGTTATCATTGGAAGCATAGTTACTAGGCCATTGATATCACTTAGAATCCCTAAGGTCGAGATGGCAACAACAGAAGGGGGGTATATATATGGATTTTGACATGGCAGTGGACATAAGGATGATTGAGCGCCTTCGACCTAGAGGTTATAGATTACTATCGATAGGGGAATGTGATAAGGGATTTTTTATTTGTAGGCTTTGAGGAGCTGTACAGGGTGATGATCAGCCAATACATCCTGCACCAGATGTTCATTCCCCCCTTCAGGCACATGATCAATCGGTAGACCCAATGTAGGACATTTATTCTCCTCTATAAGCATGTGGGTATGATAAATTTCTTGCACTTGAAGCTTATTCACCTATAGGTCAGGCCCAATAACCTATCAGCTAGGGTCAGTCAAACACTCAAGGCCATCATATGGGATTCAATCCTACACACTCCATGTGACCGATGGTGACATCGTTAGAGAGCACCAGCAGTTAGTATATGCCAGCATCATTTGGGGCATATAGTGTTAGTGTACATGGAGACCCAGGGCCTCTACCTTTTATGCTCTAGTGCCACCCGTTGTTTCTACCTCTAATGTTTTTATGGACTTAGAGGGCCAATTAGCCAAGTTATAGGCTACTGTTGAGGGAGTAAGGCAGGATGTGCATAATGTGTTTGAAAGGATTTCCATAGCTGATCAAACTTTTGGTAAACAACTTCATGGGATGAGGACATTTATATCTACCATCATAAGCACCATAGTTACTATAGAGGTTCGTGCTCTTATATAGAGTGTGAGGAGGACCAAAGATCTCCATGCTACCCATTTAGCTTAGATAGAGTCAAGTTTACGTCAATAGGAGCTAGCCATATGACAAGTTCGAGATGGTTTGTGCCATTTAACTGACCTTATGGGACAAGTTTTGAGACCCCTTGCTCAGGACACAAGGATTGAGTTCAAGATACCCCTGCCATCGACACCACCACCTGCAGGCCCATCTCAAGCATAACCTTCGCAAATACCTCGTGGTTCTTCAGTTAGACCACTAGTTTATACCAAACTGAGATGCCACCGGTGACCTTCAGAGGATCGTTTATCTTTTTTGTTGACTTTGTTAAATTTCCTTTTAGTTGTTTTTATGTTGTTAACATCTATACTTTTGTTTTAATTTATTTACTTACATGTTAGCTAATATGACATTTGAGAAATAATAAATGAAAATAAAATAGAATAAAACATGATAATATCAAAGATCAAAGATAAAAGAAAAGAGAGATCATTCATGCAAACATCATAGATTTTGATGGATAACTCAAATTCAAAAATAAAAAATATAAAAAAAATTAACAATTAGTCAAGATAAATTAATTGGCAAGACAATACACATCATTAACTAATTCATTGTATCCCATTTGGAATAGGGGACAACAAATAATCAAAGTTAAACAACGATGAACCGATGCATCAACAATAATATCTCAAGGATGGAAATATTGGACAATCAAATCAGAAATGAGGTCCAGTAACATTTGAGTTATGCAAACATCGAACGAGTGCTTCAACACATTCCTTGGAGGAATGGCCTTCTTATTCTAAAGATGAATTTGCATGGAAGCAATCATGCAAATCCATAAAAGGGTAAGTATCTCCAACATTTGCTACAAACATGCACTGGTTAATTAAGATAATGAACTTTTTTGTTGAGAATGAGAAGAAATTGAGCATTGGATTAATGATTACAGCCTATAATGTATAGAGATGTTTAAGGATTGGGTAGATATTGCATCTAGTTACATAGTTGAATGGAATGGAGAAGCTAATTTGGAGAAGCAGAATAGTAGGAGGCAACTGAAGAAGAATAGAAAGTAGTTATAGGCCATTTTGTTATGATATTTTTCAAATGTTGTTGAATGGTGCATTGATGGTTATAGTATATATTATACTTCTATGAACTTATTTTGTAATTTGGGAGTATATCATCAACTGCCAAAAATAGATTGTACATTTTGATATTTTGTTAGTGATTCTGGATTTTAAAGCCCAAGAACACCTTTTTATACATCATGTTTTTTTATGCCAAGTTAAATTGAATTAGTGGCTCTTGTTATTCCAGAACTTTAATATGAATTCATCCAATTTATGCTAATAAACATCATATGTCACAAGAATACAAGCGCACTGAAATTCATATTGAATGTTTGCAAAAGGTTACAATCAAATTGTGCACTACCAAATTTTACAACATTTGCATTAACCTTGCTATAAAATCATCTGCAAAATGGACCAAATTCTGTACTATATATCATCATACTAAACTATGCATTAATTTGGCTAATTGGCCAACAAACCTAGGCAACCAACACTAAACACAGAACCTTCATCAACCAAATATGACAGAACCCTTCATTAGATTTTCTTGAATTCACTGCTAGCTTCATACCATGCTTCCTCTCTATCTCAGAAAATTCATCCCTCTCTTCAAAATTCGTAGCCAATTGTTTTTATGGTGGTTGATTGGCCTTCTATCCTTCTATTCAACCTCAATATCTCTTGTTGTAGTTGTAAATTCTCCCTATGCAATTTATACAACAACATTCGAAACCTTTCCTTCATTGTTGCCAAAGAATCGAACTAAGAAAAAAAGCCGCATTTTTTGCCCTATCAACATTAATGGTACAAAGCAAATTGAAAGAAATTAGCTTCAGTTCATAATAGAGACAGAGAAGATGAAAAAAAGGAAAAAAAATTATTACTCAAGTATGAGACTAGTTGTAGTATCTTCTCCATGGATTGCTTATGCTCCATGGTCAAGTATGATAGCTCTATTCCCATAAAAACACCTAACTTCCATCACTTCATTCTTGAAATCTTGGCTCTCCCATTGTCTTGAAGAAGTGAGAGGTTGATGGTGAAGTCGCCATCAACGTTTGCTCTTTTAGGGCTATTAGGGATCATTAGGGTTATGTTTTTATTAAAATGGAAGTCAGTTAGAGATTGAGCTTTGAGAGATTTATCTTTGTGGGTGCAATGGAGTTAAAGGATAGAGAGATGGGAAATATTGAGCTCAAATACATATTTGAGGGAGAAGAGAGAGAGACAAAATTGTTGGAGAGGAGCAAGAGGGTTAATTTTTTTTTTTACCTTCACATGCTGTCAGGTGTATTTTAAGTGTACAATGAGATTTTGTCAAGTGTCAATTTTTTACAGCTCAGTATTTTACTAATAGAAATTTGATCAAAATTAATTGTATTAGATAACGGTTGCAAAAATCTTTGCATTCTCGATATACAAGGGCAAAAATCTCCCTTCCTAAACACGAAAGGCAAAGTTGCATATTTCTGTAAATGTAAGAGGAAAAAATGAACCTTTGGGCTTTGGGAAAAGATACCTCATGTTTTCCGCTTTTCAAATAGAACAGAATCCAAATTAGCTTCCTCAGATATCTTTCCAAGTTCATATATAGCATTCCCAAAGTATCTTGGAAGCTGAGAAGCGAACAGTCTGTAGTTCTCTGTTTGTTATCCCGTAAAGTAAACTGAAACAAAATACCAAGGAAATGCAAATCATTCCCATGAATCAATACCATCAATCTTTCAAAAGCTTGCTCGCTAATACCAACTATGGATTACTACTATCGCCAAGAAGAACTTTTCGGCGTGTTGGGTTTCGCGTTCTCAATCACTACCTCACCTCCAAGCTCTCAGTTCTACAATCTGGTACTTATCTTTGGTTTCACTTGTACAAAATCTTTTTCTTTGACATTGAAGCTTTGAAATTATTGTTGAAGCCAATGGGAATCAAGTACTGGAGGATAAAGTGGGGGTCTTGAAGCGGAAAATGGAGCTTCTTGGGATTAAATACGACAACTCCTGTATACCTGGATATTACAGTCATTTACTTTGTCCAAAGGTAACAAAAACCAGCTTTATATGCGTTTCTGATGGTTATACACTACTTTTGTTTGTTTAGATATGTCCATTAACCAGTTCCCTTCAAGGGGTGCTTTTACCATTAAGTTCAAAACTGTAGAGCATGGGATATGAATGACTTTAGAAGCTCATGTGGCTAATTTCCCCCTTATTAAGTGTTTGGATAAACCTTTTGGAATTTTCATTTGATTCACACTCTGGTGGTCTTTCTGATGTAGTGCAAGGGTGGAAAATCAATGGAGAGGAGCTTATCTTTGCATATCACTGAAGATGCGTAAGCTATTTGTGCTAGTTTTTCTGTTCTGCTTGTTCATTAAACTTTTCCAGTCGGTTGACATATTGAAACGCATTCAAAGTTTATGATGGGATTTCTGTAGGGATTTTGCAATTTGGAGGTGTTATCATACTTGTTGTGGATGGTCAGGCCAGGTTAAGCAATCTATATTCTTTTTCTATTTAGATTTTTTAAGAAGATTGAAAAATGAAAAAGCCTTAGCTGACGGATGACATTCATTGCAGGCTTTTGCAGATAGTAAGGTGACAAATGAACGTATGAATAGAATTTTCAGAAACAGGTTCTCTGGGCAAGTAACTGCTGGGGGCATAGTCCTAGAGCCACTTGGTGAAAAGGTATCCAGATCGCCTTTGCTTCTTGTTTATCACTGTCATTATTTGAATTTGTAACGTTTCAGCTGTTTGAATGTTACTTAAAAATGAAAAAATAAAGTGGGAAAAATATCTTTTTGTTCATACATTTATTTCCATGGTCCACTTGATGCAACAGTATGATTGATTGTGCCTGCACTTGAAAGATGGCTGGAATATTTGCAACTGAAAATGTGCCAATTTAATTCTATTGTCTTATATCTTAATTAGAACATATTTGGCAATTACAGTTGTTGAAATCAGAATAATACCAGAGTAAGATACAGATAATTAGAGTTACGCATCTTTGTCATTTTAATTGTTTTTGTATAAGTCTTAATGGACCTGCTGCTATATTATTGACACTGGCAGTAACTTGTTTCCTTTTTCAGCTAATTGGGTACTTTGCGGACAGAATGATATCTGAGGAGACCCTTCAGAGGAATTCTGTTATGCAAATGGCTGGCAATCAGGTATCTGAAGTTCACCAACTGCACCTTTGTATTACTTACTTTAGTGCATGATCATGACATTAGTCTTTGCCATTGTAGTTACTTTATTAACTCTAGAATGCTTTTGAGTTCTTGCTGACGTGACAGGTGTGAAAATTATTCCAAATCATTGGGATGTTTCTTTTTGGAATTCTTATCTGTTGTCTATAAAATTGTAATAAGATTAAAAAGTTTTCCCTACAATTGGTTCATGACATTTAATAGAAGTCACAGCCTATCTCAAATTATGGTAGCAAAGTTTTCCTTTTGATTCTCTTTTAAGTTATCATCAGTCTAAGTTCCCTCGATTGCGTTCTACTTGTGGTTTGATTCTCTTTTAAGTTAGATGCCTGGCTAAGTTTTGGAACCCTCAGATTGCACGTGGGCAAAGAATGAAACAATAAATCAGTTTTTATCTGGAATAGTCCAATGCATAAATCTTCCGTTTTCCTTTGATTCTTGTTCTTGCTACATCGAATATTGATAAGCTACAAAAATTTTACTATAAGTGTAAATATGATTTAGTCAAAACTCTATTTCTTTTATCCTCAGTTTATTGATCGTTTGTTAATAGTTTATATGATAGAGGCATGAGTTTAAATGATGGCTTTTATATGTGTTTATATTTAATTAAATCATATGCATCTCTTTGTCTTGTAGCTTTTATATGTATTTGATTTTAATTTTATCATAGGCATCAATTTGCCTTATGCCTGGCTCTTTAACCTTTCTGGTTGATTATTTTGGCGTATGATTGAGATGGATGCTCATATCTTTGCTTGAATTTCTGCATTTGTTCTTTTATCAATTTAGGTTTGTTCTACTTTCTGTTCGACGCTGATGCCAAAGTGTTATTGTTCAAAGATACATATTCTTTGAGCTAGATATAAAATTTTTGCTATATCTGATTACAGCTACATTTCTCTATCAAATTTCCTGCAACCAAATATAGCTGCTCCTTTACAGATATAATTCTTCTCTTTTATTTTCCAATTATTTAATCTTAATGACCTGTCTCAATCATATGGATAGCAGCAATCTTATATTTTCTGATGGCTAATGGTTACAGGATGTTATTGCATTTGCATACAGACAAAATGGAGTTCTTGTTGGTTGCAAGTACCGAACCATGGACAAAAAGTTTTGGCAGGTGGCTTTCTTCATCTTACATTGAACTTTCAATTTGACAAATGAACTATGTATTGTATCTCACAAACATATATCTATATCATATAGATATAAGAAGAAAATATTCTAATTTGCAATGTATTCGAACTTCTGCTCTTTCATGTCAGGACAAGGGCACAGAAAAATGGTTATATGGGCTGGATGACATAAGTGAAGGCACTGAAATAGTCATTGTAAATGCTATAGAATTTTTTGCTTTTCTAACCATTTAATTGAATTTATCTGACCCTCCTGATTGTTATTGATTGCATTTTTTTATTTCAAAGGTTGAAGGGGAAATAGATAAGCTTTCAATGGAGGAAGCTGGCTTCTTTAATTGTGTAAGCGTTCCTGGTGGCGCACCACAAGTTGTTTCTGCTAAAGATTTACCATCACTGGAAAATGTATGAACTGAGACTAAATCTAAAGATCATATTTTTGTTTTGGAAGTTTTCATCTGTGTTGTGCAAGTGCATTACATGCCAGTAACAACTATCTTCCTTTGGTTTAGTTACAAAACTTGCAGTTGCTCTTACCATGTGTGGTAGTGCAGCAGAAAAGCTCAAGTGTACATTGAACATTTATAGATTTTTGTACAAATTTCCAAATTAAAGCATATACGATAATTTACCTGGCTCATCTAGAGTTTTAAAAAAAGTAAAGCTGAAAGATCACTTTTCTTAATGATTTCCATTCTCTCTTTTGTGGTGCATATGTGAAGCTAGGACAAAGCATATCAGTACCTATGGAACTGCAAAGAGTACTTGGATAAGGTGAGCACCTTTTTGTGCAGAATTATCAGTAAGTAAGGTGGAAATCCTTTTACCTCGCTCTTCTGACCTCCATCTCTTAGGGCATTTTTATTTTATGTCTTTTAGGTTTCTCGCATTATCCTTGCAACTGATGCTGATACAAGTGGGCAAGCATTGGCCAAAGAGTTAGCACGCCGTCTAGGAAAAGAAAGGTGACAATCATGTGATGGTTAAAGAGTTCTTAGTTGATTCTGTTTGTTTTGATGCATTTAGAAACTCTGGTTCTCTTTGATTGAAGGTATAATTTTTTGGCTGTTTGGTCAGTAGTTGTGCTGGTTGTTGCAGGAAAATTGGGTTCCTTTGAATATAAAAATGCATTACAAGGAATCAGTAATGCTTATAGTGTATTGGGGTTGCGCATTGTTTGCTACCCTATTGCTTTTAAATAATTTCATCTTCCGTTGCTGCTTGATATTCTTTCTGTTATTTACTTCATCATTGGATCTTGACTTTGACATCACAGTTACTGCAAAATTAATATGTACCACTGAACTATAATTGACCATACAGTCATGTTGGTGTTGCTATCATTTTCTACTTGTGCTTCAACAGATGGATATCTGGGGCCAACAGGGGATGTGTTTTATCATAAAATTAGATGACTCAGAATTATGACAATATTAATTTTAGTATGTATAATATCTTTAGTACTAGCCCTCCATTTCTTGCTGCGGTTTTTTCTGACTGCCATGAACCATGAGCTTTTTTATTTTCATTTAAGAGGCTTGAATGCTTTTAGCGTTTTCTATTCCACCAATTGTTGTTGAACTTACATACATTTAATTATTGTTTTGTGCTTTTTCCCCTCTTTCATTTCAGATGTCGGCTTGTCAGATGGCCAAAGAAAGATCACTCTCGTTGTTTCAAAGATGCAAATGAGGTTTGTTTCATTCGCAGGCATATGGACTTTCGTCAAGGTTATAATTAACAATTAAGATTGAAACAATAAGAATAAAATGGAATTGATAAATCAAACATGAAGAACTGTTATATAAATTCCTCGGGTTTAGTTACATCCATGTCCTAAAATAAACAAGAAACTTTACCATAGAGTCGAAAATCTTAACTAGGATAATTAACTCTGTAATAAACATAGATGAAAGATAAAAAAGACAGGTAAAATAAATAAACTTCTATGTGGAATTATTCTGTTCATTGAACACTCTAAACTAAACCAGGTCAATTTGTAATTAGACAATAATACATAAAAGAAAACAGTATTGCATCCTTAAAGAAGTTTGGCGGTTGGTCATTTCCTTTTCTAAAAATCATGTCACCGATGCTTTCATATTCATCCTGATTTGAATAAATATATGCTACTCTGTACAGAACAATTTCTAGATCCTCCATAGATAAAGTTCATATGTTGATAACAATGTAGTAGAGGATAGTGCTGGTAGTGTAACATATATCTATGATGTAATTTTTGTTGTAAAATTTTAACTAAATGAAGAGAAGTTGGGACTTCTTTTCAGAGTTACATCTTCATACTGTGGAAAACAACTCTCTCATATATCTTTAATGGAAAACATTCATTTTTTTTTTCCTTCCAACCCCTTTTACAATTTAAATCCCTTTGTCTTTTATGACACCACTGCCTATACCATAAGCGTGTCACTACGGCTTCATGAGAAGTTGGTTTTGGAAGCTTGATAGAAGAGAAAAGTGTTACAGTTTTTAATGTAGAATGTAGGATTGTGTATGATTGAAATAAAATTTATTGATTGTTGCTTATTCAATGTTTTGTTCATGGGTACAGGTTCTCGCATGTTTAGGAGCAACTGCTTTGAAGGAAGTGATTGAAATGGCAGAGTAACACAACCCACTCAATGTGAATCAGCTAATTTAATTTGTGTGATTCTAAGCCTGTCAAAATTTTCTACGATTTAGCATATGAATCAATGGCAAATTTTGGGGATTCTGTGGTGACTTGAATTACTTGCAAACAAGCAGGAGATCCTCATCAAATGCCTATGCCAATTCTCATGTGTTAACTGAAAATTGGTGGAGTGCAGGAAGCTCACTTCGGAGACCAAAACAACCTTCACTTGCTACAGGAAAATCATTAGAAATAAAAAAAAAAATAAAAAAGAAATGCCTGCGATGTCTTATAATTATTTTTAGTAAGGGGTGTTTGGTTTAGAGTTTTGAGATAATTGGTTGTTTGACTGATTTTGCCATTTGCACATACATACTTTTTGTACATCATATTACATATTTTTACGTGCAAAAGTTTTAACACTTGACTACATTTACTTATCATTTCGAAAAATGTATCCCTTAATCACCGCACTAGCATACCATTCTTTAAAGTAGCATAGTGGAGGCACGTGCATTATTTTGACTAATTTTTCTTTATTTTTTACTTTTTAAACTATTTTTTTTATACAAATACTTTTTGGACATCCTATTACATATCTTTATAAAAAAATATAACACTTATCCAGTTTAAAAAACTCTTTCAATTGTTTATTTCTGAAATGCGAACTTTAATTTTTCAAATTCAAATTATGTTCATTTTGATTCTAATTGCTTATAGCATTAAGTTGTACTCTTTCAATCAATGTTACAAAATTATAATCTACATTTTTAAGAAAGCGAATAGTTAAATTAAGATGATGATATTGATGATGATGACATCATTCATTATTAAAATTGCTGCAATTGTTGTCGTGTCAATAAATGGCCATAAAATGTTAAGTTGTATATTGGCATTTTTTGATAATGAATGAAAAGCAATTAAATGATTACTGTTATTTTTACATTAGTTTAATCCTTTTTTTTTCTCTAAAATGTAGATTATAATTCTATAATTTTGATTGAACAGGTGAAATTATGTTCAATATTATATGTAATTATGAATAAAATAAATAAAATTTGAACCGTAAAAAATGGAATTAGTGGTTTGGAAATAAACAAATAACGTTTTTCAGAATAATTGAGAGAGTATGTAAAGGTGGGTAACTGATACATTTTTTACAAGGTATGTAACAGAATTTCAGAAAAATATAGGTGGTGCGGATGGAAAAATAAGTCAAATATATAAAATATTTTCTGAAAATATTTTTTTTTCAAAATAATTCAAAATCTAGTGTTATAACAAAAATATTTCATATTTTGAAGTGATGAAAACATGTAATAAAACTATCGATATCTAACATAAGTGGAATCTATTGAATTTACAAAAAATTGTACCAAAACTGACATGGGACTTGTTACACAGATTTGCATCTACTCCCATTTCCTACAAAACTGGGACATACCAGCGGGCTCAATAGGGGTGTGCAAATGAATCGAATCAGACCGAACACATCAAAAATCGAAGTTTATAAAATATAAAAATCGAACCGAAATCGAAATTTATAGAATAAAAAATCGAATGGATCAAAATAATTTCGATCGGTTCGATTCAACCGGTTCTGATCAAATATGAGTTTTCTTTAATTGAACTTTTAACCTAAAAGGGCCAATATATCCGGTCTAAATCTTTAATTTACTTTCTTTTTGTTTATTTGTTTTTGGTTTCCAAATCAATTCCATTCATCTTAATCTCATTTTTCATTGTGTCAAACCATTTCTTTATCTCTTTTATTTTATTTTTGATTTACTGTCTTTATTTATTATTTTGTAGTTTCCAATTGCGGCAATTTAGTTATTTATTCTTAAAAAAAATATTTCAAAAATAATTAAATAAATTTTTTATGTAAAATTTAAAATGAATAATGTATTCTCCATTATTAAAATCATTAATTACTCATATAAATGGTTTGTTATTGATAAAAATTGTTATAATATTGGGACATTTATGTAATTTTGTTGTAAAACTGTTTAATGATTAAATAAACCTAAAATATGTTATAAAATCACATTAGATTATCCAGTCTAAATTATACCAAACTATACTACAATATACAACAAAATACTTTACATTAATGAAATGGCGAATCAATCTCCAAGCATACTCTGAATATAATAAATTTAGTAATTTGCAATCTAATAAGATATTCCACCAACAATTTTTGATTTTATTTCCTCCAAATTTAATCTTGACTGAGGTATAATTTTCATAATGTATAGTTTCTTACTTTTTCACTGTCAAATAAATTGTATTATAACTAATTTAATGATTATAAATTGAAAAAATCATGCACTAAAAAATTATAAATTTGTACATATTTTTATGGTTAAATTAGATAGACCATGATAAAATTTACTAAATTTTATCTAATGTAAGAAAAAATAAAAAATTGTATTATAACTGATTTAATGATTAAAAATTGAAAAATATTATGCACTAAAAAGAATTATAAATTTGTACATATTTTTATGGCTAAATTAGATAGACCTAAAAGTATAAGGACAATTATGATTTAACACATTAATTATTTTTTTATCCTAAAATTATGCCATTGGTTCTTTTTAATTTATGAAATTTTTTTGCTCTATTTTAGTTAGAATCGTTAAATTCTTAAATTAGTGGTTGAATTTGTAAATATAATATGGATAAAGATTTTTTAAAAACCAAAAATTCAACCCTTGAAAGTAATATACATGCAAAGGATTTACTAAATGTAAGGAAAAACAAAAAATTTGTGTGTTGTGCCTAATAGGATTTTAACTCAAGACCTATGATCTTGATAGAGTTTCACGCCACCACTAAGCTAGGGTGTCTAATTTAATATTATAATATAATAAAACCGAATCAAACCGATTAAATCGATTTTATATTTTGGTTCAAAATTGAACAAACCGAAAATCAAAAAAACTGAACCAAATAGATCAAAATCCATTCGGTTTGATTCTTGATTTGGTTCGGTTCTGCACACCCTTTGGGCTCATAGTTGTTTCTTTTATAAATTATCTTTTTTTTTCATAATGAACTTGATTATTATAATTGATAATAAATCTCTATGAACAATCTGGATAAACCGGATTGTCCCACATAATTAACCTATTTTGTACAAACAGTTCGATTAATACAAAAATAACTTATGTCTGAGCTTAATAACCCAGAACTTGGAAAAAACGTTCCTAAGGACTTCCGTTCTCTAAAAGGTAGGAGAATCCCTTAAAGATTGAAACTTTGGTGAAATAGGAAATGATAAGTTTTCCTTATCTGGTCCTTCAAAATAAGAATGATGAGTTTCTTCCTATTTAGGACTCATAAAGATACTCAAACTCCGCCACTTGCTTATATAAATAGTTGAGAAACTAAGGTATGAGCCCTCTGGTACTTTTACCATTCCTCTTACTTTTCTTTAAATACTTTCTTACTTGACTGTTAGAGTCTCTCTTGTTGGAACCATCAAAATTTTATGTTTTTAGGAGACTTTTCCAGACGATAGCCTATAATTTTTAAGCATTCATCATTCTATGAGGTGACCATGGAACTCTCTCATAATAGATTTTTTTTCCAATTTGAACACCAACCCTAAGAAAACAAGCTTGAATAAAACCTACTTCACCTCTACCAGTTCAATAGCTATTTGCCCCAGAACAAATCCCCTCTCTAGCGGCCCCTCCTGCCATGCCCATTCCACTCATGCTCGATCTTACCCAACAAACTGCCCAGGCCTTTCTTGTTGCCCTTTTCGCCATGGTTGCTCAGGTGCTGCCATTAGCCTCCATACCTACTCTACTACCTGTAATCAGTTTGTTTGCCCCAAGCTTCACTATAACCCTAATTGGTGAACAATTTGAAAGACTTTTTGAACAAAAGATGTAAAAGTACCAAAATAGAAACACCCTACACTATCAAGGTAGCTTCAAATCTCCCTTATCTAAGGAAATTTCGGCTACCCCTTTCCTGAAGATTTGATTGCCCAACCTGCCTAAATACAATGGTAATACTGACCCCTGAGCTCACTTAGATTAGTTCCACCACACTATGCTAGTCCACACTAGTGATGATGCTACTTTATAAAAGTTTTTTTCCCAAGATCTTACGAAGTCCACCCAAATATGGTTTAGGAACATACCCGACCATGCAATGGAGAACTTTAAGTAGTTCGGCAAAATGTTAATAGCTAAGTTTATAGCAACCATTTGGCCTACTAAGGTCTCGACCAACCTCAACCAAGTTATTTATAATTTTTTTGGGCTCAATTAAATTCAATTTAAGTCATTTCATAAAGTACTATGCATAAAATCCATAAACTAGGCTTTTTATGCATACACTTGGATTTAATCACCCAAATTAAATTCCAAATTCATCTAAATTAAATATGTAGGTTTCATAACTCTTATGAAATATATTTAATTTATTTTGATCTAGGAATTAGGCCTTTAAGGCCTTCTATATGGAGTTGGCATGGAACCCATCAGTTGGTGGGTTTTTGCGCCAAAATCAAATCTTTGGGCCTATTAAATTTCTCTAATGGATCTATTAATTATTATATCAGTCCTATAACACTTATATTCCAATAATAATTAATTATAAAATATAATATTTCAATTAAGTCCATTTTGTAAAACATTTCTAAAAGTTCTGCGAACATTTCTACTTGATCACAATTAATTAAAATCTTTAATTAATTATTCTCTTATTTATTTCTCTTCTCCCATAATAATATCAAATATTATTATCCTTGTCATTTTACCATTTTATCCTTTACTCTATATGTATGTGACCTATTGGGTTCCTATCCATATTGGTAGCATAATATATAGTTATGAGTTTTATTCAAAACTCATATGATTTAAACATCTTTAAATCATTTTATCAATCCCTTATTGCTATTTATGATACACTATTATATAAATTATGAGCAGCCTCTAGCTAGGCATCATGACTACCCAAATATTAGGAGAGTCAAGTGATTTGACTATACCATTCCATAGAAATAGTTATTGTCAGAGATATGTCCTAGAGCCCATGTAAAAAGGATGCATTTCATATATATGAATTCATATTCTTAATAAAAGGCACCATTCAATTATTAATTTTATATCTAAATACATGAGTTTGTAAATCTTAAATTAATAAATAAAGTCCTAGATATTATAAACATAGTGCAAAGACAATAATGAAGTGTTCATGATATGAGATGTCTATTGCATGCAAATGTGTTAATATCTAAATATCCCTAGTCATAGAATTAACAAGATAGGAAATTGTTAATTGGGACAGACTAACATGTGTTATGTTTTTTGAATGGTTCAAGTAGTGGTTCTCATAACTGCGATTATGGAAGATAATCAAAGCTAACAGTGGATGCTTGTTAGAAGAACAAGTTCATTAGAGACCTATAAAGAGAATCCTCACATGGATATTAAATCTATGTCAGTGAGGAATCTCTTCATAGTGGTTGTGCAAGTATCCTTAGACTTGAGATCACCAAGGTTATCTTAAGTAGCAAGTGGTATACTTTGACTCCATAATTGATTATTTTCAATTGGAGGTGAACATAGTTAGGAGGTTGGGTATATCATGACCTACTTGAAGATAGTTGAGTGATTGACAAAGGATTCACCATCCCAAATTTATTAAGAAAAGTTATCTCACATGATTTTATAATTGCCTTGTTCAGAGAATCTCTGGCCAGAGTAATATGCCAAGATGGATAGAGATCCATAAAGGACATTTTGGAAACAATGGTTAAAATTAATAGAACATACATAATTAGATTTATATGAGTTGACAGAAATTCATACTCAGAATCTAATTGAGATAAGAGTGGTGAAAGGAGTAATTGCATGGTAACTGTTTCTATAGAAAGGTATAGTCAAACCACTTGACTTTCTTGACATTTGGGTAGTCATGATTCCTAGCTACAGGCCGCTCATGATTTGTATATTAGTGTATCATAAATATCAATAGGGATTGAGAAAATGATTTAAAGAAGTTTAAATCATGTGAGTTTTGAATAAAACTTACAATTACATATTATACTGTCAATATAGATAGGAACCCAATAAGTCACACACATATAGAGAAAAGGATAAAATGATAAAATGACAAGATAATAATATTTGATATTATTATAGGAATGGAGAAGTGAATAAGAGAATAATTAATTAAAGAGTTTAATTAATTTTGATCAAGTAAAATTATTCGCAAAACTTTTTATAAATGTTATGTAAAATGGACCTAATTGAAATATTTTATTTCATAATTAATTATTATTGGAATATAAGTGTTATAGGGCTGATGTAATAATTAATAGATTTATTGAAAAAAATAATGGAGGCCCAGAAGATTGATTTTTGCGCAGAAACCCTTTAGAGGAAGGGTTTCATGCCAACTACAGAAGGAAGGCTTTAGAGGCCTAATTCTTGGACCAAAATAAATTAAATATATTTCATAAGTGTTATGGAGCCTACATATTTAATTTGGTTGGATTTGGAATTCATTTGGGTGATTAAATCCACGTATATACACAAAGGGCCTAGTTTGTGGATTTTGTACATAGTCTTTTGTGAAAGGACTTAAATTGAATTTAATTGAGCCTAAATAAATTATTAATAATTTCAGAAGTCCATTTAATATTTATTTTAAGGAGCCCAATCCTATTATGAAGTTGAATTTTTTTAACCTAACTATAAAAATTCAAGTGATAGGGTTTTAGGGTTAAGGTGAACAATTAAGAGAAAATAATTTCTCTCATTTTCAAACCCTGTCCACCACTTTCCCCTTGCTAGCATCAAGGGATTTCAACCAACTCTTTTATTCTTTCATTGTTGGTTCATTCAATCCTTCTCTAGTGTGGATTACTCATTGGAGGTGTTCAACTTTGGACACTGTGGTTTGCGACAACCCGGTGAGAAGGAAAATCAACTATTCAACAAAAATCAAATGTAATTTTTCTTATTCCCATTATTATTTATATTTTAAATTCATGGCAAGATCAAATCTATTGGTTAAAAATTTAAAATTTTTCTTATTTATGAGATGCATGTAACCAATAATTCCCAATATGGTATCAGATCCTCGATTTTGCCTTAAATCTACAATTCTATATTTTTCTGCGGAATAGTTTTTATTTTTGAATTATTTATTTCATGAACTTTAAAATATCATATTTGATTGTTCATGAATGAGAAATATTTTTTTCTGGATGTATGTGATCAAATATATAAAACGAAAAATAAAAACGATTCTTTTGTGAAAAGAGTCATTGTGAATGGCGTGTAGGGTTTTATTTTTCAATAAAGTTTAGGGGCTATTCTAAATTAAATTTTTATTGATCCACTCTAAAATTATTTTGATGATAATTTATGTGTTTAATATGCGATATTAAGCCATAGGATCAAACAAAATTAAAATCGAACAAGTTTTGCATGAAAACTAGTTTAGTCGAAAAGTTCGATAAATTGGTGTTCTTCGTGTGTTATTGGTGTGTTCATATTTAGAACGATTTTTAATCTTCTAAATCTGATATATCTGATATATTAATTTATTTTTAATTAATTGGATTAATTATCCTTGAATTAATTGGATTAATTTTAATTCATTAAAACCACTTAATAGGCTTAATTATGTTTATGGACTTGATTTAAATTAGTGAATGACTTGGTGGGCCCAAGGAGCTGATTTAGATTAAATATTATAAACTATAATTAAGTTTATTAATGGGTTTTAAGGGCTGGAGTGGGCTTGGCTCATTCCAAAAGGCCCCAATGTTCCAATAGACACAAAACTAGTTTATGTGTGAACACACTTTAGGGTTTATTGTGTGGGTTTCGGTCTACCCTTGTTTTAAGTCCAAAATAAATTTTTAATTATTTAATATGATTAATTAATTAAATAATCAATTGATAATTAATTAATAATCAATTGAATTGATAATTAAGGCAAGAACACATGCATGCAAAAAGGTTTTCTAAAATGAAAGTTTCCAAAATGGAAAAAGTGTCCTAATTTGATCTCATTATCAAAATAACTCAAACGTATGTTTCAAGAGTTGAAACAAAGTTAGTAATCCATTATATATTTTACTTTATGCATTAGAAATGCATATAAGGGTGTATGATTGGCATGATGGATAGTTATGGACAAAGGCCTAATGTGATTGAGCATAATGCATGTTTCAGCCCAATGAGGACTTTCATGTCCCGGCCACTTGTTTTTGGTTTGTATTTCTTTTTTAAATTGTAATATGTAATTAGATTACTTAGATTAGAATTAGAGATAGAGATAGAGACCATTATCAAGGAGCAAGATGGGCTGGATGGAGATCCAATAAGTTTGAAGATAATGTAATTATATTTTTACTTGTTTGAATCATGCATATTACCTAGGTGTGACCTTTTGATTTCCCTTTTGGCTCGGGAAAATCAATGTAGTAAAGTCCATAACTATACCATATTTGTATGCTTATATTTATGTGATAGATATAGGATGCATACCAATGTATGCCAACCATGTATGATGAGACTTAATTAATTAAAATCCCTCATAATAATACTAAGGTATATAAGCCTTCCATTAATTTGAGGAGAACCAGAGTTCTTTATAGTGTAGGTTATTAACCACAGTGAAGCTTACATTATATTGAATATGTTCGAATCTAATTAAATGGATCATCTTAGCTAACCCCTTAGCTTGATGACCACAGTCAAGGCTAATGGTTCTAGAGGCAAGATTAGGGAATGCATATATGATATGCATGTATCAAGAGTTGATAACCTAATGATCTAATACTTGTGTATAGACACAATTGGTATAGAGATACCTACCTTTCAAGGGTATGGAGTTTGATTTGTTGACCATAGTCAAGGTCAAATTTCATATCAAGGATTGGATATTGGCCCACTAAGAAAACCATCAGGTTTTCTCGGATTAAATAGTAAGGGCTATTGATTCGTAATAAAATAGTGGGAGTAAATGGATTAATTAAAGACCTAATTAATGCATACATATATATGAACATACTCTCATATGTTTTTTTTCACATCTAGGTCATCATCATAAGCACATCAAACATTAATATACGATCAATCTTGGATAACAAGCTGGTTAGCAGCAACTATTCTGACTGGATCAAGCAAGTGATAATTATTCTCAGAGCTGAAAAAGATCCATTATGTCTTGGATAAAGATCCACCACCACTTCCATTAGATGATGCCATTGATGAGATCAAGGGCACTTATAAAAAATACATGGAGGATAGTGAAGCAGCAGCATGTCTGATGCTGGATGCTATGTCCTTGGAGCTTCAGAAGCAACATGAGATGATGGATGCTAGAAACATCATTTTGTATTTAGAAGAGATTTATTCTTCTTAGGCTAGAACTGAGCAATATGAGATTGCTCCAACTCTATTTAGCTGCAAAATGGTGGAAGGCACTTTGGCTACTACTCATGCATTGAAGATGTATGGGTACATTGAGCATTTGAGTAGACTTGGCTATGTAATGGATAATGATCTATACATAGATTTAATCTTGTACTTGTTGGCTCTAAGTTATGCACCTTTCATGCTTAACTTCAACATAAACAAGATCCAAGTAACCATTCTTGAGTTAATCAATATGCTCAAAATAGCTGATGGATCCTTCAAGAAGGATTTAGAAAGTGTCATGGTTGTCACTTCTGCTAAAGGCAAGAAGCAGAAGAAGAAGATAACCAAGGCACAACCAAAAAATGGTGGGATCTCCAAGAAGAAGGTTACCAAAAGAGAGAATCCCAAAGGAACTTGCTTCCATTGTAAAAAAGATGGTCATTGGAACCGTAACTGCAAGGCCTATCTAGATTATCTCAAAGAGAAGAAGCAAGCTGATGATTCTACTTTAGGTATTCATATGATTGAAATTAATACTTATTCTATTGCTTCAAAACAATCTTGGGTATTAGATACCGGATGTGGATCTCATTTGTGTAATGATCTACAGGAACTTAAAGCATTAGAAGAGTTGGAAAGGCAGAAATATGTCTACAATCAGCAACTGGACAAAACATCTCTACAACAATTGTGGGGACTTACCATTTGCCTCTTCCAAGTGGATTGATACTAGAGTTGAATAATTGTTATTATGTTCCAGCACTGTCCAAAAGTATTATTTCTTTCAGTTGTTTGTTGAATGATTATGACATTTTATTAAAGGACAAGTGTTGTTACATTTTTAAAAATAATATATTTTATGCAAAGGCTATCATTGAGAATAGTATATTTGTTCTTGATTTAATTAAAGAAGTGCATAATGTGGATACCAAGAGAATGAAACGAGATAATCTAAATACCTCATATTTATAGCATTATCGTTAGGCCATATAAATGAGAAATGCATGACCAAATTACACAAGTTAGGTGATTTGGGATCATTTGATTATAAATCATTTGATACATGTGACTCTTGTTTATTAGGAAAAATGACAAAAGCTCCCTTTATTGGTAAAGGAGAATGAGCTAAAATGGTTTTGGACTTAATACATTCAGATGTATGTGGTCCAATGACTATACATGCTAGAGGAGGTTACTCTTACTTCATTACTTTCTTAGATGATTATTCCAGGTTTGGATATATCTATCTAATGAAATATAAATCATAAGCATTTGAAAAGTTCAAAGAATTCATAAATGAAGTAGAGAAGCAACTTGACAAGAGTATTAAAACACTTAGATCAAATCGAGGTGGAGAATACTTAAGCCAAGAATTTCAAGATTATCTTAGAGATAATGGGATTTTTTCTTAGTGGACTCCACCATATACACCACAACACAATGGTGTATTTGAGAGGAGAAATCAAACACTATTAGATATGGTTCGATCCATGATGAGCCTAGTAGACTTGCCTAAGTCCTTTTGGGGATATGCACTAGAAACTGCTGTTTATATGTTAAACAGAGTTCCTAGTAAATTGGTTGATATTACTCCATATGATATGTGGAATAATAAGAAACCCACACTTTCTCATATGAAAGTATGGGGTTGTCCTGCTTATGTGAAGAGGACAGTATCAGAGAAACTAGATGTTAAGTTTGACAAATATTTATTTGTGGGATATCCAAAATAAATGTTTGGATATTATTTCTACCATCCCTTAGAACAAAAGATGTTTATTTCAAGGCATGCTATCTTCTTAGAAAGAGAATTTCTCCTATGAGAAGACAATGGGAGTAAAATTGAACTTTGTGAAGTTCAAGACCCACAAATAGAAGTAGATCAACCGATTGAACCCAAGACTGAATTTTATAATGATGAGATTATAGTTGAACCTGATTATACACAAAATCCTAGAAGATATACTAGGATGCATTCTATCTCTGTGAGATATGGGTGATTCGGATAGAGGCATAACTGTTGTAGATGACAATGAGCCTATAAGTTATCAAGATGTTTTGAACAGTTCAGAATGTGATTTATGGCTTAAGGCTATGCAGTATGAAATGGACTCCATGTATGAGAATAAAGTATGGACTTTAACTCAACCACCTGAAAGGATAAAACCCATAAGGTGCAAATGGGTCTTCAAAAAGAAGATCGATATGGAAGGTAATATAGTTACCTATAAAATTCCCTTAGTAGCAAAAGACTATCGTCAAAAAGAAGGTATTGACTATGATGAAATCTTTTCTCCTGTATCAATGCTTAAGTTTATAAGAATACTTTTAGCCATTGCAACTCATTATAATTATGAGATTTGGCAAATAGTTGTGAAGATAGCTTTCCTAAATCGAAATCTGACTGAGGATGTGTATATGACACAGCCAGAAGGGTTCACATTAAGAAATGGCAAAAAAGTATGTACGCTTCAAAGATCCATTTATGGATTGAAGCAAGCCTCTAGGAGTTAGAACATATGATTCAATGAGACAATCAAAGAGTTTGGTTTCTCATATAATGAACATGAAACTTGTGTATATAAAAGGGTTAGTGGGAGTGCAATTGTCTTCCTAGTTCTATATATGGATGACATATTGATAATGGGAAATGACATTTCTCTTCTCCAATATGTTAAAATATGGTTATCCAAGCAATTCTCCATGAAAGACCTTGGAGAAGTATCCTATATTCTGGGAATAAGGATCTATAGAGATAAATCCAATAGGTTGCTAGGTCTTTCTCAAAGTACATATATAGATATAGTGTTGAAGGGGTTCAAAATGGATCTCTCTAAGAAAGGGTTTATACCTATGGTGCATGGGAAATACCTTTCTAAGTTTATATGTCCGTAGATAATAAAGGATAGATAGAGCATGAATAGAATACCATATGCACCTGCAATTGGTTCTATCATGCATGCTATGTTATGTACACGTCCAGATGTAGCTTTTGCTTTAAGTGTCACAAGCAAATTCCAATCTAATTTAGAGAGGAACACTGGGAAGCTGTCAAAAATATCCTTAAGTACCTGAGAAGGACTAAGGATATATTCTTGGTATAAGAAAGGGCAGTTTGGAAGTAAATGGGTATACAGATGCCAGCTTCCAATCTGATAAAGATGATTGTAAATCACAATCTGGTTTTGTGTTCATAATGGGAGGAGGGGCAGTTAGTTGGAAGAGTTCCAAACAAGAAACAACTAATGATTCCATGATAGAAGCTGAGTACATTGCTGCTTCGGAAGCAGCCAAAGAAGCAGTTTGGATCAAAAAGTTCATATATGAACTAGGAGTGGTGCCTAGCATTGTTGATCTGATTCCTTTATATTGTGACAACAATGGAGCCATTGCACAAGCGAAGGAATCACGGTCTCATCAGTGATCCAAGCATGTCCTCAGATGCTGCCATCTCATAAGGGAAATAATAGCTAGAAATGATGTGAAAATAGAAAGGGTCCCCATAGATGATAATGTGACAGATCCTCTCACTAAATCACTTTCCCAGAATAATCACGATCATCATATAAATGGCATGGGTCTAAGACATATGAGTGATTGGCTCTAGTATAAGTGGAAGATTGTCAGAGAGTATGCCTTAGAGCCCATGTAAAAGGGATGTATTTCATATGTATGAACTCACATTATTAATAAAAGGCATCATTCATTTATTAATGCTATGTTTAAATACATGAGTTTGTAAATCTTAAATTAATAAATAAAGTCCTAGATATTATAAACACAGTGCAAAGGCAATCATAAAGTGTTCATGATATGAGATGTCTATTGCATGCAAATGTGTTAATATCAAAATATCCCTAGTCATAGAATTAACAAGATAGGAAATTGTTAATTCGGACAGACTAGCACATGTTATGCTTCTTGAATGGTTCAAGCAGTGGTTCTCATAATTGTGATTATAAAATATAATCAAAGCTAACATGTGGATGCTTGTTAGAAGAACAAGTTCATTGGAGACCTGCAAAGAGAATCCTCACATGGATATTAAATCTATGTTAGTGAGGAATCTCTTCATAGCAGTTGTGCAAGTATCCTTAGACTTGAGATCACCAAGGTTATTTAAGTAGCAAGTGGTATACTTTGACTTCATAACTGATTATTTTCAACTGGAGGTGAACATAGTTAGGAGGTTGGGTATATCATGACCTACTTGAAGATAATTGAGCGATTGACAAAGGATTCACCATCCCATATTTATTAAGGAAAATTATCTCGCATGATTCTATAATTGCCTTGTTTAGAGAATCTCTGGCCAGAGTAATATGCCAATATGGATAGAGATCCATGAAGGGCATTTTGGGAAAAATGGTTAAAATTAATAGAACATACATAATTAGATTTATATGAGTTGACAGAAATTCATACTTAGAATCTTATTGAGATAAGAGTGGTGAAAGGAGTAATTGCACGGTAACTATTTTTATAGAAGGGTATAGTCAAACCACTTGACTTTCTTGACATTTGAGTAGTCATGATGCCTATCTAGAGGCCGCTCATGATTTGTATAATAGTGTATCATAAATATCAATAGGGATTGATAAAATGATTTAAAAAAGTTTAAGTCATGTGAGTTTTGAATAGAACTTACAATTACATATTATACTGCCACTATGGACAAGAAGCCAATAGGTCACACACATATAGAGAAAAGGATAAAATGGTAAAATGACAAGGATAATAATATTTGATATTATTATGGAAATAGAGAAGTGAATAGGAGAATAATTAATTAAAAAATTTAATTAATTAGAATCAAGTAAAATTGTTCGCATAACTTTTTAGAAATGTTATGTAAAATGGACCTAATTGAAATATTGTATTTTATAATTAATTATTATTGGACTATAAGTGTTATAGGACTGATATAATAATTAATAGATCCATTGGAGAAAATAATGGAGGCCCAGAAGATTGAGTTTGGCATAAAAACCCTCTAGAGGAAGAGTTTCACACCAACTACAGATAGAAGGCCTTGGAGGCCTAATTCTTGGGAAAAATAAATTAAATATATTTCATAATTGTTATGGAGCCTACATATTTAATTTGGTTGGATTTGGAATTTATTTGGGTGATTAAATCCAAGTATATGCACAAAGGGCCTAGTTTGTGGATTTTGTGCATAGTCTTTTGTGAAAGGACTTAAATTGAATTCAGTTGAGCCCAAATAAATTATTAATAATTCTAGAAGCCCGTTTAATATTTCTTCAGCAATTTTAAAGAGCCCAATCTTATTATGATGTTGGATTTTTTAACCTAACTATAAAAATCCAAGTGATAGGGTTTTAGGGTTAAGGTGAACAATTAAGAGAAAATAATTTCTCTCATTCTCAAAATCCTAGCTGCCACTTTCCCCTTGCTAGCATCAAGGGATTTTGGCTAGCTCTTGTATTCTTTCATTGTTGGTTCATTCAATCCTTCTTTAGTGTGAATTACGCACTGGAAGTGTTCAACTTTGGACACTGTGGTTTGCGACAACCCGATGAGAAGGAAAATCAACTGTTAAACAAAAATCAAATGTGATTTTTCTTATTCCCATTATTATGTATATTGTAAATTCATGGCAAGATCAGATCTATTGCTTAAAAATTTTAAATTTTGTTTATGTATGAGATTCATGTAACTGATAATTTCCAATAGTTATCTTAATTAGATTCTGAGTATGGATTTCTATCAACTCATATAAATCTAATTATATATGTTTTATTAATTTAACCATTATTTCCAAGATGCCCTTTATGGATCCTTATCCATCTTGGCATATTACTTTGGCCAGAGATTCTCTAAACAAGGCAATTATAGAATCATACAAGATAACTTTCCTTAATAAATATGGGATAGTGAATCCTTTATCGATTACTCAACTATCTTCAAGTAGGTCATGATATACCCAACCTCCTAACTATGTTCATCCCTGGTTGGAAGTAATCATTTATGGAGTCAAAGTATATCAATTGCTACTTAAGATAACCCTGGTGATCTCAAGTCTAAGGATACTTGCACAACTGCTATGAAGAGATTCCTCATTGACATAGATTTAATATCCATGTGAGGATTCTCTTTACAGGTCTCCAATGAACTTGTTCTTCAAACAAGCATCCACATGTTAGCTTTGATCATCTTCCATAATCACAGTTATGAGAACCACTGCTTGAACTATTTAAGAAGCATAATATGTGCTAGTCTATACGAATTAACGATGTCTTATCTTATTAATTCTATGACTAGATATATTTAGATATTATCACATTTACATGCAATAGACATCTCTTATCATGAATACTTTCATGATTGCCTTTGCACTGTGTTTATAATATCTAGGATTTCATTTATTAATTTAAGATATACAAACTCATGTATTTAAACATAGCATTAATAAATGAATTATGCCTTTAATTAAGAATATGAATTCATACATATGAAATACATCCTTTTACATGGGTTTTAGGGCATACTTTCTAACAATTGCAAGATGTCAAACTCTTGCTATGAAAAACAGTCAAGATAACTTCTAATAAAACTGGACCAAAAAAATGCACTCATTACTATGCTCTTGGAATTCATTGATGTATTAGCCTGGAAATCCTTGGACATAATGGGTATATCCATCGAGGTAATGTTCCATTCCCTTAATATTTAGCCTAACCATAAGCTTGTCAAATAGAAGAAATGAAATCATGCTTCTGAGTGACAACTAGCTATGGCCAAAGAAATGGACAACTACTTGAAAAATGGGTTTATTTGAGAAGTTTTATACCTAAACTAACTATCAAATGTGGTTTTGGTAAAAAAAGCTAATGGAAAGTGAAGGATGTGTGTCAATTTTACCGACTTGAATAAGGCTTGGCCTAAGGATAGTTATCCTCTGCCCAACATTGACTCCTAATGGACTCTATAGCTAGATTTAAGGAATATGCCTTTTTAAATCCTTCAGTGGGCTATCATCAGATCTCGATGAATCTAATATATGAAGAAAAAACTATATTCAATACCTGCTAGGTCACTTACTACTATTGAATCATGCCTTTTGACCTAAAAACTGCTGGACCTACTTACCAAAGATTGATGAACAAGCTCTTTATCAACTAGCTTGATAGAAACATGGAGGTTTATGTAAATGATATGATAGTAAAGAGCAAGATCTTGGCAGATCTTTCTACCATGCTCATAAAAACCTTTTTCACTCTCAGAAAGTTCAATCTTAGACTTAACCATAAGAAATGTGTTTTTCATATATGATTCAGTAAATTTTTAGGGTTCATAATTTCCAAGAGAAAAATAAAAGCCAACCCAACAAAAATCTAGGCTATCTTAGAGGTGGAATGGCTAAAGTGTATCGAGGAGGTTCAAAAGCTTAACGGAAAGATAATAGCTCTAGAAAGATCTATCTTTTGTTCTGCTAAATGTTGTCATCTACAGGGCTTTCAAAAACTTGAAAAACTTTGAATGGACTTTGAGGTGTAAATAAACCTTTAAAGCACTAAAATAATTCCTCAACTTACCACCATTGATAAGCCAGCCTTAAATAAGAGAAACATTATACATGTACTTGGCTATTTCTAAAGGAGTCGCTACTCAATGTTGATTCAAAAGGAAGGTACCCAGCAATTTCCCATTTATTACACCAATATAATCATGCAAGGTGTTGAGTTAAAATACTATATACTAGAATAATTGGCTTTTGCCCTAATCACATTAGCTATTAAGCTTCGGCCTCACTTTCAAGCTTATACTGTAATAGTTCGAACAAATTTTAACCCTAAAAAGATGTTATTAAGGCCAGAAGACTCACAAAATGAGTAGCCCACCTCAAAAAATTTGATATTCAATGCAAACCCTACCTCACCATGAAAGCCAAATTCTTACCGACTTTTTAGGCAAGCTACAGGCTTTTTTGCCAGAACTAGCCACCTTTGCTTTGAGTCATTATATTTATCAAGCCTTCTCAATCGAAGGAGCTGGTGTCAGAATTGCCCTAAGATTTACCATTTTTAATAATGTAGCAGAGTATGAAACTCTTTGTTTTGGCCTGTAACTCGCAATTAAGGAAAAACCAAACTCTTTGTTTATTTTCTTTGATTCCCAACTCATTGTTAGTTAGTTGCTCATCAAGTTTGAGGTTAAAGATCACATAATGGTTTGATATAAAGAACTTATGACCACCTTATTATATCACATAAAGTAGATAGAGGGGATGTGGTTGATTGAAAAAAATACCTCGAGCCAAAAACTAGGGAGTAGATGCCTTAACTAAATGAGCCTTTCTAAAAAACACAATCCAAACTAAGGATATTTTTTGGATTACCATCTCTCATCGATCTATGAAACCTATACAATTTAGCTACAAGCACTTAAAAATGGTTAGCTTTTGCTGATCTGCTAATACCTCAACATAAGTACTCTATCTGGTGATCCATCACAAGCTCAAAAAATTATTTGGCAGTCCGATCTATATGTCATCATGGATTATTAGCTCTATCAATGGAATTTCTTGCACCTTAGACATTTTTCCTAGGCATTAAAGAAGGCAATTGCATCTTTTAAAAGATACATGAAGGCATTTGTGGTACACACAAAGGTGCACCAAACCATAGCTCGAAAAGTGTTGTTGCAGGGCTATTACTAGCCCAAAATAGAGAGTGATGCTAAAAAGCTTATCCATAAGTGTTATAAGTATAGATAATTGGATAATATTGAGCACCGGAAATCACTCTAATAATGCCTATCCATAGTCCTTGTGTGATACATGTCGAACCTTTGCCTATTTCTCAATTTGCTTTTGGAGGCTCGCTTTTAGGGTCCGAGATCGGAGGAGGCTCGCTTAACTGATAAATTGAATACTTCATAATAAAAAGGGATCAAACCCAAATTATTATTGTTAGTCAATCCATAAAGGTATCTATTAATGGGCCTAAAAGAGGTAGATATCATGGAGTCACCACCCAACAGAATGTCGAGAAATGATTCTTGAATTTTTGATGTCCAAACAGAGATTGAGTTTTAGATTTTAATCCTCTCTCCCATCTCATACGATGCATTTGCAATGAAATTAAGTAAACATCTTATTCAAATAGATAAAGCAATAAAAAAGGCAATAAAATAAATCCATTTAATTATTACATAAGCAAATCATCCCAAAAAGAATAATGTATAAAAGAAAGATAAATAAATATCATACATAAATCGGGCTATTAATTAGTTTGGGAACGTTGGTTCCCTCATGCATTTTTACAAAAGGGACTTTTTATGGATGATCACGGTGCGGGGAAAACCCGATACCCATGGGGGACCCGATCCGAAAAGGGAGAGGAATCCTTAATTTTTTTCCCTATGGGGGCAGGGATGGGGATTAAAAAATCTCTGAGGTTGATTTCAAGGTAGGGGCAGGGAACAGGGTATCTACCCTACGGGGATCCCCGACCCCGATTTAAATACCATAAATATCCCTGATGTTCTAAATATTTACTTGTTTGCAATTCAATATAAATATCCCAATTAAAACACTAACCTCACTTCATTTCCATCTCCTATTGCCATCTCTTCTTTTCATCCTCTCACAGACACAACCCCTCTCCTATCTCTTTCTAACAAAGAAATCTCTCTTCCTCACTGGATTTGTAGTTTATCTCATCTGAGTTGGTACTTCTATTTTATTTCATAAATTTTTTCATTCTTGATAGCTTCTATTTTTTGTTTGTTATATGCTAATTTTTGCTTTCGGGCAGCTCCTGCTTTTGGTTTTTACTTCTCTCTAGGTAATTCCCCTCTTTTAGTTTTCAATCCCACATGCCTTCTTTTTTTCTTCATGTTATCTTTTGATTGCCATTCTATTTTAGTTGTTGGGTTTGCTTAAGCATATGATCTCTCTATTTGCACTCACTTTATATTTTTAAAAGGAGTTAGGTGTATTGCTAGAATGGTTTTTTCATTTTTCTCTTCTTTGTTGATGTAAGTGTTTTTGCCTTATTGCACCGTTAACTGCTCTTGGTGGTTTTGCAATGTAGAGTTATATTTTAATTTGTGTCCCTTTTTTCGATGAAAGCTTGGTATTTGATTCTTAGGAATTGGTAGGTTGCACATATTTTTAGGTTACATTTTAGCCTTGTTTTTTTTTGGGTTGTATACTGCTTTAGTTTTTTTCTTTTGATTGATTGTGAATTTCTTAGTTTTGTTATTTTTTAGATTGACGAAAGGCTAGTTTTAAAATGGTGGCTTCTATTTTTGGATTTCGGGGATTGGTTTTTCTTCTCTCTTGGTAAACTAAGATTCAGTTGCTTGGCATTATTGTTCAATTCTTGATTAATGAGTATTAATAGTCTTATGGGGTTTTCTGGGTTATTTCTTTGAAAGAAGCTTCTTTTGCATTTCTAAAAGTCTAATATTTCATTCATTACTCTGTTTTCTTTTTTTTCTTATGAATATTAAAGGGACTCAACTAAAGAATAAACATATAGCACAGGTGTGTCTTAACTTCATCATAAAAGTATAGGTTAAAGTCTAAAGGTAGAGTCTTTTTATAAAGAAAAATACATTCAAATATAATATAGTAATTGGTAGTTTAATATTTATGCTGGATCCCTTGCTTTCTTCCTATGTGTTGTTGACTATTTTATGGACAAATAGCTAAAGTTGCAACCTAAAGAGATGCATTGTATAATACAGTATAAACGGATATTAATTATTTCAAATGCAAAAGTTATACAATCAAATCATAAAAAATCAAACAGTAATAAATCAGTAATTATTAGGTCAAAAAATGGATCTTGAAACAAACTAACAATAATAAAACAATTTATAAAAAATAAAATAGTAGTAAAAGAAAAGTGATGTGGTAAAAAATTAGTTCTTTAATTCAATTGTGCTTTTTAAATCTTTAATTCAATTGAACTTTGAATTGTGCTCTTTAATTCATTACCAAAAATTAATTAACCAATCTAAATACATATTAGATAATTAATTAACCAATCCAAATACATATTAGATAATATAAAATTCTGCTATTATAATTATAACATTAAATTGGCTATAATTATATTAGTAAGAATAAAACTCCTATAAAATTAACCTGATACTACTCCAACATAACATGAGTGAAATTGATTAGTGATTCGGTTGGTTGGCATTTTTTGGATAAACAAAATAGTTATAAATAATACTATAAAAGCAACATAAAATCTAAAAGCAGCAGAACAATCATTACTAACAGTGAAAAAATTTTCTTAGATTGGTCATCACTTAGAATTAAATCATTAAGCAGTCAATTAACTTTTATATCTAATAATTTGTTTATAATTAAACATTGAACATGTATTCTAAAGATTAAATAATAATAACGATAAATACAGTTCTCAAAAAAAAAATAGAAATATACTAAGTACTAAAATTAAATAAATTAACTAAGTAGTTAATTTAAGATTTAAACCAAGTACTAAAATTTAAATAACTAAGTAGTTAATTTATGATATTAATTTATTCATTATTTGTTTTATGCAGTAGTTGTGATATTATGGATGAGGGTGAACAATCTATTAAACAACCAATGAATCAACAAAAAAGTAGTGAACAATCTAGGGCACAATTTGACTCTCAAGCTCTTATTGAATCAAGTCATACTAATTCTGTAAATGAAAGTGAAGAAACAAATCTTAATTATAAAAATTGTTTAAAATCAGTTGTGTGGAATCACTTTAAGAGGAAAAAGATTCATGATAAGTGGAAGGCAATATGCAATTGTTGTGGAAAGAAATTAGGCGGGAATACAAAAAGTGGTACTAAGCATTTACATGATCATTTTGGATCATGTCCTTTGAGAAAAAGTAGATATATAAAATAATCAATTTTGAAATATAAGATAGATAATGAAGGGAGAGTTTCGATTGGAACATACACCTTTGATAAAGAGATTGCATGAAAAGATCTTGCTACTGCAATTATTTTACATGAATATCCTTTAGCAATGATTAAACATGAATATTTTAGAAGATTTCTTAGAACTATTCAACCAATGTTCAAAAGGATGAGTAGGCATATAGTGAGGAAAAATATACTGAAATTATTTGAACAAGAAAAAGAAAAGACTATGAAGTTGGTTGAAAAGAATGATAATCGAGTTGCAATCACAACTAATATGCGGACATCCAACTAAAAGAAAGGTTTTATGGCCATTACAATACATTTTATTGATGCTTCATAGACTTTACAAAGTCGAATTATCAGGTACAACTTTTATTTTTTAATTATTAATTTATTTTGAATATAAATTTATAAATTTATTTTTTTATTAGGTTCATTTATATGCTATGTCCACATACAACTGATGTTCTTTGTGATGTGTTGTCTAATTGTCTAATGGATTGGAATCTAGATAGCATGTTATCTGCATTAATTTTAGATAATTGTTCAACAAATGATGCAATGTTTAGTATGATTTTGTGCAAATTATCATCTTATGGTCTTTGGTTGGATGAACAATTGTTACATGTACATTGTAGTGCTCATATTTTAAATTTTGTTATCAAGGATGAGTTAGACATTATCGAGGATTGTATTGAAAAGTTTTGGGATAGTATTACATTTTAGAGTGCTATTCCCAAAAGATCTAAAAGATTTGAGGAAACAACCCATCAATTGAGAGTTTTTTGCACTAAAAAATTATTTTTAGATTGTAAGACTAGCTGGAACTCTACTTTTATGATGCTTGACGTGGCTATTAGTTACAAAGATGTGTTTAAAAGAATAAAACAAAGGGAGCCTCTTTATAGATGTCTGCTTATGGATAAAGAGTGGAAAATGGCTGTTTAAATTTGTGAGAAGTTAAAAATATTTTTTGATATCACTGAAATATTTTTTGGGTCAAAATATCTTACCATCAATTCTTTTTTTTCCAAAAGTTTGTGAAATTGAGATGGAATTGATGCAGTGGATTGCTTGTGGGTGTCCTTATATTGATGTTATGACTTACAAGATGATTGAAAAGTTTGATAAATATTGGTCTCAAATTCATGATGTTATGAATGTGGCAACTATTTTGGATCTTAGGTACAAGAATAAATTTTTGAAGTGTTATTATCCTTTTTTTTATGGAGATGAAAAGGAAAAAATAAAGTTTGAAAACATTAAAAAGAATTTTTTATAATTTGGTTGATTAATATTCATCAAATTTAAAGTCAAGTGGAAGTGGTATTGTAGTTAAATCATCAAGAGGCTTTTCTCCTCAATCATTAAGTCATAGTGTGGGGTCGATTTGTATGCATACATTTGAATTATTTGTCGCTTCTTTTGAGTCCCAAAGTGATAACATGCGCATTGAATTAGACCTTTATCTGGAAGAGAAACTGTATCTACTTAAAGTTGATTTTGATGTATTGAGTTGGTGAAAATTGGCTCTTACATATCCCATATTGCAATTACTTGCCCGAGATGTTTTGGCAATCCCAGTATCCATAATGACATCTGAATTACCTATCAGTACAAGTGGAAGGTTTATAAGTCCTCATCGTAATAGACTATATGCTGACACGATTGAAGCATTAATGTGTACACAAAATTAGATAATAGCTTCAAATAAAGGTATGTGAAAATTGATAGTGTAATTGTATTTAATTATTGATTTTGCTATTCTGACTACAGTTCATAACAATAATTTATAAATAACAATTCATACTTTTAGGTTCTTCATCCACAGTGTTACACAATGATTGAGGATATGGATGAAGATGATGAGGTAAATTATAAATGCATTTATTTTGAATATTATAATAATAACTATTGTCATCAATTTCAATTTACTTTCAATTTATATATAAATATAGAAGTAATTTGTTATGTTTTATTAATTGATATTTTAGGTTGATATGCGACGGGATGGAAGTGTTCCAAGTGAAGTTATTAATTGTTAAAGAGTGAATGTTATTTTATAATTTGAATTGCATGGGATGTTTATAAATATTTGTATTTGAATGGTATGATATATTTTTAATTTTAAGTTATTAATTATTAAAATTTGTATTTTAATTTTATGTGAATTTTTTTAAAATGAAATAGAATTTATAAGATATATTTAATTCGTATTAGGTCGGGTTAGTTCGGGGATTTATTGAGGACATATTGGGGAATCCATTAGGGAACAGGGATCTCTGTGGGGCGGGAACGGGGGGATTTTTCTCCCTATGTTCTAGGTGGGGGCGAGAAATCCCCGATATTGCATGGGACGAGGAGCGGGGACCTCTTCCCCGCCCCCTTCCTGACCTATGAGCATCCCTAGGACTTTTATTATATTATGTGAATATTGGCTAAAAATTAGACATCATTCCACGTTTTGGAAAAAAACCCAAATTTGTTTGATAGACAACACTTTAAATGTCTTTTCTTTTAATGTGCTCAAAAAATTCTTTTTTACTAACTATTTCATCCCCAAAAATAATATCCAAAATAAAATACCAAAAAGCCTATATATATGTGTGTGTGTGTGTAGTAAAAGTAATAAAAATAAAAATTAAATAACAAAAATAATAAATAATCGAGATATATAGGAAGTGGAGATGGCGACCAATTCGGGGAACATGAATTTTCATGAAAAAAATATATAAAAAACCTCCATAGCAAAAGCATCAAATGTAATGATCTAAATACCCGGTTAGTCGAAAATAATATTTTTCGATGGTAAATAGTGATACCAGGGTGAATAGTATCTCCTCAAGTTGAAAATATTTTAGTGGACTATTGGAAAGAAGGTTAGCATGAGTCCAATAATATAATTTAGACTAAAAATGAGATCAAATGAATCATCAAAAGTTAAAAATAAGGAAAAAGTTAAAGTTTTGTTTAAATATTGCCCGAGTTGACTGAGATTTGATTGAAACTTTAAAAATAGCAAATGACTTTTAACAATCACCAAAATTTTTAGATCTACATTAAATGAGATGCAGAATCATATGGTAAAGAAAAAGTAAATTTTCAGCAACACGAAAAATTAGGTTATCGGATTGGTAAAAGTGAACCAGCCCGAGAAACAATCTCTAATTAACTCAAAAATATTTGTGGAGCCTAATGAATATATTTTGAGAATTATAAAAGTATTTTTAGGGAGTTTTGAACATAGAAAGTAAGAGAAAATTAATGATTTTGGTTTAAATAGTAATCGATTGATCAGGAATTTGACTGAGGTCTTAAAAATAACAAAGGATCTTAAAAAATTGTATGAAGTTTCAGTTGGGCTTTAATTAGTGTTTGAAATTATTTGGTAGTTGATATGAGCTTGAAAAGGTCATAAATAGTGTGTATGTGTGTTTAGTTTTATTAAGTATAGTATTTAATATTTTGGTATTTTATGTGTATTTTGTTGCTTTTATGTGTTTTGTGTGTTTTTGGTTATTTCATTTGTTTTATAAGAGTTAAAGAATCAATTTGGAGCTTAAATAGGAAAATTTGGAAGCACTAATGAAGGAGTGAAGAAGAAGCCCTATCGCGAGTGCGATCAGTGTCGCAAGCGCTATAAGGGACGCATGTCTAGGGCAAGAAATGAGGAAGAGAAAGGTGAAAGAAGGAAGCGTGTCCTGTCGCGATCGTGATCGCAATAAAGGGCGATTATGGATAGTTAATCTTGAAAAGTCACCTAAAAGGACACCAAGGTTTACCAAGGGTTGCATACCAATGGAGAGGCACTTGAAGGGACTTGATGTTTGCAAATCTATAAATACCCTAGGAGTTATAATCAAATAAAGGGGAGATCTATCATTTATTTTTCTTATTTGAAAATGTAATTGTAGGATAATAGTTGTAAGTTTTAGTTTTAGTTTTATGGTTTGAAGAGAAGGCAAATACAAGGAAGAAGACTACACTTGGTGAAAGGAAGAAAGGTTGAGAGATCCCCTTCTTTTATTTCTAATCTTTACTTTTTCTTTGTTATTATTATGAATATTTTTAGGAATTTGAATGTTGTTTTTCATATTTAATCATTTCTCATTTGTTTATCTTTAAATATAAGATTTACTATTAAAACATTATTAGTATCATTATAAGTTAAGGAAAATGACCTTAGATGGCAATTCCTTCTCTGAAAATCATCATAGTGGTTATAAGTAAGAGAGTTAGTGAGATCAACATCTTTCTGAAAGTTAATAGAAAATTCATTATCAAAGCATAGTTTGAGAGATCGCATGTTGAGATAGTTGTTATAGGTTGGTTTTTATTCTTTGAATGTGTGTTTATGTAATTCTAGTCTAAATGTGAGAGCTACGATTTAGAACCATAAATGCATGTTTAAGGCATAATTTAGTCTAGATGCGAGAGCTATGACATAGAACATTATTCCAACTTGGCTTACATGATAAAAATTGAATTATAAATAAGAGAAAAATATCAAATTCCATATTTATGTATATGTTATATGCATTATACTCATAAGTCTTCTTTGATCATCATTAAAGTAGAATAATATTTAATTTAGTGTTGTGTAGTGTTAATAATAGTTTTAACTTACAAATTAATGAGCATTGTAAACAAGATTAAAATTGAGTTGTAATAGCATACAATGTTAATCAACATTCCTCATGGGATTGATATCTGAAGTACTATAATCGGTACATTGTATACTTGCGGTATTTAAGCTTTTAGAAAAAACATATCAGTAGTGAAAAAGTGATTTTACGATAACATCGAAAATTTACTAATCGGATTGATTTGAGTGAATCGGACCAGAAATAAACTTTGAATGATCTAAAATTTTATGTGGAGGCTTAATTTATTATTTTAAGAATTATGTAATTTATTTTGAGTGAATTTGAGATTGGAAAGAGAGAGAAATAATTTAGATTGCATTAAATGGGCTTAAAATCAATTTTGGGCTTAAATTAGATTTAACCAGTTTGGTTGAACCATCCCAGCCCATTAAACCAGGGTGTATAAAGCCAAAATATCAGAAAGTACTAGAGGGACCATGAAATTTTTGCCTTCTTCTTCTTATTCTTGAAGCCAAATTCTTTTTCTTACTTCATTACCACCATTTTCTTCATCTCTCTTCTAATCTCTCTCCAAAATCAAACGTCCTAAAGTAATTTTAGCCTCTCTATCATACAACAACCTCTAATCTTCAATTTCAAGAGTAGAAGTGAGAGAAATCGAGTATTAAAGTTTATGTATCAAAAATTTGGTATGAGAAATCAAGCTTTATAATTTGATTTAAAGGTTTATATAGATAAATTAAGGTATGTAGAACTCATTTATGATGTTAGATTTAATTTTTGAGCAAAGAAAATGATGATTTTATGCCTTTACACAATTGGTCATTTAGGATTTTTAAAGGAAATGATGATGCTCAATCGAGTAAAGCTAAGTAAATGAAGGTTTAAGAGTGGAAAATAAGCTCTTGAGATAAGTGGATACAATATCCCTTAACTTTCATTGATTTGGGTGTGATTTGTGATTATGTTTATTATGCATGCATATGAATAATGCATGAAAAATTGAATTAATTGTTATAGAAATGGTTAAAAGGATGAAAAATTATGTTTTGAATGATTTAAATAAAAAAACATTTAAGTGGAAAGCTTACTATGGCCAAAAGGTATGCTACGGAATTTTCAATGATTTTAGGATATTTATGTTAATTAAATATTAAATTATGATAATGAACATAAGAGTGAGTGATTTAAGTAATTAAATTGTCATAAAGATGATTAAACTAGATTATATTGTAATAGGCCGGATGAATATTAAGAATAAGCTAAGAAACATGCCAAATATTGATGAATGACACATGTATGTTAATAGTGTTTAACATAAGAAGAATGGCAATTTTGTGAATAAGTGTGAACTAGAGGAATAAAATTGTAAAGCAATGAAGTTCAAGGACTAAACATAAATTTTCCCTTATACAAAAGTTTAAGTGTGAAAAAGAAAGAAACAATGGCAAATGTGAATGAAAAGTGTAAAAGTAAAGTAAAAATGAAGTTTAGAATGAAAAAAGACCTAATTGAAAAGAAATGAAAAGTTTAAGGGTAAAACAACAAATTTTACAAATATTGAATTTAATGAGTAAAAATGATAAAGAAATAATAGGAAAGGATAAAATGGTAAGGATCTCTCTGGTCACATCCGAAAGAGTCCTGAAGGGACTATTTGGATATAAATTGGCTCGATCTATACTAAACCTGCCCTAGTGCTCGATATCTGCTAGCCTGCACAGGTGTTAAGTAGGCTGGTACCGATTAGGATTGTTGAGGATATGCCATCCTACGAGGCATCCTTTAAGAAATGCTACGTATTAGTCTGATTCACAACCAAGTCAAAAATGCCAGAATTTACGAGAATTTTGACATTATATTGAGTTAGATATTTATAGCTAATCTATACTAAGAATGCTAAACAATCTTAACAATTAGGCATAAGAAATGAGATAAAAGGTATATTACATGCTTTACGAAAATTAAAAAAAAAAATTTTGTCAGAATTTAAACTAGTAATATGACTGCACCCTGCATAAGAAAGGACTTACACAATATACAGGCCATCCTACGACTTCACCACTTCTGATTCTTACAAGGGATGGGCTACCAGTCCAACCATTGATAATAGGCTCTGGGCTATCATGGATCCTGATGAGAGAGAGATGATATAGATAGATTAGATTAGACATCATTATAGATTAAGCCTTTTATTTTTGTTGGACTTTTCAATTTTGAACATGTAAAAGAATATGTTACTGTTGTTACATGAAAGGTTGCATGCATGACATTTCTTTTTTATTTTAATATACATGATCATTATTCGATATTATCTCAATGACACATATAATTCAATCTCAAAATGAAATATTACAGGCATTATAACTTCTCTAATCAATCAACCCTCTCGGATTTTCTTGATTGATTATTTTCTCTCAACCTCTAATTTTTGCCAAAGATGACTTTTTTCAATTTTTACCCTAGTGAGGCATCCAATTTTAGCAAGGCTACCATTTTTTCCATTTTTAACTTGCAGGGCATTTTATTCTTTCTTTTTCTCTTTTATTCTTTGGTTATGGAACCTTTTTAGCATGTTGACATTCATAGGTTCTCTAAACTCATTACCATCACTGTCTAATAAAATAGTTGTGCCTTTGGATGATAGCTTCTTAAACATAAGAGATCCTTCCCATATAGGCCTAAACTTGCATCAAATGTCTAGAATCCTTGATCTCATCTGCTTGAACACCAAATCTCCTTCTTTCAGCAGGTGTTTCCTTACTTTCTTCCCAAATGAGCGAGCAAGCCTTTTCTAATAAACTTGATTGTGATAGTAAGCCCTCATTCTATCCCCATCTAGTAGGTTAAGTTATAACAATCTTTGCCTAGTCCATTTTGCTTCTAATAGCTTAGCTTTCAGAACTACTCTCAAAGACTGATGCTCAATCTCTTCTGATAGTACTGGTTTTATTCCACAGACCAAAAAAATGGAATGGCCTCTGTTGATGTTCTAGCTGTGGTTTTATATCCCCATCATGCATAGGGTAGTTTATGGTCCCAAACCTTATAAGTTCCAACAATTTTGGCTAGAATTCTTTTCACATTTTTATTGGCTGCTTCGACTACTCCATTTGCTTGAGGTCTATAAGGAGAGGACTTATGATGTTAAACCCTATATTTGATAAGCATCGATCTTGTGTTGCCTGAAAATTGCAACCCATTGTGTGATACCACATGATGAGGCAACCCATACCTACATATCAGGTTCTTCTTAATTAACTTAGCCATATCTCGTGCATCCACTTTCTTGAAAGATTCTGATTTCACCCACTTGGTGAAATGATCCATGGCTAGTATGATAAATCTATATCCATTTGAGGTAGATAAATGGATCATTCCTATAATGTCTACTCCCCATGCAATGAAAGGCCATGGCAATATAAGGTTACATAATTCAAAAATAGGCAAATGCCTTAAGTCCACATATTATTAGCATAGTTGACACTCTTTAACGTATTTAGCACAATCGGTATCCATTGTAAGCCAAAAGAAATATTACCTTATAATCTTCTTTGCTAAAGCTAAACCATTCATATGAGCTCCACACATTCCTGCATGCATTTCTTTCATTACCTTCCTTGCTTACGTTTCATCCAAACACTTACATTGGATTCCATCAGGATGTCTCTTGTAAAGCACCCCTCCTATAGTAATAAATTGGGTTGATAGCTTGCAAATCAACTTTTGATCCTTTTTGGCTCTTTCTTCAAGAAATAGTGACTTTTCTAAATAATTTTGGATGTCATAGTATTAAATTTTTCTATTGTCTATCTCGATATCTATGATTGGCTCATTTTTCAAAGCATAGCTTATCAGAACTCGAGATCAACACAGGTTTTATAATTAGCCCTTTTGGATTATCCCATATTGAAACCAGGGTAGCCAAGTCATTTGCTAATTGGTTTTATTCCCTAGGCATATATCCAAAAGCACATACCTCAAACTGACTACTTAAAATCTTCAAGCACTTGAGATAGGGCATCAAGCGTTATTCCTTCACTAACCATTCATCTTTTACTTGGTAAACCACCAAAGATGAAACCCTAAACACTTCTATCGACTTTGCCCCTACAGCCAGTAAGGTTTGTAACCTAAAAATGAAAGCTTCATACTCTGTTTCATTATTCGTAGCTTTATATCTTAGCTTTCTAGTTAATGGTAACTTCTCTCCTTTTGGGATGACCAGAATTACTTCTACTTCTGCTTCTTTATTATTCATAGCTCCATTGAAGTACATCTACTAACCCTGAATTGTTATGGCTGTAATGTTTTCATCGAGGAATTCATAGGTCATTTCTTCACCCTCTAATAGTTGGTTGGCTAGGAATTCTACCACTACTCTTCCTTTAATGGTCTTTCTAGTGATGTACTCTATATCAAAGTCCCATAGGAGAATCAACCACCTTTCCATTTTTCTAACAATAAAAGTGCTTCTTGCAAGAACCTAAGGGGATTCTGTTTAGCCACAACTTGTATCTTGTAAGAATATAAGTAGTGTCTTAGCTTCTTCGATGCCCATATGATTGCCAAACAAATATTTTCAACTTCTATATATTTTGCCTCATAGGTAAGAAACTTCTTACTGAGATAGTACACTAAATACTTAATTCTAAAATCCTCTTTTTGTACCATTATAGCCCCTACTAAACCGTCTTCTATTTCCAAGTAAAAAAATAAGAGATTTACCTATCTAAGATGGTCTCTATAGTGGTGGATGCAATAAGTAATCCCAGAAGGTGCTAAATGCCTTATGACAATCTTCTTTCCAAACCACCAGCTAGTCTTTCCTAAGCAGTTTGAAGATAAATTAACAAATCAAAGTCAATTTGGCAATGAATCTTATATACTAGATCTTTCCCAAGAACCCTCTAACTTGTTTGTCTATCTAGGGCATCGACATCTCTCTAATGGCTCTTACATTGTCAAGATCTACTTTTATACCTCTTTGACTCACCATATGGCCTAAAAGCTTATCGGAAGTAACGCCAAAGATGCACTTCTTTGGATTGCGACAAAGATTATACTTACTGATCCTCTGGAAAAACTTCTCTAATACCTTGAAATAACCTTCCCTAGTAATTGATTTGATCATCATATCATTCTCATTCACCTCCACTTTTTTATGAAACAGGTCATCCAGTATCTTACTTGCCATCCTCTGATAAGTGGCACCTGAATTTTTAAGTCCAAAAGGTATAACTTGATAGGCATATGTATCCCATTTAGTTATAAAGGCCATCTTAATTCGATCAACTATCTTGTTTAGAATCTGATTATACCTTGCATATCAGTCCAAAAAATTATACATTGCATAATTGGCTACACTATCAACTAAAATATCTATGTGAGGCAAGGGAAAATCATCCTTAAGACAAGCTTTGTTCAGATATCTATGTTTGCCAACCACGTAGGGTATTGGATGTCTACTAAAAACTTAGCCTCTATTTGTTTTCTTACCTCATCTTTAACCTTTTCAACCTATTTTGGGCTAAACTTCTAAGCTTCTATTTAACTGGCTTATACCTAAGATATGTTGGAATGGCATGTTCAATAACTTTGTGATCTATTCCTAGCATGTCTTTATAAATCCAGATAAAAACTTTTTCATATTTTTTTAATACTCTCAAGTTTTCTCTCTCTTCAGGAGTTATATTTAATGCTAGTAAAATTTCTTTTGGATTTTCTTTTATTCCAAGATTAAATGAACATTTGTTTGTTGAGTTAATGTTAAATATGAATATTTTATAATCATGATCATGCATATTGAAATCAAAAGAAACATCACACAAGTAAGCAAATTTTTTCATCTCATTAATGTAATCAAAAGAGCAAACATTATTCTCATCAAAAAGTTCAAGAACATAAACAATATGAATAAAATGTCTTCTCCAATCTTGTTAGCATCAGATATTTCTCCGGCCTTTGGATCAACCTAGGGTGGTTCCTCAGCTTCTGCCTTATTTTTACCTTTCATCTGGATGGCAAGCAACTTCTTTATCATAACCTCCTCTGGTTCCTTTTTGTCTTAAGAGAATAGTGTAGCAGAATCTCTTTATCCTAGAAACCTTTAAACAACTTGATAATGCCATATTTCTAATCGAAGACATCATTCAACAACTTAAATCATAAGACCAGCTCATCCCCTATCATATGAGGATAGATTCCTTTCACTACTTCCTTCACCTACCCTTCTTACTAGAGTTTGCAAAGCCTAATCCCTTCTAATCCTTCTGACCCTTAGCAGCTATAGCTGTTTAAAGTCCTTGGGAATTTGTACCCAAGCCATCACTAGGTAGAAAATTCATCTTTTTGAGCATATTAATCATTTAAGGGCTATCAAAAAAGCTACCCTCATTCTCTTCATCACTAATAACTTCCATATGAAATTCGTTGAAAAGCTATTTGGCTATCTCAAACATAGACACTTGGTTCTCCTTTGTAGCATTAATGGTGACCACCTAAAATTTATAGGGGATCTTAATCATTTGATGTAACATAGATAAGACCCTTTCTAACTTATGAAACCATGGACTTCTAAAGAGCATAGAGAAATTTGTTGGGATAGGGAGCACCACAAACTCCTTCTCAATCTTAATGGCATATCTTCAACAAAGCTTTAAAAGTTCCAGCAGCTTACCTTTTAGAATTGTCATAGGTAGAGATAGTCATATTAGACTTACTTAGCATGCTTTCATTCAACCTAAAAGCCAGAATTGCAACAAAGGGGAACACATTAATTAAGGACCAGTTTGTTGGAGATTATCGGTTACATGCATCTCATACATAAGCGGAATTTAAAATTTTTAACCAATATATCTGATCTTGCAATGAATTTACAATATACATATTAATGAGAATAAGAAAAATCACCTTTGATTTTTGTTGTATAATTGATTTTCCTTCGCACCAGGTTGTCACAAACCACAATGTCCAAAATTGAACACCTCCAATGAGTAATCCACACTAGAGAATGATAGAATAAACCAATAATTGTTAGAAAACAAGGGCTAGCTGAAAAACCCTAGAAGGTAGCTTTGGGAGTGGTGGCTAGGGTAGAGAGAAAAAGAGAAGAAGCTTTTCTTAAGTGTTCACACACTTTTTAACCTTAATTCCACATCTCTTGGATTTTTATAGTTAGGTTAAAAATCCAACTTCATAATGGGATTGGGCTCTTTAAAATTGCTGGAGAATTATTAATTGAGCTTCTGGAATTATTTATAATTATTTGGGCTCAATTAAATCCAATTTAAGCCTTTTTCCAAAAAGACCATGCACAAAACCCACAAAGTAGGCCCGTTGTACATATACTTGGATTTAATTACCCAAATGAATTCCAAATCCAACTAAATTAAATATGTAGGATCCATAACACTAATGTAACATATTGAATTTATTTTGGTCTAAGAAATAGGCCTCTAAGGCCTTCTGTTTGGAGTTGGCGATGGCTCTTCTTTTGGAGGGTTTCTGTGCCAACTTCACTTCTCTGGGCCTCTATAATTCCTCCAATGGATCTATTAATTATTATATTAGCCCTATAAAACTTATAGTCCAATAATAATTAATTATGAAATACATTATTTCAATTAGGTTCAATTTTATAGAACATTTCTCAAAAGTTTCGCAAACAATTTTACTTGATCATAATTAATTAAACTCTTTAACTAATTATTCTCTTATTCACTTATCTATTCCCATAATAATATCAAATATTATTATCCTTGTCATTTTACCATTTTATTCCTTTCTCTATATGTGTGTGACCTATTGGGTTCCTGTCTATGTTGGCAATATAATGTGTAATTGTGAGTTCTATTCAAAACTCACATGATTTATACTCCTTTAAATCATTTTATCAATTCCTATTGATATTCTTCATACATCATTATACAAATCATGATTGGCCTCTAGCTAGGCATCATGACTACCCAAATGTCAGGAAAGTCAAGTGGTTTGACTATACCCTTCCATAAAAACAGTTACCGTGCAATTACTCCTTCCACCACTCTTATCTCAATTAGATTTTGAGTATGGATTTTTGTCAACTCATATAAATCTAATTATGTATGTCCTATTAATTTAACCATTGTTCCCAAAATGCCCTCCATAGATCTCTATCCATCTTGGCATATTACTCTAGCCAGAGATTCTTTGAACAAAGCAATTATAGAATCATACGGGATAACTCCCCTTATTAAATCTGGGATGGTGAATCCTTTGTCAATCACTCAACTATCTTCAAGTAGGTTATGATATACCCAATCTCCTAACTATGTTCACTCCCAGTTGGAAGTAATCAATTATGGAGTCAAAATATACCACTTGCTACTTAAGATAATTTTGGTGATCTCAAGTCTAAGGATACTTGCACAACCGCTATGAAGAGATTCCTCACTGACATAGATTTAATATCCATGTGAGGATTCACTTTGCAGGTCTCCAATGAACTTTTTCTTCTAACAAGCATCCATATGTTAGCTTTGATTATCTTCCATAATCACAGTTATGAGAACCACTTCTTGAACCATTCAAGAAGCATAACATGTGCTAGTCTGTCCGAATTAACAATGTCCTATCTTGTTAATTATATGACTAGGGATATTTAGATATTAACACATTTGCATGCAATAGACACCTCATATCATGAACATTTTCATGATTGTCTTTGCACTGTGTTTATAATATCAAGGACTTTATTTTTAATTTAAGATTTACAAACTTATGTATTTAAACATAGCATTAATAAATGAATAATGCCTTTTATTAAGAATATAAATTTATACATATGAAATTCATCCCTTTTAAGCAATATGGATTTCTTTTAACTCATATAAATCTAATTATGCATGTCCAACCATTTTTCGTTTGCATGTCCTAAACGACAATGCCAGAAGTAAGTAGAGTTCAATTCGTTTGATTTAACCCTCTTTGTATTAATGTTGTATATGGACTCTCTGTTTTGTAAATCAAGGATATAAAGGCCATTTTGCAACATGGCATTGCCATAAGAAATGCCTTGGCGACGAATATGAGCATTGCCATTTTTAATAACAAAATCAAATTCATCATTATCCAAACATGAAACTGAAATAATGTTTCTGCTTATAGCAGGCACATAATAACAATTATTCAAAACAATACAAAGTCCGAAAGGTAAAGTGAGGTGATAGTCGCCTATCTCAATGGCAGCAACTCGTGCTCCATTCCCCACACGGAGGTACACTTCATTCTTTCCAAGCAACCGTCTATTTCTTAGCCCTTGCACATTTGAACAAATGTGATAACCACAACCGGTATCCAATACCCAAGTAGTAGAAATAGAAAGGTTAATTTCAACAACAAAAATACCAGAACTGGACGCCTTAACTCCATTCTTCTTTTGTTCTTCCTTGAAGAGAGCGCAATTCTTCCTCCAATGCCCTATCTTGTTTCAATGGAAGCAAGTGCTCTCACTCTCTTTGAGTTTTGGCGCCTTGGGCTCAGATTGGGCCTGAATGCACTCCCAAATGACTTGGATTTTCCCTTTCCCTTTCCCTTAGCGGGTCCCTTCTTAATTCCCTTTTGAACCATTAGTACGGGATTGGTCTTTCGAATGTTCTCTTCAGCATTCTTAAGCATCCCATGAAGCTCAGTGACTGACTTGTTCATTGCATGCATGTTATAATTCATCACAAATGGATCATAAGAACCAGAAAATGATCCTAAGATCAAGTTAGTGGCCAATTCCTTTGGCACTAGTACCTCAAGCTTCTTAAAAGTATCAAGATACCCTTTCATCTTGAGTACATGAGTACTGACAGGAGTACTCGCAGCCATCTTGCAAGAAATTAAGGCCTTTTTTGTCACGAACCTCTCATGATGAGCTTGCTCTTGGAACATCTCCTTAAGGTGCACCATGATCACATAGGCCTCTTGGTCCATAAATTGCTTTTGCAATTCAGGCACCATAGTGGCTAGCATCAAACAAGTCACATCATTAGAGTCACTTTTCTTAGTCTTAAAATTTTCCTTTTGAACCATAGAAGCGTTCCTAGCAGGTTCCTCAGGTAAGGGTGCATCCAAAACATACGACTTCGTCTCTTGCTTAAGAACTATTCTTAAGTTTCGAGACCAGTCTATGAAATTGGTGCCATTCAATTTGTCCTTTTCAAGGACCGATCGCAATGAGAAATTGTTGTTTGAAGATGCCATTTTCAATCTACAATAAATTTAGCAAGTTTAAATGAGGTCTTATTATAATCCCACAAACTGAATTAATATCCTTTTAAATAATTCGCGTTAGTGATTTGATGTGGGCCAAGATCCACTTTTCACAATAACTTATTAGTCAAGCTGAGCTTGTACACCTAACAAGTTAAGTTACTTAGGTAGGAAAACTCCAATCAAGTCTCGTACATGACTCTTGGATCAAATGGGCTAACATCTTAAGATGTTATAGCACAAACCCATTTATTAGTTTCCTAGGTCCGGGCATCCCTTTGCATGTTAAGTCCAACCTACATTCACAACCCATGCCTCACAAAGATAATTGGGTACATCTAGGACTCCTAGTCTACGTGACCGATGATCGATGCCTTGACATGTTTCGAATTAGGAAGGCAACTTTGTGACGTACTATTTTAGGGATTCATTTTATTACAGCTTACATGGCATACGCTTTGTCATCCATACATAGCATGCATATATAAATAATTGCATAAAGTAAAGCATGACAAACATGGGCCCAAAAACCTACAACTAAGATTCTATACTATTACATAAGAATCTTCAAGTTGGGCTTCTCCACTCTGGTGGGCTTCGTCTTGATTTATAAAGTCTTCAAGTATATTCTATTCTAAGAAATAAATGAAACTTTTACAATAAAATATAATGGCTCGCAGGCCATATTTAATTACAAAAACCTAGGGCCCATGAATGCACCATGCATATCCATTCATCACACCAAACTAGCAAATAAATATACATAACATGCATGGATAAAACAAAGTCCAATTTTTTTTTTAATTTAGCCAAGCCCATTAATGAAATTGTGTACTTGAACCTTTAAGAGATTACCCCGTGATGGGCCTGGGCCGAAGCCCAATGGACTGAATCCTCTTATTGAATAAGTTCTCTTAAAAGCCCAAAACACAAACTAGTTAATTTGTGCCATAAATCAACTCTAGTATAATTTCCAATTTTGCCATTTTTAATTTTATGTCATCAAGCCCATAAACATTTAAAATACATATAATATGTACCAACATGAATTAAAAAAAAATCATGAAGAACATATATACATGGTACACGGCATGCATATAAAACAAACAAAAGACAAAACTAGTTGTTTAATGCTTATGTGATGCCACAAAAATGCACAAATATTTAAAACAATTTTATGAGTCATTTAATAAATTAAATAAGGTCATAAATATTGATTTAATATTCTGTACCATTTTAATCTAAATGTGTTTTTACCATTTTAATCAAAACAAAACAAACAATGTTGATTAAACATGTAACAAACACAAACTAGACATAGTTTTAAGTGATTTTAAAATTAATCAATTAAATTGTCATGGACCAGAATTAAAACCAAATTTAAAACATGTCCAGACCTGATATTTAATCTTTAAAAATCATTTACAAACATTCCAAAAAAATTTTTACATTTAATATTTAAAAACTAGTTGTTAAACTTACAATTAACATGCCAAATGCACCTAGTTTTAATATTAACATGTACCATCAGGTATAAATAATTAAATCCGACCATTACCAGCCCTAATAACATCTTAGGACAGTATATTAACATGTCATATTAATTATAATACCTATCTTATCAATTAAAATCATTTTTACACCAAAACAATGCAAAAAATTCAAAACAGAAAATTTCAGATTTGCATGTTTTCATAATGACGATTTTAATTAATTTTTTCATACATCTAAAGCACTAAAATAAGCATGTTTAGGCTATGATACCACTGATGGAATATGACATGGTATAAATGTGATGATAACGCAGCAAAAAAATAAAATTTTTCATCATACATACCATACAAATCCAAAGTAAGAATCGAAACATGCAATTTTAGGGTTAAAAACTTACAACTTTGGATGGCTTTTAAAAATTGAGAGCAACAAATACTTTGTTCTCAGCTTGTGATTAAAAGTAGTATCCCTTTGTTTCTTTAGGATAACCCATAAACAAGCAGACACTGGATTTGGACTCTAGTTTGTCAGATTTTAATTTCTTAACATGTGCTTCACAGCCCCAAATCCTGAGAGAAGACATATTGGGTTCTTTCCCAGTCCATACCTCGTATGGTGTCTTCTCAACTACTTTAGTTGGAGTACGGTTCAATAGAAACGCAGCAGTTTCTAATGCATAACCCTAAAAAGAGATAGGAAGATTAGCTTGACTCATCATAGATCGAACCATGTCCAACAGAGTTCTATTTCTCCTTTCGGACACACCATTCCATTGAGGTGTTCCAAGAAGAGTGAGCTGTGAAATAATACCACACTCCTTTAGATGACTGTCAAACTCTTGGCTTATGTATTCACCACCTCGATCTGATCGAATGGCTTTTATACTTTTGCCAAGTTTGTTTTCTACTTCGTTCTTAAACTTTTTGAATTTCTCAAAAGTTTCAGACTTGTACTTCATTAGATAGACATAGCCATATCTACTGAAGTCATCTGTAAATGTCACGAAGTAGCTAAAACCACCTCTAGCATGTGTACTTAAAGGTCCACATACATCGGTATGTATTAATTCCAATAAGCCTTTAGTCCTCTCACCTTTTTTTTTATTAAAAGGACTCTTTGTCATTTTTCCATTCAATCATGGCTCGCATGTGTCATAAGACTCTAAGTTGAATGACCCAAGCACTCCAGTTTTGTGGAGTCTTGAAATACGTTTTTCATTTGCATGTCCTAAACAACAATGCCAGAAGTAAGTAGAGTTCAATTCGTTTGATTTAACCCTCTTTGTATTAATGTTGTATATGGACTCTCTGTTTTGTAAATCAAGGATATAAAGGCCATTTTGCAACATGGCATTGCCATAAGAAATGCCTTGGCGACGAATATGAGCATTGCCATTTTTAATAACAAAATCAAATTCATCATTATCCAAACATGAAACTGAAATAATGTTTCTGCTTATAGCAGGCACATAATAACAATTATTCAAAACAATACAAAGTCCGAAAGGTAAAGTGAGGTGATAGTCGCCTATCTCCATGGCAGCAACTCATGCTCCATTCCCCACACGGAGGTCCACTTCATTCTTCCCAAGCAACCATCTATTTCCTAGCCCCTGCACATTTGAACAAATGTGAAAACCACAACCGGTATCCAATACCCAAGTGGTAGAAATAAAAAGGTTAATTTCAACAACAAAAATACCAGAACTGGACGCCTTAGCTCCATTCTTCTTTTGTTCTTCCTTGAAGAGAGCACAATTCTTCCTCCAACGCCCTATCTTGTTGCAATGGAAGCAAGTGCTCTCACTCTCTTTGAGTTTTGGCACCTTGGGCTTGGATTGGGCCTGAGGTGCACTCCCAACTGACTTGGGTTTTCCCTTTCCCTTAGCAGGTCCCTTCTTAATTCCCTTTTGAACCATTAGTACGGGATTGGTCTTTCGAATGTTCTCTTCAGCATGCTTAAGCATCCCATGAAGCTCAATGACTGACTTGTTCATTGCATGCATGTTATAATTCATCACAAATGGATCATAAGCAGCAGGCAATGATCCTAAGATCAAGTCAGTGGCCAATTCCTTTGGCACTAGTACCTCAAGCTTCTCAAGAGTATCAAGATACCCTTTCATCTTGAGTACATGAGTACTGACAGGAGTACCCGCAGCCATCTTGCAAGAAATTAAGGCCTTTGTTGTCACGAACCTCTTGTGACGAGCTTGCTCTTGGAACATCTCATTGAGGTGCACCATGATCGCATAGGCCTCTTGGTCCATAAATTGCTTTTGCAATTCAGGCACCATAGTGGCTAGCATCAAACAGGTCACATCATTAGAGTCACTTTTCTTGGTCTCAAAAGTTTCCTTTTGAACCACAGAAGCGTTCCTAGTAGGTTCCTCAGGTATGGGTGCATCTAAAACATACGACTTCTTCTCTTGCTTAAGAACTATTCTTAAGTTTTGAGACAAGTCTATGAAATTGGTACCATTTAATTTGTCCTTTTCAAGGACCGATCGCAATGAGAAATTGTTGTTTGAAGATGCCATTTTCAATCTACAATAAATTTAGCAAGATTAAATGAGGTCTTATTATAATCCCACAAACCGAATTAATATCCCTTTAAATAATTCGCATTAGTGATTTGATGTGGGCCAAGATCCACTTTTCACAACAACTTATTAGTCAAGCTGAGCTTGTACACCTAACAAGTTAAGTTACTTAGGTTGGAAAACTCCAATCATGTCTCGTACATGACTCTTGGATCAAATGGGCTAACATCTTAAGATGTTATAGCACAAACCCATTTATTAGTTACCTAGGTTCGGGCATCCCTTTCCATGTTAAGTCCAACCTACATTCACAACCCATGCCTCACAAAGATAATCAAGCGCATCTAGGACTCCTAGTCTACGTGACCGATGATCGATGCCTTGACATGTTTCGAATTAGGAAGTCAACTTTGTGACTTACTATTTTAGGGATTCATTTTATTACGGCTTACATGGCATACGCTTTGTCATCCATACATAGCATGCATATATAAATAATTGCATAAAGTAAAGCATGACAAAAATGGGCCCAAAAACCTACAACTAAGATTCTATACTATTACATAAGAATCTTCGAGTTGGGCTTCTCCACTCCGGTGGGCTTTGTCTTGATTTACAAATTCTTCAAGTATATTCTATTCTAAGAAATAAATGAAAATTTTACAATAAAATATAATGGCTCGCAGGCCATATTTAATTACAAAAACCTAGGGCCCATGAATGCACCATGCATATCCATTCATCACACCAAACTAGCAAATAAATATACATAACATTCATAGATAAAACAAAGTCCAATTTTATTTAATTTAGCCAAGCCCATTAATGGAAATTATGCACCTGAACCTTTAAGAGATTACCCCGTGATGGGCCTGGGCCGAAGCCCAATGGAATGAATCCTCTTATTGAATAAGTACTCTTAAAAGCCCAAAACACAAACTAGTTAGATTTGTGCCATAAATCAACTCTAGTATAATTTCCAATTTTGCCATTCTTAATTTTATGTCATCAAGCCCATAAACATTAAAAATACATATAATATGTACCAACATGAATTAAAACACAAAATTATGAAGAACATATATACATGGTACATGGCATGCATATAAAACAAACAAACAACAAAACTAGTTGTTTAATGCTTATGTGATGCCACAAAAATGCACAAATACTTAAAACAATTTTATGAGTCATTTAATAAATTAAATAAGGTCATAAATATTGATTTAATATTCTGTACCATTTTAATCTAAATGTGTTTTTACCATTTTAATCAAAACAAAACAAACAATGTTGATTAAACATGTAACAAACACAAACTAGACATAGTTTTAAGTGATTTTAAAATTAATCAATTAAATTGTCATGGACCAGAATTAAAACCAAATTTAAAAAATGTCCAGACCTGATATTTAATCTTTAAAAATCACTTACAAACATTCCAAAAACGTTTTTACATTTAATATTTAAAAACTAGTTGTTAAACTTACAATTAACATGCCAAATGCACCTAGTTTTAATATTAACATGTACCATAAGGTATAAATAATTAAATCCGACCATTACCAGACCTAATAACATCTTAGGACAGTATATTAACATGTCATATTAATTATAATACCTATCTTATCAATTAAAATCATTTTTACACCAAAACAATGCAAAAAACTCAAAACATAAAATTTCAGATTTGCATGTTTTCATAATGACGATTTTGATTAATTTTTTCATGCATCTAAAGCACTAAAATAAGCATGTTTAGGCTCTGATACCACTGATGGAATATGACATGGTATAAATGTGATGATAATGCAGCAGAAAAACCAAAATTTTCACCATACATACCATACAAATCCAAAGCAAGAATCGAAACATGCAATTTTAAGGTTAAAAACTTACAACTTTGGATGCCTTTTAAAACTTGAGTTTGAAGATGACCAGCAATCGAGATGACTTTATCCACCTTAGATCTTGATCACCAATGCCAAGGAACAGCCTTTTACGTCACTCCCTCTATTCTCACACACACAATTGCACCGTTGGCTTAAAATCGAGATTGCTAGCTCTCTTTTAAGGTATTGTGTAATGGCTATAGTTTGAAGCTACAAAACCTGATTTTGTACTTCTTGAGGTTGCTATTACTACCCAATAACACAAGAGAATGAGGAACAATCCTTTCTCCTTGTGAAAAATTGGACCAAAAGAATTAAGAGAGAGAGAGATGAAGTTCACGCCAACCTTAGAGAGAATTAGGGTTTCATGCCAAAACCATAGAATTATTAGGGTTTCATGTTTTTTCTCCCTCAATATATATTCTTTTCATTTTCTTAAGTGATCAATCTAAAAACCACTACCTTAAGATAATTAATATTATCTAGAGATAATTAATTTTAGCCTTTATCACTTCTTTAAATTAAGAAATATATATTGATTAAAACTCCTTAAAATAATACATTTAATCCAAGATAATCCTTTTTGATTTAATCTAAGATAAATGTAAGACATAATAATTAACTAAATCACTTAATAAAAGAATTAACCATGTGCCGAAATTCCATTGACATTATCTTGGAATTTCGGCCACACCATCCAATTATCAAGTGAATTAATTTAATTAAAATCCTTTAGGCTTTAATACTCAATTAATTAAATTAACACAAGACATTTAATTAATTGAAATTAAACCTTGTGGGCTGAATTTTTCTCTCTCATGGGCCAAGGTCCAATAGCAATCTAATAACCCATTATACACATTAATTTGACTTTAATTAAAAGCCCAAATTAATGCCCAATACTTAATTTAAATATTTTAAGCCCAATGCTTTGTGTGCGATCCTATAGGTCCATTTAATATTGGCAATGAATTAATAAATTAATTCAAAGGCTATATATATTCTCTAGCAAGATATTATAACATTCCAAATTAAATGAAAATGCATATGGCATTTAGTGACCTAATGCAATTTTGCATAGTCCCTTACCCATAAATACCGTAATTAATATAAGGCATGGAACTAGTCATCCTTATATATATTAATTCCTTTCTTGATATTCCAGTGACACTGAACTCTCAGATAAATAATGATTACTCATTATTTCATCTCGGTATGGCCATACACTTCTCAGTTCACTGATCAAGTGGCCGATGATATTTTCTCTCTTAATGAGAGGGGTAATCCCTTCACTTCTCTCATGCTCTCTAACATGAATCAATGCATACCCAATCATACCCGTACTTGTCACTCTGTTACGAGCACGTTAGGTGTATGTCAAAGCACACATTAATTCATAAAGAGTTTCATAGAGATTTTAGGTCTAAGAACTCCAATACAAAACTTGCATATGAGAAACACTTATGACTTGTACCATGTAGTGTTCTCATGAGCGGATCGAATCCAGATACCATGTTCTTTAACATGTATCTATGATCTCTGATTGACACTCTTGTCCTAATGATCCGTAAAACAGAACTCATAATATCAGAGAGAGCATACTAGTCTTAATTCATCGTTATTCCCATAACAATGACTGACTAGGGATATGTAGAATGAAGTCTCATTTGTTTCAAGATCTTACAACCATATGCCTCACACATGATAACTTAAACCGAAACAACATTCTTGGACAGTTCTATCAATTGATATGCACAGGAATACAATGGATAAAAAAATGCCTTATTTTATTAATTGAAGTGTTTTATTACAATGCATTGGGGCTAGGGCTTACACTAACAAGGCATTCATATGATTGAAATTAATACTTATTCTATTTCTTTAAAACTATCTTGGGTATAAGATACTGGATGTGGATTTCATTTGTGCAATGATCTACATGGACTTAGAAGCTTTAGAAGAGTTGGAAAGGCAGAGATATGTTTGCAATCAACTACTAGACAAAACATCTCTACAACAGTTGTGGGGACTTGTCATTTGCCTCTTCCTAGTGGATTAGTACTGGAATTAAATAATTGTTATTATGTTCCAGCTTTATCCAAAAGTATTATTTCTTTCAGTTATTTGTTGAACAATTATGATATTTCTTTAAAGGACAAGTGTTGTTTCATTTTTAAGAACAATATGTTTTATGCAAAAGCTATCATTGAGAATGGTATATTTGTTCTTGATTTAATTAAAGAAGTGCATAATGTGAATACCAAGAGAATAAAACAAGATAATCTAAATATCTCATATTTATGGCATTGTCATTTAGGCCATATAAATGAAAAATACATGACCAAATTACACAAGTCTGGTGATTTGGGATCATTTGATTATGAATCATTTGATACATGCGAATCTTGTTTACTAGGAAAAATGACAAAAGCTCCCTTTATTGGTAAAGGAGAACGAGCTAAAATGGTTTTGGACTTAATACATTTAGATGTATGTGGCCCAATGACTATACATGCCAGAGGAGGTTATTCCTACTTCATTACTGTCATTGATGATTATTCCAGGTTTGGATACATCTATCTAATTAAATATAAATCTGAAGCATTTGAAAAGTTCAAAGAGTTCAGAAATGAAGTAGAGAAACAACTTGGTAAAAGTATTAAAACACTTAGATCAGATCGAGGTGGAGAATACTTAAGCCAAGAGTTTCAGGATTATCTTAGAGATAATGGGATTTTATCTCAATGGACTCCTCCATATACACCACAACACAATGGTGTATCTGAAAGGAGAAATCAAACACTATTAGATATGGTTCGATCTATGATGAGCCGAGCAGACTTGCCTAAGTCCTTTTAGGGATATGCACTTAAAACTGTGGTTTATGTGTTAAACAGAGTTCCTAGTAAATCGATTGATGTTACTCCATATGAGATGTGGAATAAAAAGAAACCCACGCTTTCTCATATGAAAGTATGGGGTTGTCCTGCTTATGTGAAGAGGACAATGTCAGACAAATAGGATGTTAAATCTGACAAATGTTTATTTGTGGGATATCTAAAAGAAACGTTTGGATATTACTTCTATAATCCCTTAGAACAAAAGGTGTTTGTTTCAAGGCATGTTGTCTTCCTGGAAAAAGAGTTTTTCCTATGAGAGGACAGTGGGAGTAAAATTGAACTTGGTGAAGTTCAGGACCCACAAATAAAAATAGATCAACCGATTGAACCTGAAACTGAATTTCATAAAGATGAGATTGCAGTTGAACCTGATTGTACACAAAATCCTAGAAGGTCTACTAGGATGTGTTCTATCCCTGTGAGATATGGATTTCACATAGATTCGGATAGAGGCATAACTATAGTAGAGGACAATGAGCCTACAAGCTATCAAGAAGTTTTGAATAGTTCAGAACATGATTTATGGCTTAAGGCTATGCAGTCTGAAATAGACTCCATGTATGAGAATAAAGTATGGACTTTAACTCAACCACCTGAAGGGATAAAACCCATAGGGTGCAAATGGGTCTTCAAAAAGAATACTGACATTGAAGGTAATATAGTTACCTATAAAGCTTGCTTAGTAGCAAAAGGTTATCGTCAAAAGGAAGGTATTGACTATGACGAAACTTTTTCTCCTGTTGCGATGCTTAAGTCTATAAGAATACTTTTAGCCATTGCAGCTCATTATGATTATGAGATTTGGCAAATGGATGTGAAGACAGCTTTCCTTAATGGAAATCTAACCGAGGATGTGTATATGACACAACCAGAAGGATTCACATCAGGAAATGGCGAAAAGGTATGCAAGCTTCAAAGATCCATTTATGGATTGAAGCAAGCTTCTAGGAGTTGGAACATACGATTCAATGAGACAATCAAAGAGTTTGGTTTCTCAAAGAATGAAGATGAACCTTGTGTATATAAAAGGGTCAGTGGGAGTGCAATTATCTTGCTAGTTCTATATGTAAATGACATAATGATCATGGGAAATGACATTTCTCTTCTCCAATCAGTTAAAATTTGGTTATCTAAGCATTTCTCCATAAAAGACCTTAGAGAAGCATCCTATATTCTAGGAATAAGGATCTATAGAGATAGATCCAGTAGGTTGCTAGGTCTTTCTCAGAGTACATACATAGATAAAGTATTGAAGAAGTTCAATATGGATCTCTCAAAGAAAGGGTTTATTCCCATGGTGCATGGGAAACATCTTTCTAAGTCTATGTGTCCGCAGACACTAGAGGATAGAGAAAGCATGAATAGAATACCATATGCATTTGCAATTGGTTCTATCATGTATGCTATGTTATGTACACATCCAGATGTAGAATTTGCTTTGAGTGTCACAAGCAGATTCCAATCCAATTTTGGAGAGGAACACTAGGCAGTTGTCAAGAATATCCTTAAGTACTTGAGAAGGACTAAGGATGTATTCTTGGTATATGGAGAGGGCATTTTAGAAGTAAATGGGTATACAGATGCCAGCTTCCAATCTGACAAAGATGACTGTAAGTCACAGTCTGGTTTTGTGTTCATAATGGGAGGAGGAGCAGTTAGTTGGAAGAGTTCCAAACAAGAAACAACTGCTGATTCCACAACGGAAGCTGAGTACATTGCTGCTTCGGAAGCAGCCAAAAAGGTGGTTTGGATCAAAAAGTTCATAACTGAACTAGGAGTGGTACCTAGCATTGTTGATCCTATACTTTTATATTGTGACAACAATGGAGCCATTGTGCAAGCAAAGGAACCACGGTCTCATCAGCGATCCAAGCATGTTCTAAGACACTACCATCTCATAAGGGAGATAATAGCTAGAAATGATGTGAAAATAGAAAGGATTCCCACAGATGACAATGTGTCGGATCCCCTCACTAAGGCACTTTCCCAGATTAAGCATGATCACCATATAAATAGCACGGGTCTGAGACGTATGGGTGATTGGCACTAGTGCAAGTGGGAGATTGTTAGAGAGTATGCCCTAGAGCCCATGTAATAGGGATGTTTTTTCATATGTATGACTTTATTTTCTTAATAAAAGGCATCATTCATTTATTAATGCTATGTTTAGGTACATGAGTTTGTAAATCTTAAATTAATAAATGAAGTCCTAGATATTATAAACACAGCGCAAAGGCAATCATGAAAGTGTTCATGATATGAGATGACTATTGCATGCAAATGTGTTAATATCTAAATATCCATAGTCATAAAATTAACAAGATAGGACATTGTTAATTCGGACATACTAGCACATGTTATGCTTCTTGAATGGTTCAAGCAGTGGTTCTCATAACTATGATTATGGATGATAATCAAAGCTAACATGTGGATGCTTGTTAGAAGAACAAGTTCATTGGAGACCTGCAAAGAGAATCCTCATATGGATATTAAATCTATGTCAGTGAGGAATCTCTTCATAGCAGTGGTGCAAGTATCCTTAGACTTGAGATCACCAAAGTTATCTTAAGTAGCAAGTATTATACTTTGACTCCATAACTGCTTACTTCCAACTGGGAGTGAACACAGTTAGGAGGTTGGGTATATCATGACCTATTTAAAGGTAGTTGAGTGATTAACAAAGGATTCACCATCCCAGATTTAATAAGGGAAGTTATCTCGCATGTTTCTGTAATTACCTTGTTCAGTGAATCTCTGGCCAGAGTGAAATGCCAAAATGGATGGAGATCCATAAAGGGGCATTTTAGGAGCAATGAGTAAAATAATAGAACATACATAATTAGATTTATATGAGTTGACAGAAATCCATACTCATAATCTAATTGAAATAAGTGTGGTGAAAGGAGTAATTGTACGGTAACTGTTCTATGGAAGGGTACAGTCAAACCACATGACTTTCCTGACATTTGGGTAGTCATGATGCCTAGCTAGAGGCTAATCATGACTTGTATAATGATGGATAAAAATATCAATAGAGATTGATAAAATGATTTAAAGGAGTTTAAATCATGTGAGTTTTGAATAGAATTCACAATTACATTTTATACTGCCAACATGGATAGGAACCCAATAGGTTTAAATTGGATTTAATTAAGCCCAAATGATTATAATTAATTTCAGAGGCCCAATTAATAATTCTCCAGCAATTTTAAAGAGCCCAATCTCATTAAGGAGTTGGAATTTTAACCTAACTATAAAAGGCCAACTAATGAGAATTAGGGTTAAGTGATTAAATTGAAAAGAAGGTCTTTTCTCTTAATCTGTCTCTCTCTTCTGCGCCATTCTCAAGCTAGCTCTTGAGAATTTCGGCCAGCCCTAGTAAAATACCAATTTGTTGGTTCAATTTATCCTTCTCTAGTGTGGATTACTCATTGGAGGTGTTCGATTTTGGACACTGTGGTTTGCGACAACTCGGTGCGAATTAAAATCAACTGTTCAACAAAAATCAAGGTAATTTTTCTTATTCTCATATAATAATATTGTGTATTCATGGCAAGATCAGACCTTATGGTTGAAAAAATTTTAAAATTTCGCTCATGTATGCGGTGCATGTAATCGTTAAAATCCATCAATCACAGCAGAAGCTGGTTGCCTTTAAACCTCTGAGGCCACTCTCTCCACTCCTTGTGATTGTCTTTTTTCTCTCTTTCTCATGTCTACTGGATGAACTCCATATATTAATGGGCATCAAAATGCCTTTATCCTCACTCTCTGTGGGAGTATCCCAATAGTCACTCATAGAAACTGGTTGATTTCCTTTAACTGGCTTTGTTACTTCAGGGATGGGGTGAGTTACGGCTAAGTACTTATTCCTATACAGGTCCTTCATCATATACCATTCAGGTAAGCTTGATCCAATCATAAATATCGGAGGGGGCATAACATTGTATCCTTTTTTCTTCTTCTTATCTCTCTTCTTAGGCGTAAAACTATAATTTTGGGAAAGTTGACAATTGAAACATGAAAGGCAGCAAGGAGTCACTCGACAGAGTGATTTTATCAATCTCCTAAGTGATCTAACACTCTTTCGAGTGAATAAGTCACTTTCCTAAGTTTTTTAAGTCTTTTAACGATTAAAGACTTCATTTTTCACTAAAATTAAATTGCTCTTTGGTTTAGTAAGCTTCAAGGCACAAAATTTCTTCTTTGGAGGCTATAAAAGGATACTCAAGACACCAAAACAAAGAGAGAACCACCTAATTACGAATTTTACATTAGTTTTATTATAGCTTTTAAAAGACAAAAGCTTGGAGTTTGAAGCTATACTTTGGTTTTCTGCAGAGAATTATCAAGGGAGCTTCTTTACTTTATGAGTTTGTATCTTTTTATTTATTTTTCTTTAGTTTTCAAGATGAAGTGTGAATAGTCTCTTTACTTTTGCTAAGGGAAAATTGAATCCTTAACTCTTATTGTAATGACTTAGTTTGTGCTGAATTTAATACAAGTTTGATTATTTCTTAATTTTGAGCAAATTTTTATATCTAATTGTAATAAGATTGCTTATTAATTTTTTTTGATTAATAGCTAATGTTTGATTTAAGTATGATCTATGATATGCATGATCTATTATATCTATTGATCTGTGATTATTTTCTAATTTAGATGTAATTATGTATTGCTAAGGGTGAGTTGAGATCAAGAAAAGTTAAGATAAAAATAGCTTAGAATTAAGTTTACTTGAAAAAAGGATTTAATGAATATCTAGGAGTTTAAAATTTGGTTTTTATGCTAAGTATTGAATTATTCCTAACAAGAAGGTTTAATGTTTAGAATGATATTCTTAACTAAGATATCTGGCTTTATTTATCTAGTTTTTCCATAATCACTTTTGTTCTTTTGAAATTAAGTCATTGCAATATTAGTTAAGGTGGATAGTCCTTTAGTAGATGTTTTCTTTATTATTGATTTTTACCAACTTTCATTACTTGCTTTGTTTAGAGTTTAGGTTTATTTGTTTAATTTTTAGTTACAGTTAAATTGCATTAGTTTTATCACTTTGGTTATTTAATTTACTATTTTTAGTTTAATTAATTCTTTATAATTATAAAAATTGGGATTTCTTTCACTCTTTACACACAGTTTTTTTTCAAAAATCGGAAATAGTTTTTGCACTTATATAATTTCCCTTGGGTTTGATATTCAGGATCTTAATCTTATTTTCCTATATTACTAGTCAATCTAGTATACTTGCTAGACACTGGTTAGGTTGCCTGGAAGGCCCAATTATTAATCTTAAAACTAATCACACATAATTTAAATAACTTTAACAAAGACCTAAAACAAACCAACTAAAAAATTAGCTCAACACTCAAGCATTACACATGTTTCACATGTACTATGTGTCATATGAGATGCACATACATCTAGAACATGACTTTGCACATGTTTGGCATATGTCAAAGGCACATGCTCGGTACATGACATGTCACATGACTCACACATGCCAACTTGCTTCCTTATACAACTTGGCCTAAGACTTCTCTCTATGGTCCACCTTGACCCCAAACAAGTGTACCATCTTTAAACTTTATTGAATTTCTCCAATTTTGCTTTCCATGACTTCAAACTCGACATCACCAATAAGGTCTCAATCATGCCTACAAAGGATGTCATGCTTGTGATAGAGGGTTTCATCTTCAATAAAAGATCACATAAATGCTTGCAAATTTTCCTTAATCTTTTTGGATTTTCTCTTTGTGATTGGTTCCTCTCAAAACTTTAATGGATCCTTCTATTTATCCATACATTTAGGAATATGTACATCATTCCCTAATTAAAAGTAGCAAAAACTTAATACTCACTAGGTAGATCAATCTTATAGGCATTATCATTGATTTTTTCCATGACTTGGAAAGGTCTATCTCCTCTTATATCATTTTACACCCTTTATTGGCTTGATCAACACAGGTTTTAATTCTTTTCTCGATTTGGGCAGGAGTTTTCTCATGAATAGATCTAACAATTTCAACATTTTTCTATCCATCTAAATTATATATCTCAAGCAAAGGTAAAGGTGTTAAATCTAAAGGAGTTAAAGGATTAAACCCATAAAAAACATCAAATAGAGAAAAACCTATAGAAGAATGAATAGTGTGATTATATGTAAACTCAATCAATAGTAAACACTCTTCCCATGTTTTCAAATTTTTACTAACAACAGCATGCAACAATGTTCCTAAAGTTTGATTAACTTGTTATATCCTAAAATTTGCATATGATATGCATGGCATATTCCAGAGCATGAACAGTAACCTTAGGAAAATTTTAGGAATAATTGAAGCTAAATAGAATAGGGAAATTTAAAAGTGTATAAGGGTTAAACGTGCTTAGGCTAGGAAATTCGAGGATGGATTACCTAATGGGTAGTTTAAGTTAATATCAAATTATGAAAATATGCATTAAATGGAGTCTGATGGTGCAATTTGAGATGAAATTAAGCTCAATGAATCCTCAAATCAGACAACAAAGCTTTTACTCGGTATCGAGAAAAAGGTTGATCGAGAGTTTGATTAGGACTTTAAAAATAGCAAATGACTTCTAAAAATCACTAAAATTTTCAAATCTACATTAAATGAGATTTAGATTAAATGAGATTTAGAATATTTTGATGTAAAAAATAAATTTTACCGTAATATCGAAAATTGGCTAATTAGACCGATTTGAGTGAATCAGATTAGAAATGGATTTCGATTGGGATGAAAATTTTTATGGAGACTTAATTTATTATTTTAAAAATTGTGTAATTTATTTTAACTGAATTTGAAATTGGAAAGATAGAAATAATTTAGAGTGCATTAAATACGCTTAAAATCAATTTTAGGCTTAAATTAGGCCCAACCACCATGGTTAGACTAAACCCAATCCATTGAACCAAGTATAAATAAGCCTAAAGCTTCTAAAATTCTAGAAATATCTTCATTTTTCTCTATTTATCTTTAGCTTTCTTCATGGTTGAATTACATTTCTTTCCTTTTCTATTGATTTCTTCATTTTTTTACTCAATTTTCTCCTTAAATCCAAGTTGCTTTACCATATTTTAGTCTCTGTACTAATTAATTATGATCTCTAGTCTTCATTTAAGGAAAGAAAAATAAGAAAATTTAAAGATTTAACTTATGTGCTCAATTTGAGGTAAGAGAAATTAAGTTCTATAATTTAGTTTAAAGGTTCTAATAAGTAAATTTGGATATGTAGATTATGTTTATGTGGTTGTATTAAATTAAAGAAGCAAGTAAATGATGATTTCTTACCTTGATATATTTGGCCATAATAGGATTTAAGAAGGAGAAAAGAGTTTTTAAATAAAAAGATGGAAAAATAAAGAGTAAAGTGTGGAGAACTTGAATTCAAGGTTAGTGGATACATTTTCAATACTTAATTTCATTTAATTTTGGAAATTTTCATGAAATTTACATTATGTAAATAATAAAATTTAAGGAATAATGGGAAATAATTTAAGACAACCTTGTAAAATGATTAATTAACATTAAATAATCATGAATTTATAAAGAAATCAAGCATAAACTATGTACTACTTATGGCTGAATTATACCTAAAAAGACATAATGTGATATTTGATGATAAATAAGATATTAAGCATACATTTAGTATTACAATGATAGTTAGATCACATATTCTTAATTTGAATAAAAAATAATGCTTGGATATGTTAATTAGTATGGAAATATAATAGTATTTATTTGAGTAGCTAAGTCATATTAAGGCAAAGTTTGAGTAAGTTAATATATTTGTACATAAATTGATGTTGGCAATATAAATGACATAAAATAGAGTAAGAAAACATATGAAAGATTGAATGACATAGTGAGTTATAATTGGTTACATAATAGTAATGCCATATTTTTATTATGTTTAAACATTATTTTACATCTATTATAGTTATATATGAATTATGGATGAATGCATGAGGACTGATGATGTATGGTATGATACATAACAAGAATACTCTAATAAATAAAATAGAAATATGACATAATTATAATATCTAGCTACCCTTAGTATACAATAGGTTATTAAAGATCCTAAAAATATAATGGCTAGCCATAGGGACCCACATACCGCGATAAAATCATATAGTAAGCTATCATCGAGGTTTGACTACCTTTTAGTGGTCTCTTCTCTCATACAGTATACATATATAGCTCTGAGGCCTCACATACAGTCAGATAGTGCATTCAAATAGTCATATAGTCCTTATCCTGTATATCAGGTTTGAGAATTTTTACTAGTTATTACTAGAGGTAAAATGGTAATTATGCAAGAAAACAGGGACTAAATAGTAAATTTTACATAAAAGATAACAAAAAATAAAATAAATTGAAGATAATGTGAAAATGAGATTAATAGGTTCAAAAGGGGTAAAATTGTAATTTAGCGATAAATTAAGGGTAAAACGGTAATTTGGTATCAAAAAGGTGATTAGAAAGCTTAAAATAATTCAATAAGACTTAAAGAACAAAATTGTAAACAATGAAAAGTTTAAGGACTAAAAATAAAATTTTCCTCCTTATAGGTAAACATAATGACCAAAATAGAAATTTTACAATTAAGAGGAATTAAAAGTCAAAGGAACCAACACGAGTTAAAAAGAAAGTCAAATAGGGTTAAAAACAACACATAATGACTTTAGGGATCCAATTGTAACTTTACAGATTAATGAGGATAATATAATTATTAAAGAGAAAAATAAGTATAATTAGGCTTAAGTATTGAATTAAGCAATGAAACAAGTTAATTAAAGTAAATGAATAAAAAGTAACATTAAAGGGTAAAATTATAATTATGCAAAGAAAATAGGAATCAAAGGGGAAATTAGGCATAAAAGAAGCCATAAAAGTGAATAAATAAGAAATAAAGTGAAATTTTGATTAATAGATGCAAAAAAGATAAAAATATAATTTTCGTGAAAAATCAGGGATAAAATAGTAGTTTAGCATCAATAGGATGATTAAAGAGATTAAAATAACCAAATAAGACAACAAGGGCGAAAACATAAGTAATGAAAAGTGTAGGGATCAAAACGTAATTTTTCACCCTATAGGCAGTATGAGGATCAAAAAGGAAATTAACGATTTATGTTAAATTAAAGGTAAAAAAAGTCAAAAGAGCTAAAATGGAGTCAAACAAAGTCAATCATAGTAAATAAAAGGTTTAGGAGGCCTAATTGTAATTTTGCATTCAAGTAAGAATTATATAAAATTTAATAAGAAAAGATTGAATATAAAAATAATTAAAGAAAAAAGGGATAAATTTGAAATTAAATTAAGTCAAGTATGAAGAAATAAAAAGTTCAAGGATTAAATTGTAATTTGACATTTAAATAATAATTATGTGGAAATTTGATTAAAAAATAAATAATAAGTGTCAAAAGGATTAAGTAACAAAATTAGGTTAATAAAAGATTAAAATGATTTAAGTAGCTAGAAAATAAAATAAAAAGGGATAAATGGTCATTTACCCTTACCTAAAATAAGTCAAAAATTAAATTATAAATTAAAGAGTAAAAATGGAATAAAAGATATAATAAAGTAAATAAGGGTAAAAGGATCAATAGATAATAAAATTTAGATAGAAAGAGATAAAAAAAAGGAAGTTGGAACAAATTTAATATATGAAGAATGAAATCATAATTTAGTTAAAAAGTGGAGGAAATAATGGTGAAATGGTAATTCTGGCAAAGGAAGTAAATATAAGGACTAAAATGAAAGAAAATGAAATTTCACGGTATAAATTGTTAAAAGAAGAAATGAAGAGTAAAACTGTACTTTTGAGGAAAGAGACATTAAAAGAATCAATTATGTTAAAAAGGGAATTTAAATGATAATTTAGCAGAATACTAAAATCTAAATGTTAGATTGAGAAACTAAATAAATTTAAATATTATTTTAATAGAAATAAAGACCTAAATGAGAATGACAGAAAGAATGAAAATGTTACGAGCAATTAAGAAATTAGGTACAGTAAAGTATTAAACAGCCAATAAAGAAAGAAAGTATAATGACACTGAAGTTGAATTATATAAATAATATATTTAGTAAAGTTAAATTTATAGATTATGATAAGAAGTGAAACAAATAAAATAATTTAAATTAAGTAGTGGACAAGGATTAGTAAAAAATTAAATAAAGATGCAGGGGCATAAGCATAAACTAATGTTGAATTTATAAGTAAACCCGATCAGACAACAAAAAGATGGAATGTCCAAACATGAAGTTAGTCAGGACTAAACAAAAATTTTAATATAGCAACAACAATAAAAAGGAAAAAAATATAAAAAAATAAAGATATAAATAAATTATTTTAAATGAAATTTTGTGTAGTTATATCCACCACTGGGCAACAAGGTTGCTTAGCACGTGGTTGTTTGACTACATACAGGGGCAAGTTTTGACGTCGCAATGAATAAGGAACAAAATAACCTGTACGTATGTTGTTGATTGGGACACGAAGATTAGATGACATATGTAATAGGTTTAGATTCGTGATTGTGAATGTATTATGTTTGTTAAGGTTACAAACTAGTAATGAATCTATTCATATATATATGTATTTTAAACATATGTGTATGAAATTTTATAATTGTGTTACGATGATGAGATGAAAAGTTTTTAGAAGTGCTATGTATGATATTGGAGTGTTAGAGGTTGCTTTTGGGAGAGTTGATTCTCTATTTACAGGTTTAGGTAGCACAGTTTTACAAGCCGTTGTGCTGCCAAAATTTATACTAGATGAATAGTGACCACGTGACGTTATTAGTAATAGTATCCAACATATAGAAATCATGAATGAATTGAGGATGTTACATAACTACTTCAGTTTGTCCATCCATTTGAGGGTGAAAAGTAGTTGGAAGCAGCAATTTAGTTCCCAACTTTCGCATAAAGTTTTCCAATAGTAGCTTAAGAACTTTACATCTCTATCAAATACAATTATTCAAGGAAAGCCATGCAAACATATAACATCCCTAAAGAACAAATCAACAACATTTGTAGCATCATCAATTTTATGACAAGGAATGAAATGTGCCATTTTACTAAATCTACCAACTACAACAAATATGTTGTCTCTACTTCTTTTGGTCTTAGGTAAACCCAATACAAAATCCACAGATATGTCAACCTAAGTTCCACTAGGAATAGGAAAAGGAGTATACAATCTATGTGGTTTAACTGTAGATTTAGCTTGCCTATATGTAATGCATTTTTCATAAACTCTTTTAACATCTCTTTGCATATGAGACCAATAAAAATACTCATGCAATACATGCAAAGTTTTGAACACACCAAAGTGTCCCATTAATGCCCCACAATATGCTTCAGGTTCAAGCAATTCTCTTAAAGAACATTTAGGCACACATAATTTTCCTTCTCTAAATAAGTATCCATCATGCCTATAAAACTTATGAAATGCAATATGCTCACACTCACTAAACACATTACCAAAATTAGAACCAGTAACACACATATCCTTAATGTACTTATAGACACCATGGCCCGAGGACACCTAGATTAGTGTTAGTCGATGATGAGAAAAAAGCATATTGTGATAATAGGCTAGGATCTCAAAACTTTGATCGTGAATTTCTCATTTTTTCTTAAAGATGCTTCATGATTTCCTAAATATTTCTAAATATTTTCGAAGTGTTTTAACAAAATATCCAAGAAAGCCTTGGTTTGGACCCTCAATGGTGACAGACGATTGTCTGTCAATTAAGGGGCTTTCGTCTATTGGTGCCTCTCTCCTGTGGGTCCATCTAGAAGGTTTTCTAGTCAAACCTTTGGATTAGTGATGAGGGGGCTGTCCCTCATAAAGGTACGTCATCCCTCACTCCAAGTCTAGTTTTTTCTCACCTTTCTGGGTTTTTCAAAAAGGGCAATTTTTTTCTAAAGATTCGATCTAGAGTTTAAGGTTTTTTTTATCTCCGAATTTGGAGTTATTTGAGGGATCTTTTCAACCAAAAATCTTCCCAAGGTATTTAAACCTAAATCTAAGGTTTTGAAAAAAAAAGATTCTTTGAAAGAGCCACCATTAGAAGAGGAGAATTATTTCTTTCTCTCTCTACATTTTGATGCTCTAGCAAGTTTTTATGTGGAACAATGCTAAAAAATGAAATTCATAATTTATTTTGAGAAGGATTACAATTTGGAGTAAGAGTCTGGGCTACATAATCTATAGAGTCAGAATATCTCCTAAGGATAATATTCTAGGCTCTTTTCTCTCACTTTCTCTCTCTAGATTTTACTTGAGTGTTATTATTCAATTCATTAAGGCATATTTGCATGTTCTTAATGGCTTTATTTAGGTAGTATGCATGCTTAGGGAGTTATGTTTCATTTTGGAATCGTTTAATTTGCTTAAGGCATCATATGTCATGGTGGATCCCTATTGTTGTTTAATCCAAGCTTTTATTTTGGTTATCTTCATCACGAAAATACATGTTTATTTGTTTGATTCATGAATATTTCATTGTAAATCATGTTTAGATGAGTTTTAGGCTATAAAAATGCATGTAATTGATTAGAAAAAGTTCCTGCACATTTCTCTAATTTTTTGACTCTATTTTTGTTTTTCCTAATTTTATCCATAGGTGATGGATGGGAAGAAGGAGTGAAGGATGCTCGTCCCTCACTCAAAAGATGGGACGTCCTTCTTCCTTTGCCCTATCCATCCCTCACTCTCCATTTTGGATGTCCCTCATTATTTTTGGCCGTCCGTGGGTATTCTTGAGCCATTATTTTGTATATTTTTGGCCTTTTCAATTATTTTGGCATCGTATATTTACCCGACATGATATTTACGCATATTTGCCACATTTTTCACTTCTGTACAACATACCTTTATGACTGAGATTATTTTATGTGTAAATATTTTGTTATAATTTCTAATTTATTTGCTTTATGATGATTTTTCCAAGTAAATTGGTGCGTTCATGTTTCAGAGGGTTTGTTACACTTTTTTTGCATGGAAAATTGTATTTCCTACTGGTCTCCATTCCCCAATGATGCTAATTACTTTATTATATTCTTTTGTTGTTTTTTTTTGCTTGGTTATTTATTTTATCATTATTTATTGTTTATTATTTATTTCAAATGTATTATTCTTTTTCATGATTGTAATAGTTAGTTAAAAAAGATTTTTTCTCAAGCACGCTAAAAGAAAAGACATTTAAGACATTTTCTATCTAATAAATTGGGTTTTTGACATATAACAAGGACCAATGTCCAATTTTCAGCCCAAAATTCATATTGAAAAGTATTTTGTAAATACGCATGAGGGAACCAATGTTTCCAAGCCTAATTAACTCCCCATTTTATGTATGATTTTTTTATTTTGTATATTATTTCTTCTGGATAATTTACCTATGTAATAATTTATGTTGGATTTTATTTACTATTTTCCTTACTTGATTGGATGTTTACTTATTTCTATCGTAAATGCATTGTGTGAGAAATGAGAGAGGATTAATTTTAAAACTTAATTATAAGAAAACACCTAACCAAAATTCCTAATAAGAGGGATGTCTCGAAGTCTCTAATTAGGAATCAAGACGAGGTTGAGAATCAATTTCCAATATTCTATTAGGTGGTGACTTTATGACACCTACCTCTTTGAACCCACTTGTAGATGCCTTTCATAGATTGACCATCAATAATGAATTGGATATAACTCTTTTTTATTGCGAAACGGCTAGTTCATGGTGAAACTAAGCCTCCTTTGATCTCAGGCCATAAAAGTGGGCCTCCGAGAACCTAACTGGAAACTAAGTGGCTCCGACATGCGTCACAGTACTCAATCCTAATAATTTAGAACTTAAAGTAGAGATTAAAGAATACCTTCTTGAAAGTGCATCGGTTACCAAATTCTCTTTACCTTTTTTGTATTGGATCACATATGGGAACATGTCCATAAATTCCATCCATTTTGAATTTCATTTGTTCAGCTTATTTTGAGATTTCAAGTATTTGAAGGATTTATGATCAATGTAAAGCACAAATTCTCTTGGGAAAAGGTAATGTTGCCAAACCTCCAAAGCCCTCACCGAAGCATAAAATTCCTTGTTATAGGTGGAATATCTTAATTTAGCTTTACTAAGATTTTCACTAAAATATGTAATTGGCTTCTTTTCCTACATCAAAATAGCACCAATGCCAATCCCAAAAGCATAAGATTCAATTTCAAAAGCTTTATGAAAATTAGGTAAATTTAGGATAGGAGCAGTTTATAACTTTTCCTTAAGCAACTTGAAAATAGATTCCTAATTATCACTCTACTCAAAAGGCACATCCTTTTTAACAATTTCAAATAATGGAGTAGCAATAGTACTAAAGTCTTTCACAAACCTTCTATAAAAACTAGCAAGTCCTTGAAAACTTCTAACCTCACTAACTGATTTGGGTGTAGGCCACTATCTAATGGCTTTAACCTTCTCTTCATCCACCTCTATACCTTTGATCAAAACCACAAATCCTAAGAATTTTAGTCTATCACTACAAAAGGTATATTTATTCACATTTGCATACAACGTTTCTTTCCTTAGTATTTTTAGCACTGCCCTAATATGATCTATATGCTCATCTAAAGACCTGCTATAAATAAGTATATCATCATAATAAACAACAACAAATTTACCAAAGAAATCAAGTAAAACATGGTTCATCAATCTTATAAAAGTATTAGATGCATTAGTTAGTCCAAAAGGCATAACAAGCCATTCATCCAAACCATACTTCATTTTAAAAGTTATTTTCCTTTCATCCTCGAATTTCATCCTAACTTTATAATATCCACTTTTAAGATCAATTTTAGTAAAATAACATACACCATGTAATTCATCTAACATGCCATCAAGTATAGGAATAAAATGTCTATACATTACATTGATATTGATGATTGCATGACAATCAACACACATTCTCCAAGTCCCATCCTTCTTTAGCATAAGTAATACGGGAATAACACAAAGACTACGAACTCTATCTTATTTGCCTTTTTTCCAATAACTCATCAACTTGCCTTTGAAGTTCTTTTGTCTCTTGGGGATCACTTCTATATGTTGGCAAATTTTGAATTGTTGCTCTTGGAATGAAGTTAATTTGATGCTCAATTCCTTTCAAAGGTGGTAACCCTTTTGAAATTTCCTCGGGAAATAAATCATCAAATTCCTGTAATAAAAAGATAACACCACTAGGCAAATTCGGGTAAAAGATAGTCAAATTTAATAAATTCTCTTTGAATTGAAGTATTAAGAGAACTTTTCTTGACTCAATAGCTCTCTTGATGTCTCTCTCTTTTGCATAAAAAGAATTGTGTTTTCTCTCAGCACCCTTTTTCACTCTTGCGATGTGTGCCACACCCATGATAGAAGACATTCCATCGTTACTTTTCTCTCTTGTGCAACTCTCTTCTTTTTCCTCACCTGCATTGTCACTCATAAATGGACCATATTTTTTTATTTTCTCTCTTGTCTTCTTATCTCTCTTTTTCTTTTGCCTTTTTGGCCCCACTACTTTTTCCCCCTCAATTGACCTTTGAAGCTTCAATTGCTTTTATGCACTTTTGTAGGTGTCAAAAGAGCTAAAATGATTTTTTATCCATTCATTTTAAATGAACAACTATTCTTATACCCATTATGTATGACCCTCCTATCAAATTGCCAAGGTTTTCATAGTAATATATGCCCAACATGCATAGGTACAACATCACAAATCACCTCATCATAATATTTACCAATAGAAAAGGCAATTATAACCTATTTTGTGACCCTAACTTCTCCACAATCATTCAACCATTATAGTTTATAGGATTTAGGGTGTCTCATCCATTTCAGTCCTAACTTGTTAACTAATACAGTGCCAGCAACATTAGTATAACTTCCCCCAAGAATAATTAAACTACACACTTTGTTGTTAACCTTACATCTAGTATGAAAAATATTCTCTCTTTGATCTTTACCTGACTCTTCCTTAAATTGTAAATTCAAAGCATGCCTAACTACTAATGACTATCCATGTTTAGGACATTCAATTTCTTTATCCCAGACATCGACTAAACTAAACATAGACTCAGAATCACTCTCATGATCAAACTTAATTTCTCCATTTTCGTAACTAGCATAGCCCTTTTATTAGGACATTGAGATGCAATATGACCTACTTCTAAGCATTTAAAACATTTAATATCTTTATGCTTGGTATTATAAGGGATTACAATAGAAAAACCTTTTGGTTCAAATTTTCCACCTTTATTGTCTTTTAATTTGTCATTTACATCAAAATAATTTTGGGTAGCTCTGTTGTCTCCATTGTTCCATTATGATGTGGAACCTAAAGCATCACTCCTACTTCCCTTGTACTTTAATCATCTTTCAACCTTTATGGCCATATTTACTAGCTCTTACATTTTAATGAAGTGTTGTAACTCTAGTACATTGGCCTTAATCATCAACATCTCTATCTCCTTATAGTCATCTTCTACTAAGTGAGCCTCTATAAATGTTGATGTATTTCTCTATAATAGTAACTAGGCACAAACCTCTTCTTTATAATTCTTTTCATCTCTTCCTAATTAGCAACTTTAAATTATCCATTTCTTCTCCTATTTTTATTCAATTTAGACCACCACACTAACACATAGTTAAAAAATTCTATAGTAGCTAATCTAACACTTTTATCTTCAGAGTAGTTATTGTTGGGAATTAATCGGTTACATACATCACATGTATAAGCGAAAATTAAAATTTTGAGCCAATGTATCTAATCTTGCCATGAATATAAAATATAAATATTAATTAGAATAAGGAACATCACATTTGATTTTTGTTAAACAGTTATTTTTCCTTCTCACCGTGTTATCGCAAACTATATTGTCCAAAATTAAACACATCCAATCGTAATCCACACTAGAAAATGATCAAATGAACCAAAAACTATTGGTATAACAAGGTGGCCGAAATTCCTTGATGCTAGCAACGAGAGAGAGTGGTGAACATGCACTTGCACTAAAGCCAATCACTCATATATCTTAAACCCATGTTATTTATATGGTGAACATGCTTAATTTGGAAAAGTGCTTTAGTGAGGGCATCCATCACATTATCGTTTATGGGGACCCTTTCTATCTTCACATCATTTCTAGCTACTATTTCCCTTATGAGATGGTAGCGTCTGAGGAGATGTTTGGATCACTGATGAGATCGTGGTTCCTTTGCTTGTGCAATGGCTCTATTATTGTCACATTATAAAGGAATTGGATCAATAATGCTAGGCACCACTCTTAGTTCAGATATTAACTTTTTGATCCATACTGCTTCTTTGGCTACCTCCGAAGCAGCAATGTACTTAGCTTCTATCATGGAATTAGCAGTTGTTTCTTGTTTGAAACTTTTCTAACTAATTGCTCTTCCTCCCATTATAAACACAAAACTAGAATGTGATTTACAGTCATCTTTGTCAGATTAAAAGCTAGCATCAGTTTATCCATTTACTTCCAAAGTACCCTCTCCATATACCAAGAATATATCCTTAGTCTTTCTTGAGTACTTCAGGATATTCTTGATAGCTATCCAGTGTTCTTATCCAAAATTGGATTGGAATCTGCTTGTGACACTCAAAGCAAATGCTACATTTGGATGTGTACATAACATAGCATACATGATAGAACCAATTACAGATGCATATGATGTTCTATTCATGCTCTCTCTATCCTCTAGTATCTATAGACACATAGACTTAGAAAGGTGATTGCCATGCATCATGGGTATAAACCCTTTCTTAGAAAGATCAATATTGAACCTCTTCAATATTTTATCTATTTATGTACTTTGAGAAAGATTCCTATGATCAATATTTCACCCACATATAGAACTAGAAAGACAATTTCACTCCCACAGATCCTTTTATACACACAAGGTACATCTTCATTCTGTGAGAAATCAAACTCTTTGATTGTCTTATTGAATAGTATGTTCCAGCTCCTAGAGGCTTGCTTTGATCCATAAATGGATCTTTAAAGCTTGCATACATTTTTGCCATCTCCTATTGTAAACCCTTCTAGTTGTGTCATATACACATCCTCAGTCAGATTTCCATTTAGAAAAGCTATCTTCACATCCATTTTTCAAATCTCACAATCATAATGAGCTACAATGGCTAAAAGTATTCTTATATACTTAAGCATTGCTACAGGAGAAAGGGTTTTATCATAGTCAATTTCTTCTCTCTGATGATAGCCTTTTGCTACTAAGCGAGCTTTATAGGTAACCATATTACCTTTCATGTTGGTCTTCTTTTTGAAGACCCATTTGCACCCTATGTGTTTTATCCTTTCAGGTGGTTGAGCTAAAGTCCATACTTTGTTCTCATACATGGAGTCTATTTTAGACTGTAAAGCCTTAAGCCATAAATCATATTCTAAACTATTCAAAACTTTTTGATAGCTTGTAAGCTCATTGTCCTCTACTACAGTTATGTCTCTATCCGAATCAATGTGAAATCCATATCTCACAGGGATATAATGCATCCTAGTAGATCTTCTAGGATTTTGTATATAATTAGGTTCAACTGTAATCTCATCATTATGAGATTTAGCCTTGAGTTCAATTGGTTAATCTTATTCTATTTATGGGTTTTGAACTTCACCAAGTTCAATTTTACTCCCATTGTCCTCTCGTAGGAGAAACTCTCATTCTAAGAAGATATCAAGCCTTGAAACAAACACCTTTTGTTCTAAGGGATGGTGGAAATAATATCCAAACATTTCTTTTAGATATCGCACAAATAAACATTTGTCAGACTTAACATCTAGTTTGTCTAACATTGTCCTCTTTACATAAGCAGGACAACCTCATACCTTCATATGAGAAAGTGTAGGTTTCTTGTTATTCCATATCTCATATGGAGTAACATCAACTGATTTACTAAGAACTCTTTTTGACACATAAACAGCATTTTCTAATGCATATACCCAAAAGGACTTAGGCAAGTCTGCTCGGCTCATTATGAATCGAACCATATCTAATAATGTTCGATTTGTCCTTTTGGATACACATTATGTTATGGTGTATATGGTGGAGTCCATTGAGATAAAATCCCATTATCTCTAAGATAATCTTGAAATTTTTTACTTAAGTATTCTCCACCTTGATCCGATCTAAGTGTCTTGATACTCTTGCCAAGTTGCTTCTCTACTTCATTTTTGAATTCTTTGAACTTTTCAAATGCTTCTGATTTACATTTCATTAGATAGATATATCCAAACCTGGAGTAATCATCTATGAAAGTAATAAAGTAGGAATAACCTCCTCTGGTATGCGTAGTCATTGGACCACATACATCTGAATGTATTAATTACAAAATCATTCTAGTTCATTCTCTTTTACCAGTAAAGGGAGCATTTGTCATCTTTCCTAATAAACAAGATTCACATGTATCAAATGATTCATAATCAAATGATCTCAAATCACTTGACTTGTGTAATTTGGTCATGCGTTTCTCATTTATATGGCCTAAATGACAATGCCATAAATATGAGGTGTTTATATTATCTTGTTTTATTCTCTTAGTATCCACATTATGCACTTATTTAATTAAATCAAGAACAAATATACCATTCTCAATGATAGCTTTAGCATAAAATATATTATTCTTATAAATATAACAACATTTATCCTTCAAAGAAATGTCATAATCGTTTAATAAACAATTGAAAGAAATAATACTTTTAAATAATGCTGGAAAATAATAACAATTAATTAACTCCAGTATTAATCCACTTGGAAGAGGTAAATGATAATCCCTACAATTGTTGTAGAGATGTTTTGTCCAGTAGCTGATTGTAGACATATTTATGCTTTTCCAACTCTTTTACTACTTTTAAGCCCCTATAGATCATTACACAAATGAGATCCACATTCGATATCTAATATCCAAGATTGTTTTAAAGCAATAGAATAAGTATTTATTTCAATCATATGAATACCTAAAGTAAAAGCATCAGCTTGCTTCTTCTCCTTGAGAGAATCTACATAGGCCTTGCAGTTATGCTTCCAATGACCATCTTTCCAATAGTGGAAACAAGTTCCTTTGGGATTCTCCTTCTTAACAACCTTCTTCTTGGAAATCCCACCATACTTTGGTTGTGTCTTAGTCATCATCATCTTCTTCTTCTTCTGCTTGTTGCCTTTAGCAGAAGTGACAACCATGACACTTTTTTAATCCTTCTTAAAAGATCCATCAGTTGTTTTGAGCATATTGATTAACTCAGAAATTTGTTACTTGGATCTTGTTCATGTTGAAGTTAAGCACGGAAGGTATAAAACATGGAGCCAACGAGTACAAGATTAAATCTATGTATAGATCATTATCCATTACATAGCCAAGTCTACTCAAATGCTCAATGTACCCATACATCTTTAATGCATGAGTAGCAGCCGAAGTGACTTCAACCATTTTGCAGTTAAATAGAGCTCGAGCAATCTCATATTGCTCAGTTCTAGCCTAAGAAGAATAAAGCTCTTCTAAATACAAAATGATGTTTCTAGCATCCATCATCTCATGTTGCTTCTGAAGCTCCAAGGACATAGCATCCAGCATCAGACATGCTGCTGCTTCACTATCCTCCATGTATTTTTTATAAGTGCCCTTGATCTCATCAATGGCATCATCTGATGGAATTGGTGGTGGATCTTTATCCAAGATATAATGGATCTTTTCAGCTTTGAGAACAATTCTCACTTATCTGATCCAGTTAGAATAATTGCTGCCAACCAGCTTGTTATCCAAGATTGATCATAGGTTTATGTTTGATGTGCTCATGATGATGACCTAGATGTGAAAAAGAAAAACATATGAGAGTATGTTCATATATGTGTATGCATTAATTAGGTCTTTAATTAATCAATTTACTCTCACTATTTTATTGTGAATCAATAGCCCTTACTATATAATCCAAGAAAACCCGATGGTTTTCTTAGTGGCTCAATATCCAATCCTTAATATGAAATTTGACCTTGATTGTGGTCAACAAGTCGAACTCCATACCCTTGAAAGGTAGGTATCTCTATACCAATTTTGTCTTTACACAACTATTGGATCATTAGGTTATTAACTCTTGATACATACATATCATATATGCATTCCCTAATCTTTCCTCTAGAACCATTAGCCTTGATTGTGGTCAACAAGCTAATGGGCTAGCTAAGATGACCCATTTAATTAGATTCGAACATATTCAATATAATGTGAGCTTGACTGTGGTCAACAACCCATACTATAAAGAACTCTGATTCTTCTTCAATTAATGGAAGGCTTATATACCTTAGTATTAGTTTGAGGGATTTTAGTTAATTAAGTCTCATTATACATGGTTGGCATACATTGGTATGCATCCTATATCTATCGTATAAATATAATCATAAAAATATGGCATAGTTATGGACTTTACTATATTGACCTCCCCGAGCCAAAAGGGAAATCAAAATGTCAAACCTAAGTAATATGAATGATTCAAACAAATCTAAATAATTACATTATCTTTAACCTTGTTGGATCTCCATCCAGCCTATTTTGCTCCTTGATAGTGGTCTCTATCTCTATCTCTAACTTTAATATAAGTAGTCTAATTACATATTACAATTTGAAAATAAAATAAAAACCAAAAACAAGTGGCCGGGACATGAAAATCCCCAAAAGGCCGAAACATACATTATGCTCAATTACATTGGGCCTTATCCTTAACTATCCATCATGTCAATTATACACCTTGATATGCATTTCTAATGCATAAAGTAAAATCATATAATGGAATATAAATTATGTTTCAACTCTTGAAACTTAATTTTGAGTTATTTTAATAATGTGATCAAATTATGAAACTTTTTCCATTTTGGAAACTTTACATTTTAGGCAACCTTTTTGCATGCATGTGTTCTTGCCTTAATTATCAATCCAATTGATTATTAATTGATTATTTAATTAATTAATCACATTAAATAATTAAACAATCAATTTTGGTCTTAAAACGATGGGTAGCCCAAAAGTGTGTTCACACACAAACTAGTTTTGTGTCTTTTAGATCATTTGGCCCTTTGGAATAAACCAAGCCCACACCATCCCTTAAAATCCATTAATAAAATTAATTAAAGTCTGTAATATTTAATTTAAATTAGCTCATTGGGCCCATCAAGTTATTTACTAATTTAAATCAAACCCATAAGCATAACTAAGCCCATTAAGTGGCTTTAATAAATTAAATTTAATCTAATTAATTCAAGGCCCATTTTAATTAATATAATTAATTAAAAACACATTGATATATCAGATATATCAAATTTAGAAGATTAAAAATCATTATAAACATGAACTTACTAAGAACACACGAAGAACACCTATTTACTAAACTTTTCGATTAAACTAATTTTCATGCGAAACTTATTCGATTTTAATTTTGTTTAATCATATGGCTTAATATCACATATTAAACACATAAGTTATCATCAAAATAATTTTAGAGTGGATCTTATTGAAAAAGAAAAATTCTCCACTCCTAGAGAATGATTTTTTACATAAATGAATCTTTTTTATTTTATTTATTTGATCACATACATCAAGAAATAAATATTTCTTATTCATGAACAACCAAATCTAATATTTTAAAGCTCATGAAATAAATAACTCAAAAAGCATAACTATTCCGCGAAAAATATATAATTGTAGATTCATGGCAAAACCATGGCTCTGATACCATGTTGGGAATTAATTGGTTACATACATCACATGTATAAGCGAAAATTAAAATTTTTAACCAATATATATGATCTTTCCATGAATATAAAATATAGATATTAATTATAAAAAATCACTTTTGATTTTTGTTGAACAGTTACTTTTCCTTCTCACCGGGTTGTCGCAAACCATAGTGTCCAAAATTAAACACCTCCAATCATAATCTACACAAGAGAATGATCAAATGAACCAAAAATTATTGAAATCACAAGGTTTTCTAATTCTCCTTGATGCTAGCAAGAAGAGAGTGGCGGCTAGGTTTTTTTTTTAAGAAGAGAAAATTTCTTTTCTTTTAAAACTCACTTAACCCTAAATCCCCTTATCTTGGATTTTATAGCTAGGTTAAAAAATCAAACTTCATAATGGGATTAGGCTCTTAAAATTTTCTTTAGAAATATTAATTGGGCTTCTAGAAATATTATTAATTTATCTGGGCTCAATTAAATACAATCTAAATCCTTTCATAAAGGACCCTGCATATGTAACCCATAAACTAGGCTCTTTATGCATACACTTGGATTTAATCACCCAAATTAATTTTCAATCCATCCAAATTAAAATATAGGCTCCATAATACTTATGAAATATATTTAATTTATTTTAGTCCAAGAATTAGGCCTCTAAGGCCTTTTATATGGAATTTGTGTGGTACCCATCTTCTGGTGGCCTTTTGTGCAAAAACCACATCCTTGGGCCTCTACTTATTTCTCCAATGGACTTATTAATTATTTTATTAGCCCTATAACATTTATAGTTCAATAATAATTAATTATGAAATACAATATTTCAATTAGGTCCATTTTGCAGAATATTTCCAAAAAGTTCTATGAACATTTCTACTTGTGAATAATTAATTAAACTCTTTAATTAATTATTCTCTTATATGTTTCTCTTCTCCCATAATAATATCAAATATTATTATCCTTATCATTTTACCCTTTACTCTGTATGTGTGTGACCTATTAGATTCTTATCCATATTTGAAGTATAATATGTAATTATGAGTTCTATTCAAAACTCATATGATTTAAAATTCATTAAATCATTTTATCAATCCCTTATTGATATCTATGATACACTATTATACAAGTCATGAGTGGCCTTTAGCTAAGCATCATGACTAACCAAATGTCAGGAAAGTCAAATACTTTTGACAATACCCTTCCATAGAAATAGTTACCATGCAATTACTCCTTTCACCACTCTTATCTCAATTAAATTATGAGTATTGATTTATGTCAACTCATATAAATCTAATTATGTATGTTCTATTAATTTTAACCATTATTTCCAAAATGCCCTTTTATGGATCCCTATCCATCTTGGTATATTACTTTGGCCAGAAATTCTCTGAATAAGGCAATTATAAAATCATGTGAGATAACTTCCCTTAATAAATCTGGGATGGTGAATCCTTTATCGATTACTCAACTATCTTCAAGTAGGTCATGATATACCCAACCTCCTAACTATGTTCACCCTGAGTTGGAAGTAATCAGTTATGGAGTCAAAGTATATCACTTACTACTTAAGATAACATTGGTGATCTGAAGTCTAAGGATACTTGCACAACCGCTATGAAGAGATTCCTTACTGACATAGATTTAATATCCATGTGATGATTCTCTTTGCAGGTCTCCAATGAAATTATTCTTCTAACAAGCATCCACACGTTAGCTTTTATAATCTCCCATGATCATTGTTATGAGAACTACTACTTGAACTATTCAAGAAATATAACATGTGCTAGTCTTTCTGGATTAACAATGTCCTATCTTATTAATTCTATAACTAGATATATTTAGATATTATCACATTTGCATGCAATAGAAATCTTATATCATGAACAATTTCACGATTACCTTTGCACTGTGTTTATAATATCTAGGACTTCATTTATTAATTTAAGATATACAAACACATGTATTTAAACATAGCATTAATAAATGAATGATGACTTTCATTATATATATATATATATATATATATATATGAAATATACCCTTTTTACATGGGCTTTAGGGCATACTCTCTAACAGTCTAGGCATGCTTTGGTAATAATTTGAGATCTTAAATTCAAGTTTAGGAAGAGTAGGGGAGGGTCGCGGTTTGTAGCTTATACATGCTGACCATGAAATAGATGTCATTTCAATTCTGTACCGATTCTAGACTACATCATGGTTGGTACCAAAAGATTGTTGACCATGATCTAGGTTACGAAAGTGGGTCATGATCATTAAAAAATACATGATGACTATGAAATAGGTTCCATTTTTGTTATGGACTAAAATTTGGGCTATGTCACGATTAGCACAAATTTTCTACTGACCGTAAGGTCTATTCTACCCAGAGGTATATTTCCAGTCTTCACTTATATATCCTTTTTAACCTTGTAAACAATATTTTCAGGGAAATGAGTCTTGTAAAATGTTTTTTGACTATGTCTATAGTTTTTAAAACATCAAATATCACTTAATTTTGACTTCTAAATCTCATGATATCACTAAAACATTATAGACTGCTTCCATTAATAGGGCAGCAGACATCACTCAACTTTAAGCTAAATTTTAAGGACTTTAGAGACAAATTCATATCACAGTTTATTTTACAAAGTTATAGATCTATATCTTATCTTTAATTTATAGCTAGCATCACTTCATTTATACATATACATAAAAAGTTATGCCTTTTACATTGAAACTAGTTTAAGTGAACCTTACACAAATTTTCATTTTATCACTTTCTAAGGCACAAATCATCTTTCTCATGCATTATAAAATCATTTATTCACTCAAACATCAACTATAGATCATCTAAACACATATAGAAACTAAATTAAATTACAACCACATAGAACAATAATATAAACTCCCATACCTTGTTGATACTCAAACTACTTCTTTTATAGCTTTTTCTTCTCTTTCCCTTTGTTTTTGCTATTTTTCCAACTGCCATCACACAAATACCATGCAATTATCATTCAAAGACAATTAATAAATACTTTAAAATAATCACTAACTAAAATAAGAAGGAGAAAAGAATCTACTATCGACCCAAAGCTATATATTTTCTCACCTTGTACCAATTTCCCTCTTCTTTTAATCCCAAAGTAGAATTTTCAAGAAAGTGTTTTATAGAGAAGTGGCTTGAAAATCTGGAAATACTTTTTGCCAAAAAGGTGGCTGACTAATTTATCTTTTATACCAATCTCTACAAATGTTTAGAGTCCCACACCTTTCATCCCTTCATCGGCTAGTTGTTTGACCAAGAGTAATTTACATTTCACCTTTTTCTAGCTAATATTTATTACTAATCATAAACCATACTAATTAATTTCAACACATTTACCATCTCTTCTTTTAATAATAATACATATTTACCCTTAAATTTATAATTTTTAAAATTACCCTTCACTTTTACATTAATACCAATTATGTCTTTATTGCACAATTAACAATTCTTTTACACTGAAACCTTTTCAATCTTTCTGTCCACTATAGACTAATCTTATTAGGGTATGATTTGGGGTCTCACATTTAATCCTACCTAAAAATCGAATAAGTTAAATCAATTTAAGGCCAAATGAATAGGTTGTCTGAAAAGCCCAATTATTAACCTTAAAACTCATCACATATAGTTTAAATAACTCTAACAAAAGACCTAAAACAAACCTAACTTAAAAATTAGCTTAACACTTATGCATTACACATGTTATATATCACATGAGATGCACATACATTTGGCATATGCTTAGCACATGACTTTGCACATGTTTGGTATATTTCAAAGGCATATGTTCTACACATGACATGTCACATAACTCACACATGCCAACTTGCTTCTCTATACAACTTGGCCCAAGACTTCTCTTCAAGAAAGTGTACCATCTTTAAGCTTTGTTGAATTCCTCCAAGTTTGCTTTCCATGACTTCAGACTTGACATCACCAATAAGGTCTTAGTCGCACCTATGAAGGATATTGCACTCATGACAGGGGGCTTCTTCTTCAATAAAAGATCATATAAATGGTTGTAACTTTTCCTTGATCTTCTTAGTTTTGCTCCTTATGATTGGTCCCTCTGGAAACTTTAATTGATCCTTATATTTATTCATACACTTAGGAATATCTACATCATATACCTAAGGAAGAGTTTGATTTGAAATCTAACTCAAAACTCCCTAAATGTGGAGGTAAAATCCCCATAAATTTGAAATAAATCTATTTAGATAAAACATCTATTTTTTAAATTCTTGAAATATGGGGAAATTTTGATTTTAAGTCAAGGACGGGCATCCCTCAATAAGGGGCCATCGTCCCTTATCACTAATCTAGGGGTTCCATAAAATACCCTTCAGTTTGACCTGTATAGTTGAAAGGGACCCATAGATAGGCATCCTTAAAGATCTAGAATTATGTTTTTATATTTATTTTATTAAAACACTTTAAAATATTTGAAAATACTTGGAAAATCATGAAGAATCTTTGAGAAAAAGTGAAAAATTCACTATTAGAGCTTTGAGATCCCAACCTATTGTTAGTAATATATTATTTCCTTATCATCAAATAACCTTGATCTAGGATGCCTCAGGTTACGATGTTTACACCTTAGCTAGGTATCCTCAACCCTTTTTTTTTCTGAGGCCATCAAACAATAAAAGTTCTTAGTCATGGCAATTGACCATTTTTCAAAGTGTGTTAAAGTCGAGCCTTTAGCCTTGATTACACCTGCGAACATAATCAAGTTCCTACATAAGTCTATCATCATAAGGTTCGAAATTCCACACACCATCATTGTCAATAATGATAAACAGTTTGATTGTTTATCTTTGAAGAATTATTGTTCAATATTGCATATCTAACTCTGCTTTACTTCGATATATCACCCTCAATCTAATGGTATGGCCAAGGTAACCAACTAGACCATTTTAAAAAGACTCAAAAAAAGGCTTGATGACGTTAAATTCCTTTTGGTGGAAAAGCTAAATAATGTATTATAGGCATTATTTATTAAGGGTGACTTTCCCTTCTGTTGCCCTCTTTTAGGCCCCAACTACCTACTTCTAAGCCTCAGCAGTTTTCCTTTCTACCTCAGCCATTCTCTTCTTGGTATTCACAACTTTCAACTTGAACTTGCTCAGTTTATATTGTAATTCAGCAGTAGCTTTTTGTTCCTTTTCGCATTTGGTAATCAATACAGTTAGCTTAGCAATGATCACACCACTAATCAGGGATCCTTACAATGATGAAGAACTTTAAATAGCCTTAATAATGTCTAGTCAAATACTAATGAAATAGTTTACCTCTGTTTGGTACTTTTTTATTTTCCCACATAACTAATCAGTGTTAAAGCTAAGGAAAGGTGTCACTTTGCTTGGCATACAAGAAATCAAGTGTGTAAATGCATAAGCCAGCTTGTATTTCTACCATTTTATCAATCAGAGCTTTTAAGTCTTTATCCCAAGACCTAGGCATACATGAAAAGATTTTCGCTACGCATCGATTGTTTATCAGCAAAATATATTTTAGAAAAAGATGTCAAAAATTTAATTTCAAAATAGATTTTTACAAGATGGCAAGCTTTACTTAGTAACTTTGATTTCAAAATCGAATTCATCAAAGGAAAAGATAATAGTTTACCTAATTTTCTTTCTCATAAATTTTTATAGGAAAAATGAGATATAAAAAAAATGTTGACAAAAACTACATTATCATCAGGAAATTCTCAATAGAATCATTCACTCATACCTCCTCCTATTAAGACATTATCTTGACCTTTACTTCCAGTAACACCTTTTTTTCCTCCACTTCAAATACCTCAAAATTTTTCACCCTCTGCACCTTCTCAACCATACTCATCAGCTTTAGCTTCTTCCTCTTCTTTTGTTTCACCTATAGTGCATTCTCCTTCTACTAAAACTTCTCCATTTCATATGAATTAGAAAAGATTATTTATTAATGTCTAAAACCCCAAGATCTTCATATATCAGAGAGTCAAAGTTTTTATAGGTTAATTGATCATATTTTCCCCAACAGTTGGCATTTTCATGAGGAAGATCAAAGTAAAATAAGAGAGTATTACGAAGCCATATTAGTAGATACTAAGTCAGTAAAAATAGAACATAATTATGATGAGAGAGATAAGAATAGGATTACTTATAGTAAGGTTGAAATTATTCATGTCATTACTCAATCAAAATGGGGATCACGACTATATCAATTGAAGATGTTATCAGGATATCCTCCTAAGTTAGTATATAGCTATTATGATTATCAAGAAGAATGGTATAGAGCATTCTACTTAAGAAATTTTCAACATTCATGGTTCTTTTACTTTTCACATAAGTTCGGTGTCATTCTCCTAAATTGGTTCACCAGATGAGTTAGTTATTTTGGTTTGATCATTAAAGCAACTCTATTTCAGATCAAAGAAGCTTTTGTCAAGTTTGCTACTTACTGCAATCCAGGTGCTCCAGATAATCTTTTAAAATATTATGCGATGTTCAAGGATCCATGGATTGTTTCATGGACCTATTACATTTCTAAGCAGGTTAATCAGTTATCAATTCTTTATCATGAATTTCGAGTAAAATGGTGGGACAATTTTCATGTTAAGAAGGCCAATAGACAAGCAACTATTAATTATTTAGTGCAACCAGCATCTACCGCTTTATCATCAACTTTGCCAGCAGAATTTATTGCAGATAAAAATCAAATTGTCAATTTATTATCTTTAGCATCCATAGAAGAACAATTCTATTCTATTCTCAATCACATTTTAGAAGAAAGGACCAACTCGTCTGAAGGCAATACTCCTCCTTAAAGAGCACTTGAAGATTCTCAATGTCTATATGTAGATGTAGAATTATAAAGTATATGTGTAGTATAACTAATAAATGCAAGACAAATGCAATGTAAATGTAATGTACATAAAGAAAAAATTCAAATGAAAAAACAATCGTAAAAAAAAGTAGGTTATCTCTTTAACAAAACTCTCAGGACTTTCCTATTTCAAGTTTCAAAAGATAAAGCTTTTAGGAATAGTTTTTTAATAGTAATTTTACTAATCAAACATTATTACCTTATCCTAACATAAACTATTATTTCAAAAAAGTTAAGTTTTCATCATTTCAAATTACACATTTTGAAAGGTAAAAGGAATCAATGCATTTTATCTTTTATCCAAACCATTATTATGAATCTGAAGGCCTTATCAAGATCATCATTTCAAAGACAGATGTTAAGCGTAGTAGTCGAAATTATCTTCATACAATTATTACAAGGTTTGAGCATTAACTTTTTTCAAGTATAAGAAGGCATTTTTTTCATGAGCTGAAAGAGAAGGTTTTAGACATGAAGATTTTATGAGTGTTCAAAATAGTTTACAATTAGAGAGAAGAATGAAAATCCCTTGTATTATCAACCTCCTTTTGTAATAGAACCTTAGATTTATAGCTTATATTTTCAAAAGCTTGTACTTGTAGCCCTATTATTTCATCAGAAACACTTTGTGTATTATCATTAGATTATAATCTATTAGGTATTTCTTTTTAAATATGTCTTAGTGTATAGATAAGTTTTTAAATGGTCTATATTCAATTGATTTTGATAATGATAAGGATATTTTTTTATTAAAGAAAGAATTAATTAGTTTAAAGGATTATTTAGTTAAAGAACATGACGATTTTCATCTAAATGAATTTTGTAATTGTCAAGATTTTCATAGGAAAATAAATTTAATTGATATTTTAATTGATTTTGTTCCTAGTATTCCTGCAAATTGTTTTCCAGATTTATAAAAATTTTATATAATGAATAGAGAACAAAAAAGACAAAAATTAATGGATGGATATGAAAAAATTTGGAATGTTAGAAAAAAAAAATTGTGAATTTAATAATTAGATAGCTAGATTAAAAATTTATCTTATAGTTTATCATCATTTATTTCATGAAAATAATTTGTGTGATTGTATAAATTTTAATCGTAACATAGTTTTAGTAAATTTGATGTTAGAATTTTTTAAGGCATTAAAAGAACTTTAAAATGAATAGACTGAAAGAATATATAATTAAGCTACAAATCAGAATTACTAATATAATAGAATACAATAGAGAATTAAAACTTCAATTATAATAAGAAAATAAAATTAAAAGATTTATAGAAATATTTGAATTATCTCTAAAGTATAATTTGTGTTAGAGAATAGAAAGCTTAGAATTTATGATGAAAATAAATAATTCAAGAATACAAATATTAAAAAATAAAATTAATAGGATGTCTTTAAATTAATAATATGGACAATATTAGAAAGAAAATTAAAACCATGGATAGATTAATAAATGAATTAAAAGAAGAATTAAAAATTCTTGAACATAGATTAGTAGAATAAGAAGCAAATATAATAAAAATAGAAAATTTAAGTTTATCTCCATTTGTAGACTATGATATTATTGTAGAAAGTATTACATAAATGATCAATAGAAATAAAAATTTAATTAGGAAATTAAAAAATAATAAAAAATCAATACCTATATGTTAATTATTATGATAGAGTTATAGCTTACATGTCAAAATTTAACTTTATTTAACTAAATTAATCCCCAAAACTAAGTGGTAAACCCGATTTATTGTTTTTGATATCAGAGCTCGAAAGGGATAGCTTAAGACTAAGTCTAAGTCTTCAAAAAAAAATTTTAGCCCGATGGGGTAGATAGTATGAGTGTATTAAATTTCTAGTATTATCTAGCGAAATTGAATTAGATAATTAGAGTTTTTCTTAGAAAATTATTCTAAATAAGATATCCAACTGAGTATATTTAAATAAGAAAAATTTAAAGAGAATTTTCAAACTATGCTTGGAGCGATGAAATGTTGATCAACCTTGAAGGCTTAGCGTTGGTTAGCCCTTGGAAGCCGAGATGGCGTATTGGTGGTCCCGATAACTTGGGTGGTCCTATGATTTCCACAGGTTTCATTCTTGAGTTATCTTTGAATTTAGCTTGATTAAATATATTTAGATGGATAGATTAAGTAAAATATTTTCTATTAAAGATTCTAGATATGGTTTAATTAGCAAAGATAATATTAGAAAGTTAGACAAAATGAACTCTATAAAGGAAAGAGAGTTAGATGAAATAAATTCTGTAGAAATAAATATTGAAAAAGTAGAGAATGATTTGTTTGATTGGACTATACCTAAACAGGATATTTGAACAATATATTCAATAGGTACTTTTGAATTTTTTTGTGATTATACTATTAAACAAACTGAATAGACAATGGCTATTAATTAGGAATATGAAACTATTCAATTATTATCAGAAAAGGAAATAAGTGAACACAAGAAGAAAAAATATAGATTTTTGCATATAGGATCAGAACAAATAGCAATAAAACCTTTATTCAAATTAGGATTAGATACTCAAATTTTAATATGTTTAAGAGATACCAGACATGTTAATTTTTCTAATTTTCTACTTGTTATGGCAGAAAAAAATTTAGCAAATGGACCAATATATTTTAATTGCTTTCCAGGATTCACTATTAGTCTATATGATTCGAATATATTAGATATTTAACTTTAACTATTAAAACAAAGAATTTAAAATTTTAAAAAAATATTAGAGCAATAGCAGTAATATATATAATATATTATAAAGTAATGTCCACAACTATAGATCCTAAAACTAAGAAACCTTTTAAAAGAAATGAAACTTTATTATTTGAAGCAAATAAAGCCCATTCTAATATTCAAATTCCAAAATGGCTTAGATGAGATGAGATTAATAGATCAGAAAATTGGGAACTAAAAGAGGTATGTGAACCTAGACCAATTAATATTAATAATCAATTTTCAAGAATATTAGAACATAGTGATGGATCAGTTCAAATAATTTTTTTCCTCAGATAATAATCAATCGAGTAGTTCTTCTATATATTCAAACAATAGACCTTTAAAACCTAAATCATTATCTAAAAAAATTAGAGTTAAAAAGGGTAGATGTTAATACAAGTATTCCTACACCATTATATACTGAAAAAAAAAGAAAATGAATATTCAATTAGCCCAATTAGATCACAAATGGAAGTTTTTTCTCAAATTGATTAGAAATTTAAGAAATGATTTAAAAGCATAATATAATAAACAGAAAGCTGAATGGTATTTTAATAACTTTTCTAAAACTGAATTAAGTAATTTTAGAAGTTTATGGTATAAAGGTATGAAAGATAAATAAGTTAATATTCATTTATTTTTGTGGTTTGAAAATTATTGTTATTATAATAATATAGATTATCCGTTTCAAAAAAAAAATATCTTCAAAAATAGGTAAACAATGGAACACTTTAGATGGAAAATAAATAGTATCTATACATCCTCCGTTAGAATGTATTCAAGTAAAAAATAAAGAAATAACTTATATTGTCGAACCCTTTAAAGAAATAAAAGCATAAAATAAAGAAGTAGGAAAAGATTTACAATATGTAATATTACAAAATAAGTTTTTAAATCAAATATTAGATACTATAGCTAATCAGTTAAATAAAGTTGAGGAAATAGTATAAGCACCTAAGTTACAAACAAATAGGATAGATATCGAAAAAGGTAGTAGCAAATCCACCTATTGAATTAGAAACCCCATTGTTTAAACCTTTTGAATTTTCACCAAGAATAATTATTAAGCTAAAAGATGCAGACCCTATATTAAGAAAGATAGAAGCAAAATTAGCAAGACTGAATATTAAGGATAAACAGATTATGACTATAGACGAAGAAACTATATCTGAAACAAAAACTCCATTAGAAGTATAAAATCTAGAAGAAAAGTTTAAGCCAAATAATGAGGATAAATTATCAATTAAAACATTACATTTTAATACATATACACCTAGACCAAAAACTCGAAACTATTATCCTAGACCTACACTTTCTGATACTCAATATGAAGAAACTATATATCAATTAGAATACAATGGTAGATCTTTATACGAATGGAATATAGATGGTTTATCATAATATCAAATATTATATTTATTACAAGAGTTGATTATGGCAGCTAATGCTTATAAATCAAAAGAAAATAATGGAACTGCAATATCTCATATGTTAATATCAGGATTTACTAGACAATTAAAAGGTTGGTGGGATCATTACGTAACTTAAATAGATAAAAATTTTATATTAACAACATGCAAAAGGGTTTTTAAGGTAGAAAATAATGTTCAAATAGAAACAAAGCAAGATTACATAATAAGTACTTTAATATTTGTAATTTCTAAAAATTTTGTAGGAGACCCTCGTTTATATCAAGAAATAAGTTCAAAAATTCTTCAAAACTTAACTTGTCCTAAATTATAAGATTTTTAATGGTATAAAGATTTATTTTTAACTAAAGTAATGACTAGAATAGAATGTAATAATATTTATTGGAAAGAAATATTTTTAGCAGGATTACCCAAGTTATTTGTAGAAAGAGTTAGGAGTAGATTAAAAAGAGATAATAATGTTATGACACCATTTAATGAATTAACATATGGATAACTAATAAATATAGTTAACATAGCAAGATTATCAATTTACACTGATTTAAAATTAAAAGCCAAACTAAAGAGAGATAGTGTAGTAGGAAGAAACGTATTAGGTTCATTTTTTGTGAATAGTATGATTATCAATAGATTAGAGCACCATCAGCTACTAAAAGGAAAATAAAAGGTAAAAGAAAATACATATTTAAAAGCAAAAGATATAAACCAAAATAAAATTATAATCACAAAAAGCCCATTAAGAAAAAATCAAAATATAGAAAGTTTAAAGCTAAGACTAGTAAAAAAGATCTAGTAATTTGTTATAAATGTGGCAGGCAAGGACATTATTAAAGAGACTGTAGGATAAAGAAACGTATAAATAATTTAGATATCTCAGAAGAATTTAAAAAGGAAATAGCTAAAATTATAATCAATGAAGATTCAAGTAGTGATGAAGAACTTACTGACCATTTAGAAGATGATTTAAATGCAATAAGTGAAAAATCTGAAACTAGTAGTGAAAATAGTAATTTAGACTCTGAATCATATAGTTTCTTAGGATCGTGTCAATGTAATAATATAAATATGATAAGTGATGAAGAAGAATTTTTATTAGACATTATCGATAAAATAGATGATCCAGAAATAAAAAAGAATTATCTACTTAGATTAAGAGAAATAATTAGTATAAAAAAGAAAAGAGATTTTACATCTCATAATTTAGCTGATGTATATGAGAAATTTGAAATTAAGAAGGAATCAACTATTTAAGATCTTCAAGAAGAAATTAAAATATTAAAACAAGAAGTAAATATATTAAAAGGAAAAGTTCAAAGTTTAAAAGAAGAAAGTTTCAAAATTAGTCTTAGTAATTCTATAAAAGAAGATAAAAAAATTAAAAGGGATAGTATCCTCTGGTATTGGTATTAGAGACAGTCAAGATGAATACATAAATAGTTTATCTCAAGTAAATTATCAAAAGTGGTATGTAAAATTAGATATAGTTGTTAATGATGATTTTCATTTAACTACTTTAGCCTTAATAGATAGTGGAGCAAATCAAAATTATATTCAGGAAGGATTAATTCCAACTAAATATTATGAAAAAACTTCTAAAAGATTGGGTACCGCTAATGGATCTAAGTTTATCATTAATTATAGATTATCAAGAGTTAAGATTTGCAATAAAGGATATTATTTTAAAACTCATTTAATGTTAGTTAAAAACATAAATTCTGGAGTTATATTAGGAACACCCTTTATTACAATGTTATATCTGTTTCAGGTATGAGATAATGGAATTAAGACAAAGATTTTAGATACATAAATTCTTTTTGAATTTGCATTTTCTATAGTATATAGAGATATTAGTCATCTGAGAAAAAAATATTCAAGAAATCAATTTGTTAAAAAATAAACAAAAACATATTAAATTTCTCATAAAAGAAATATAAGGAAAAAGAATAAAAGAACAATTAGATAGTCCAGAGATAAGAGAAAAAAATCAAAGAATTTGAAAATACATTTTCAAAAGAAATTTGTGCACCAATACCTAATGTTTTTTGGAATAGAAAACAACATATAGTAAAATTACCTTACATGAAAAGACTTTCATGAAAAGAAAATTCCAACAAAATCTCAAGCCAACAAAATGACACTAGATTTGGAAAAAAATTTGTCAAAAAGAAATATAAGATTTAAAAGAAAAATGATTGATAAAAGTGTTGGAATTTAATGGTTACATGCATCACATACATGAGCGGAATTTTAAATTTTTTTAACCATTAGATCTGATCTTGCCATGAATACACAATATAACTATATGAGAATAAGAAAAATCACCTTTGATTTTTGTTGAACAGTTGATTTTACTTCGCACCGGGTTGTCGCAAACCACAGTGTCCAAAATCGAACACCTCCAATGAGTAATCCACACTAGAGAGGGGTAAATTGAACCAAAAAATTGGTGTTCAACTAGGGCTGGCCGAAATCCAAGAGGCTAGCAATGGAAGTGGCGCAAAAAGGGAGAGAGAATTAAGAGAAAAAGACTTTCCTTTTGTTTTAATCACTTAACCCTAATTCTCATTAGTTGGCCTTTTATAGTTAGGTTAAAATTCCAACTCCTTAATGAGATTGGGATCTTTAAAATTGCTGGAGAATTATTAATTGGGCTTCTGGAATTAATTATAATCATTTGGGCTTAATTAAATCCAAATTAAATCTTTTCATAAAAGACCATGCATAAAATCCACAAACTAGGCCCTTTGTGCATCTAATTGGATTTAAATATCCAAATGGATTCCAAATCCAACCAAATTAAATATGTGAGTTCCATAACACTTTTGTAACATATATAAATTAATTTGGTCCAATAAAAAGCCCTCTAAGCCCTTCTGTATGGAGTTGGCGTGTAGCCCTCTTCTTGAGGGCTTCCTCCAACTTCTTCATTCCTTTGGCCCTTTATAATTTCTCCAATGGTCCTATTAATTATTATATCAATCCTATAACACTTATAGTAGTCTTATAACACTTATAAGATAATAATAATAATTAATCATGAAATACATTATTTCATTTAGGTCCAATTTACAGAACATTTCTCAAAAGTTTCGCGGACAATTTTATTTGATCATAATTAATTAAACTCTTTAATTAATTATTATCATATTCTCCTCTCTAACTTTATAATAATATCAAATATTATTATCCTTGCCATTTTACCATTTTACCCTTTTCTCTATATGTGTGTGACCTATTGGGTTCATGTCCATGTTGGCAGTATAATATGTAATTGTGAGTTCTATTCAAAACTCACATGATTTAAACTCCTTTAAATCATTTTATCAATCTCTATTGATATTTTGATACATCATTATACAAGTCATGATTGGCCTCTAGCTAGGCATCATGACTACCCAAATGTCAAGAAAGTCATGTGGTTTGACTGTACCCTTCCATAGAAACAGTTACCGTGCAATTACTCCTTCACCACTCTTATCTCAATTAGATTCTGAGTATGGATTTCTGTCAACTCATATAAATCTAATTATATATGTTTTATTAATTTAACCATTGTTCCTAAAATGCCCTTCATGGATCTCCATCCATCTCGGCATATTACTCTGGCCAGAGATTCACTGAACAAGGTAATTATAGAATCATGTGAGATAACTTCCCTTGTTAAATCTGGGATGGTGAATCCTTTGTCAATCACTCAACTATCTTCAAGTAGGTCATGATATACCCAATCTCCTAACTATGTTCACTCCCAGTTGGAAGTAATCAGTTATGGAGTCAAAGTATACCACTTGCTACTTAAGATAACTTTGGCGATCTCAAGTCTAAGGATACTTGCACAACTGCTATGAAGAGATTCCTCACTGACATAGATTTAATATCCATATGAGGATTCTCTTTGCAGGTCTCCAATGAACTTGTTCCTCTAACAAGCATCCACATGTTAGCTTTGATTATCATCCATAATCACAATTATGAGAACCATTGCTTGAACCATTCAAGAAGCATAACATGTGCTAGTCTGTCCGAATTAACAATGTCCTATCTTGTTAATTCTATGACTAGGGATATTTAGATATTAACATATTTGCATGCAATAGACATCTCACATCATGGACACCTTCATGATTGCCTTTGCACTGTGTTTATAATATCTAGGACTTCATTTATTAATTTAAGATTTACAAACTCATGTATTCAAACACAGCATTAATAAATGAATGATGCCTTTTATTAAGAATATAAATTTCATATATATGAAAAACATCCCTATTACATAGGCTCTAGGGCATACTCTCTAACAATCTCCCACTTGCACTAGAGCCAATCACTCATATGTCTCAGACCTATGCTATTTATATGGTGATCATGTTTTTTCTGGGAAAGTGCTTTAGTGAGGGGATCCGCCACATTGTCATCTGTGGGAACCCTTTCTATTTTCACATCATTTCTAGCTACTATTTCCCTTATGAGATGGTAGCGTCTGAGAACATGCTTGGATCGCTGATGAGACCGTGGTTCCTTTGCTTGCGCAATGGCTCCATTGTTGTCACAATATAAAGAAATCGGATCAACAATGCTAGGCACCACTCCTAGTTCGGTTATGAACTTTTTGATCCAGACTGCTTCTTTGGCTGCTTCTGAAGCAGCAATGTACTCAGCTTCCTTCGTGGAATCAACAGTTGTTTCTTGTTTGGAACTTTTCCAACTAACTGCTCCTCCTCCCATTATGAACACATAACCAGATTGTGATTTACAATCATCTTTGTCAGATTGGAAGCTGGCATCTGTATACCCGTTTACTTCCAAACTGCCCTCTCCATATACCAAGAATATATCTTTAGTCCTTCTTAAGTACTTAAGAATATTCTTGACAGCTGCCCAATGTTCCTCTCCAAAATTAGATTGGAATCTGCTTGTGACACTCAAAGCAAATGCTACATCTGGATGTGTACATAACATAGCATACATGATAGAACCAATTGCAGATGCATATGGTATTCTATTCATGCTCTCTCTATCCTCCAGTGTCTGTGGACACATAGACTTAGAAAGGTGTTTCCCATGCACCATAGGTATAAACCCTTGCTTAGAGAGATCCATATTGAACCTCTTCAATACCTTATCTATATATGTACTCTGAGAAAGACCTAGCAACCTATTGGATCTATCTCTATAGATCCTTATTCCCAGAATATAGGATGCTTCTCCAAGGTCTTTCATGGAGAATTGCTTGGATAACCATATTTTAACAGATTGGAGAAGAGAAATGTCATTTCCCATGATCAATATGTCATCTACATATAGAACTAGGAAGACAATTGCACTCCCACTGACCCTTTTATACACAAAAGGTTCATCTTCATTCTATGAGAAACCAAACTCTTTTATTGTCTCATTGAATCGTATGTTCCAGCTCCTAGAGGCTTGCTTCAATCCATAAATGGATCTTTGAAGCTTGCATACCTTTTCGCCATTTCCTGATGTGAATCCTTCTGGTTGTGTCATATACACATCCTCGGTAAGATTTCCATTAAGGAAAGCTGTCTTCACATCCATCTGCCAAATCTCATAATCATAATGAGCTGCAATGGCTAAAAGTATTCTTATAGACTTAAGCATCGCTACAGGAGAAAAAGTTTCGTCATAGTCAATACCTTCTTTTTGACGATAACCTTTTGCTACTAAGTGAGCTTTATAGGTAACTATATTACCTTCCATGTCAGTCTTCTTTTTGAAGACCCATTTGCACCCTATGGGTTTTATCCCTTCAGATGGTTGAGTTAAAGTCCATACTTTATTCTTCATACATGGAGTCCATTTCGGACTGCATAGCTTTAAGCCATAAATCACGTTCTGAACTGTTCAAAACTTCTTGATAGCTTGTAGGCTCATTGTCCTCTACTACAGTTATGCCTCTATCCGAATCAATGTGAAATCCATATCTCACAGGGATAGAACGCATCCTAGTAGATCTTCTAGGATTTTGTGTATAATCAGGTTCAACTGTGATTTCATCATTATGAAATTCAGTTTCGGGTTCAATCGATTGATCATCTTCTATTTGTGGGTCTTGAACTTCACCAAGCTCAATTTTACTCCCACTGTCCTCTCGTAGGAGAAATTCTCTTTCCAAGAAGACAGCATGCCTTGAAACAAACACCTTTTGTTCTAAGGGATGATAGAAATAATATCCAAACGTTTCTTTTGGATATCCCACAAATAAACATTTGTCAGACTTAACATCCAGTTTGTCTGACATTGTCCTCTTCACATAAGTAGTACAACCCCATACTTTCATATGAGAAAGCGTGGGTTTCTTGTTATTCCACATCTCATATGGAGTAACATCAACCGATTTACTAGGAACTCTATTTAACACATAAACAGCAGTTTCTAGTGCATATCCCCAAAAGGACTTAAGCAAGTCCGCTCGGCTCATCATTGATCGAACCATATCTAATAGTGTTCGATTCCTCCTTTCGGATACACCATTGTGTTGTGGTGTATATGGAGGAGTCCATTGAGATAAAATCCCATTATCTCTAAGATAATCCTGAAACTCTTGACTTAAGTATTCTCCACCTCGATCTGATCTAAGTGTTTTAATACTTTTGCCAAGTTGTTTCTCTACTTCATTTCTGAATTCTTTGAACTTTTCAAATGCTTCAGACTTATATTTCATTAGATAGATGTATCCAAACCTGGAATAATCATCTATGAAAGTAATGAAGTAGGAGTAACCTCCTCTAGCATGTGTAGTCATTGGACCACATACATCTGAATGTACTAAGTCCAAAACCATTTTAGCTCGTTCTCCTTTACCAACAAAGGGAGCTTTTGTCATTTTTCCCAATAAACAAGATTCGCATGTATCAAATGATTCATAATCAAATGATCTCAAATCACCTGACTTGTGCAATTTGGTCATGCATTTTTCATTTATGTGGCCTAAACGACAATGCCATAAGTATGAGGTATTTAGATTATCATGTTTCATTCTCTTGGTATCCACATTATGTACTTCTTTAATTAAATCAAGAACAAATATACCATTCTCAATGATAGCTTTTGCATAAAATATATTGTTCTTAAAAATGTAACAACATTTGTCCTTTAAAGAAATATCATAATCGTTCATCAAACAACTGAAAGAAATAATACTCTTGGACAAAGCTGGAACATAATAACAATTATTTAATTCCAGTACTAATCCACTAGGAAGAGGCAAATAGTAAGTCCCCACAACTGTTGTAGAGATGTTTTGTCCAGTAGCTGACTGCAAACATATCTCTGCCTTTCCAACTCTTCTAAAGCTTCTAAGCCACTGTAGATCATTACATAAATGAGATCCACATCCGGTATCTAATACCCAAGATTGTTTTGAAGCAATAGAATAAGTATTAATTTCAATCATATGAATACTTGAAGTAGAAGCATCAGCTTGCTTCTTCTCCTTGAGAGAATCTAGATAGGCCTTGCAGTTACGCTTCCAATGACCATCCTTTCCATAATGGAAGTAAGTTCCTTTGGGATTCTCTTTCTTGGCAACCTTCTTCTTAGAGATCCCACCATTCTTTGGCTGCGCCTTGGTTATCTTCGTCTTCTTCTGCTTCTTGCCTTTAGTAGAAGTGACAACCATGACACTTTTTGGATCCTTCTTAAATGATCCATCAGCTGTCTTGAGCATATTGATTAACTCAGGAATGGATACTTGGATCTTGTTCATGTTGAAGTTAAGCATGAAAGGTGCATAACTTGGAGCCAACGAGTACAAGATTAAATCTATGTATAGATCATTATCCATAACATAGCCAAGTCTACTCAAATGCTTAATATACCCATACATCTTCAATGCATGAGTAGCAGCTGAAGTTCCTTCAACCATTTTGCAGCTAAATAGAGCTCGAGCAATCTCATATTACTCAGTTCTAGCCTGAGAAGAATAAAGCTCCTCTAGGTGCAAAACGATGGTTCTAGCATCCATCATTTCATGTTGCTTCTGAAGCTTTGAGGACATAGCACCCAGCATCAAACATGTTGATGTTTCACTATCCTCCATGTATTTTCGATAAATGCCTTTGATCTCATCAATGGCATCATCTGATGGACTTGGTGGTGGATCTTTATCTAAGACATAGTGGATCTTTTCAGCTCTGAGAACAATTCTCACTTGCCTGATCCAGTCAGAATAGTTGTTGCCAACCAGCTTGTTATCCAAGATTGATCGTATGTTAATGTTTAATGTGTTCATGATGATGACCTAGATGTGAAAAAGAAAAGATATGAGAGTATGTTCATATATATATATGCATTAATAAGGTCTTTAATTAATCATTTACTCCCACTATTTTATTGCGAATTAATAGCCCTCACTATATAATCCGAGAAAACCCGATGGTTTTTTTTAGTGGGCCAATATCCAATCCTTGATATGTAATTTGACCTTGACTGTGGTCAACAAGCCAAATTTCATACCCTTGAAAGGTAGGTATCTTTATACCAATTGTGTCTCTACACAACTATTGGATCATTAGGTTATCAACTCTTGATGCATGCATATCATATATGCATTCCCTAATCTTGCCTCTAGAACCATTAGCCTTGACTGTGGTCAACAAACTAATGGGCTAGCTAAGATGACCCATTTAATTAGATTTGAACATATTCGATATAATGTGAGCTTGACTGTGGTCAACAACCCACACTATAAAGAACTCTGGTTCTCCTCAAATTAATGGAAGGCTTATATACCTTAGTATTTGTTTGAGGGTTTTAGTTAATTAAGTCTCATCATACATGGTTGGCATACATTGGTATGCATCCTATATCTATCACATAAATATAAGCATACAAATATGGTATAGTTATGGACTTCACTACATTGATTTCCCCGAGCCAAGAGAGAAATCAAAAGGTCACACCTAGGTAGTATGCATGATTCAAACAAGAAAATAATTACATTATCTTCAAGCTTGTTGGATCTCCATCCGGCCCATCTTGCTCCTTGATATTGGTCTCCATCTCTATTTCTAATTCTAATCTAAGTTATCTAATTACATATTACAATTTGAAATGAAATACAAACCAAAAACAAGTGGCCGGGACATGAAAGTCCTCATTGGGCCAAAACATGCATTATGCTCAATCACATTGGGCTTTGTCCATAACTAACCATCATGCCAATCATTCACCCTTATATGCCTCTATAATGCATAAATAAATGGATTACTAACTTTGTTTCAACCTTTGAAACTATATTTTGAGTTATTTAATGATGTGATCAAATTAGGAAACTTTTTCCATTTTGGAAACTTTCATTTTAGGAAACCTTTTTGCATGAATGTGTTCATGCCTTAATAATCAATCAAATTGATTATTAATTAATTATAAATTGATTATTTAATTAATTAATCATATTAAATAATTAAAAGAATCAATTTTGGGCTTAAAATAAGTGTAGGCCGAAACCCACAGAAGAAAAACCCTAACTGTGTTCACACACAAACTAGTTTTGTGTCATTTGGACCATTTGGGCCTTTTGGAATGAGCCAAGCCCACTCCAGCCCTTAAAACCCATTAATAAACTTAATTAATGTTTATAATAGTTAATTTAAATCAGCTCCTTGGGCCCACCAAGTCATTCACTAATTTAAACCAAGTCCGTAAACATAATTAAGCCCATTAAGTGGTTTTAATGAATTAAAATTAATCAAATTAATTTAAGGCCCATTTTAATTAATCCAATTAATTAAAAACACTTTAATATATCATATATATCAGATTTATAAGATCAAAGGTCGTTCTAACCAAGAACACATCAAGAACACACGAAGAACACCAATTTATCGAACTTTTCGACAAAACTAGTTTTCATGCAAAACTTGTTCGATTTTAATTCCGTTCGATCCTACAGCTTAATATCACATATTAAACACATAAAATATCATCTAAATGATTTTTAAATAGATCCATAATAAATTAAATTAGAACAGCCCCTACATTACCTAGGGTTTCACGCCAAACCCTAATGAGTTTCACGCCAAACCCTTATGTTAATCATTCAAAAATTTCGTTTTTGTTTCCACCATATTTATTTGATCACACATACAACCAGAAATCAATATTTCTCATTCATGAACAATCAAATCTAATATTTTAAAGTTCATGAAATAAATAACTCAAAACAAAACAAAACTTATTCCGCAGAAAAATATAGAATTGTATATCCATGGCAAAACCGTGGCTCTGATACCATGTTGGAATTTAATGGTTACATGCATCACATACATGAGCGGAATTTTAAATTTTTTTAACCATTAGATCTGATCTTGCCATGAATACACAATATAACTATATGAGAATAAGAAAAATCACCTTTGATTTTTGTTGAACAGTTGATTTTACTTCGCACCGGGTTGTCGCAAACCATAGTATCCAAAATCGAACACCTCCAATGAGTAATCCACACTAGAGAGGGGTAAATTGAACCAATAAATTGGTGTTCAACTAGGGCTGGCCGAAATCCAAGAGGCTAGCAATGGAAGTGGCGCAAAAAGGGAGAGAGAATTAAGAGAAAAAGACTTTCCTTTTGTTTTAATCACTTAACCCTAATTCTCATTAGTTGGCCTTTTATAGTTAGGTTAAAATTCCAACTCCTTAATGAGATTGGGCTCTTTAAAATTGCTGGAGAATTATTAATTGGGCTTCTGGAATTAATTATAATCATTTGGGCTTAATTAAATCCAAATTAAATCTTTTCATAAAAGACCATGCATAAAATCCACAAACTAGGCCCTTTGTGCATCTAATTGGATTTAAATATCCAAATGGATTCCAAATCCAACCAAATTAAATATGTGAGTTCCATAACACTTATGTAACATATATAAATTAATTTGGTCCAAGAAAAAGCCCTCTAAGCCCTTCTGTATGGAGTTGGCGTGTAGCCCTCTTCTGGAGGGCTTCCTCCAACTTCTTCATTCCTTTGGCCCTTTATAATTTCTCCAATGGTCCTATTAATTGTTATATCAGTCCTATAACACTTATAGTAGTCTTATAACACTTATAATATAATAATAATTAATTATGAAATATATTATTTCATTTAGGTCCAATTTACAGAACATTTCTCAAAAGTTTTGCGGACAATTTTATTTGATCATAATTAATTAAACTCTTTAATTAATTATTATCATATTCTCCTCTCTAACTTTATAATAATATCAAATATTATTATCCTTGTCATTTTACCATTTTACCCTTTTCTCTATATGTGTGTGACCTATTGGGTTCCTGTCCATGTTGGCAGTATAATATGTAATTGTGAGTTCTATTCAAAACTCACATGATTTAAACTCCTTTAAATCATTTTATCAATCTCTATTGATATTTTGATACATCATTATACAAGTCATGATTGGCCTCTAGCTAGGCATCATGACTACCCAAATGTCAGGAAAGTCATGTGGTTTGACTGTACCCTTTCATAGAAACAGTTACCGTGCAATTACTCCTTCACCACTCTTATCTCAATTAGATTTTGAGTATGGATTTCTGTCAACTCATATAAATCTAATTATATATGTTCTATTAATTTAACCATTGTTCCTAAAATGCCCTTCATGGATCTCCATCCATCTCGGCATATTACTCTGGCCAGAGATTCACTGAACAAGGTAATTATAGAATCATGTGAGATAACTTTCCTTGTTAAATCTGGGATGGTGAATCCTTTGTCAATCACTCAACTATCTTCAAGTAGGTCATGATATACCCAATCTCCTAACTATGTTCACTCCTAATTGGAAGTAATCAGTTATGGAATCAAAGTATACCACTTGCTACTTAAGATAACTTTGGCGATCTCAAGTCTAAGGATACTTGCACAACTGCTATGAAGAGATTCCTCACTGACATAGATTTAATATCCATATGAGGATTCTCTTTACAGGTCTCTAATGAACTTGTTCCTCTAACAAGCATCCACATGTTAGCTTTGATTATCATCCATAATCACAATTATGAGAACCATTTCTTGAACCATTCAAGAAGCATAACATGTGCTAGTCTGTCCGAATTAACAATGTTCTATCTTGTTAATTCTATGACTAGGGATATTTAGATATTAACATATTTGCATGCAATAGACATCTCACATCATGAACACCGTCATGATTGCCTTTGCACTGTGTTTATAATATCTAAGACTTCATTTATTAATTTAAGATTTACAAACTCATGTATTCAAACACAGCATTAATAAATGAATGATGCCTTTTATTAAGTATATAAATTGCATACATATGAAAAACATCCCTATTACATGGGCTCTAGGGCATACTCTCTAACAAAAAGATTCTAAGTCCCCTTGGTCATGTTTAGCATTTTATGTTATGAATACAGCAGAAATAGAATGAGATACATCTAGATAAATAATAAATTTTAAACCTTTAAATGCAATTTTACAATAGATAAGATACCCTATACCATATAAAAGAGATTTATTAAAGAAAATATATAATGCAATTATTTTTTCAAAATTCGATATGAAATTAGGATTTTGGCAAATACAAGTAGATGAAGAAGATAGGTATAAAACATGTTTTAATGTTCTATTTGGACATTATGAATAGAATGTTATGCTATTTGGTTTAAAAAAATGCTCATTCAGAATTTCAAAATATTATAAATGATATTTTAAGACCAATACATGAATTTTCAATAGCATATATTGATGATGTATTAATTTTTTTAGATTCAATAAGTCAATATATCTAATATTTAAAGAGATTTTTCCATTTAATTCATTAGAATGGATTAGTTGTTTTTGCACCAAAATGCAACTCTTCCAAACTAAAGTTAGATTGTTAGGACATGACATAGATCAAGGCACTATAAAAAAATAAATAGAAGTTTAGAATTTACAAATAAATTTCCAGATGAAATAAAAGATAAGAAATAGTTACAAAGATTTTTAGGATGTTTAAATTATGTCCATGATTTTTTCAAGGATTTAGGAAAATTATGTAAACCATTATACAATAGGTTATAAAAGAAGCCTAAACCATAGACAGAAAAACATACAAGTATATTTAAAGAAATCAAAGAAAAATTTAAAGTTTACCATGTTTAAATATACCGCATTTAGAAACCTTTTTAATAATTGAAACAGATGCTAGTGATATAGGTTATGGTGGTATTTTAAAACAAAAACGAAAGGAAATAAAGAATTAGTAAGATTCTATCAGGAAGTTGGAGCCAAACTCCAAAGAATTATTCTACTATTAAAAAAGAGATATTACGTATAGTTTTATGCATAAAAAGATTGAAGATGATTTAAAATGAAAAAATTTTTGCTACGCATTGATTGTTTATCAGCAAAATATTTTTTAGAAAAAGATGCCAAAAATTTTATTTCAAAATAGATTTTTACAAGATGGCAAGCTTTACTTAGTAACTTTGATTTCGAAATTGAATTCATCAAAGGAAAAGATAATAGTTTACCTGATTTTCTTTCTCGTGAATTTTTATAGGGAAAATGAGTTCTAATAAGAAAGTTTTGACAAAAACTACATTATCATCAAGAAATTCTCAACGGAACTATCCACACATACCTCCTCCTATTAGGACATTATCCAAACCTTTATTTCCAGTAACACCTGTTTTTCTCCACTTCAAAGACCTCAAACTTTTTCACGCTCTGCACCTCATTGACCATACTCATTAGCTTTAGCTTCCCCCTCTCTCCTGTTTCTCCTATAGTACATTCTCCATCTACTAAAACATCTTCTCCTTATCATATGAATCAGAAAAAGATTATTTATTAAAGTTTTAGAACTAGAAGAACTTCATATATTAGAGAGTCAAAGTTTTTATAGGTTAATTGATCATGTTTTCCCCAACATTTGGCATTTTCATGAGGAAGATCAGAATAAAACAAGAGAGTATTATAAAGCCATATTAGTAGATATTGAGTCAATAGAAATAGAATATAATTATGATGAGAGAGATAAGAATATGATTACTTATAGAAAGGTTAAGATTATTCATGTCATTGCTCGATTAGAATGGGGATCACGACCATATCAGTTGAAGATGCTATCAGGATATCCTCCCAAATTGATATATAGTTATTATGATTATAAAGAAGCATGGTATAGAACATTCTACTTAAGGAATTTTCAACATTCTTGGTTCTTTTATTTTTCACATAAGTTCAGTGGCATTCTCCCAAATTGGTTCATCAGATGGTTTTGTTATTTTGGTTTGATCATTGAAGCAATTCCATCATAGATCAAGGAAGATTTTGTCAAGTTTACCACTTACTGCAATCCAGGTGCTCTAGATAATCTTTTAAAATATTGTGCAATGTTCAAGATTCCATGGATTGTTATTGGACCTATCACATTTCTAAGCAGGTTAATTAGTTACCAATTCTTTATCGAAAATTTCGAGTAAAATGGAGGGACAGTTTTGATGTTAAAAAGGCCAATAGACAAGCAATTATTAATTATTTAGAGCAACCAGCATCTACCACTTTATCATCAAATTTACCAGTAGGATTTATTGCAAATAAAAATCAAATTGTCAAATTATTATCTTCAGCATCCACAGAAGATGAATTCAATTATATTCTCAACCGCATTTCAGCAAAAAGGACCAACTCATCCGAAGGCAGTACTCCTCCTCTTCGAAGAGCACTTAAAGATTCTCAAGATCCATATGTAGATGTAGAATTATAAATTATATACGTAGTATAACTAATAAATGTAAGGCAAATGCAATGTACATAAAGAAAAATGCAAATGAAAAAATAATTGTAAAAAAAAGTCAAAAGTCAACAATAATAGGCTATCTCTTTAACAAAACTCTTGGGACTTTCCTATTTCAAGTTTCAAAAGATAAAACTTTTAAAAATAGTTTTCTAATAGTAATTTTAATATTCATAAATACTAATTTTACTATTCAAACTTTATTTTCTTATCCTGACACAAACCATTATTTCAAAAAAAAAGTTAAGTTTTCATCATTTCAAATTACACATTTCAAAAGGTAAAGGGAATCAATGCATTTTATCTTTTATCCAAACCATTATTACAAATCTGAAGGCCTTATCAAGATCATCATTTCAAAGATAGATGTTAAGTGCAACAGTCAACTTTATCTTCATACAATTATTACAAGGTTTGAGCATCAACTTTATTCAAGTATAAGAAGGCATTTTTTCAAGAACTGAAGCAGAAGGTTTTACGTGTGTTCAAGATAGTTCACAATGAGAGAGAAGAATAAAAAAAACCCTTTGTAATATAAACCTCCCTTTGTAATAGAACCTTAGATTTGCAGCTTATATTTTCAAAAGTCTGTAAATGTACTCCTATTACTTCATCAAAACACATTCTTATCATCATCATATCATAATCTATTAGATATTTCACTTTAATTATGTCTTGGTTTTTAGATAAATTTTTAAATTATTTATATTTAATTGATTTTGATAGTAATCAAGAAATGTTCTTACTCAAATGAGAATTAATTAGTTTAAAAAATCATTTAATTGAAATGCATGAAAGTTTACATTGTTTTCATTCAAATGAATTTTGAAATTATCAAAATTTTCATAAAAAAATAAATTTAGTTGATATTTTAGTTGATCTTATTCCTAGTATTCCTATAGATCATTTCTCAAATCAATAAAATATGTCATAAAATTAATATATGTAACTATAGAGATTTTCAAATTAACTTAATATTAGTTAATTTAATATTAGAATTGTTTGATCTAATGGATTATCTTAAAGATTTATTTAGATGATTAAATAATTAAATAAATAGGTTACATTTAGAAATAAAAAATATAAATGCTAGGAAAAAATTATTAACAAATATATATTTAAATTCTGAAAATTACACTTTAATGTTATATTACAATCAACATATATATAATAAAAATTATGAAATAAAGCGATTAGAAAATATATTAAATAGAATACCTTTAGGTTAATAACATGGAAAATATTAAAAAGAAATTTAAAGATATAAATAGGTTAATAAATGAGTTAAAAGAAGAAATAAAAATTCTTGAACCTAGATTAATAGAATTAGAAGAAAATATAGTAAAAATAGAAAATTTAAATTTACCTCCTTTTTCAGATTATTATACTATTGTAGAAAATATTACATATATGATTAATAGAAATAAACATTTAATTAAGAAATTAGAAAATAATAAAAATTGAATGCTTATATGTTAATTATTATGACAGAATTATAGCTTATATATCAAAATTTAACTTTATTTAACTTAATTAATCCCTGAAACTAAGTGGTAGACCCAAACCGTTGCTTTTGGTATCAGAGCCCGGAGGGGATAGTCTAAGTCCTCAAAAATTTTTTTAGCCTAGTGGGGTAGATAGTATGAGTGTATTAAATTTCTAGTATTATCTAGTGAAATTGGATTAGATAATTAGAGTCTTTCTTAGAAAATTATTCTAGTTAAGATATCCAATTAAGTATATTTAATTAAGAAAAATTTAAAGAGGATTTTGAGACTGTACTTGGAGCGATGAAACATTGATCATCCCTGAAGGCTTAGCATTGGTCAGCCTTTGGAAGCCGTAATGGAATATTGGTGGTCCCGATAAGCCGGGTGGTCCCGTGATTCGAACAGGTTTCATTCTTGACTTCTCTTTGAATTTAGCTTGATTAAATATATTTGGATTGATAGATTAAGTAGAATATTTTCTATTAAAGATTCTAGATTTGGTTCAATTAGCAAAGATAATATTAGAAAGTTAGATAAAATGAACTCTATAAAGGAAAGAGAGTTAAATGAAATAAAGTCTGTAGAAATAAATATTGAAAAGGTAGAGAATGATTTGTTTGATTGGATTATACCTAAACAACATATTCAAACAATATATTCAATAGGAACTTTTGAATTTTTTCATGATTATACTATTAAACAAACTGAACAGACAATAGTTATTAATCAGGAACACGAAACTATTCAGTTGTTATCAGAAAAGGCAATAAGTTAACATAAAAAGAAAAAATATAAATGCTTGCATATAGGATCAGTACAGATAGCAATAAAACCTTTATTCAGATTAGGAATAGATACTCCTATTTTAATGTGTTTAAGAGATGTTAGACATGTTAATTTTTCTAATTCTTTACTCGCTATAGCAGAAACAAATTTAGCAAATGGACCAATATATTTTAATTGCTTTCCATGATTCACTATTAGTCTATATGATTTGAATATATTAGATACTTTAACTTTAAATGTTAAAACAAAGAATTTAAATTTTAAGGAAAATGTTAGAGCAATAGCAGTAATATATATAATATATTATAAAGTAATATCCATAACTATAGATCCTAAAACTAGGAAACCTTTTAAAAGAAATAAAACTTTAAAAAGGCTTAGATGGGATGAGATTACTAGATCAGAAAATTGGAAACTAAAAGAGGTATGTGAACCTAGACTAATTAATATTAATAATCAATTTTCAAGAATATTAGAACATAGTGATGGATCAGTTCAAATAATTTTTTCCTCAGATAATAATCAATCAAGTAGTTCTTCTATATATTCAAATAATTGACCTTCAATACCTAAATCATTATTTGCAAAACATTTAGAATTAAAAGGGGTAGATTTTAATACAAGTATTCCTAAGCCATTATGTACTAAAGAAAAAAATAGTGAATATTCAGTTAGCCCAACTAAATCTCAAATGGAAGCATTTTCTAAAATTAATTAGTAATTTAAAAATGACTAATTTTTAGATAAATAAAGAATTTTTAAGAAATGATTTAAAAGAAGAATATAATAAGCAGAAAGCTGAATGGTATTTCAATAACTTTTCTCAAACTGAATTAAGTAAATTTAGAAGTTTATGGTATAAGGATATGGAAGATAAACAAGTTAATATTCCTTTATTTTTATGGTTTGAAAATTATTGGTATTATAATAATATAGATCATCCATTTGAAAAAGAAATAAATTTATCTTCAAAAATAGATAAACAATGGAACACTTTAGATGGAAAATCAATAGTATCTATACATCCTCCGTTAGAATGTATTCAAGTAAAAAATAAAGAAATAACTTATTTTGCAAAACTCTTAAAAGAAATAAAAGCAGAAAATAAAGAAATAGGAAATCATACAAAATAATTTTTCAAAACAAATATTAGATACTTTAGCTAATCAGTTAAATAGAGTTGAGGAAATAGTACAAACACCTAAGTCACAAACAAAAATAGGACAGACATCGAAAAAGGTAGTACCTAATCCACCTATTGGATTAGAAACCCCATTGTTTAAACCTTTTGATTTTCATCGGGAACAATTATTAAGCTAAAAGATAAAGACCCTGTATTAAGAAAGATAGAAGAAAAATTGGCAAGAATAAATATTAAGGATAAACAGATTATGACAATAGATGAAGAAACTATATCCAAAATAGAAACTCCATCAGAAGTAAAAAAATCTAGAAGAATAGTTTAAGCCAAATAATGAGGATGAATTACCAATTAAAAAATTACATTTTAATACATATGCACCTAGACAAAAAAACTCAAAACTATTATCCTAGTCCTACACCTCCTGATACTTAATATGAAGAAACTAGATATCAATTAGAATACAATGGTAGATCTTTATATGAATGGAATATAGATGGTTTATCAGAATATCAAATATTATATTTGTTACAAGAGATGACTATAACAATTGGTGCTTATAAATCAAAAGGAAATAATGAAACTGCAATATCTCAAATGTTAATATCTGGATTTACAAGACAATTAAAAGGTTAGTTGGATCATTATGAAACTGAAATAGATAAAAATTTTATATTAATAGCATGCAAAAGGATTGTTAAGGTAGAAAATATTGTTTAAATAAAAACAGTGCAAGATGACATAATAAGTACTTTAATATTTGCAATTGCTAAAAATTTTGTAAGAGATCCTTACTTATATTAAAAAAGAAGTTTAGATACTTTTAAAAACTTAACTTGTCCTAAATTACAAGATTTTAGATGGTATAAATATTTATTTTTAACTAAAGTAATGACTAGAATAGATTGTAATAATATTTATTGGAAAGAAAGATTTTTAGCAGGATTACCCAAGTTATTTGCAGAAAGAGTTAGGAGTAGATTAAAAAGAGATAATAATGGTATGATACCTTATAATGAATTAACTTATGGACAACTAATAAATATAGTTAACATAGAAGGATTATCAATTTGCACTGATTTAAAATTAAAAGCAAAACATAAGAGAGAGTGTAGTTGGAAGAAAAGAATTAGGTTCATTTTATGAATAGTATGGTTATCAATAGATTGGAGCACCATCAACTACTAAAAGGAAAATAAAACCAAAAGGAAAATACATATATAAAAGAAAAAGATATAAGCCAAAACAAAATAATAATCAAGAAAAGCCTATTAAGAAAAAACAAAAATATAGAAAGTTTAAACCTCATACTAGTAAAAAAGATATAGTAATTTGTTATAAATGTTGCAGGCAACGACATTATTCAAGAGACTATAGGATAAAGAAATGTATAAATAATTTAGATATCTTAGAAGAATTGAAAAAGGAAATAGCTAAAATTATAATCAATGAAGATTCAGGCAGTGATGACAAAGTTATTAATTATACAGAAGATTATTTTAATGTAATATGAAAAAACTCTAAAACTAGTAGTGAAGCTAGTAATTTCGATTCTAAATCCTTTAGTTGCTTAGGATCGTGTCAATGTAATAATATAAATATGATAAGTGATAAAAAAGAATTTTTATTAGACATTATCAATAAAATAGATGACTTGAAAATAAAAAAGAATTATCTACTTAAATTAAGAGAAATAATTAGTACAAAAGAGAAAAGAGATTTTACATCTTATAATCTAGCTGGCTTATATAAGAAATTTGAAATTAAGAAGGAACAACTATTCAAGATCTTTATGAGGAAATTAAAATATTAAAATAAGAAGTAAATATATTAAAGGAAAAAGTTCAAAGTTTAGAAGAAGAAAGTTTTAAAATTAGTCTTAGTAATTCAGTAAAAAAGATAAAAAAAATGAAAAAGAATAGTATCCTCTAGTATTGTTATTAGAGACACTCAAGATGAATACATAAATAGTTTATCTCAAGTAAATTATCAAGAGTGGTATGTAAAATTAGATATAGTTGTTAATGATGATTTTCATTTAACTACATTAGCTTTAATAGATAGTGGAGCATATCAAAATTGTATTCGGGAAGGCTTAATCCCAACTAAATATTATGAAAAAACTTCTGAAAGATTAGGTACCACTAATAGATCTAAGTTGATCATTAATTATAAATTATCAAGAGTTAAGATTTGCAATAAAAGATATTGTTTAAAACTCATTTAGTGATAGTTAAAAACCTAAATTCTGGCGTTATACCCTTTATTATAATGTTATATCATTTTCGGGTAGGAGATAATGGAACTAAGACAAAGATTTTATAAAAAGAAATTCTTTTTGAATTTTCATTTCCTATAATATCTAGAGATATTAGTCATGTGAGAAAAAATATTCAAGAAATCAATTTGTTAAAAAATAAACAAAAACTTATTAAATTTCTCATAAAAGAAATAGAAGGAAAAAAAATAAAAGAACAATTAGAAAGTCCAAAGATAAGAGAAAAAATCAAAGAATTTGAAAATACATTTTCAAAAGAAATTTGTGCACCATAATGCTTTTTGGAATAAAAAACAATATGTAGTAAAATTACCTTACATAAAAGACTTTGATGAAAACAAAATTCCAACAAAATCTCAACCTATTAAAATGACACCAAATTTAGAAAAATTTTATCGAAAAGAAATACAAGATTTAATAGAAAAAGGATTGATAAGAGATTCTAAGTTCCCTTGGTCATGTTCAGCATTTTATGTTATGAATGCAGCAGAAATAGAAAAAGGTACACCTATATTACTAATATATTATAAACCTTTAAATGTAGTTTTAAAATGGATAAGATACCCTATACCATACAAAACAGATTTATTAAATAACTTATATAATGCAAATATTTTTTCAAAATTCGATATGAAATCAGGATTTTGGCAAATACAAGTAGATGAAGAAGATAGGTATAAAATAGATTTTAATGTTCTATTTGGACATTATAAGTGGGAAGTTACGCCGTTTGGTTTAGAAAATGCTTCTTTAGAATTTAAAAATATTATGAATGATATTTTAAGACCAATACATGAATTTTCAATAGTATATATTGATGATGTATTAATTTTTTCATATTTAATAAGTCAACATATCAAACATTTAAAGAGATCAAGGCACTATAAAACCAGTAAATAGAAAATTAAAATTCACTAATAAATTTCCAAATGAAATAAAAGATAAGAAACAATTACAAATATTTTTAGGATGTTTAAATTATGTTCATGATTTTTTCAAGGATTTAGGAAAATTATGTAAACCATTATACAATAGAATAAAATAGAAACCTGAACCATGGATAAAAAAACATACTAGTATAGTTAAAAAATTAAAGAAAAAATTAAAAGTTTACCATGTTTAAATATACCGCATCCAAAAACTTTTTTAATAATTGAAACAGATGTTAGTGATATAAGTTATGGTGGTATTTTAAAGCAAAAACGAAAAGAATCCAACAAATAAGAATTAGTAAGATTTTATTCAGGAAGCTAGAATCAAATTCAAAAGAATTATTCTACTATCAAAAAAGAAATATTAAGTATAGTTTTATGCATAAAAAGGTTTGAAAATGTTTTATACTTGAAAAGATTTTTGCTACGCATTAATTATTTATCAGCAAAATATTTTTTAGAAAAAGATGTCAAAAATTTAATTTCAAAATAGATTTTTGTAATATGGCAAGATTTACTTAGTAACTTTGATTTCAAAATTGAATTCATCAAAAGAAAAGATAATAGTTTACCTAATTTTATTTCTCGTGAATTTTTACAGGGAAAATGAGATCTAATAAGAAAGTTTTGAAAAAAACTACATTATCATCAGGAAATTCTCAACAGAATCATCCACTCATACCTCCTCCTATTAGGATATTACCCAGACTTTTATTTCCAGTAACACCTTCTTTTTCTCCACTTCAAAGACTTCAAACTTTATCACCCTCTGCACTTCCTTGACCATACTCATCAGCTTTAGCTTCTCCCTCTTCTTTTATTTCTCCTATAGTACATTCTCCTTCTACTAAAACTTCTTCTCCTTATCTTATGAATCAGAAAATATTATTTATTAAAGTCTTAAAACCCGAAGAACTTCATATATCAGAGAGTCAAAGTTTCTATAGGTTAATTTATCATGTTTTCCCTAACAGCTGGCATTTTTATGAGGGGGATCAAAGTAAAACAAGAGATTATTGTGAAGCCATATTAGTAGATACTGAGTTAGTAGAAATAAAACATAATTAAAATGAGAGAGATAAGAATAGGATTACTTATAGTAAGGTTAAATTTATTCATGTCATTACTCAATCAGAATGGGGATCACGGCCATATCAATTGAAGATGTTATCAAGATATCCTCCCAAGTTAGTATATAGCTATTATGATTATCAAAAAGCATGTATAGGGCATTCTACTTAAGGAATTTTCAACATTCGTGGTTCTTTACTTTTCACATAAGTTCTGTGGTGTTCTACCAAATTTTTTCATCATATGGGTTAGTTATTTTGGTTTGATCATTGAAGCAACTCTATTTCATATCAAATAATCTTTTGTCAAGTTTGCTACTTACTATAATCCAGGTGCTCCAGATAATCTTATAAAATATTGTGCAATATTTAAGGTTTCATAGATTGTTTCATTGACCTATCACATTTCTAAGCAGGTTAATCAGTTGCTAATTCTTTATCACAAATTTTGAGTAAAATGGTGGGATACTTTTAATGTTAAGAAGGCCAATAGACAAGAAGTTATTAATTATTTCAAGCAACCAGCATCTACCATTTCATCATAAACTTTGCCAGCAGAATTTATTGCAGATAAAAATCAAATTGTTAATTTATTATCTTCAGCATCCACAGAAGAAGAATTCAATTTTATTCTCATTCACACTTTAGCAGAAAGGACCAACTCATCTGAAGGCAGTACTCCTCCTCCTCAAAGAGCACTTGAAGATTCTCAAGATTTATATGTGCCTTGTGTATTATCATCAAATTATAATCTATCAGGTATTTCTTTTTAAATATGTCTTGGTGTATAGATAAGTTTTTAAATGGTCTATGTTCAATTAATTTTGATAATGATAAGGATATGGTTTTATAAAAGAAAGAATTAATTAGTTTAAAGGATTATTTTGTTAAAGAACATGATGATTTTCATCTAAATGAATATTGTAATTATTAAGATTTTTATAGGAAAAAAATTTAATTGATATTTTAATTGATTTTGTTCTTAGTATTCTTGCAGATTGTTTTTTAGATTTATAAAAATTTTATATAATGAATAGAGAACAAAAAAGACAAAAATTAATAGAGGGATCCCTATCTCTGGATCTAATGGCAATTACTCTCTCTATTTTTATTTGTGTACTTGTCAAATTTATCAACTTGCAGAAGACTTAGCCAGAGCTTTTGCAAATAGTACAGTATTGCAAAACATCATAAAGGCTAAGGGAACTGCATCTTCGAATCCATTGAAGGTTAATAGGAACCTCTTCCTTGTACATTTATTTTGTATCTTTTTAATGATTTTTTTATAAGCTCGAGATTTCTCATTAATGAATGAGAACTAGAAGCTATGGCAAGCTAATCCAGTGATATTAAAACATGGTAAAAGTCCACCAGTTGGCCCATTTTGAGATTAATTAGAGCATGTAAGATACGCAACATGGAAAGTGGTTGAATGAATGTATGTCACGTGTCAGGTCAATTTAAAAAAAGATTAGGTGGTTTAATTGTGCAATAAACACATAAATAGGATGTTAGAACATAGTTCTACTAGATATGTTCTGATTTATATCCTAACGCAAATCTGGCAGTCAATTTCATTTTGGTTTAGTAGCCCATTAGGTATATTTCTATGTGTTTAACATGTTTTTCTTCTTATCCAGATTGGTATTAGTTTCAGGAGCAGCTGCTACTGCTGATTTGAGTTATGGTAAAACACTAATTAATTTATAAGTTTTTTATTGATAAATAGTAGCTTAACATAATTATTTTATAAGTTTTTTCTTTTAAATGCATAAGTTTTATCACTTTAGAATTTACCTTTGGTTGTAAAATCATTAATTAGATATATGTATCACATACCAAATTGATGTTTGACTATCATACACAGTATGGGATTGGTAAATGACCCCTTTTTTCTCTCTTGGTTGAATTTGTCAATTAGTGTAAAAAATGTTCTTACTTTCACCAATATTTGATTCTCTACTGGAGATAAGAATTACCAGAGTTTTCAATACCTATGGACCTCGTATGAACAACGATAATGGGCGTGTTGTTAGCAATTTCATAGCCCAAGCAATCCGATAAGTTATTTACATTCAAGTGTTCATTATTAATCCCAGTTAAAGTCTATTTAGGACTGGTATTCCTTTTAGCGCTGTTAACTTGTTACTTGCTTTTTCAATAAATACAGTAATAAGCCATTAACTGTTCAAGCACCTAGAACACAAACTAGAAGTTTCTATTATGTATCTGATATGGTATCTAAGAATTCAAACACCGTATTGAACAATATGTTATACTAGCTTTTGTACCCAATTTATGTTGTTTCCTTGTATTTTTTTATTTGATAATTTGGCTTAGAAGAATGCAGGATATACTTTTAAATGATTACTTGACATATTATTTTAATTTTCATTTCAATTTGCATGGATATACATAGAACATGCTTAATGCTATTTCACATGTGGCTTTAATAGCTACTATGATAATTTTCAATTATATGATGTGGAATTATAATATGACCTATTTTGAATGGACTTACCTATGTATTCTTATTTTGCATTTTCATACAATACTTCATGGCATGTCTTGCATTTTATCTCTTTTGGAATAATACTGTGAAATACATTGCTATTAGATCAATGATTCATTTGTCATGGTGGCTAAACTCTTAAAAATTGTCAAGAAATACTTATTAGTTATCCTTCTTATGTGCTTCTTTTTCTGTAGCTTTAGATTGTTGTGTTGTCCTGGTTCATTATTCATGATTAAACTAGAACATTTCAAATAGTTTGGTTTATCAAATTTTTACTGCAAGGATTGTCTAAAAGCATTTTAAGAAAACTTGAAAAATTTCAATCCCATCAATATTCTTATAACTTTTTTTTTGGCAAAAGAAAAGAAATTTCGTATGGTTTCTTAATAAAATCCTTAATTTCTGTCAAATCTAGAATTCAGTTTAAATCACTTCTTTAGCTTCTTCTTTTTCTTCTTCTGATTACACACACCAACACCTTATCTAGTGATTCTTATATGAGAACAAATTATGACTTTATGGTACATACCTTACATATTTGATATAAATGGCAATGATATCTTGTGTTAATTAGTTGGTCTAAATAGGATTTTATTTTTGACCTTAGAAATCACGATGTACAAAGTTGTGTTGTATTTAATAATAACTCTGACTATTATACCGACACTTGCATTCAAGTAAGCATGTACATTTCTTTTGAAATGTTGTTTAGTTTTTGAATTTTAGCTATTCACCTCCATAATTATTTATGTGATGTTTTATTCCCTTATTTAAATTTCTAGATTTATTTTGGGTCATGAATTGTTTAATCTTCCCCATTTTGAAGTATAAAAGTCAAGTTGTGGATTATAGTATAATTTGCCTGGGCTATATTATTTTCTAATGGGTATGAAAATAGTTTCATTTTATCTCTTTCTTTCCCATCTTTTTGTTTCCTTGTCTCCTCTCTTTTTCTCTCTCTCTAGCATTCTGTTTGTGCCTGTGTATATCTATCATGGGGTTCTGGGTGTGTGTGGATGAGGCTTGTACTATTGTAGTGATAAAATTGACCAAAATCCTGATTTCATATCGAAAATTTATATTTCGTTGCTAAAATTGACCATTTCACCGAATCAAGCATTAGTTGAATTTAGCAACGAAATAAATTTTTCGTTGCTATTTTTGATTGGCAATGAAAATTTAACATTTTTTGTTGCTAATTTCCATTGCTAAATTGCAATTTTCTTATAGTGGTAGTAGTAAATCCACCTATTGAATTAAAAAACCCATTGTTTAAACCTTTTGAATTTTCACTAGGAACAATCATTAAGCTAAAAGATGAAGACCTGGTATTAAGAAAGATAGAAGAAAAATAAGCAAGACTGAATATTAAAGATAAATAGATTACGACTATAGACGAAGAAACTATGTCTGATATAGAAACTCCATCAGAAGCAAAAAAATCTAGAAGAACAGTTTAAGCCAAATAATGAGGATGAATTATCAATTAAAAAATTATATTTTAATATATATACACCTAGACCAAAAACTCAAAACTATTATCTTAGACCTACACCTCCTGATACTCAATATGAAGAAACTAGATATCAATTAGAATACGATGGTAGATCTTTATATGAATGAAATATAGATGGTTTATCAGAATATCAAATATTAAATTTATTACAAGAGATGACTATGGCAGCTAGTGCTTATAAATCAAAAGGAAATAATGAAACTATAATATCTCATATGTTAATATCAGGATTTACTGGACAATTAAAAGGTTGATGGGATCATTATGTAACTGAAATAGATAAAAATTTTATATTAATAGCATGCAAAAGGATTGTTAAGGTAGAAAATAATATTCAAATAGAAACAGAACAAGATGACATAATAAGTACTTTAATATTTGAAATAGCTAAAAATTTTGTAGGAGACCCTTGTTTATATCAAGAAAGAAGTTCAGAAATTCATCAAAACTTAACTTGTCCTAAATTACAAGATTTTCGATGGTATATGGATTTATTCTTAACTAAAGTAATGACTAGAATAGATTGTAATAATATTTATTGGAAAGAAATATTTTTAGCGGGATTACCTAAGTTATTTGTAGAAAGAGTTAGGAGTAGATTAAAAAGAGATAATAATGTTATGATACCTTATAATGAATTAACTTATGGACAACTAAGAAATATAGTTAACAATGAAGGATTATCAATTTGCCCTACTTTAAAATTAAAAGCCAAATTAAAGAGAGATAGTGTAGTAGGAAGAAAAAAATTAGGTTCATTTTTTGAACAGTATGGTTATCAACAGATTAGAGCACCATCAGCTATTAAAAGGAAAATAAAACCTAAAATAAAATGCATATATAAAAGAAAAATATATAAACCAAAACAAAATTATAATCAGGAAAAGTCCATCAAGAAAAAATCAAAATATAGAAAGTTTAAATCTAAGACTAGGAAAAAAGATAAAGTAATTTGTTATAAATGTGGCAGGCAAGGGAATTATTCAAGTGACTGTAGGATAAAGAAACGTATACATAATTTAGATATTTCAGAAGAATTAAAAAAGGAAATAGCTAAAATTATAATCAATGAAGATTTATGTAGTGATGAAAAACTTACAGACTGTTCAGAAGATGATTTAAATGCAATAAGTGAAATATCTGAAACTAGTAGTGAAAAAAGTAATTTTGACTCTGAATCCTATAGTTTCTTAGGACCATATCAATGTAATAATATAAATATGAGAAGTGATGAAAAAGATTTTTTATTAGATATTATTGATAAAATAGATGATCCAAAAATAAAAAAGAATTATCTACTTAGATTAAGAGAAATAATTATTACAAAGGAGAAAAGAGATCTTACATCCTATAATTTAGATGACGTACATAAGAAATTTGAAATTAAGAATGAATTAACTATTCATGATCTTCAAGAAGAAATTAAAGTATTAAAACAAGAAGTAAATATATTAAAAAAATGTACAAAGTTTAGAAGAAGAAAGTTTTAAAATTAGGCTTATTAATTTTGTAAAAGAAGATAAAAAATTAAAAGGAATAGTATCCTCTAATATTGTTATTAGAGACACTCAAGATGAATACATAAATAGTTTATCTCAAATAAATTATCAAAAGTGGTATGTAAAATTAGATATAGTTGTTAATGATGATTTTCATTTAACTACCTTAGCCTTAATAGACAGTAGAGCATATCAAAATATTTTCAGGAAGGATTAATTCCAACTAAATATTATGAAAAACATTCTGAAAGATTGGGTATCGCTAATAGATCTAAGTTGATCGTTAATTATAAATTATCAAGAGTTAAGATTTACAATAAAGGATATTGTTTTAAAACTCATTTATTGTTAGTTAAAAACTTAAATTCTGGTGTTATATTAGGAACACCCTTTATTACAATGTTATATCATTTTAGGTAGGAGATAATGGAATTAAGACAAAGATTTTTGATAAAGAAATTCTTTTTAAATTTTCATTTCCTATAGTTTCTAAAGATATTAGTCATGTGAGAAAAATATCCAAGAAATCAATTTGTTAAAAAATAAACAAAAATAGATTAAATTTCTCATAAAAGAAACAGAAGGAAAAAGAAAAAAAGAACAATTAGATAGTCTAAAGATAAGAGAAAAAATCAAAGAATTTAAAAATACATTTTTAAAAGAAATTTGTGCACCAGTACCTAATGCTTTTTGGAATAGAAAATAAGATGTAGTAAAATTACCTTACATAAAAGACTTTGATGAAAAGAAAATTCCAACAAAATCTCAAGCTATTAAAATGACACTAGATTTAGAAAAATTTTGTCAAAAAGAAATACAAGATTTAAAAGAAAAAGGATTAATAAGAGATTCTAAGTCACCTTGGTCATATTCATCATTTTATGTTATGAATGCAGCAGAAATAGAAAAAGGAACACCTAGATTAGTAATAAATTATAAACCTTTAAATGCAGTTTTACAATGGATAAGATATCCTATACCATACAAAAGAGATTTATTAACTAAATTATATAATGCAAATATTTTTTCAAAATTCGATATGAAATCAAGATTTTTGGCAAATACAAGTAGATGAAGAAGATAGGTATTAGGTTTTAATGTTCCATTTGGACATTATGAATAGAATGTTATGCCATTTGGTTTAAAAAATGCTCGTTTAGAATTTTAAAATATTATGAATGATATTTTAAAACCAATACATGAATTTTCAATAGTATATATTAAAGATGTATTAATTTTTTTAGATTCAATAATTCAACATATCAAATATTTAAAGAGAGTTTTCCACTTAATTCATTAGAATGGATTAGTAGTTTCTGCACCAAAAATGCAACTATTCCAAACTAAAGTTAGATTTTTAGGACATGACATAGATCAAGGCACCACAAAACCTATAAATAGAAGTTTAAAATTTACCAATAAATTTCCAGATGAAATAAAAGATAAGAAATAGTTACAAAAATTTTTAGGATGTTTAAATTATGTTCATAATTTTTTCAAGGATTTAGGAAAATTATGTAAACCATTATACAATAGGTTAAAAAAGAAGCCTAAATCGTGGACAAAAAAATATACTAGTATAGTTAAAGAAATTAAAGAAAAAATAAAAAAATTTTACTGTGTTTAAATATACCGCTTCTAGAAGCCTTTTTAATAATAAAAATTGATACTAGTGATATAGGTTATGGTGGTAATTTAAAACAAAAACGAAATGAAACAAATAAAGAAGAACTAGTAAGATTTTGTTCAGGAAGTTGGAGCCAAACTCAAAAGAATTATTCTACTATCAAAAAAGATATGATAAGTATAGTTTTATGCATCAAAAAAGTTTGAAGATGATTTATACATGAAAATATTTTTGCTATGCATCGATTGTTTATCAGCAAAATATGTTTTAAAAAAAGACATCAAAAATTTAATTTTAAAACAAGTTTTTGCAAGATGGCAAGTTTTACTTAGTAACTTTTATTTTGAAATCGAATTCATCAAGTGAAAAGATAATAGTTTACCTGATTTTTTCCTCATGAATTTTTACAGGGAAAATGAGTTCTAATAAAAAAGTTTTGACAAAAACTACATTATCATCATGAAATTCTCAAAAGAATTATCCATTCATACCTCCTCCTATTAAGACATTATCCAGAATTTTATTTCCAATAGCACTTTCTTTTCTTCCACTTTAAAGACCTCAAAATTTTACAACCTTTGCACCTCCTCGACCATACTCATCAGCTTTAACTTCTCCTTCTTCTCCTATTTCTCCTATAGTATATTCTCATTCTACTAAAAATTCTTCTCCTTATCATATGAATTAGAAAATATTATTTATTAAAGTTTTAGAACCAAAAAAACTTCATATATTAGAGAGTCAAAGTTTTTATAGGTTATTTGATCATATTTTCCCTAACAGTTGGCATTTTCATGAGGAAGATCAGAATAAAACAAGAGAGTAATATGAAGCCATATTAGTAGATACTAAGTCAGTAGAAATAGAACATAATTATGATGAGAGAGATAAAAATAGGATTACTTATAGTAAGGTTAAGATTATTCATGTCATTACTCAATCAAAATGGAGATCACAGCCATATTAGTTGAAGACGCTATCAGGATATCCTCCCAAATTGGTATATAGTTATTATGATTATAAAGAAGCATGGTATAGAGCATTCTACTTATGAAATTTTCAACATTCATGGTTCTTTTATTTTTCACATAAGTTCGGTGGTGTTCTCCCAAATTGGTTCATCATATGGTTTAGCTATTTTGGTCTCATCATTGAAGCAACTCCATTCTAGATCAGGGAAGATTTTGTCAAGTTTACTACTTACTATAATCTAGGTGCTCTAGATAATCTTTTAAAATATTATGTAATGTTCAAGGTTCCATGGATTGTTTAGTAGACCTACCATATTTCTAAGCAAATTAATCAGTTAAAAATTCTTTATCGAGAATTTTGAGTAAAATGGTGGGATAGTTTTGATGTTAAAAAGGCTGATAGATAAGTAATTATTAATTATTTAGAGCAACCAGCATCTACTACTTCATCATCAAATTTGCCAGCAGGATTTATTGCTGATAAAAATCAAATTATCAAATTATTATCTTCAGCATCCACAGAAGATGAATTTAATTCTATTCTCAACCGCATTTCAGTAAAATAGACCAACTCATCTGAAGGCAGTACTCTTGCTCCTCAAAGAGCACTTGAAGATTCTTAAGATCCATATGCAGATGTAGAATTATAAAGTATATACGTAGTATAACTAATAAATGCAAGGCAAATGCAATGTACATAAAGAAAAAATGCAAATTAAAAAACAATCAGAAAAAAAAGTCAAAAGTCAAAAATAGTAGGTTATCTCTTTAACAAAACTCTTGGGACTTTCCTATTTCAAGTTTCAAAAGATAAAACTTCTAGGAATAGTTTTCTAATAGTAATTTTAATATTCACCAATAATAATTTTACTATTCAAACTTTATTACCTTATCCTGACACAAACTATTATTTCAAAAAAAAAGTTAAGTTTTCATCATTTCAAATTATATATTTGAAAAGGTGAAGGAAATCAATGCATTTTATATTTTATCCAAACCATTATTACAAATCTGAAGGCCTTATTAAGATCATCATTTCAAAGACAGATGTTAGCTTCGTAAGTCAACTTTATCTATATACAATTATTACAAGGATTGAGCATCAACTTTATTCAAGTATAAGAAGGCATTTTTCATTAGCCGAAGCACAAGGTTTTACACACGAAGATTTTATGAGTGTTTAAGATAGTTAACATTTAGAGAGAAGAATAAAAAAACCCTTTATAATATCAACCTCCCTTTGTAATAGAACCTTAGATTTACAGCTTATATTTCAAAAGCATGTACTTATACTCCTATTACTTCATCAGAAACACCTTCTATATTATCATCAGATCGTAATCTATCAGGTATTTCAATTTAATTATGTCTTGGTTTTTAGATAAATTTTAAAATGATTTATATTCAATTGATTTTGATAGTAATCAAGATATGTTCTTACTCAAATGAGAATTAATTAGTTTAAAAAATCATTTAATTGAAATTCATGAAAGTTTACATTGTCTTCATTCAAATGAATTTTGCAATTATCAAAATTTTTAAAAGAAAATAAATTTAATTGATATTTTAATTGATCTTATTCCTAGTATTCTTGCATATCATTTCTCAAATCAATAAAATATGTCACAAAATTAATATATGTAACAATAGAGATTTTCAAATTAACATAATATTAGTAGTGAAAAGAGTAATTATGACTCCAAATCCTGTAGCAGCTTAGGACTGTGTCAATGTAACAATATAAATATGATAAGTGATGAAAAAGAATTTTTATTAGACATTATTGATAAAATTGATGACCCAAAAATAAAAAAGAATTATCTACTTAAATTAAGAGAAATAATTAGTAGAAAAGAGAAAAGAGATTTTACATCTTATAATTTGGCTGACGTATATAAAAAAATTAAAATTAAAAAGGAATCATTTATTCAAGATCTTTAGGAAGAAATTAAAATATTAAAACCAGAAGTAAATATACTAAAGGGAAAAGTTCAAAGTTTAGAAGAATAAAGTTTCAAAATTAGTCTTAGTAATTATGTAAAAGAAAATAAAAAATTAAAAGGGATAGTATCCTTTAGTATTGTTATTAGAGACACTCAAGATGAATACATAAATAGTTTATCTCAAGTAAATTATCAAAAGTGGTATATAAAATTAGATATAGTTGTTAATGATGATTTTCATTTAACTACCTTAGCTTAAATAGATAGTGGAGCATATCAAAATTGTATTTAGGAAGGCTTAATCCCAACTAAATATTATGAAAAAAATTCAGAAAGATTAGGTATTGTTAATGGATCTAAGTTGATCATTAATTATAAATTATCAAGAGTTAAGATTTGCAATAAAGGATATTGTTTTAAAACTCATTTAGTGTTAGATAAAAACCCAAATTTTGGCATTATATGAGGAACACCCTTTATTACAATGTTATCTCCTTTCAGGTAGGAAATAATGGAATTCGGACAAAGATTTTAGATAAAAAAAATTCTTTTTAAATTTGCATTTCCTATAGTATCTAGAGATATTCGACATATGAGAAAAAATATTCAAAAAATCAATTTGTTAAAAAATAAATAAAAACATATTAAATTTCTCATAAAAGAAATAGAATGAAAAAGATTAAAAGAACAATTAGAAAGTCCAGAGATAAGAGAAAAAATCAAAGAATTTGAAAGTACATTTTCAAAAGAAATTTGTGCACTAGTACCTAATGCTTTTTGGAATGGAAAACAACATGTAGTAAAATTACTTTACATAAAAGACTTTGATGAAAAGAAAATTCCAACAAAATTTCAAGCTATTAAAATGACACTAGATTTAGAAAAATTTTGTCGAAAAGAAATACAAGATTTAAAAGAAAAAGGATTGATAAGAGATTCTAAGTCACCTTGGTCATGTTCAACATTTTATGTTATGAATGCAACAGAAATAAAAAGAGGTACACCTAGATTAGTAATAAATTGTAAGCATTTAAATGTTGTTTTACAATGGATAAGATACCATATACCATACAAAACAGATTTATTAAAAAAATTATATAATGCAAATAATTTTTCAAAATTCGATATGAAATCAGGATTTTGGCAAATACAAGTAGATGAAAAAGATAGGTATAAGACAAGTTTTAATGTTCCATTAGGACATTATGAGTGTAATGTTATGCTATTTGGTTTAAAAAATGCTCTTTTAGAATTTCAAAATATTATGAATGATATTTTAAGAGCAATATATGAAATTTCAATAGTATATATTGATGATGTATTTATTTATTCAAATTTAATAAGTCAACATATCAAACATTTAAAGAGATTTTTTCACTTAATTTAACAAAATGGATTAGTAGTTTCTGCACCAAAAATGCAACTCTTCCAAACTAAATTTAGATTTTTAGGACATGACATAGATCAAGGCACTATAAAACCAATATATAGAAGTTTAGAATTCACTAATAAATTTTTAGATGAAATAAAAGATAAGAAACAGTTACAAAGATTTTTTGGATGTTTAAATTATATTCATGATTTTTTCAAGGATTTAGGAAAATTATGTAAACCATTATACAATAGGATAAAAAAGAAATATGAACCATGGACAGAAAAACATACTAGTATAGTTAAAGAAATTAAAGAAAAAATTAAAAGTTTATCATGTTTAAATATATTGCATCCAAAAGCTTTTTTAATAATTGAAATAGATGCCGGTGATATAGGTTATGGTAGTATTTTAAAACAAAAACAAAAGGAAACAAATAAAGAAGAATTATAAGATTCTATTCAGGAAGTTGGAGCCAAACTTAAGAGAATTATTCTACTATCAAGAAAGAAATAATAAGTATAGTTTTATGCATAAAAATTTTAAATATGATTTATACATGAAAAGATTTTTGCTACGCATTGATTGTTTATCAGCAAAATATATTTTAGAAAAAGATGTCAAATTTTAATTTCAAAATAGATTTTTGCAAGATGGCAAGCTTTACTTAGTAACTTGGATTTCGAAATTGAATTCATCAAGGAAAAAGATAATAGTTTAATTGATTTTCTTTCTCGTGAATTTTTATAGGGAAAATGAGTTATAATAAGAAAGTTTTGTCAAAAACTACATTGTCATATAAAAATTCTTAACAGAATCATCCATTCATACCTCCTCCTATTAGAAAGTTATCCAGACCTTTATTTCCAGTAACACCTTCTTTTCCTTCACTTTAAAGACCTTAAACTTTTTCACCCTCTACATCTGCTCGACCATACTCATTAGCTTTAGCTTCTCCCTCTTCTCCTATTTCTTCTATAGTTCATTCTCCTTCTGCTAAAACTTCTTCTCCTTATCATATGATTAGAAAAGATTATTTATGAAAGTTTTAGAACCAGAAGAACTTCATATATCAGAGAGTCAAAGTTTTTATTGGTTAATTGATCATGTTTTTCCCAATAGTTGGCATTTTCATGAGGAAGATCAGAATAAAACATGAGAGAATTATGAAGCCATATTAGTAGATACTGAGTCAGTAGAAATATAACATAATTATGATGAGAGAGATAAGAATAGGATTACTTATAGTAAGGTTAAGATTATTCATGTCATTACTTAATTAGAATGGGGATCACGGCCATATCAATTAAAGACGTTATCAGGATATCCTCCCAAGTTAGTATATAGCTTATATGTCAAATTTTAACTTTATTTAACTTAATTAATCCCTAAAACTAAGTGGTAGACCCGATCCAACATTTTTGGTATGTATGTAAATCAATTCCTACAGATCGTTTTCCAGATTTATAAAAATTTCATATAATGAATAGAGAACAAAAAAGACAAAATTTAATTGAGGGATTTGAAAAAATTTGGAATGTTAGAAAAAATATTTGTGAATTTAATAATCAGACAGCCAAATTAAAAATTTATCATATAGTTTATCATTATTTTTTTTCTTGAAAATAATTTGTGTGATTGTATAGATTTTAATTGTAACATAGTTTTAGTAAATTTGATGTCAGAATTTTTAAGGCTTTAATTGAACTTTAAAATGAATAGACTAAAAGAATATATAATTGAGCTACAAATTAGAATTACAAATATAATAGAATACAATAGAGAATTAAAACTTCAATTAGAACGAGAAAATAAAATTAAAAGAATTATAGAAATATTTGAATTATCTCCAAAGTATAATTTGTATCAGAGAATAGAAAACTGGTGTTTTTGATGAAGTAATAGGAGTACAAATACAGACTTTTGAAAATATTAGCTATAAATCAATTCATGCAGATCGTTTTCCAGATTTATAAAAATTTTATATAATCAATAGAGAACAGAAAAGACAAAAAGTAATTGAGGGATATGAAAAAATTTGGAATGTTAGAAAATTTGTATCAGAGAATAGAAAGCATAGAATTTATGATAAAAATAAATAATTCAAGAATGACTATCCCCTCCCGGCTCTGATACATGCGTAAATTCTTCTGCTTCAGCTCATGATAAAATTCCTTCTTATACTTGAATAAAGTTGATGCTCAAACCTTGTAATAATTGTATGAAGATAAAGTCGACTGCTGCACTTAACATCTATCTTTGAAATGATGATCTTGATAAGGCCTTCAGATTTGTAATAATGGTTTGGATAAAAGATAAAATGCATTGATTCCCTTTACCTTTCAAAACGTGTAATTTGAAATGATAAAAACCTAAGTCTAAGTCTTTAAAAAAAATTTAGCCCAATGGGGTAGATAGTATGAGCGTATCTTTAAATGTCTATGGTTTAGGCTTCTTTTTTAACCTATTGTATAATGGTTTACATAATTTTTCTAAATCGTTGAAAAAATCATGAACATAATTTAAACATCCTAAAAATCTTTGTATCTATTTATTATCTTTTATTTCATCTTGAAATTTATTGGTAAAGTCTAAACTTCTATTTATTTGTTTTATAGTGTCTTGATCTATGTCATGTCCTAAATATCTAACTTTAGTTTGGAAGAATTTCATTTTTGGTGCAGAAACTACTAATCCATTCTGATGAATTAGGTGAAAAAAATCTCTTTAAATGTTTGATATGTTGACTTATTGAATTTGAAAAAATTAATACATTGTTAATATATACTATTAAAAATTCATGTATTGGTCTTAAAATATCATTCATAATATTTTGAAATTCTGAAGGAGCATTTTTTAAACAAAATGGCATAAAATTCCATTCATAATGTCCAAATGGAACATTAAAACCTGTTTTATACCTATCTTCTTCATCTACTTTTATTTGCCAAAATCCCGATTTTATATCGAATTTTGAAAAAACATTTGCATTATATAGTTTCTTTAATAAATCTCTTTTATATGGTATAGGGTATCTTATCCATTGTAAAAATGCATTTAAAGGTTTATAATTTATTACTAATCTAGGTGTACCTCTTTCTATTTCTGATGCATGCACAACATAAAATGCTGAATATGACCAAGGGAACTTAGAATCTCTTATCAATCATTTTTTTTTCAAATCTTGTATTTCTTCTTGCTAAAATATTTCCAAATCTGGTGTCATTTTGATGCCTTGAGATTTTGTTGGAATTTTCTTTCCATCAAAGTGTTTTATGTAAGGTAATTTTACTACATGTTTTTTATTCCAAAAAGCATTAGGTACTAGTGCAGAAATTTCTTTTGAAAATGTATTTTCAAATTCTTTGATTTTTTCTCTTATCTCTGGACTATCTAATTGTTCTTATGTTCCTTTTCCTTCTATTTCCTTTATGAGAAATTTAATCTGTTTTTGTTTATTTTTTCACAAATTCATTTCTTGAATATTTTTTCCTACATGACTAATATCTCTAGATACTATAAGAAATGCAAATTCAAAAAGAATTTCTTCATCTAAAATCTTTGTCTTGATTCCATTATCTCCTACCTAAAAAGAATATAACATTGTAATAAAGGGTGTTCCTAATATAACACTAGAAATTAAGTTTTTAACTAACACTGAATGAGTTTTAAAACAATATCCTTTATTACAAATCTTAACTCTTAATAATTTATAATTAATGATCAACATAGATCCATTAGCGGTACCCAATCTTTCAGAAGTTTTTTCATAATATTTAGTTGGAATTAATCCTTCCTGAATACAATTTTGATCTGCTCCACTATCTATTAAGGCTAAGGTAGTTAAATAAAAATCATCATTAACAACTATAACTAGTTTTACATACCACTTCTGATAATATACTTGAGACAAACAATTTATATATTCATCTTGTGTGTCTCTAATAGTTATGCTAGAGGATACTATTCCATTTAATTTTTTATCTTTTTTTACAAAATTACTAAGACTAATCTTGAAACTTTCTTCTTCTAAGCATTGAACTTTTCCCCTTTAATATATTTGCTTCTTGTTTTAATATTTTAATTTCTTCCTGAAGATCTTGAATAGTTGATTCCTTCTTAATTTCAAATTTCTTATATACATTAGCTAAATTGTAAGATGTAAAATCTATTTTTTCTTTTGTACTAATTGTTTCCCTTAATCTAAGTAGATAATTCTTTTTTATTTTCAGATCATCTATTTTATTAATAAATTCCTTTTCATCACTTATCATATTTATATTATTACATTGACATGATCTTAAGCACCTACAGGATTCAGAATCAAAATTACTAACTTTTAAGTCCTCGAAATTCTTTTTTCAGCCCGATGGGGTAGTAGAGCATATTAAATTTCTAATCATAAATTTCTAGTATTATCTAGCAAAATTGAATTAGATAATTAGAGTCTTTCTTAGATTATTATTCTAATAAAGATATCCAACTGAGTATATTTAATTAAGAAAAATTTAAAGAGAATTTTAAGACTGTGCTTGGAGCGATGAAATGTTGGTTAGCCCTGAAGGCTTAGAGTTGGTTAGCCCTTCGAAGCCGAGATGGCATGTTGGTGGTCCCGATAAGCTGGGTGGTCCCGTGATTCACACAGGTTTCATTCTTGACTTCTCTTTGAATTTAGCTTGATAAAATATATTTGGATGGATAGATTAAGTAGAATATTTTCTATCAAAGATTCTATATCTGGTTCAATTAGCGAAGATAATATTAGAAAGTTAGATGAAATGAACTCTATTAAAAAAAAGAGTTAGATGAAATAAACTCTGTAGAAATAAATATTGAAAAAGTAGAGAATGATTTGTTTGATTTGACTATACCTAAATAGGATATTCAAACAATATATTAAATAGGCACTTTTGAATTTTTCCAGGATTATTCTATTAAAAAAATAGAACAGACAATAGCTATTAATCAAGAACATGAAACTATTCATTTGTTATCAGAAAAAGCAATAAATGAATATAAAAAGAAAAAAATGTAGATTTTTGTATATCAGATCAGTACAGATAGCAATAAAACTTTCATTTAGATTAGGATTAGATACTCCTATTTTAATATGTTTAAGAGATGTTAGACATGTTAATTTTTCTAATTCTTTACTTGCTATGGTAGAAAAAAATTTAGCAAATGGACCAATATATTTTAATTGCTTTCTAGAATTCACTATTAGTCTATATGATTCGAATATATTAGATACTTTAACTTTAACTATTAAAATAAAGAATTTAAATTTTAAGGAAAATGTTAGAGCAATAGCAGTAATATATAGAATATATTATAAAGTAATGTCCACATCTATAGATCCTAAAACTAGAAAACCTTTTAAAAGAAATGAAACTTTATTATTTGAAACAAATAGAGCCCTTTCTAATATTCAAATTCCAAAAAGGCTTAGATGGGATGAGATTACTAGATCAAGAATTTGGGAACTAAAAAAAGGTATGTGAACCTAGACCAATTAATATTAATAATCAATTTTCAAGAATATTAAAACATAGTGATAGACCAATTAATATTAATAATCAATTTGAATTTACATTTCTTATAGTATATAGATATATTAGTCATGTGAGAAAAAATATTCAAGAAATCAATTTGTTAAAAAATAAACAAAAATAGAATAAATTTCTCATAAAAGAAGTAGAAGGAAAAAGAATAAAAGAACAATTAGATAATCTAGAGATAAGAGAAAAAATCAAAGAATTTGAAAATACATTTTCAAAAGAAATTTGTGCACTAGTATCTAATGTTTTTTAGAATAGAAAATAACATGTAGTAAAATTACCTTACATAAAAGACTTTGATGAAAAGAAAATTCCAACAAAATCTCAAGCCATCAAAATGACACCAGATTTAGAAAAATTTTGTCAAAAAGAAATACAAAATTTAAAAGAAAAAGGATTGATAAGAGATTCTAAGTCCCCTTGGTCATATTCAGCTTTTTATGTTATGAATGCAATATAAATAGAAAGAGGTACACTTAGATTAGTAATAAATTATAAACCGTTAAATGTAGTTTTACAATGGATAAGATACCCTATACCATACAAAAGAGCTTTATTAAAAAAAATTATATAATGTAAATATTTTTTCAAAATTCGATATGAAATCAGAATTTTGGCAAATACAAGTAGATGAAGAAGATAGGTATAAAGCAAGTTTTAATGTTCCATTTGGACATTATGAGTGGAATGTTATGCAATGTGCTTTAAAAAATGCTCCTTCAAAATTTCAAAATATTATGAATGATATTTTAAGACCAATACATGAATTTTCAATAGTATATATTGACGATGTATTAATTTTTTCATATTCAATAAGTCAACGTATCAAACAATTAAAGAGATTTTTTCACTTAATTCATCAGAACGGATTAGTAGTTTCTGCACCAAAAATGCAACTCTTCCAAACTAAAGTTAGATTTTTAGAACATAAGATAATCAAGGCATTATAAAACCAATAAATAGAAGTTTAGAATTCACTAATAAATTTTCAGATGAAATAAAAGATAAGAAACAGTTACAAAGATTTTTAAGATGTTTAAATTATGTTCATAATTTTTTCAAGGATTTAGGAAAATTATGTAAACCATTATACAATAGGTTAAAAAAAAGCATGAACCATGGACAGAAAAACATACTAGTATAGTTAAAGAAATTAAATAAAAAATTAAAAGTTTACCATGTTTAACTATACCGCATCCATAAGCCTTTTTAATAATTGAAACAGATGCTAGTGATATAGGTTATGGTGGTATTTTAAAACAAAAACAAAAGGAAACAAGTAAAGAAGAACTAGTAAGATTATATTCAAGAAGTTGGATCCAAACTCAAAAGAATTATTCAACTATCAAAAAATAAATATTAAGTATAGTTTTATGCATAAAAAAGTTTGAAGATGACTTATAAATGAAATGATTTTTGCTACGTATTGATTATTTATCAACAAAATATGTTTTAGAAAAAGATGTCAAAAATTTAATTTCAAAAAAAATTTTTACAAGATGGCAAGCTTTACTTAGTAACTTTGATTTTGAAATTGAATTCATCAAAGGAAAAGATAATAGTTTACCTGACTTTCTTTCTCATGAATTTTTACAGGGAAAATGAGTTTTAATAAGAAAGTTTTGACAAAAACAACATTTCCATCAAGAAATTCTCAATTGAATCATCCACTCATACCTCTTACTATTAGGACATTTCCTAGACCTTTATTTCCAGTAACACCTTCTTTTCCTCCACTTTAAAGATCTCAAACTTTTTCACCCTCTGCACCTCCTCGACCATACTCATCAGCTTTAGCTTCCCTCTCTTATTTTGTTTCTCCTATAGTACATTCTCCTTCTACTAAAACTTCTTCTCCTTATCATATGAATCAGAAAAGATTATTTATTAAAGTCTTAGAACCCAAAGAACTTCATATATCAGAGAGTCAAAGTTTCTATGGTTTAATTGATCTTGTTTTCCCCAACAGTTGGCATTTTCATGAGGAAGATCAAAGTAAAACAAGAGAGTATTATGAAGCCATATTAGTAGATACAGAGACATTAGAAATAGAACATAATTATGATGAGAGAGATAAGAATAGGATTACTTATAGTAAGTTTAAATTTATTCATGTCATTACTCAATCAGAATGGGGACCACGGCTATATCAATTAAAGATGTTATCAGGATATCCTCCCAAGTTAGTATATAGCTATTATGATTATTAAGAAGCATGGTATAGAGCATTCTACTTAAGAAATTTTCAACATTCATGGTTCTTTTACTTTTCACATAAGTTCGTTTGCATTCTTCCAAGTTGGTTCATCAAAGAGTTTAGTTATTTTGGTTTGATCATTGAAGCAACTCCATTTTAGATCAAAGTAGCTTTTGTCAAGTTTGCTACTTATAGCAATCCAGGTGTCCTAGATAATCTTTTAAAATATTGTGCAATGTTCAAGGTTCAATGGATTGTTTCGTGGACCTATCGCATTTCTAAGTAGGTTAATCAGTTACCAATTCTTTATCAAGAATTTTGAGTAAAATGGTAGGACAGTTTTGATGTTAAGAAGGCCGATAGACAAGTAGTTATTAATTATTTAGAGCAACCAGCATCTATCGCTTCATCATCAACTTTGCCAATAGGATTTATTGCAAATAAAAATCAAATTGTCAAATTATTATCTTTAGCATCCACAAAATAAGAATTCAATTCTATTATCAATCGCACTTCATCAGAAAGGACCAACTCATCTGAAGACAATACTTCTCCTCCTCGAAGAGTACTTGAAGATTCTCAAGATTCATATGCAGATGTTGAATTATAAAGTATATACGTAGTATAACTAATAAATGCAAGGCAAATGCAATGTACATAAAGAAAAAATTCAAATGAAAAAACATCGTAAAAATGTCAAAATTCAAAAAGAGTAGGCTATCTCTTTAACAAAACTCTCGGGACTTTTCTATTTCAAGTTTCAAAAGATAAAGCTTTTAGGAATAGTTTTCTAATAGTAATTTTACTATTCAAACTTTATTACCTTATCCTGACACAAACTATTATTTCAAAAAAGTTAAATTTTCATCATTTCAAATTACACATTTTGGAAGGTAAAGGGAATCAATGCATTTTATCTTTTATCCAAACCATTATTACAAATCTGAAGGCCTTATCAAGATCATCATTTCAAAGACAGATGTTAAGTGCAGCAATTAAATTTATCTTCATACAATTATTACAAGGTTTGAGCATCAACTTTATTCAAGTATAAGAAGGCATTTTTTCAAGAGCTGAAGCACAAGGTTTTACACATGAAGATTTTATGAGTGTTCAAGATAGTTCACAATTAGAGAGAAGAATAAAAAATCTTTCATAATATCAACCTCCCTTTGTAATAGAACCTTAGATTTTCAACTTATATTTTTAAAAGTATGTACTTGTACTCCTATTACTTCATCATAAACACCTTGTGTATTATCATCAGATCATAATCTATCAGGTATTTCACTTTAATTATGTCTTAGTTTTTAGATAAATTTTTAAATGGTTTATATTCAATTGATTTTTATAGTAATCAAGATATGTTCTTACTCAAACGAGATTTAATTAGTTTAAAAAATCATTTAATTGAAATGCATGAAAGTTTATATTGTTTTCATTCAGATGAATTTTGCAATTGTCAAAATTTTCATGAGAAAATAAATTTAATTGATATTTTAATTGATCTTATTCCTAGTATTCTTGCAAATCATTTCTCAAATCAATAAAATATTTCATAAAATAATATATGTAACTATAGAGATTTTCAAATTAACATAATATTAGTTAATTTAATGCTATAATTGTTTGATCTAATGGATTATTTTAAAGATTTATTTAGATGGTTAAATAATGAAATAAATAGGTTACATTTAGAAATAAAAATATAAATACTAGGAAAAAAATTATTAACAGATATATATTTAAATTATGAAAATTACACTTTAATGTTACATTATAATCAACAGATATATAATAGAAATTATGAAATAAAGCAATTAGAAAATATATTAAATAGAATACCTTTAGGTTAATAATATGGAAAACATTAAAAATAAATTTAAAGATATAGATAGGTTAATAAATGAGTTAAAAGAAGAAATGAAAATTCTTGAACCCAGATTAATAGAATTAGAAGCAAATATAATAAAAATAGAAAATTCAAATTTATCTCTATTTGTAGACTATGATATTATTGTAGAAAGTATTACATATATGATCAATAGAAATAAACATTTAATTAGGAAATTAGAAAATAATAAAAAAATCAATACCTATATGTTAATTATTATGATAGAGTTATAGCTTATATGTCAAAATTTAACTTTATTTAACTTAATTAATCCCCTAAACTAAGTGGTAGACCCAATCCAGCGTTTTTGGTATTAGAGCCTAGAGGGGATAGTCTGAGTCCTCGAAATTTAATATGCTCTTTTTTTAGCCTGGTGGGGTAGCTATTATGAGCGTATTAAATTTCTAATTTTAAATTTCTAGTATTATCTAGCGAAATTGAATTAGATAATTAGAGTCTTTCTTAGAAAATTATTCAAATTAAGATATCCAACTGAATATATTTAATTAAGAAAAATTTAAAGAGGATTTTGAGACTATGCTTGGAGCGATGAAACGTTGGTCAGCCCTGAAGGCTTATCGTTGGTCAGTTCTTGGAAGCCAAGATGGCATGTTGATGGTCCCGATAAGCTTGGTGGTCCCGTGATTCGTATAGGTTTCATTCTTGACTTCTTTTTGAATTTAGCTTGATTAAATATATTTAGATGGATAGATTAAGTAGAATATTTTCTATTAAAGATTCTAGATCTAATACCAAATATGCTAGATCAGGTCTACCACTTAGTTTTGGGGATTAATTAAGTTAAATAAAGTTAAATTTTGACATATAAGCTATATTTCTGTCATAATAATTAACATATAGGTATTGATTTTTTATGATTTTCTAATTTCCTAATTAAATGTTTATTTCTCTTGATCATATATGTAATATTTTCTACAATAGTATAATAATCTAAAAAAAGGAGGTAAATTTAAATTTTCTATTTTTACTATATTTTCTTATAATTCTATTAATCTAGGTTCAATAATTTTTATTTCTTCTTTTAACTCATTTATTAACCTATCTATATCTTTAAATTTCTTTTTAATATTTTTCATATTATTAACCTAAAGGTATTCTATTTAATATATTTTCTATTCGCTTTATTTCATAATTTTTATTATATATTTGTTGATTATAATATAACATTAAAGTGTAATTTTCAAAATTTAAATATATATCAGTTAATAATTTTTTCCTAGCATTTACATTTTTTATTTCTAAATTTAACCTATTTATTTCATAAAACTATACTTAATATTTCTGTTTTGATAGTAGAATAATTCTTTTGAGTTAGGCTCCAACTGCCTGAATAGAATCTTACTAGTTCTTTATTTGTTTCCTTTCATTTTTGTTTTAATATACCACAATAACCTATATCACTAGCATTTGTTTCAATTATTACAAAGGCTTTTGGATGAGGTATATTTAAACAAGGTAAAATTTTAATTTTTTTCTTTAATTTCTTTAACTATACTTATATGTTTTTCTGTCCATGGTTCAGGCTTCTTTTTTAACCTATTGTATAATGGTTTAAATAATTTTTCTAAATCCTTGAAAAAATCATGAACATAATTTAAACATCCTAAAAATCTTTGAAACTGTTTCTTATCTTTTATTTCATCTAAAAATTTATTAGTGAATTCTAAACTTTTATTTCTAGGTTTTATAGTGCCTTGATCTATGTCATATCCTAAAAATCTAACTTTAGTTTGGAAGAGTTGCATTTTTGGTGCAAAAACTACTAATCCATTCTGATGAATTAAGTGGAAAAATCTCTTAAATGGTTGATATGTTAACTTATTGAATCTAAAAAATTTAATACATCGTCAATATATACTATTGAAAATTCATGTATCAATCTTAAAATATCATTCATAATATTTTAAAATTCTGAAAAAGCATTTTTTAAATCAAATGGCATAACATTCCACTCATAATGTCCAAATAGAACATTAAAACATTTCTTATACCTATCTTCTTCATCTACTTGTATTTGCCAAAATCCTCATTTCATATCAAATTTTGAAAAAAATATTTGCATTATATAGTTTCTTTAATAAATCTCTTTTATATGATATAGGGTATCTTATCCGTTGTAAAATTGCATTTAAAGGTTTATAATTTATTACTAATCTAGGTGTACCTCTTTCTATTTATGCTGCATTCATAACATAAAATACTGGACACGACCAAGGTGACTTAGAATCTCTTATCAATTATTTTTCTTTTAAATCTTGTATTTTTTTCTACAAAATTTTTCTAAATCTGGTGTCATTTTAATAGTTTGAGATTTTGTTGGAATTTTCTTTCATCCCAATCTTTTATGTAAGGTAATTTTACTACATGTTGTTTTCTATTCCAAAAATCATTAGTTACTGGTGCACAAATTTCTTTTGAAAATGTATTTTTAAATTCATTGATTTTTTCTCTTATCTCTGGACTAGTTAATTGTTCTTTTATTCTTTCTCCTTTTATTTCTTTTATGAGAAATTTAATCTGCTTTTGTTTATTTTTTAAAAAATTTATTTCTTGAATATTTTTTCTCATGTGACTAATATCTCTAGATATTATAGTAAATGCAAATTCAAAATGAATTTCTTTATCTAAAATCTTTGTGTTAATTTCATTATCTCCTACCGCAAAATGGATATAACATTATAATAAAGGGTGTTCCTAATATAACTCCAGAATTTAGGTTTTTAACTAACATTAAATGTGTTTTAAAATAATATCCTTTATTGTAAATCTTAACTCTTGATAATTTATAATTAATTATCAATTTAGATCCATTAACGGTACCTAATCTTTTAGAATTTGTTTCATAATATTTAGTTGGGATTAAGCCTTCCTTAATATAATTTTGATCTGGTCCACTATCTTTTAAAGCTAAGGTAGTTAAATGAAAATCATCATTAACAACTATATCTAATTTTACATACCACTTTTGATAATTTACCTGAGATAAACTATTTATGTATTCATCTTGAGTGTCTCTAATAGCAATACCAGAGGATACTCTTTCTTTTAATTTTTTATCCTCTTTTACAGAATTACTGAGACTAATTTTGAAACTTTCTTCTTCTAAACTTTGAACTTTTCCCTTTAATATATTTACTTCTTGTTTTAATATTTTAATTCTTCCTGAAGATCTTGAATAGTTGATTCCTTCTTAATCTCAAGTTTCTTATATATGTCAGCTAAATTACAAGATGTAAAATCTCTTTTCTCTTTTGCACTAATTATTTCGCTTAATCTAAATAGATAATTTTTTTTATTTTTGGGTCATTTATTTTATCGATAATGTCTAATAAAAAATTTTTTCATCACTTATCAAATTTATATTATTACATTGACATGATCCTAAGCAACAATAGGAATCATAATCAGAATTACTAACTTCACTACTATTTTCAGAGTTTTCACTTATTGCATTTAAATCATCTTCTGTATAATTAATAAGTTCATCATCACTACCTAAATCTTCATTGATTCTAATTTTAGCTATTTCATTTTTCTTTTATATATGTATTTTCTTTTAGGTTTTATTTTCCTTTTAGTAGCTGATGGTGCTCTAATCTATTGATAACCATACTATTCACAAAATGAACCTAATTCTTTTCTTTCTACTACACTATTTCTCTTAAGTTTTGATTTTAATTTTAAATCAGTGCAAATTGATAATCCTTTTATGTTAACTATATTTATTATTTGTCTAAAAGTTAATTCATTATAAGGTATCATACGTACCATTATTATCTCTTTTTAATCTACTCCTAACTCTTTCTGCAAATAGCTTAGCTAATCCTGCTAAAAATGTTTCCTTCTAATAAATATTATTACAATATGTTCTAGTCATTACTTTAGTTAAAAATAAATCCTTATACCATCAAAAATCTTATAATATAGGGCAAGTTAAGTTTTGAAGAATTTCTAAACTTTTTTCTTGATATAAACGAGGTTCTCCTACAAAATTTTTAGCTATTGCAAATATTAAAGTACTTATTATGTCATCTTGCTCTATTTCTATTTGAACATTATTTTCTACCTTAACAACCCTTTTGCATGTTGTTGATAAAAAATTTATCTATTTTAGTTACATAATGATCCCACCAACCTTTTAATTGTCCAGTAAATCTTGATATTAACATCTGAGATATTGCAGTTTCATTATTTTCTTTTGATTTATAAGCACTAACTGTCATAGTCATCTCTTATAATAAATTTAATATTTGATATTCTGATAAACCATTTATATTCCATTTGTATAAAGATCTACCATCGTATTCTAATTGATATCTAGTTTCTTCATATTGAGTATCAGGAGGTGTAGGTCTAGGATAATAGTTTCGAGTTTTTGGTTTAGGTGTATATGTATTAAAATGTAATTTTTTTAATTGATAATTCATCCTCATTATTTTTCTTAAACTGTTCTTCTAGATTTTCTACTTATAATGGAGTTTCTATTTCAGACATAGTTTCTTCGTCTATAGTTATAATATGTTTATCCTTAATATTTCTTTTAAAAGGTTTCCTAGTTTTAGGTTCTATAGTTGTGGACATTATTTTATAATATATTCTATATATTACTGCTATTGCTCTAACATTTTCCTTAAAATTTAAATTCTTTTTTTAACAGTTAAAGTTAAAGTATCTAATATATTTGAATCAAAGAAACTAACAGTGAATCTTGAAAAGCAATTAAAATATACTGGTCCATTTGCTAGATTTTTTTCTACCATAACAAGTAAAGAATTAGAAAAATTAACATGTCTAGCATCCCTTAAACACATTAAAATAGGAGTATCTAATCCTAATCTAAATAAAGGTTTTATTGCTATTTTTATTGATCTTATATGCAAGAATCTATATTTTTTCTTCTTATGTTCATTTATTGCTTTTTCTGATAACAAATTACTAGTTTCATGTTCTCGATTAATAGCTATTGTCCATTTTGTTTGTTTAATACAATAATCATGAAAAATTCAAAAGTGCCAATTGAATATATTGTTTGAATAACCTGTTTAGGTATAGTCCAATCAAACAAATCATTCTCTATTTTTTTTAAATATTTATTTCTATAGAATTTATTTCATCTAACTCTCTTTCCTTTATAGAGTTCATTTTATCTAACTTTCAAATATTATCTTCACTAATTGAACCTAATCTAGAATCTTTAATAGAAAATATTCTACTTAATCTATCCAAATATATTTAATAAAGCTAAATTCAAAGAGAAGTCAAGAATGAAACATGTGCGAATCACAAGACCACCTAGCTTATTGGGAGCACCAACATGCCATCTCAGCTTCCAAGGGCTGACCAATGCTAAGCTTTCAGGGCTGACCAACATTTCATCTCTCCAAGCACAGTCTCAAAATCCTCTTTAAATTTTTTTTAATTAAATATACTCAGTTGAATATTTTAATTAGAAAAATTTTCTAAGAAAGACTCTACTTATCTAATTCAATTTCGCTAGATAATACTAGAAATTTAAAATTATAAATTTAATATGCTCATACTATCTACCCCACCGTGCTAAAAAAATTTCGAGGACTTAAACTTAGACTTAAAATGATGAATCGGGTCTACCACTTATTTTTGGGGATTAATTAAGTTAACTAAAGTTAAATTTTGACATATAAGCTATAATTTTGTCATAATAATTAACAAATAGGTATTGATTTTTTATTATTTTCTAATTTCCTAATTAAATGTTTATGTCTATTGATCATATATGTAATACTTTCTACAATAATATCATAGTCTACAAATGGAGATAAATTTAAATTTTCTATTTTTATTATATTTGCTTCTAATTTTGATAATCTAGGTTCAAGATTTTTTAATTCTTCTTTTAACTCATTTATCAATCTATCTATATTTTTAATTTTCTATTAAAGCTTTAAAAAATTGTAACATTAAATTTACAAAAATTATATTACGATTAAAATCTATACAATCACACAAATTATTTTCATGAAATAAATGATGATAAACTATAAGATAAACTTTTAATCTAGCTATCTGATTATTAAATTCACAAATGTTTTTTCTAACATTCCAAATTTGTTCATATCCTTCTATTAATTTTTATCTTTTTTGTTCTCTATCCATTATATAAAATTTTTATAAATATGGAAAACGATATGCAAGAATACTAGGAACAAAATCAATTAAAATATTAATTAAATTTATTTTCCTATGAAAATCTTAACAATTACAAAATTCATTTAAATGAAAATTGTCATGTTCTTTAATTAAATAGTCCTTTAAACTAATTAATTCTTTCTTTAATAAAAACATATCTTTATCATTATCAAAATCAATTGAACATAAACCATTTAAAAACTTATTTATACACCAAGATATAATTAAAGTGAAATACCTGATAGATTATAATATGATGATAATACACAAGGTGTTTCTGATGAAGTAATAGAAGTACAAGTACAAATTTTTGAAAATATAAGCTGCAAATCTAAGGTTCTATTACAAAGGGAGGTTGATATTACAAAGGGTTTTATATTCTTCTCTCTAATATTGAACTATCTTAAACACTCGTAAAATCTTCATGAGTAAAACCTTGTGCTTCAGCTCATGAAAAAAATGCCTTCTTATACTTGAATAAAGTTGATGCTCAAACCTTGTAATAATTATATAAAGATAAAGTCGACTGCTACACTTAACATCTATCTTTGAAATGATGATCTTGATAAGGCCTTCAGATTCGTAATAATGGTTTGGATAAAAGATAAAATGCATTGATTCCCTTTACCTTTCAAAACATGTAATTTGAAATGATGAAAACTTAACTTTTTTGAAATTATAGTTTGTTAGGATAATGTAATAAAGTTTGAATAGTAAAATTACTATTATTGAATAGTAAAATTACTATTAGAAAACTATTCTTAAAAGCTTTATCTTTTGAAACTTGAAACAGGAAAGTCCTGAGAGTTTGTTAAAGAGATAGCCTACAATTTTTGACTTTTTTTTAGGATTGTTTTTTCATTTGCATTTTTTCTTTATGTACAATACATTTACATTGTATTTGCTTGCATTTATTAGTTAAACTACGTATATACTTTATAATTCTACATCTGCATATCGATCTTGAGAATCTTCATGTGCTCTTCGAGAAGGAGGAGTACTGACTTCAAATGAGTTGGTCATTTCTGCTGAAACACGATTGATAATAGAATTGAATTCTTCTTATTTAGATGCTGAAGATAATAAATTGACAATTTGATTTTTATCTACAATAAATTCTGCTGGCAAAGTTAATGATGAAGTGGTAAATGCTAGTTGCTCTAAATAATTAATAACTACTTGTCTATTAGCCTTTTTAACATCAAAATTGTCCTAGCATTTTACTCGAAATTCATGATAAAGAATTGGCAACTGATTAACCTGCTTAGAAATGTGATAGGTCCATGAAAAAATCCATGGAACCTTGAACATTGCATAATATTTTAAAAGATTATTTGGAGCACCTGGATTGCAGTAAGTAGCAAGCTTGACAAAAGCTTCTTTGATCTGAAATGGAGTTGCTTCAATGATCAAACCAAAATAACTAAACCATCTGATGAACCAATTTGGGAGAACACCACCGAACCATACTTCTTGATAATCATAATAGCTATATACAAACTTGGGAGGATATCCTGATAACATCTTAATTTGATATGGCCATGATCGCCATTCTGATTGAGTAATGACATGAATAATTTTAACCTTACTATAAGCAATCCTATTCTTATCTTTCTCATCATAATTATGTTATATTTCTACTAACTTAGTATCTACTAATATGGCTTCATAATACTCTCTTGTTTTACTTTGATCTTCCTCATGAAAATGCCAACTGTTAGGGAAAACATGATCAATTAACCTTTAGAAACTTTGACTATTTGATATATGAAGTTCTTCGGGTTCTAAGACTTTAATAAATAATCTTTTTTGATTCATATGATAAGAAGAATAAATTTTAGTAGAACGAGAATGTACTATAGAGAAACAAAAGAAGAGGGAGAAGCTAAAGCTGTTGAGTATGGTCGAGGAGGTGCGGAGTGTGAAAAAGTTTAAGGTCCATGAAGTTGAGGAAAATAAGGTGTTACTGGGAATAAAAGTCTGGATAATGTGCTAATAGGAGGAGGTATGAGTGGATGATTATGTTGAGAATTTTCTGATGATAATGTTGTTTTTGTCAAAACTTTCATATTAGAACTCATTTGCCCTGTAAGAATTCACGAGAAAGAACATCAAGCAAACTATTATCTTTTCCTTTGATGAATTCGATATTGAAATCAAAGTTACCAAGTAAAGCCTGCCATCTTACAAAAATCTGGTTTGAAATTAAATTTTTGACATCTTTTTCTATAACATATTTTGCTGATAAAGAATCAATGCATAGCAAAAATCTTTTCATTTATAAATTGTCTTCAATCTTTTTTATGCATAAAACTATACTTAATATTTCTTTTTTAATAGTAGAATAATTCTTTTGAGTTTGATTCCAGCTTCCTGAATACAATCTTACTAATTCTTTTTTGTTGGATTCCTTTTGTTTTTCCTTTAAAATACCACCATAACCTGTATCACTAGCATTTGTTTTAATTATTAAAAAAGCTTCTCGATACAGTATATTTAAACATCATAAACTTTTAATTTTTTTCTTTAATTTTTTTAACTATACTATTATGTTTTTCGATCCATAGTTTAGGTTTATTTTTTAACCTATTGTAAATGGTTTACATAATTTTCCTAAATCCTTGAAAAAATCATGAACATAATTTAAACATCCTAAAAACTGTTGTAATTTTTTCTTATCTTTTATTTTATCTAAAAATTTATTAGTGAATTCTAAACTTCTATTTAGTGGTCTTATAGTGCCTTAATCTATGTCATGTCCTAAAAATCTAACTTTAGTTTGGAAGAGTTGCATTTTTGGTGCAGAAACTACTAATCCATTCTGATTAATTAAGTGGAAAAATCTCTTTAAATGTTTGATATGTTGACTTATTGAATCTGAAAAAATTAATACATCATCTATATACTATTAAAAATTCATGTATTAGTCTTAAAATATCATTTATAATATTTTGAAATTCTAAAGGAGCATTTTTTAAACCAAATGGCATAACATTCCACTCATAATGTCCAAATGGAATATTAAAACCTATCTTATACCTATCTTCTTCATCTACTTATATTTGCCAAAATCCTCATTTCATATCTAATTTTGAAAAAATATTTGCATTATATAATTTTTTAATAAATCTCTATTGTATGGTATAGGTATCTTATTTATTGTAAAACTGTATTTAAAGGTTTATAATTTTTTACTAATCTAGGTATACCTCTTTTTATTTTTGCTACATTCATAACATAAAATGTTGAACATGACCAAGCTAACTTAGAATCTCTTATCAATCCTTTTTTCTTTTAAATCTTGTATTTCTTTTTGACAAAATTTTTCTAAATCTAATGTCATTTTAATAGCTTGAGATTTTGTTGGAATTTTCTTTTCATCGAAGTCTTTTATGTAAGGTAATTTTACTACATGTTGTTTTCTATTCCAAAAAGCAATAGGTACTGGTGTATAAATTTCTTTTGAAAATGTACTTTCAAATTCTTTGATTTTTCTCTTATCTCAGGACCATCTAATTATTTTTTTATTCTTTCTCCTTTTATTTTTTTATGAGAAGTTTAATATGTTTTTGTTTATTTTTTAACAAATTGATTTCTTGAATATTTTTTCTCACATAACTAATATCTCTCGATACTATAGAAAATGCAAATTCAAAAAGAATTTCTTTATCTAAAATCTTTATCTTAATTCCTTTATTTCCTACCTGAAATGGATATAACATTGTAATAAAGGTTGTTCCTAATATAACTCCAGAATTTAGGTTTTTAACTAACACTAAATGAGTTTTATATAAATATCCTTTATTAATGATCAACTTAAATCCATTAGCGGTACCTAATATTTTAGAATTTTTTTCATAATATTTAGTTGGGATTAAGCCTTCCTTAATACAATTTTTATATGCTCCACTATCTATTAAAGCTAAGGTAGCTAAATGAACATCATCATTAACAACTATATCTAATTTTACATACCACTTTTTTATAATTTACTTGAGATAAACTATTTATGTATTCATTTTGAGTGTCTTTAATAACAATACCAAAGGATACTATTCCTATAAAATTTTTTATCTTTTTTTACAGAATTACTAAGACTAATTTTGAAGCTTTCTTCTTCTAAACTTTGAAATTTTCCCTTTAATAGATTTACTTCTTGTTTTAATATTTTAATTTCTTCCTAAAGATCTTGAATAGTTGATTCCTTCTTAATTTCAAATTTCTTATATACGTCAGCTAAATTATAAGATGTAAAATCTCTTTTCTCTTTTGTACTAATTATTTCTCTTAATCTAATTAGATAATTCATTTTTATTTTTGGGTCATCTATTTTATCGATAATGTCTAATAAAAATTATTTTTCATCAATTATCATATTTATATTATTATATTAAAACAGTCCTAAGCAACTACAGGATTCAGAATTAGAATTACTAACTTCACTACTAGTTTCAGAGTTTTTGCTTGTTGCATTTAAATCATCTTCTGTATAATTAATAAGTTTGTCATCATTACCTGAATCTTCATTGATTATAATTTTAACTATTTCTTTTTTTAATTCTTCTGAGATATCTAAATTATTTATATGTTTCTTTATCCTACAGTCTCTTAAATAATGTCCTTACCTGCCATATTTATAACAAATTACTATATCTTTTTTACTAGTCTTAGGTTTAAATTTTCTTTATTTTGATTTTTTCTTAATAGGCTTTTCCTAATTATAATTTCATTTTGTCTTATATCTTTTTCTTTTATATATGTATTTTCTTTTAGGTTTTATTTTCCTTTTAGTAACTAATGGTGCTCTGATCTGTTGATAACCATACTATTCACAAAATGAACCTAATTCTTCCTTTCCTACTACACTATCTCTCTTAAGTTTTTCTTTTAATTTTAAATCAATGCAAATTGATAATCATTCTATGTTAACTATATTTATTAGTTGTCCATAAGTTAATTCATTATAAGGTATCATACCATTATTATCTCTTTTTAATCTACTCCTAACACTTTCTACAAATAGCTTAGGTTATCCTGCTAAAAATCTTTCCTTCTAATAAATATTATTACAATCTATTCTAGTCATTACTTTAGTTAAAAATAAATCCTTATACCATCTAAAATCTTCTAATTTAGGACAAGTTAAGTTTTCAAGAATTTTTGAACTTCTTTCTTAATATAAACGAGGGTCTCCTACAAAATTTTTGGCTATTGCAAATATTAAAGTACTTATTATGTCATCTTGCTCTATTTCTATTTGAACATTATTTTCTACCTTAATAATCCTTTTACGTGTTGTTAATATAAAATTTGTATCTATTTCAGTTACAAAATAATCCCACCAACCTTTTAATTTTTCAGTAAATCCTGATATTAACATCTGAGATATTGCAGTTTTATTATTTCCTTTTGATTTATATGCACTAGCTGCCATAGTAATCTCTTGTAATAAATTTAATATTTGATATTCTCATAAACAATCTATATTCCATTCGTATAAAGATCTACCATCGTATTCTAATTAATATCTAGTTTCTTCATATTAAGTATCAAGAGGTGTGGGTCTAGGATAATAGTTTCAAGTTTTTGGTCTAGTTGTATATGTATTAAAATGTAATTTTTTAATTGATAATTCATCCTCATTATTTGGCTTAAACTATTCTTCTAGATTTTCTACTTTTGATGGAGTTTATATTTCAGACATAGTTTTTTCCGTCTATAGTCATAATTTATTTATCCTTAATATTTAGTCTTGCTAATTTTTCTTCTATCTTTCTTAATATAGGGTCTTCATCTTTGAGCTTAATGATAGTTCCTGGTGAAAATTTAAAAGGTTTAAATAATGGGATTTCTAATTCAATAGGTGGATTTGCTACTATCTTTTTCGATGTCTGTCCTATTTCTGTTTGTGACTTAAATGTTTTTACTATTTCCTTAACACTATTTAACCGATTAGCTATATATAGTATCTAATATTTGATTTGAAAAATTATTTTGTAATATTACATGTTGTAAATCTTTTCCTACTTCTTTATTTTCTACTTTTATTTCTTTAAATGGTTCCGCAAAATAAGTTCTTTCTTTTATTTTTAACTTGAAAACATTCTAACCGAGGATGTATAGATACTATTGATTTTCCATCTAAAGTGTTCCATTGTTTAACTATTTTTGAAGATACATTTATTTCTTTTTCAAACAGATAATCTATATTATTATAATCACAATAATTTTCAAACCACAAAAATAAAGGAATATTAACTCATCTTTCATATCTTTATACCATAAACTTCTAAAATTTCTTATTTAGTTTGATAAAAGTTATTGAAATATCTTTCATCTTTCTATTTATTATATTCTGCTTTTAAATCACTTTTTAAAATTTCTTTATTTATCTGAAAATTTGTAATTTTTAAATTACTAATTAATTTGAGAAAAACTTCCATTTGAGATCTAGTTGGGCTAACTGAATATTCACTTTCTTTTCTTCAGTATATAACGGCCTAGGAATACTTGTATTAAAATCTGCCCCTTTTAACTCTAAATTTTTTGCAGATAATGATTTAAGTATTGAAGGTCTATTGTTTGAATATATAGAAGAACTACTAGATTGATTATTATCTGAGAAAAAATTTATTCGAACTAATCCATCAGTATGTTCTAAAATTCTTGAAAATTGATTATTAATATTAGTTGGTATAGGTTCACATACCTCTTTTAGTTCCCCAATTTCCTAATTTAGTAATCTCATCCCATCTAAGCCTTTTTGGAATTTGAATATTAGAATGAGCTCTTTTTTCTTCAAATAATAAAGTTTCATTTCTTTTAAAAGGTTTCCTAATTTTAGGTTATATAGTTGTGGACATTACTTTATAATATATTCTATATATTACTGCTATTTCTCTAACATTTTCCTTAAAATTTAAATTCTTTTTTTAACTATTAAAGTTAAAGTATCTAATATATTCAAATCATATAGACTAACAATAAATCCTGGTAAGCAATTAAAATATACAGGTCGATTTTCTAAATTTGTTTCTGCCATAGCAAGTAAAGAATTAGAAAAATTAACATGTCTAGCATCTCTTAAACACATTAAAATAGGAGTATCTAATCATAATCTGAATAAAGGTTTTATTGCTATTTGTATTTATCCTATATGAAAAAATCTATATTTTTTCTTCTTGTGTTCACTTATTGCCTTTTCTGATAACAATTGAATAGTTTCATGTTCCTGATCAATAACTATTGTCTATTCAATTTGTTTAATAGAATAATCATGAAAAAATTCAAAAGTGTCCATTGAATATCTTGTTTAAGTATAGTCTAATCAAATAAATCATTATCTACTTTTTCAATATTTATTTCTACATAATTTATTTCATCTAACTCTCTTTCTTTAATAGAGTTCATTTCATCTAACTTTCTAATATTATCTTCGCTAGTTAAACCAAATCTAGATTCTTTAATAGAAAATATTTTACTCACTCTATCCATCCAAATATATTTAAGCAAGCTAAATTAAAAGAGAAGTCAAGAATAAAATCTGTGTGAATCATGGGACCACCCAGCTTATCGGGACCACCAACATGCCATCTCGGCTTCCAAGGGCTGACCAACGTTTCATCGCTCCAAGCATAGTCTCAAAATCCTCTTTAAATGTTTCTTAATTAAATATAAGCAGTTGCATATCTTAATTAAAATAATTTTCTAAGAAATACTCTAATTATCTAATTCAATTTAGCTAGATAATACTAGAAATTTAAAATTAAAAATTTAATACACTCATAGTATCTACCCCATCGGGCTAAAAAAAATTTCAAGGACTAGACTTAGACTTAGACTATCCCCTCCGGGCTCTGATACCAAAAATGACGGATCAGGTCTACCACTTAGTTTCAGGGATTAATTAAGTTAAATAAAGTTAAATTTTGACATATAAGCTATAACTCTGTCATAATAATTAACATATAGGTATTGATTTTTTATTATTTTCTAATTTTCTAATTAAATGTTTATTTTTATTGATCATATATGTTATACTTTCTACAATAATATCATAGTCTACGAATGGAGATAAATTTAAATTTTCTATTTTTATTATATTTGCTTCTAATTTTGCTAATCTATATTTAAATTTAATTTTTTTTCTAATATTTTTCATATTATTAACCTCAAGGTATCCTATTTATTTTATATTTTAATATTTGTATTCTTGAATTATTTATTTTTATCATAAATTCTACTCTTTTTATTCTCTGATACAAATTATACTTTGGAGATAATTCAAATATTTCTATAAATCTTTTAATTTCATTTTCTCATTCTAATTGAAGTTTTAATTATTTATTCTATTATATTAGTAATTATATTTTGTAGCTCAATTATATATTCTTTTAGTCTATTCACTTAAAGTTCTATTAAAGCCTTAAAAAAATTCTAACATCAAATTTACTAAAACTATGTTAAGGTTAAAATCAATATATTCACACAAATTATTTTCATGAAATAAATGATGAGAAACTATAAGATAAATTTTTAATCTAGCTATCTGATTATTAAATTCACAAATCTTTTTTTCTAACATTCCAATTTTTTTCATATCCCTCTATTAATTTTTTTTTTTTGTTCTCTATTCATTATATAAAATTTTTATAAATCTAGAAAACAATCTGCAGGAATACTAGGAACAAAATTAATTAAAATATTAATTAAATTTATTTTTCTATAAAAACCTTGACAATTACAAAATTGATTTAGATGAAAATCGTCATTTTCTTTAACTAAATAATCCTTTAAACTAATTAATTCTTTCTTTAATAAAAACATATCCTTATCATTATCAAAATCAACTGAACTTAGACCATTTAAAAACTTATTTATACACAAAGACATATTTAAAAAGAAATACCTGATAGATTACAATCTGATGATAATACACAAGGTGTTTTTGATGAAATAATAAGAGTACAAGTACAGGCTTTTGAAAATATAAGCTGTAAATCTAAGGTTCTATTACAAAAGGAAGTTAATGTTACAAAGGGTTTTTTATTCTTATCTCTAATTGTGAACTATCTTGAAAACTCGTAAAATCTTCATGTGTAAAACCTTCTACTTCAACTCATGAAAAAAGATGCCTTCTTATACTTGAATAAAGTTGATGCTCAAATCTTGTAATAATTGTATGAAGATAAAGTCGACTGTTGCACTTAACATTTGTCTTTGAAATGATGATCTTGATAAGGCCTTTAGATTCGTATTAATGGTTTGGATAAAAGATAAAATGCATTGATTCCCTTTACCTTTCAAAACGTGTAATTTGAAATGATGAAAACTTAACTTTTTTGAAATAATAGTTTGTGTCAGGATAAGGTTATAAAGTTTGAATAGTAAAATTACTATTGGTGAATAGAAAAATTACTATTAGAAAACTATTCCTAAAATCTTTATCTTTTAAAACTTGAAATAGGAAAGTCCTGAGAGTTTTGTTAAAGAGATAGCCTGCTATTTTTAACTTTTGACTTTTTTCTTTTACTTTTCTTTTTTTTTACGATTGTTTTTTCATTTCATGTTTTTTTATGTACATTAAATTTACATTACATTTGCCTTGGATTTATTAGTTATACTATGTATATACTTTATAATTCTACATCTGCATATGGATCTTAAGAATCTTCAAGGGCTCTTCGAAGAGGAGGAGTACTGCCTTCAATTGAGTTGGTCCTTTCTGCTGAAATGCGATTGAAAATAGAATTAAATTCTTCTTCTATAGATGATGAAGATAATAAATTGACTACTTGATTTTTATCTACAATAAATCCTACTGGCAAAGTTAATGATAAAGCGGTAGAAGCTGGTTACTCTTAATAATTAATAACTGCTTGTCTATTGGCCTTCTTAACATCAAAATTATCCCACCATTTTACTCGAAATTCATGATAAATAATTGGCAACTGATTAACCTACTTAGAAATGTGATAGGTCCACGAAACAATCCATGAAATCGTGAACATTACACAATATTTTAAAAGATTATCTGGAGCACCTGGATTGCATTAAGTAGCAAACTTGACAAAAGCTTCTTTGATCTAAAATGGAATTGCTTCAATGATCAAACCAAAATAACTAAACCATCTGATGAACCAATTTGGAAGAACGCCACCAAACTTATGTAAAAAGTAAAAGAACCACGAATGTTGAAAATTTATTAAGTAGAATATTATATACCATGCTTCTTAATAATCATAATAGTTATATACTAACTTGGGAGGATATCCTGATAGCGTCTTCAACTGATATAGTTGTGATCCCCATTCTGATTGAGTAATGCCATGAATAATTTTAACCTTACTATAAGTAATCCTATTCTTATCTCTATCATCATAATTATATTCTATTTCTACTGACTCAGTATCTACTAATATGGCTTCATAATACTCTCTTATTTTACTTTGATCTTCCTCATGAAAATGCCAATTGTTGGGGAAAACATGATCAATTAACCTATAAAAATTTTGACTCTTTGATATATGAAGTTCTTTGGGTTCTAAGACTTTAATAAATAATCTTTTCTGATTCATATGATAAGGGAAAGAAGTTTTAGTAAAAGAAGAATGTACTATAACTAAAACTGATGAGTATGGTCGAGGAGGTGCAGAGAATGAAAAAGTTTGAGATCTTTAAAGTGGAGGAAAAGAAAGTATTACTGAATATAAAGGTTTGGATAATGTGATAATAGGAGGAGGTATGAGTGGATGATTCTATTGAGAATTTCCTGATGATAATGTAGTTTTTGCAAAACTTCCTTATTAAAACTTATTTTCCCTGTAAAAATTCACGAGAAAGAAAATAAGGTAAACTATTATCTTTTCCTTTGATGAATTCGATTTTGAAATCCAAGTTACTAAGTAAAGCTTGCCATCTTGTAAAAATCTATTTTGAAATTAAATTTTTGACATCTTTTTCTAAAACATATTTTGCTTTTAAAGAATCAATGCATAGCAAAAATCTTTTAATGTATAAATCGTCTTCAAACTTTTTATGCATAAAATTATACTTAATATTTCTTTTTTGATAGTAGAATAATTCTTTTGAATTTGATTCCAAATTCCTAAATAAAATCTTACTAATTCTTCTTTGTTGGATTCCTTTCGTTTTTGCTTTAAAATACCACCATAACCCATATCACTAGCATCTGTTTTAATTATTAAAAAAGCTTCTAGATGTGGTATATTTAAACATGGTAAACTTTTAATTTTTTATTTAATTTATTTAACTATACTAGTATGTTTTTTTCCATGGTTTAGGTTTCATTTTACCCAATTGTATAATGGTTTACATAATTTTCCTAAATTCTTGAAAAACCATGAACATAATTTAAACATCCTAAAAATCTTTGTAACTATTTCTTATCTTTTATTTCATCTGAAATTTTATTAGTGAATTCTAAACTTCTATTTATTGGTTTTATAATGCCTTGATCTATGTCATGTCCTAAAAATCTAACTTTAGTTTTGCAGAGTTGCATTTTTGGTGCAGAAACTACTAATCCATTCTAATGAATTAAGTGGAATAATCTCTTTAAATGTTTGTTATGTTGACTTATTAAATCTAAAAAAATTAACACATCGTCAATATACACAATTGAAAATTCATATATTGGTTTTAAAATATCATTCATAATATTTTGAATTTCTGAATGAGCATTTTTTAAAACAAATGGCATAACATTTCATACATAATGTCCAAATGGAACATTAAAACCTTTTTTATACCTATCTTCTTCATCTTCTTGTAATTGCCAAAATCCTGATTTCATATCAAATTTTGAAAAAATATTTGCATTATATATTTTCTTTAAATAATCTCTTTTATATGGTATAGGGTATCTTATCCATTGCAAAACTACATTTAAAGGTTTATAATTTATTACTAATCTAGGTGTACCTCTTTATATTTCTACTGCATTCATAACATAAAATGTTGAACATTACCAAGAGGACTTAGAATCTCTTATCAATCCTTTTTTCTTTTAAATCTTATATTACTTTTCAACAAAAGTTTTCCAAATCTAGTGTCATTTTGATGGCTTGAGATTTTGTTGAAATTTTCTTTTCATCAAAGTCTTTTATGGAAGGAAAATTTATTATATGTTTTCTATTTGAAAAAGCAATAGATATTGGTGCACAAATTTCTTTTGAAAATGTATTTTCAAATTCTTTGATTTTTTCTCTTATCTCTGGACTATCTAATTAGTTTTTATTCTTTTTCCTTCTATTTCTTTTATGAGAAATTTAATTTGTTTTTGTTTATTTGTTAACAAATTGATTTCTTGAATATTTTTTCTCACATGACTAATATCACTAGATATTATAGGAAATGCAAATTCAAAAAGAATTTCTCTATCCAAAATATTCATCTTAATTCCATTATCTCCTACTTGAAAAGGATATAACATTGTAATAAAGGATGTTCCTAATGTAATGCCAGAATTTAAGTTTTTAACAAACACTAAATGAGTTTTAAAACAATATCCTTTATTGCAAATCTTAACTCTTAATAATTTATAATTAATTATCAAATTAGATCCATTAGCAGTACCCAATCTTTCTGAATTTTTTTCATAATATTTAGTTGGCATTAATCCTTCTTGAAAACAATTTTGATCTGCTCCACTATCTATTAAGGCTAAGGTAGTTAAATGACAAATCATCATTAAAAACTATATCTAGTTTTACATACCACTTCTAATAATTTACTTGAGATAAACTATTTATATATTCATGTTGTGCATCTCTAATAGTTATACTAGAGGATACTATTCCTTTTAATTTTTTATCTTCTTTTACAGAATTACTAAGACTAATCTTGAAACTTTCTTCATCTATGCTTTGAACTTTTCCCTTTAATATATTTACTTCTTGTTTTAATATTTTATTTCTTCCTGAAAATCTTGAATAGTTGATTTCTTCTTAATTTTAAATTTCTTATATATGTCAGCTAAATTGAAAGATTTAAGATCTCTTTTTTCTTTTGTACTAATTATTTCCCTTAATCTAAGTAGATAATTCTTTTTTATTTTCGGATAATCTATTTTATCAATAATGTCTAATAAAAATTCCTTTTCATCACTTATTATATTTTTATTGTTACAATCACATGGTCCTAAGCAATTATAGCATTCAGAATCAAAATTACTAACTTCACTACTAGTTTCAGAGTTTTCGCTTATTGCATTTAAATCGTCTTCTATATAATTAATAAGTTCATCATCACTACCTGAATTTTCATTGATTATAATTTTAGCTATTTCTTTTTTTAATTCTTTTGAGATATCTAATTATTTATATGTTTCTTTATCCTACAGTCTCTTGAATAATGTCCTTGCCTGCCACATTTATAACAAATTACTATATCTTTTTTACTAGTCTTAGGTTTAAATTTTCTATATTTTGGTTTTTTCTTAATAGGCTTTTCCTGATTATAATTTTGTTTTGGCTTATATCTTTTTCTTTTATATAGGTATTTTCTTTTAGGTTTTATTTTCCTTTTAGTAGCTAATGGTGCTCTAATTTGTTAATAACCATACTATTCACAAAATGAACCTAATTCTTTTCTTCCTACTACACTATCTCTCTTGAGTTTTACTTTTAATTTTAAATCAGTGCAAATTGATAATCCTTCTATGTTTACTATATTTATTAGTTGTCCATAAGTTAATTCATTATAAGGTATTATACCATTATTATCTCTTTTTAATCTACTCCTAACTCTTTCTGCAAATAACTTGGCTAATCCTGCTAAAAATATTTATTTCCAATAAATATTATTACAATCTATTCTAGTCATTACTTTAGTTAAAAATAAATTCTTATACCATCTAAAATCTTCTAATTTAGGACAAGTTTTGAAGAATTTCTGAACTTCTTTCTTGATATAAACGAAGGTCTCCTACAAAATTTTTAGTAATTGCAAATATTAAAGTACTTATTATGTCATCTTGCTCTATTTCTATTTGAACATTATTTTCTATCTTAACAATCCTTTTACATGCTGTTAATATAAAATTTTTATCCATTTCAGTTACATAATGATCTCACTTTTAATTATCCAGTAAATCCTGATTAACATCTGAGATATTGCAGTTTCATTATTTTCTTTAGATTTTTAAGCACGAGCTGCCATAGTCATATCTTGTAATAAATTTAATATTTGCTATTCTGATAAACCATCTATATTCCATTCGTATAAAGATCTACCATCATATTCTAATTGATATCTAGTTTCTTCATATTGTGTATCAAGAGGTGTAGGTCTAAGATAATAGTTTCGAGTTTTTGATCTTGGTGTATATGTATTAAAATTTAATTTTTTAATTGATAATTCATCCTCATTATTTGGCTTAAACTATTCTTCTAGATTTTCTACTTCTGATGGAGTTTCTATTTCAGACATAGTTTCTTCGTCTATAGTCATAATCTGTTTATCCTTAATATTCAATTTTGTAATTTTTCTTCTATTTTTCTTAATATAGAATCTTCATCTTTTAACTTAATGATTGTTCCTAGTGAACATTCAAAAGGTTTAAACAATGTGGTTTCTAATTCAATAGGTGGATTTGCTACTAGTTTTTTCGATGTCAATCTTATTTTTGTTTGTGACTTAGGTGTTAGTACTATTTCCTCAACTTTATTTAACTAATTAGCTATAGTATCTAATATTTGATTTGAAAAATTATTTTGTAATATTACATGTTATAAATCTTTTCCTACTTCTTTATTTTCTGCTTTTATTTCTTTAAAGGTTTGGCAAAATAAGTTCTTTCTTTATTTTTTAATTGAATACATTCTAATGGAGGATGTATAGATACTATTGATTTTCCATCTAAAGTGTTCCCTTGTTTATCTATTTTTGAAGATACATTTATTTCTTTTTCAAATGGATAATTTATATTATTATAATAACAATAATTTTCAAACCACAAAAATAAAATAATATTTACTTGTTTATATTTCATATCTTTATACCAAAAACTTCTAAAATTACTTAATTCAGTTTGAGAAAAGTTATTAAAATACTATTCGGCTTTCTGCTTATTATATTCTGCTTTTAAATCATTTCTTAAAAATTCTTTGTTTATCTGAAAATTATGTTCTATTTTTACTGACTCAGTATCTAGTAATATGGCTTTATAATAATCTCTTATTTTATTCTAATCTTCCTCATGAAATTGCCAACTGTTAGGAAAAACATGATCAATTAACCTATAAAACCTTTGACTCTCTAATATATGAAGTTCTTCTGGTTCTAAGACTTTAATAAACAATATTTTTTGATTCATATGATAAGGAGAAGAAGTTTTAGTAGAAGGAAAATGTACTATAAGGGAAATAGGAGAAAAGCGAGAAGCTAAAGCTGATGAGTATGATCGAGGAGGTGCAGAGGATGAAAAAGTTTGAGGTCTTTGAAGTGGAAAAAAATAAGGTGTTACCGAAAATAAAGGTCTAGATAATGGCCTGATAGGAGGAGGTATGAGTGGATGATTCTGTTGAGAATTTCCTGATGATAATGAATTTCCTGTTGATAATGTAGTTTTTGTCAAAACTTTCTTATTAAAACTCATTTGCCCTATAAGAATTCAAGAGAAAGAAAATTAGTAAACTACTATCTTTTTCCTTAATGAATTCGATTTCAAAATCAAAGTTACTAAGTAAAGCTTGCCATCTTCCAAAAATCTGTTTTGAAATTAAATTTTTGATATCTTTTTCTAAAATATATTTTGTTGATAAACAATTGATGTGTAGCAAAAATCTTTACATGTATAAATCATCTTTAAACTTTTTTATTCATAAAATTATACTTAATATTTCTTTTCTGATAGTAGAATAATTCTTTTGAGTTTGATTCCAGCTTTTTGAATAAAATCTTACTAATTCTTTTTGGAATAGAAAACACCATGTAGTAAAATTACCTTGCATAAAAGACTTTGATGAAAAGAAAATTCCAACAAACTCTCAAGCTATTAAAATGACACAAGATTTAGAAAACTTTTGTCAAAAGAAATACAAGATTTAAAAGAAAACAGATTGATAAGAGATTCTCTTGGTCATGTTTCGCGTTTTATGTTATGAATGCAACTGAAATAGAAAGAGGTACACCTAGATTAGTAACAAATTATAAGCCTTCAAATGCAGTTTTATAATGAATAAGATACCCTATACCATACAAAAGAGATTTATTAAAAAAATTATATAATGCAAATATTTTTCAAAATTCGATATGAAATCAGGATTTTGGCAAACACAAGTAAATGAAGAAGATAGGTATAAAATAGGTTTTAATGTTCCATTTGGACATTATGAGTGGAATGTTATGCCATTTGGTTATTTGTTATAAATGCGAAAGGCAAGGACATCATTCAAAAGTCTGTAGGATAAAGAAACTTATAAATAATTTAGATATCTCAAAAGAATTAAAAAAGAAAATAGCTAAAATTATAATCAATGAAGATTCAGGTAGTGATGATGAACTTATTAATTATAGAGAAGATGATTTAAATGCAATAAGCAAAAACTCTGAAACTAGTAATAAAGTTAGTAATTCTGATTCTAATTCCTCTACTTGCTTAGGATCGTGTCAATGTAATAATATAAATATGATAAGTGATGAAAAAGAATTTTTATTAGACATTATCAATAAAATAGATGACCTAAAAATAAAAAAGAATTATCTACTTAGATTAAGAGAAATAATTAGTACAAAAGAGAAAAGAGATTTTAAATATTATAATTTAGCTGATGTATATAAGAAATTTGAAATTAAGAAGGAATCAACTATTCAAGATCTTCAGAAAAAAATTAAAATATTAAAACAAGAACTAAATATATTAAAGGAAAAAGTTCAAAGTTTAGAAGAAAAAAGTTTTAAAATTAGTCTTAGTAATTCTATAAAAGAAGATAAAAAAATTAAAAGGAATAGTATCCTCTAGTATTGTTATTAGAGATACTCAAGATGAATAAATAAATAGTTTATCTCAAGTAAATTATCAAAAGTGGTATGTAAAATTAGACATAGTTGTTAATGATGATTTTCACTTAACTACCTTAGCTTTAATAGATAGTGGAGTAGATCAAAATTGTATTCAGGATGGCTTAATCCCAACTAAATATTATGAAAAAACTTTTAAAAGATTAGGTACTGCTAATGGATCTAAATTGATAATTAATTATAAATTATCAAGAGTTAAGATTTGCAATAAAGGATATTGTTTTAAAACTCATTTAATGTTAGTTAAAAACCTAAATTCTGGAGTTATATTATGAACACCATTTATTACAATGTTATATCCATTTCAGGTAGGAGATAATACAATTAAGACAAAGATTTTAGATAAAGAAATTCTTTTTGAATTTGCATTTCCTATAATATCTAGAGATATTAGTCAATTGAAAAAGAATATTCAAGAAATCAATTTTCCTAAAAAAACAAAAACAAATTAAATTTTCCATAAAAGAAATAAAAGAAAAAAGAATAAAAGAACAATTAGATAGTCCAGAGATAAGAGAAAAAAAATCAAAGAATTTGAAAATACTAGTCTAAGTCTAAGTCTAAGTTCTCAAAAAAAAATTTTAGCCCAGTGGGGTAGATAGTATGAGCATATTAAATTTATAATTTTAAATTTCTAGTATTATCTAGCGAAATTGAATTAGATAATTAGAGTCTTTATTAGAAAATTATTCTAATTAAGATATCCAACTGAGTAAATTTAATTAAGAAAAATTTAAAGAGGATTTTGAGATTATGCTTAGACTGATGAAACGTTGGTCAGCCCTGAAGGCTTAGCGTTGGTCAATCCTTGGAAGCTCAGATGGCATGTTGGTGGTCCTGATAAGCTCGGTGGTCTCGTGATTCGCACAAGTTTCATTCTTGACTTGTCTTTGAATTAGGCTTGATTAAATATATATGGATGGATAGATTAAGTAGAATATTTTCTATTAAATATTCTAGATCTGGTTCAACTAGCGAAGATAATATTAGAACATTATATGAAATGAACTATATAAAGGAAAGAGAGTTAGTTGAAATAAATTCCGTAGAAATAAATATTGAAAAAGTAGAGAATGATTTGTTTGATTGGACTATACCTAATTAAGATATTCGAACAATATATTCAATAGGCACTTTTGAATTTTTCCATGATTATTCTATTAAACAAATAGAACAGACAATAGCTATTAATTAGGAACATGAAACTATTCAATTGTTATCAGAAAAAGCAATAATTGAACATAAGAAGAAAAAATATAGATTCTTGCATATAGGATTAGTACAGATAGTAATAAAACCTTTATTTAGATTATGATTAGATATTGCTATTTTAATGTGTTTAAGAGATGCTAGACATGTTAATTTTTGTAATTCTTTACTTGCTATGGCAGAAACAAATTTAGCAAATGGACAAGTATATTTTAATTGCTTTCCAGGATTCACTATTAGTCTATATGATTCGAATATATTAGATACTTTAACTTTAACTATTAAAACAAAGAATTTAAATTTTAAGGAAAATGTTAGAGCAACAGCAGTAATATATAGAATATATTATAAAGTAATGTCCACAACTATAAATCCTAAAACTAGAAAACCTTTTAAAAGAAATGAAACTTTATTATTTAAAGCAAATAGAGCCCATTCTAATATTCAAATTCCAAAACATCTTAGATAGGATGAGATTACTAGATCAGGAAATTAGAAACTAAAAGAGGTATGTAAACTTAGACCAAAACTCGAAACTGTTATCATAGACCTACACCTCCTGATACTCAATATGAATAAACTAGATATCAATTAGAATACGATGATAAATCTTTATACGAATAAAATATAGATGGTTTATCATAATATCAAATATTAAATTTATTACAAGAGATGACTATGGCCACTAGTGCTTATAAATCAAAAGGAAATAATGAAACAGCAATATCTCAGATGTTAATATCAGGATTTACTGGACAATTAAAAGGTCGGTGGATCATTATGTAATTGAAATAGATAAAAATTTTATATTAACGACATGCAAAATGATTGTTAAGGTAGAAAATAATGTCCAAATAGAAATAAAGCAAAATGACATAATAAGTACTTTAATATTTGCAATTGCTAAACATTTCCTAGGAGACCCTTGTTTATATCAAGAAAGTAGTTCAGAAATTCTTCAATGGGTCAAATACCCTCCAAAAGTCAAAAATATGAAAAAGTTAGCGAGTTAATTTCCCTAGTATGGAAGGGGACTTGATTTTACATAAATAATTAAAAATAGTAAACAAACTCCAAAAATTTCTAGATTTTGCATGCCTATATGAATTTTTATGTAAAATTTTTTAGTGATGAGAATGGAATTTTTCGGTGATACCGGCAGTTGTCGAATCGGATCGAAAAATTTGAATCGGACCGATAACATAATCTAATTGAACCAAAAATTTATGTACTACCTATTTTTGATGTTTTAAGAATGATGGAATCAATATTGAAGTGAGAAAGAGAGAGAAATTGAATTGGGCCTTAAATGGCCTAAAATGGGCCTTAATGTTTAAGTGGGCAAAGCCCACTCTTCAAGCCCAATTTTGGGCCCATTAGAGAAGTATAAAAGGGCTGAAAATTTTGAGAAAACTCCAAAAAAATTGCTCACCTTCTTCTTCTTCTTCTTTCATGGTCGAATCTACCTCTCTCTCTCTCTTGCTTCATAACCACTCAAGATCTCTCATAACATTCAACTTAGGAGTTAAAGTTCCATCCCTCTAGATGATTAATCAAGCCTCAAGCCTTTGATTTGAAGGAGGTAAGCAAGAGAAATCAAGAGAAAAATGCTTAGGGATCAAATTGAGGTAAGGGATTTTCAAGGTTTTAAATTTGTTTGAAGGTACTTATAAGTAGTTTTAGGTGCCTAGAATTCATTTTTGTTGTTAAATTGAGCTAAAAAGATTGAAATCTTGGTGTTTTCTTTGATGAAGAATTCAACCACCATTGTTTTGTTGGGTGAAGGATGGATTTCTTTGGTGTAAGGCATGGAAAATGAAGCCTAAGCAAGCTAAAACTTGAGAAAAAGGTAAGTAACTACAAAATCCATTGATTTCCCTTTTTTGTGAATTAATTCCTTTGATGTAATTAGGTTAAAAAATTTTAAAGTTGTTAATTAATAAAATTAAGCATGAAAGAAGATGAAATGAAAGCTTTAATGAAAGAAAGAAAAATTTTAAGAAGAAAAATCTAGGTGGCCGAAATTAATAGGTAGAGGAAATGGTAAGAAAAATACATAAAAATAATGTATGTTAGCCTAAAATAATAGTAGACATGATAATTGATGTCTATTAATTTTTAAAAAATATTTGAAAATTATTTGGGAATTTTTAAAGTTATGTATAGTGTATGTATTGAATAAAAATTGTGACCTATAGTGATTATTTTGATGAAAAATGACAATAACAATTAAATAATGCATAAATAAATTTTATTGAAATTTATTAAAATTATTGAAATTTTCATGTGAATATGTATAATGAAAATAATTGAAATATTAATGTATAATTGTATAAAAATGACTAAAATGACGAATTAGTATGAAATTAAATTATAGTCAATGAAAATGAAATAAAAAGTCAATCGATGAATTTTTTGAATTTTTATTAAGTCATAAAAATAATAAAAAATAATGAATTATTGGTGAATAATTCATAAAATGAGTGAAAATTATGAAAAATATAAAATATTGTATACATGAATTCTTATGGAATTTTTATGTTTTATTAGAATATTTTCGAAATAAATTATTGATTATGATATTGAATTATTAAGAAATAATTCAATAAATAAGTACGTAATTATTAACGAACGCAAAGTAAATTGTTTCAATATAAAAAGAAGTGAAAAAGTCAAATTATACATTTTCAAGGCATAAGATAATGAATTATACTAATAGAATTCATAATGGTGTAAAAGTTCGTAAAGTAAAGCGTGACTAATTTATCAAAATAAATTAGTCAATAAAAAGTATTAAAAGAGTAAATAATTATAAGATATTTAGCCGACGAATAATAAGTTGGCATAATAAATTATTGAAAAGTTTGGACAGTAAAAGAAAAGAAAAAAATCATAAAAAAGTCGACCCTTGAATTATTATAAAATAATTCGTAAAGAATTATATAAAAAGAATAAAAAAGAATTGTGAATTATAATGCCATAATTCATAATTTGTATAAAAGACTGAAAAGCCCAAGTGTCTGAGTGAATTATTGAATAATAATTCACAAAAGTGACTTGAAAAGATAAAGTAAACGCAAAAACAGTTATTGAATAGTCAAATGCATTAAAAAGAGTGTGATTGACAAAATGCATTGTTTTAAGCAAAAGAAAAGAAATTAAAATTATTGAAGTTTGAAAATCATTCAGAAAGTTCTTGACTGTTTTTGCCCTAAGCAATGGTCAGGTAGTGATATTCTTATTCAGGATATAATTGGTTAGCCATAGGGACACCTCTGTATCGAGGTGCAAGTCATGGCAATTTGCTTTGCAATGGGTAGGATCTTTGATCTCCATAGTTTCAGTGAAAGTAAAAGTGAAAGTATATCTGTTTTCTGCTCTGTGAGACTTGATCTTTCGAGATCATTTCTCTATCTGTTTAGTGGGACCTTTGGGTCCAATCCTGAGTATCCTTTTTAAGAATCCTGTTATATTGCCCTAGGGGCGCATCGAAATGAATAAATCAGTATTACTTAAATAAATTGAATATAAAAAGTTATAATGAAAAATGATTCGTTTCGAAAAAAAATATAAAATTGAAATAAATCTGTAAAGTTACCCGAAAAGTGTGATTAATAAGGAAAAAGAAAAGAAAGATTTTATAAGAATAAAATAATAAATAAAGATTAAGTTAAGCTTTTATAATAAAAAATGATTTAAATAGTATTTTGTTTTACATGAGAAAAATAAATTTAATTAATTGGTATTTTATGTACCAATTACTATCGTAAATAGTGACAAATTTGGAAAATAATATTAATTTCCTATTTAACATTAAAAAGTGTTGACAATGATATTAAATGAAATTTGATGCTTAAGTAAATGTATTTTTGAAAGACAAGTTAAATGAAAGGTAAAACGATAAAAAAGCATAGAATTGTTCAATGAAGAAAAAGTAAAAGATATAAACCCTAAACAAATAATTGAACATAAGTAATTAACTAAAAGAAGGAAAAGAATGTTTTGACTGTAAAGTGTTCCAAAATAATTATATCATTTTAAAATAAAGCTTAAGGCCCTTTAATTAGTGATGTATCTATTAGTTAAAAGTTAAAGAAAAGTAAAGGAATATATATATATATATATATATATATATATATATAGCAAGAAAGGTAATTAAAATACATATTGAATAATTGGACAATAAGCTAAGAAATAAAATAGTTTAATTTGATATCGTTAAAGATATGAGTATCAATACATATTGCTAGATGAAATGATAATTATATCTTTGTGGTTAAAAAGATAAGACGAAAGTAAAAGTAAAAGTAAAAGTTATAGTAAAGAATAAAGTAAGGTAAAAGTAAATCTGATAGCGATTCACCTTAGAAGATAGTGTAAAGTAAAGTTATGAAATTGAAAACCAAAAAGCAATGATCACCAAAGGGCGAGTTAATAATACAATTAATGTTAATTAAAGTAAGAGAAAGTTTTAAATGAAATAAGAATAGTAGTAGCATAAATTATGTAATTATGCTTTATTCTAGGAAATTCTTGGATTAGTAGTCACCATTGGGCATATTTAGTGCTTAGCACGTAGTGTTTACTGCGTGCAGGTTATGAAGTGTTGCGGGAGCATAGTACATAGTGGAGACAGATTGGAAGAGAAGATTTTGTATAAGACTGGGTTGTATTTTGGCATGTATATACTTAGACTATTAAGGTAAATGATTAAACTGTATTTTGACTATATTTCGATTATTGTTTATCAATGGATGAACTTTTGGTGTAATTTCTCGGCGTGAAGTTATTTTGTTTATGTTTTAATTGTTTTGCATGATTGTCAATTGATTCAGAAATTAATGCAAGGTATTAAGTATATTGATCTGTTCAGTAGAAATAAAAAACTTACCATTTTTGGCTAAATTTCGCATCGGAAAGAATTGTTCCGTGAAGAGTGTGACATTTAGTGGTATCAAAGCAAAGGTTTAAGCGGTTCTAAGATCGGAGTGGGATAAAGTTAAGCGATAGTTTGTCTGTATATACATGCCAATTATAAGTGGGTAAGTGTTAAGTAATCTAAAGGGTACTTGCTCCCCTATCTGTGTTAAAGTGAAAGAATTGATGTTTGACTGAGATTGTTAAGTGTGAAAAGAATGATTCTGCACAGTAAAGATGGTAGTGAGTGAGAATGGAAGTATTTCTTCTTGAGAACTTATGGGAGTCAAAGCAGGGAAAAAAAGAATTAACTAAAATTAAGTGTAAATATGGGATTTTAAATGCCTATTTGGATGAGAAACAGTCTAAAGAAGGACAAAGCAAAGAATGTGCCAAAAGTACAGATAAATTATGCAAGATAAAGAGATACTATGATCGGATTGTCTTGGTTTAAGAATGTTAGTGAGTAGGTTATTACGATTATAAATGAAGGTTGTTTAAAATGCTCTATATATCTGTCAGTGACCTCCTTATAGGAGTGGGGATTTGATTGTATCTCTCATAATAGTAGGAAGGGTTATGATATCTGTATTATATGAGAATACGTGACGGTATTCTACCTACATACATGAAATCATACATTCATTGCATAGCATTTCATATTGTTTGACAGCATCCGATATACATCATATTACATATATAGGCCCCACTCGATAGGATGGAACTGACAAAGGATGTAATGAGCAGAGAGACAACCTAAGAATGAGGTAAGAAATAGTGTGCTTAAGAGTGCTTTTCATTTTTGATATGGCCATTGTGAGTTATTGGTCATGTCAATTAAATTTGTTAGCACACCGACTCTCTTGATGAATCGATAGAAAGGATCATTTATCTTTGTTGAGATTCATATTAGAGGATTTTAGTGATCACTATCTAATATGTTCTAAGATGTTGAAGAAGTATGGTAAGTACTTGGATATTGTAAGTGTACTTAAATTTGTATGTCTGAAGGATAAGTATAAATGATTAATGATAATGTTCTGGGTTTTCAAGCTATGAGAGCCAGTTTAAGTTTGGCTTCAGATGGGGCGTGTTTAGCTGGAATATAAGTGAAATTGATATTGTACAGCGGGTAAGGATAATAGTTATGAAAGAGAATGTTGAGTGGTAGTCATTGTAAATAAATCAAAAGATTTTTACTGAAGTTCACTGAGATAGTAATGCCTGATATTACAAAATGTACTAGGATTAAAAGCTTAGTTCTGAAAGCCAGATTGAAAGTGTAATGTGACAGATGTAAGAAAATGTTAAATGTGTCGATCTATGAAAGTAGAGACTTAGACATATTTGGGAATTGCTCTGACTTATAATGATATTTGTTTAGAAAAAGAACAATGTGATTAAAGAATTTGTCATCGAATTTGTTAAGTGTCAAAGAGGAAGATTGGTAATAATCTCAGTATTGGCCTAGTGATTCACCCTCTACTAATGATCAGTTAGAGTGGATAATTCAAATATTGAAAGAAGGAATATGGTAAAGTGTATGAGACTGTGAAAAATGGTTATTGATAGTAGAATCTGACTCTTGTTGAGACAATGTTAAAAAGAAAATGTTGAATTTTTGTGTTGGACTTAATGGAGTACAAATAAGACAGCAAGCTTTAATTTGATATGAAATGAATCTACACTCAGGATGATATGTTTAGGAAAAGAGAGACTGATAAAGATTGGTTAGTGTTAAACGTAAGTGGGACCTATTGGTGAAGATATGTGTGGAACCATCAAATGTAAATGCAGGTTTAATAAAATGACAGTACGATATCCTCTACTCTTTGATATAAGTAAATTTCGAGGAAAAAATTTCTTTTAGTAGGGGAGAATTGTAACGGCCTCGACACCAGGTCAGCCATGAATAATACTTTCCGACAGTGAATAGTATTTCTCGGGCCCAAAAGGACACCCGAAAGTCAAGAATATTTTATTAGACCATTGGAAAGTAATGGTCATTATGAGCTCAGATTGAAATTTGAAGTGAAATTGAAGTCAAATAGGCCTCCAAAAGTCAAAAATACGAAAAAAGGTAGCGAGTCAATTTCCCTGGTATGGAAGGGGAGTTGATTTTGCATAAATAATTAAAAATAGTAAACGAGCTCCAAAAATTATCAGATTTTGCATGCCTACAAGAATTTTATGTAGAATATTTTGGTGATGAGAATGGAATTTTTTGGTGATACCGGCAGTTGTCGAATTGGATCGATAAGTTTGAATCGAATCGATAACGGACTCCGATTGAGCCAAAAATTTATGTACTACCTATTTTTAATGTTTTAAGAATGATGGAATCAATATTGAAGTGATTTGAAGTGAGGAAGAGAGAGAAATTGGATTGGGCCTTAAATGACCTAAAATGGGCCTTAATGTTTAAGTGGGCAAAATCCACTCATCAAGCCCAATTTTAGGCCCATTAGAGAAGTATAAAAGGGCTAAAAATTTATAGAAAACTCCAAAAAATTGCTCACCTTCTTCTTCTTCTTTTATGGCTGAATCAACCTCTCTCTCTCTCTCTCTTGCTTCACAACCACTCAAGATCTCTCATAACTTTCAACTTAGGAGTTGAATTTCCATCCCTCTAGATGATTAATCAAGCCTTAAGCATTTGATTTGAAGGAGGAAAACAAGAGAAATCAAGAGGAAAATACTTAGGGGTCAAATTGAGGTAAGAGATTTTCAAGGTTTTAAATTTGTTTGAAGGTACCTATAAGTAGTTTTAGGTGCCTAAAATCCATTTTTGGGGTTAAATTGAGCTAAAAAGATTGAAATCTTGGTGTTTCATTTGATGAAGAATTCGGCCACCATTGTTTTGTTGGGTAAAGGATGGATTTCTTTGGTGTAAGGCATGAAAAAGGAAGCCTAAGAAAGCTAAAGCTTGAGAAAAAGGTAAGTGACTACAAAATCCATTGATTTTCCATTTTTGTGAATTAATTCCTTTGATGTAATTAGGTTAAAATTTTTAAAAGTTGTTAATTAATGAAATTATGTTAGGGTAAATGAAATTAAGCATGAAAGAAGATGAAATGAAGGCTTTAATGAAAGAAAGAAATTTTTTAAGAAGAAAAATCTAGGTGGCCGAAATTAATAGGCAAAGGAAATGGTAAGAAAAATGCATAAAAATAATGTATGTTAGCCTAAAATAATAGTAGACGTGATAATTGATGTCTATGAATTTTTAGAGAATATTTAAAAATTATTTGGGAATTTTTAAAGTTATGTATAGTGTATGTATTGAATAAAAATTGTGATTTATATTGATTATTTTGATGAAAAATGACAATAACCAATAAATAATGTATAAATAAATTTTATTAAAATTTATTGAAATTATTGAAATTTTATTGGAATTTTCATGTGAATATGTATAATAAAAATAATTGAAATATTAATGTATAATTGTATAAAAATGACTAAAACGATGAATTAGTATGAAATTAAATTATAGTCAATGGAAATTAAATAAAAAGCCAATCGATGAATTTTTTGAATATTTATTAAGTCATAAAAATAATAAATTATCGGTGAATAATTCATAAAATGAGTGAAAATGATGAAAAATATAAAATAATGTATACACGAATTTTTATGAAATTTTTATGTTTTATTGGAATATTTTCGAAATAAATTATTGATTATGTTTAATTAAAATATTAAATTATTAAGAAATAATTTAATAAATAAGTATGTAATTATTAACGAACGCGAAGTAAATTGCTTCGGTATAAAAAGATTTGAAAAAGTCAAATTATGCATTTTCAAGGCATAAGATAATGAATTATACTAATAGAATTCGCAATGGCGTAAAAAGTCGTAAAGTAACGCGTGACTAATTTATTAAAATAAATTAGTCAATAAAAATGATAAATTAGTCAATAAAAAGTATTAAAAGAGTAAATAATTATAAGATATTTAGCCGACGAATAATAAGTTGGCATAATAAATTATTGAAAAGTTTGGACAGTAAAAGAAAAGGAAAAAATCATAAAAAAAGTCTACCCTTGAATTATTATAAAATAATTCATAAAGAATTATACAAAAAGAATAAAAGATAATTATGAATTATAATGTCATAATTCATAATTTGTATAAAAAACTGAAAAGTCCAAGTGTCTAAATGAATTATTGAAGAATAATTCACAAAAGTGACTTGAAAAGATAAAGTAACCAAAAAGACAGTTATTGAATAGTCAAATGCATTAAAAAGAGTGTGATTGACAAAATGCATTGTTTTAAGCAAAATAAAAAAAATTAAAATTATTGAAGTTTGAAAATCATTCAGAAAGTTCTTGACTATTTTTGCCCTTAGCAATAGTCAGGTAGTGATATTCTTATTCAGGATATAATTGGCTAGCTATAGGGACACCTCTGTACCATGGTGCAAGTCATGATAACTTGCTTTGCTATGGGTAGGATCTTTGATCTCCATAGTTTCAGTGAAAGTAAAAGTGAAATTATATCTGTTTTCTGCTCTGTGAGACTTGATCTTCCATGATCATTTCTCTATCTATTCAGTGGAACCTTTGGGTCCAGTCCCGAATATCCTTTTTGAGAATCCTATTATATTGTATGAGGGGTGCATCGAAATGAATAAATCAGTATTACTTAAATGAATTGAATATAAAAAGTTATAATGAAAAATGATTTGTTTCGAAGAAAATACAAAGTCGAAATAAATCTGTAAAGTTACTCGAAAAGTGTGATTAATAAGGAAAAAGAAAAGAAATGTTTTATAAGAGTAAAATAATAAATAAAGATTAAGTTAAGCTTTTATAATAAAAAATGATTTAAATAGTATTTTATTTTACATGAGAAAGATAAATTTAATTAATTGGTATTTTCTGTACCAATTACTATCATGAATAGTGACAAGTGTGGAAAATAATATTAATTTCATATTTAACGTTAAAAAGTGTTGACAATGATATTAAATGAAATTTGATGCTTAAGTAAATGTATTTTTGAAAGACAAGTTAAATGAAAGGTAAAACGATAAAAAGGCATAGAATTGTTCAATGAAGAAAAAGTAAAAGATATAAATCATAAACAATAAATGAACATAAGTAATTAACTAAAAGAAGGAAAAAATGTTTTGACTGCAAAGTTTTCCAAAATAGTTATATCGCTTTAAAATAAAGCTTAAAGGCCCTTTAATTAGTGATGTATCTATTAGTTAAAAGTTAAAGAAAAGTAAAGGAATATATATATATATATATATATATATATATATATATATATATATATATATATATATATATATATATATATATATATATATATATATATAATTAATTAATGTTAAAAATGTTAGCAATGATCACCAAAGGGCGAGTTAACAATACAATTAATGTTAATTAAAGTAAGAGAAAGTGTTAATTGAAATAAGAATAATAGTAGCATAAATTATGTAATTATGCTTTATTCTAGAAAATTCTTGGATTAGTAGTCACCACTTGGCATATTTAGTGCTCAACATGTAGTGTTTACTACGTGTGGGTTATGAAGTATTGTGGGAGCATAATACATAGTGGAGACAGATCGGAAGAGAAGATTTTGTATAAGACTCGGTTGTATTTTGGCATGTATATACTTAGACTATTAAGGTAAATGATTAAACTGTATTTTGACTATATTTCAATTATTGTTTATCAATGGATGAATGTTTGGTGTAATTTCTCTGCATGAAGTTATTTTGTTTATGTTTTAATTGTTTTGCATGATTATCAATTGATTCAAAAATTAATGCAAGGTAATTAAGTATATTGATCTATTCGGTAGAAAAAAAACTTACCGTTTTCGACTAAGTTTCGCATCGAAAAGAATTGTTCCATGAAGGGTGTGACATGGCAGGCAATGACATTATTCAAGAGACTATAGGATAAAAAAACGTATAAATAATTTAGATATCTCAAAAAAATTAAAAAAGAAAATAACTAAAATTATAATCAATGAAGATTCAGGTAGTGATGACGAACTTGTTAATTATACAGAAGATTATTTAAATGCAATAAGCGAAAACTTTGAAACTAGTAGTGAAGTTAGTAATTCTAATTCTAAATCCTATAGTTGCTTAGGACCGTATCAATGTAATAATATAAATATGGTAAGCGATGAAAAAGAATTTTTATTAGACATTATCGCTAAAATAGATGACCCAAAAAAAAAGAATTATTTACTTTGATTAAAAGAAATAATTAGTACAAAAGAGAAAAGAGATTTTACATCTTATAATTTAGCTAATGTATATAAGAAATTTGAAATTGAGAAGGAATCAACTTTTCAAGATCTTCAGGAAGAAATTAAAATATTAAAACAAGAATTAAATATATTAAAGGGAAAAGTTCAAAGTTTAGAAGAAGAAAGTTTCAAAATTAGTCTTAGTAATTCTGTAAAAGAAGATAAAAAAATTAAAAGGAATAGTATCCTCTGGTATTGTTATTAGAGACGCTGAAGATGAATATATAAATATTTTATCTCAAGTAAATTATCAAAAATGGTATGTCAAATTAGATATAGTTGTTAATGATGATTTTCATTTAACTACCTTAACTTTAATAAATAGTGGAGCAAATCAAAATTGTATTCAGGAAGGCTTAATCCCAACTAAATATTATGAAAAAACTTCTGAAAGATTAGGTACAGCTAATGGATCTAAATTGATAATTAATTATAAACTATCAAGAGTTAAGATTTGCAATAAAGGATATTATTTTAAAACTCATTTAGTGTTAGTTAAAAACTTAAATTCTGGAGTTATATTAGGAACACCCTTTATTACAATGTTATATCATTTTCAGGTAGGAGATAATAGAATTAAGACAAAGATTTTAGATAAAGAAATTCTTTTTGAATTTGCATTTCCTATAGTATCTAGAGTTATTAGTCATGTGAGAAAAAATATTCAAAAAATCTATTTGTTAAAAAATAAACAAAAACAGACTAAATTTCTCATAAAAGATATAGAAGGAAAAAGAATAAAAGAATAATTAGATAGTCCAGAGATAAGAGAAAAAATCAAAGAATATGAAAGTAATTTTCAAAAAAAAATTGTGCACCAGTACCTAATGCTTTTAGGAATAGAAACAACATGTTGTAAAAAAAAGGCTTTGATGAAAAGAAAATTTCAACAAAATCTCAAGCTATTAAAATGACACCAGATTTAGACAAATTTTATCGAAAAAAATACAAGATTTAAAAGAAAATTGATTGATAAGAGATTCTTTGTCACCTTGGTCATGTTCAGCATTTTATGTTATGAATGCAGCAGAAATAGAAAGAGGTAGACCTAGATTAGTAATAAATTATAAACCTTTAAATGTAATTTTACAATGGATAAAATACCTTATATCATACAAAAGAGATTTATTAAAAAAACTATATAATACAAATATTTTTTCAAAATTCGATATGAAATCAGGATTTTGGCAAATACAAGTAGATGAAGAAGATAGGTATAAGACATGTTTTAATGTTCTATTTGGACATTATGAGTGGAATATTACGCCATTTGGTTTAAAATACCTCCTCGACCATACTTATCATCTTTAACTTCTCCCTCTTCTCTTGTTTCTCCTATAGTACATTCTCCTTCTACTAAAACTGTTTCTCCTTATCATATGAATCAGAAAAGATTATTTATTAAAGTTTTAGAAGCAGAAGAAATTCATATATCTGAGAGTCAAAGTTTTTATAGGTTAATTTATCATGTTTTCCCCAATAGTTGGCATTTTCATGAGGAAGATCAGAATAAAACAAGAGAGTATTATGAAGCCATATTAGTAGATACTGAGTCAGTAGAAATAGAACATAATTATGATAAGAGAGATAAGAATAGGATTGCTTATGGTAAGGTTAAGATTATTCTTGTCATTACTCAATCAAAATAGGGATCACGACCATTTCAGTTGAAGATGCTATCAGGATATCCTTCCAAATTAGTATATAGTTATTATAATTATCAAAAAGCATGGTATAGAGCATTCTACTTAAGGAATTTTTAACATTCGTGGTTCTTTTATTTTTCACATAAGTTTGGTGGCATTCTTCCAAATTGGTTCATCATATGGTTTAGTTAGTTTGGTTTTGATCATTGAAGCAACTCCATTCCAGATCACGGAAGCTTTTATCAAGTTTACTACTTATTGCAATCCAAGTACTCCAGATAATCTTTTAAAATATTGTGCAATGTTCAAGGTTTCATAGATTGTCTCATGGACCTATCACATTTCTAAGCAATTTAATCAGTTACCAATTCTTTATCGATAATTTCGAGTAAAATGGTGGGATAGTTTTGATGTTAAGAAGGCCAATAAACAAGCAGTTATTAATTACTTAGAGCCACCAGCATCTACCACTTCATCATCAACTTTGCTAGTAGGATTTATTGCAGATAAAAATCAAATTGTCAAATTATTGTCTTCAGCATCCACAGAAGAAGAATTCATTTCTATTCTCAATCGCATTTCAGCAGAAAGGACCCACTTATCCGAAGGCAGTACTCCTCCTCCTCGAAGAGCACTTGAAGACTCTCAAGATTCATATGCAGATGTATAATTATAAAGTATATACGTAGTATAACTAATAAATGCAAGGCAAATGCAATGTAAATGTAATGTAAATGTAATGTACATAAAGAAAAAATGCAAATGAAAAAACAATCGTAAAAAAAAAGTCAAAAGTCGAAAATAATAGGCTATCTCTTTAACAAAACTCTTGGGACTTTCCTATTTCAAGTTTCAAAAGATAAAGCTTTTAAGAATAGTTTTTTAATAGTAATTTTACTATTCACCAATAGTAATTTTACTATTCAAACTTTATTACCTTATCCTGACACAAACTATTATTTCAAAAAAAGTTAAGTTTTCATCATTTCAAATTGCATGTTTTGAAAGGTAAAGGGAATCAATGTATTTTATCTTTTATCCAAACCATTATTATGAATCTGAAGGCCATATCAAGATTATCATTTCAAAGACAGGTGTTAGCTTCGGCAGTCGACTTTATCTTCATACAATTATTACAAGAATTGAGCATCAATTTTAGTCAAGTATAAAAAGGCATTTTTTCATGAGCTGAAGTAGAAGGTTTTACACAAGAAGATTTTACGAGTGTTCAAGATAGTTCACAATTAAAGAGAAGAATAAAAAATCCCTTTGTAATATCAACCTTCCTTTGTAATAAAACCTTAGATATGTAGCTTATATTTTCAAAAGTCTCTACTTGTACTCCTATTACTTCATCAGAAACACCTTGTGTATTATCATCAGATTATAATCTATCAAGCATTTCACTTTAATTATGTCTTGGTGTATAAATAAGTTTTTATAAAGTTTATGTTCAATTGATTTTGATAACGATAAAGATATGTTTTTATTAAAGAAATAATTAATTAGTTTAAAGGACATTTTAATTAAAGAACATGACGATTTTCATTTAAATGAATTTTGTAATTGTCAAGATTTTCATCGAAAAATAAATTTAATTAATATTTTAATTGATTTTGTTCCTAGTATTCCTGCATATCATTTTTCATATTTATAAAAAATTTATATAATAGATAGAGAACAAAAAAGAAAAAAAAATTAATAGAAGGATATGAAAAAATTTGGAATGTTAGAAAAAAGATTTGTGAATTTAATAATCAGATAGCTAGAGTTTATCATCATTTATTTCATGAAAATAATTTGTGTGATTGTATATATTTTAATTGTAATATAATTTTAGTAAATTTAATGTTAGAATTTTTTAAAGCTTTAATAGAAAATTAAAAATATAGATAGATCAATAAATGAGTTAAAATAAGAATTAAAAATTCTTGAACCTAGATTATCAGAATTAGAAGCAAAAATAATAAAAATAGAAAATTTAAATTTATCTCCATTTGTAGACTATGATATTATTGTAGAAAGTATTACATATATGATCAATAAAAATAAATATTTAATTAGAAAATTAGAAAATAATAAAAAATTAATACCTATATGTTAATTATTATGATAGAGTTATAGCTTATATATGAAAATTTAACTTAATTAATCCCCAAAACTAATTGGTAGACCCGATTCATCGTTTTTGGTATCAGAGCATATATATATATATATATATATATGATGGAATATGACATGGCATATATATGATGATTACGTAGCGAAAAAATAATAAAATCGATCATACATACCATGCAATCCATAAATAAGAATCGAAAACATGCAATTTTAGGGTTTTAAAACTTACAACTTTAGATGCACTTCAAGACTTGATTTTGATGATGACCAGCAATTAGGATGAACTTATATGCTTCAAGTCTTGATCACCAATGCCAAAGAAACAGTCTTTATGCCACTCCTTTCTATGTTCACACACACAATTGTAATGAAGGCTTAAAATTGAGAGTGCTAGCTCTATGTGTAAATAATTGGCAATGGTAATGGATTGAAGCTACAAGATCTGATCTTGTACTTCCTTTAGGTTGCTATTGCTGCCCAAGAACACAAGAGAACAAGGAAGAATCCTTTTTCCTTGAGTATTTTGGCTAAGAGTGTGTGAGAGAGAGAAAATCACGCCTAAGGTTTTTCTTTTGTTCACAAATATATATCATTTATTTTTTGGTAAGTGTTAATTCCGAAATTTACTACCTAAAAATAGTAAATTAAGCCTCAATCACTTCCTAAAATCAAGTGACATATATTAATTCAAACTCTTTTGAATTTTAAATTCAAATTAATTTGAAATAAATATAAGACATTTAATCAAACCATCACTTAATTAGGATATATACATGTGCCGAAATTAACATTGAATTTGTCTTTGAATTTCGGCCAATCTCTCTCCTATTTAAGTGTTTTATTTTGATTCAAATGCTATTAGGCTTTAATAATCAATTATCTTAATTAATTCAAGATAATTAATTAATTGAAATTAATCCTTGTGGGCCGAATTTATCTCTCTCATGGACCAAGGTCCAATAGCAATTTTAATACCCATTACATAAATTAATTTGACTTTAAATAAATGCCCAAATTAATGCCTAATACTTTATTTAAATATTTTAAGCCCAATGTTTTGTGTGCGATCCTATAGGTCCATTTAATATTGGCAATGAATTAATTCAAAGGCTATATATATTCTCTAGCAAGATATTATAACATTTCAAATTAAATGAAAATGCAAATGGCATTTAGTAACCTAATGCAATTTTGCATAGGCCCTTACCCTTAAATATCTGAATTAATATAAGGCATGAAACTAGTCATCTTTAAATATATTAATTCCTTTCTTGATATTCCAGTGACACTGAACTCTCAGATAAATAATGATTACTCATTATTTTATCTCAGTATGGCCATACACTTCTCAGTTCACTGATCAAGTGGTCGATGATATTTTCTCTCTTATTGAGAGAGGTAATTCCTTCATTTATCTCATGCTCTCTAACATGAATCAGTGCATACCCAAGCATATCCATACTTGTCATCCTGTTATGAGCACGTTAGGTGTATGTCAAAGTACACAGTACTTCATAAAGAGTTTTATAGAGATTTTAGGTCTAAGAACTTCGATGCAAAACTTGCATATGAGAAACACTTATGACTTGTACCATGTAGTGTTCTCATGAACGGATCAAATCCAGATACCATGTTCTAAACATGTATCAATGATATCTGATTGACACTCTTGTCCTTATGATCCGTAAGACATAACTCAACTTATCAGAGGGAGCATACTAGTCTTAATTCATTTGTTATTCCCATAACAATGACTGACTAGGGATATTTAGAATGAAGTATCTATTGTTTCAAGGTCTTACAACCATGTGCATCACACATGATAACATAAACTAAAACAACATTCTTGGATAGTTTTATCAATTGATATGCACAGGAATACAATAGATAAAACAAATGCCTCATTTATTAACTAAAGTGTTTTATAACAATGCATTGGGGCTAGGGCTTACACTAACAATATATATACGTGTATTAAATTTCTAATTTTAAATTTCTAGTATTATCTAGCAAAATTGAATTAGATAATTAGAGTCTTTCTTAGAAAATGATTCTAATTAAGATATCCAACTGAGTATAATTAATTAAGAAAAATTTAAAGAGGATTTTGAGACTGTGCTTGGAGCGATGAAATGTTGTCAACCCTGAAGGCTTAATGTTGGTCAGCCCTTGGAAGTCGAGATGGCATGTTGGTGGTTCCGATAAGCTGGGTGGTCTCGTGATTCGCACAAGTTTCATTCTTGACTTCTCTTTAAATTTAGCTTCATTAAATATATTAGGATGGATAGATTAAGTAGAATAATTTCTATTAAAGATTCTAGATCTGGTTCAATTAGCGAAGATAATATTAGAAAGTTAGATCAAATGAACTCTATAAAGGAAAGAGAGTTAGATGAAATAAATTTATTTAGAAATAAATATTGAAAAAGTGGAGAATGATTTGTTTCATTGGACTACACCTAAACATGATATTTGAATAATATATTCAATCGGCACTTTTTAATTTTTTCATGATTATTCTATTAAACAAACTGAACAGACAATATCTATTAATCAGGAACATGAAACTATTCAATTGTTATCAGAAAAGGCAATAAGTGAACACAAGAAGAAAAAATATAGATTTTTGCATATAGGATCAGTACAAATAGCAATAAAACATTTATTCAGATTAGGATTAAATATTCTTATTTTAATGTATTTAAGAGATGCTAGACATGTTAATTTTTCTAATTCTTTACTTGCTATAGCAGAAACAAATTTAGCAAATGGACCTGTATATTTTAATTGCTTTCCAGGATTCACTATTAGTCTCTATGATTTAAATATATTAGAAACTTTACTTTAACTATTAAAATAAAGAATTTAAATTTTAAAGAAATTGTTAAAGCAATTGCAGTAATATATAAAATATATTATAAAGTAATGTCCACAACTATAGATCCTAAAACTAAGAAACCTTTTAAAAGAAATGAAAATTTATTATTTAAAGCAAATAGAGCCCATTCTAATATTCAAATTCCAAAACAGCTTAGATGGGTTTAGATTACTAGATCAGGAAATTGGGAACTAAAAGAGGTATGCGAACCTAGACCAATTAATATTAATAATCAATTTTCAAGAATATTAAAACATAATGATGGATCAGTTCAAATAAATTTTTCCTCAGATAATAATCAATCAAGTAGTTCTTTTATATATTCAAATAATAAACCTTCAATGCCTAAATCATTATCTGCAAAAAAATTAGAATTAAAAGGGGTAGATTTTAATACAAGTATCATGGATGGTCTCGTGATTTACACAGGTTTCATTCTTGACTTCTCTTTGAATTTAAGTTGATTAAATATATTTGGATGGATAGATTAAGTAGAATATTTTTTTATTAAAGATTATAGATCTGGTTCAACTAGCGAAGATAATATTAAAGAATTAGATGAAATAAATTTCGTAGAAATAATTATTGAAAAAGTATAGAATGATTTGTTTGATTGGACTATACCTAAATAAGATATTCGAACAATATATTCAATAGGCACTTTTGAATTTTTCTATGATTATTCTATTAAACAAATAGAACAGATAATAACTATTAATTAGGAACATGAAACTATTCAATTGTTATCAGAAAAAGCAATAATTGAACATAAGAAGAAAAAATATAGATTCTTGCATATAGGATCAGTACAGATAGTAATAAAACCTTTATTTAGATTATGATTAGATACTCCTATTTTAATGTGTTTAAGAGATGCTAGACATGTTAATTTTTCTAATTCTTTACTTACTATAGCAGAAACAAATTTAGCAAATGGACAAGTATACTTTAATTGCTTTCCAGGATTCACTATTAGTCTATATGATTCAAATATATTAGATACTTTAACTTTAACTGTTAAAACAAAGAATTTAAATTTTAAGGAAAATGTTAGAGCAATAGCAGTAATATATATGATATATTATAAAGTAATGTTTGCAACTATAGATCATAAAACTAACCTTTTAAAAGAAATGAAAATTTATTATTTGAAGCAAATAGAGCCCATTCTAATATTCAAATTCCAAAAAGGCTTAGATGGGATGAGATTACTAGATCAGGAAACTGGGAATTAAAAGAAGCATGTGAACCTAGACCAATTAATGTTAATAATCAATTTTCAAGAATATTCGAACATAGTGATGGATCAGTTCAAATAATTTTTTCCTCAGATAATAATCAATCGAGTAGTTCTTCTATATATTCAAACAATAGACCTTCAATACCTAAATCATTATCTGCAAAAAATTTAGAGTTAAAAGGGGTAGATTTTAATACAAGTATTCCCAGGCCATTATATACTGAACAAAAAGATAGTGAATATTCAGTTAGCCCAACTAGATCTCAAATGGAAGTATTTTCTCAGATTAATTAATAATTTAAAAATGACTAATTTTCATATAAATAAATAATTTTTAAGAAATGATTTAAAAGCAAAATATAATAAGCAGAAAGCTGAATGGTATTTCAATAACTTTTCTCAAGCTGAATTAAGTAATTTTAGAAGCTTATGGTATAAAGATATGTAAGATAAACAAGTTAATATTCCTTTATTTTTATGGTTTGAAAATTATTGTTATTATAATAATATAGATTATCCATTTGAAAAAGAAATAAATGTATCTTCAAAAATAGGTAAACAATGAAACACCTTAGAAGGAGAATCAATAGTATCTATACATCCTCCGTTAGAGTGTATTCAAGTAAAAAATAAAGAAAATACTTATTTTGCCGAACCTTTTAAAGAAATAAAAGAAGAAAATAAAGAAGTAGGAAAAGATTTACAACATGTAATATTACAAAATAATTTTTCAAATCAAATATTAGATACTATATCTAATCAGTTAAATAGAGTTGAGGAAATAATACAAACACCTATGTCACAAACGGAAATAGGACAGACATCGAAAAAGCTAATAGAAAATCCATCTATAAAATTAGAAACACCTTTGTTTAAACCTTTTGAATTTTCATCAAGAACAATCATTAAGCTAAAAGATGAAGACCCTGTATTAAGAAAAATAGATGAAAAATTAGTAAAGCTGAATATTAAGGATAAACAAATTATGACTATAGACGAAGAAACTATGTTTGAAATAGAAACTCCATCAGAAGTAGAAAACCTAGAAGAACAGTTTAAGCCAAATAATGAGAATGAATTATCAATTAAAAAATTACATTTTAATACATATACTCGTAGACCAAAAACTCAAAATTATTATCCTAGAGCTACACCTCCTAATACTCAATATGAAGAAACTAGATATCAATTATAATATGATGGTAGATCTTTATACGAATGGAATATAGATGGTTTATCAGAATATCAAATACTAAATTTATTACATAAAATGGCTATGGAAGCTAGTGCTTATAAATCAAAAGGAAATAATGAAACTTTAATATCTCAAATGTTAATATCAGGATTTACTGGACAACTAAAAGGTTGGTGGGATCATTATGTAACTAAAATCGATAAAAATTTTATATTAATAGCACGTAAAAGAATTGTCAAGGCAGAAAATAATGTTCAAATAGAAACAGAACAAGATGATATAATAAGTACTTTAATATTTGCAATAGCTAAAAATTTTGCAAGAGATCCTCGTTTATATCAAGAAAGTAGTTCATAAATTCTACAAAACTTAACTTGTTCTAAATTACAAGATTTTAAATGGTATAAGTATTTATTTTTAACTAAAGTAATGACTAGAATAGATTGTAATAATATTTATTGGAAGAAGAGATTTTTAGCAGGATTTCCTAAGTTATTTGCAGAAAGAGATAGAAGTAGATTAAAGAGAGATAACGATGGTATGATACCTTATAATGAATTAACTTATGGACAACTAATAAATATAGTTAACATAGAAGGATTATCAATTTGCACTGATTTAAAATTAAAAGCCAAACTAAAAAGAGATATTGTATTAGGAAGAAAAGAATTAGAATTATTTTGTGAACAGTATAGTTATCAACATATTAGAGCACCATCAGCTACTAAAAGAAAAATAAAATCCAAAATAAAATACATATATAAAAGAAAAAGATATAAACCAAAACAAAATTATAATCAAGAAAAGCCTATTAAGAAAAAAACCAAAATATAGAAAGTTTAAACCTAAGACTAGTAAAAAGGATATAGTAATTTGTTATAAATATGGCAGGCAAGAACATTATTCAAGAGACTACAGGATAAAGAATCTCAAAAGAAATAAAAAAGGAAATAGCTAAAATTATAATAAATGAAGATTCAGGTGGTGATGAAGAACTTACTGATTATTCAGAAAATGATTTAAATGCAATAAGTTAAAACTCTGAAACTAGTAATGAAAATAGTAATTCTGATTTAGAATCTTATAGTTGCTTTGGACCGTGTCAATGTAATAATATAAATATGATAAGTGATGAAAAAGAATTTTTATTAGACATTATCAATAAAATAGATGACCCAAAAATAAAAAAAGAATTATCTACTTAGATTAAGAGAAATAATTAGTATAAAAGAGAAAAGAGATTTTACATCTTATAATTTATCTAAAGTATACAAGAAAATTGAAATTAAGATGGAATCAACTATTCAAGATCTTTAGGAAGAAATTAAAATATTAAAATAAGAAGTAAATATATTAAAAGGAAAAGTTCAAAGTTTAGAAGAAGAAATTTTTAAAATTAATCTTAGTAATTCTGCAAAAAAAAAGATAAAAAAAATTAAAAGGAATAGTATCCTCTAGTATTGTTATTAGAGGCACTCAAGATGAATACATAAATAGTTTATCTCAAGTAAATTATCAAAATTGGTATGTCAAATTAGATATAGTTGTTAATGATGATTTTCATTTAACTACTTTAGCTTTAATAGATAGTAGAGCATATCAAATTTGTATTCAGAAAGGTTTAATTCCTACTAAATATTATGAAAAAACTTTTGAAAGATTAGGTACCGCTAATGGATCTAAATTGATCATTAATTATAAATTATCAAGAATAAAGATTTGCAATAAAGGATATTATTTTAAAACTCATTTAGTGTTAGCTAAAAACTTAAATTCTGGAATCATATTAGGAACACCTTTTTATTACAATGTTATATCCTTTTCAGGTAAGAGATAATAGAATTAAGTCAAAACTTTTTATAAAGAAATTCTTTTCGAATTTGCATTTCCTATAGTATCTAGAGATATTAGTCATGTGAGAAAAAATATTCAAGAAATTAATTTGTTAAAAAATAAACAAAAACATATTAAATTTCTCATAAAAGAAATTGAAGGAAAAAGAATAAAAGAACAACTAAATAGTCCAGAGATAAGAGAAAAAATCAAAGAATTTGAAATTATATTTTCAAAAGAAATTTGTGCACCAGTACCCAATGCTTTTTGGAATAGAAAACAACATGTAGTAAAATTACCTTACATAAAAGATTTTGATGAAAAGAAAATTCCAACAAAATCTCAAGCTATTAAAAGGACACCAGATTTAGAAAAATTTTGTCGAAAAGAAATACAAGATTTAAAAGAAAAAGGATTAATAAGAGATTCTAAGTCACCTTGATCATGTTCAGCATTTTATGTTATGAATGCAGCAGAAATAGAAAAAGGCACACCTAGATTAGTAATAAATTATAAACCTTTAAATGTAGTATTACAATGTATAAGATACTCTATATCATATAAAAGAGATTTATTAAAGAAGTTGTATGATGCAAATATTTTTTCAAAATTTGATATGAAATCAGGATTTTGGGAAATACAAGTAGATGAAGAAGATAGGTATAAAACAGGTTTTAATGTTCCATTTGGACATTATGAATGGAATGTTATGCCATTTGGTTTAAAAAATGCTCCTTTAGAATTTTAAAATATTATGAATGATATTTTAAGACCAATACATGAATTCTTAATAGTTTTATATTGACGATATATTAATTTTTTTCAAATTTAATAAGTCAACATATTAAACATTTAAAAAGATTTTTTCACTTAATTCATCATAATGGATTAGTAGTCTCTGCACCAAAGATGCAACTCTTTCAAACTAAAGTTAGATTTTTAGGACATGATATAGATCAAGGCACTATAAAACAAATAAATAGAAGTTTAGAATTTACTAATAAATTTCCAAACAAAATAAAAGATAAGAAACAGTTACAAAGATTTTTAGTATTTTTAAATTATGTTCATGATTTTTTCAAGATTTAGGAAAATTATGTAAACCCTTATATGATAGATTAAAAAAGAAACCTAAACCATGGACAGTAAAACATACAAATATAGTTAAAGAAATTAAAGAAAAAATTAAAAGTTTACCATGTTTAAATATACAGCATCTAGAAGCCTTTATAATAATTGAAACAGATGCTAGTGATATAGGTTATGGTGGTATTTTAAAACAAAAACGAAAGGAATCCAACAAAGAAAAATTAGTAAGATTTTATTTAGGAAGCTATAATCAATCTCAAAAGAATCATTCTATTATCAAAAAAGAAATTTTAAGTATAGTTTTATGCATAAAAAAATTTGAAGACGATTTATACATGAAAAGATTTTTGCTACACATTGATTGTTTATCAACAAAATATGTTTTGGAAAAAGATATAAAAAATTTAATTTCAAAGCAGATTTTTGCAAGATGGCAAGTTTTACTTAGTAACATTGATTTTGAAATCAAATTCATCAATGGAAAAGATAATAGTTTACCTGATTTTCTTTCTCGTGAATTTTTACAGGGAAAATGAATTCTAATAAGAAAGTTTTGACAAAAAATACATTATCAACAAGAAATTCTCAACAGAATCATCCACCCATACCTCCTCCTATTAGGACATTATCCAGACCTTTATTTCCAACAACACCTTCTTTTCCTCCACTTCAAAGATCTTAAACTTTTTCACCCTTTGTACCTCCAAGACCATATTCATCAACTTTAGCTTCACCCTCTTCTCCTGTTTCTCCTGTAATACATTCTCCTTCTACTAAAACTTCTCCTCCTTATAATATGAATCAGACGAGATTATTTATTAAAGTCATAGAACCCGAAGAACTTCATATATCAGAGAGTCAAAGTTTCTATAAGTTAATTGATCATGTTTACCTAAACAGTTGGCATTTTCATAAGGAAGATCAAAGTAAAACACGAGAGTATTATGAAGCCATATTAGTAGATGTTGAGTCAGTAGAAATAGAACATAATTATGATGAGAGAGATAAGAATAGAATTACTTATAGTAAGGTTAAGTTTATTCATGTCATTACTCAATCAGAATGGGGATCACGGCCATATCAATTAAAGATGTTATTAGGATATCCTCCCAAGTTAGTATATAGCTATTATGATTATCAAGAAGCATGGTATAGAGCATTCTACTTAAGGAATTTTCAACATTCTTGGTTCTTTTATTTTTCACAAAAATTCGGTGGAGTTCTCCCAAATTGGTTTATCATGTGATTTAGTTATTTTGGTTTAATCATTGAAGCAACTCCGTTCCAGATCAGGGAAGCATTTGTCAAGTTTACTACTTACTACAATCCAGGAGCTTCAAATAATCTTTTGAAATATTGTGCAATATTCAAGGTTCCATGAATTGTTTCGTGGACCTGTCACATTTCTAAGCAGGTTAATCAATTACCAATGCTTTATCGTGAATTTTGAGTAAAATGGTGGAACAGTTTTAATATTAAGAAGGCCAATAGACAAGCAGTTATTAATTATTTAAAGCAACCAGCATCTACTGCTTCATCATCAAATGTGCTAGTAGGATTTATTATAGATAAAAATCAAATAATCAATTTATTATCTTTAGCATCCACAAAAGATGAATTCAATTCTATTCTCAATTGTATTTCAACAGAAAAGACCAACTCATCAGAAGGCATTACTCCTCCTCCTCAAAGAGCCCTTGAAGATTCTCAAGATCCGTATGCAGATGTAGAATTATAAACTATATACATAGTCATATAGTATAAATACCAAATGTAATGTATATGTACATATAAGATGCAAATAAAAAATCAATCATAAAAAAAAGTCAAAAGTCAAAAGTCAAAAATAGTAGGCTATTTATATATTCCTTACTCTCGTCACTTTTTACAAACTCACAAAAGAAGTTTTAAGTAAATAGTAGTCAAATAGTAACTTTACTATTTCAATAGTAATTTTACTATTCAGATCTTTATTACTTTATCTTTTATCTGATAATTTCAAAAAGTTTTAGTTTTCAATTTACACGTTTTCAAAGAAAATCAATGCATTTTATCTTTTACATTATTACAAAGCATATCAACCTTATCAAGAGCATCATTTCAAGGACAGATGTTAACTTCGGCAATTACCTTTATCCTTATGCAATTATCACAATGAATTGAGCATCAACTTTATTCAAGTATAAAAAGGCAGTTTTTCTTCAACTGAAGCACGAGCTTTTTGCACGATACGATACTTTTCAAAAAGCCTTTTACAAGTGTTTAAGATAATGTTCACAATTAGAGACAAAAATTAAAAAACCTCTTGTATTATCAACCTCCCTTTGTAATAGAACCTTAGATTTACAACTTATATTTTCAAGAGCTTGTACTTGTACTCCTATTACTTCATTAGAAACACCTTGTATATTCTCATCAAATTATAATCTATCAGGTATTTCATTTTAATTATGTCTTGGTTATTTGATAAATTTTTAAATGGTTTATATTCAATTTATTTTGATAGTAATCAAGATATGTTCTTGCTTAAATGAGAATTAATTAGTTTAAAAACTCATTTAATTGATATGCATGAAAGTTTAAGTTATTTTCATTCAAATGAATTCTGCAATTGTCAAAATTTTCATAAAAAAATAAATTTAATTGATATTTTAATTAATCTTATTCCTAGTATTCCTACAGATCATTTCTCAAATTAATAAAATATTTCATAAAATTAATATAGAGATTTTCAAATTAACATAATATTAGTTAATTTAATACTAGAATTGTTAAATCTAATGGATTATCTTAAAGATTTATTTAGACAATTAAAGAATGAAATAAATAGGTTACATTTAGAAATAAAAAAATATAAATGCTAGGAAAAAATTATTAACAGATATATATTTAAATTCTGAAATTTACATTTTAATGTTATATTATAATCAATAGATATATAATAGAAATTATGAAATAAAGTGATTAGAAAAAATATTAAATATAATACCTTTAGGATAATAATATGGACAATATTAAAAAGAAAATTAAAAGCATAGATAGATCAATAAATTAATTAAAAGTAAAATTAAAAACTCTTGAACCTAGATTAGCAGAATTAGAAGCAAATATAATAAAAATAGAAAATTTAAATTTATCTCCATTTGTAGACTATGATATTATTGTAGAAAGTATTACATATATGATTAATAGAAATAAAAATTTAATTAAGAAATTAGAAAGTGATAGAAAATCAATATATGTATATGTATATGTATACATATACATATACATATACATATACATATACATATACATATGCACATTATATGTATATGTATACATATGCATATATACATATACATATACATATACATATACATATACATATACATATACATATACATATACATATACATATACATATACATACATATATGTATACATATATATGTATATGTATACATATATGTATGTATATGTATATGTATATGTATATACATATAATGTGCATATGTATATGTATATGTATATGTATATGTATATGTATATGTATATGTATATGTATATGTATATGTATATGTATATGTATATGTATATGTATATGTATATGTATACATATACATACATATATGTGTGTATATATGTGTGTGTGTGTGTGTGTGTGTGTGTGTTATTATATAAGAACAAATATATATAACATTATATATGTACATACACATACTTTCTTTAAAGTTACTATTATTATTGTTTATAAAAAAACATTGATGTAAATAATTGAAAAAACTATAATTAATGAAAAATCATTATAGTCTAAATATAAAATAAAATAAATTAGCTATTAGCTGACGAGAAATGACTCTAAGATAGAGCATTTGAAAAAAAAAATATTCGGATAATTATCAATTACCAACAACGGATTGAAAGAATTTATAAAATATTTGTAATACAACTGATTGATACAAAAATTTTAACAGTGAGTTCAAATTCCTAGGCTTCATGATTTTAAAGAGAGAAATAGAAGCTAATCTAGAAAAGATCCAAGCAATACTGGAGTTGGAGGGCTCCAAGTCTATCTGAGATATTTAAAATCTTAATGGTAGAATAACAGCCTTGGAAAGATTTATCTCCTATTCAACCAAATGGTGCCTTCCCTTCTACCAAGCACTTAAGAACTTGAAGAACTTTTTAATGGAATGAAGAATGTTTGCAAACCTTTGAAACTCCAAAGCAGTTCCTTTCCTCTCTACTACTATTTAGTAGCCCCCGGTTTTGTGAGACTCTATATATGTATCTAGCTATTTCAGAAGGATCAGTAGGCTTGGTATTGGCTTAAAAATATGGCACTTAGCAGTTCTTCATCTACTACACCAGCAAAGTCTTATAAGGTTTCAAATTTAATTACACAATCTTGGAAAAATTGGCTTTTACATTGGTCACCTCAATAATTAAGTTATGATCATACTTCCAAGAACACAACATAGTAGTTTGAACAAACTTAAGCCTTCAAAAGGTGTTACAGAGACCAAAGGTTTCAATAAGGTTAACTAAATGGGTAGCCCACCTAAGTGAGTTTGATGTCAAATGTGAACCTTGGTAAGCAGTAAAGGCATAGGTCCTGGCTGATTTTGTAGTTGAATTATATGCTCTGCCACTTGAACCGATCAAATCCTTAGGGAGCCTCTTGGAATATGTCAAGTCTCAAGTTATACTATCAGTAATGTATTTGCTTATTTTGGCTTAATCATCGGCCAATTCAAGTGTATTTTTTAGCTCAACTTTACTTTTGCCAGCCAAGCATGTGTTTTACTAAGCTCTGTTAATGAGCTCAAGTCATTATTAATAATACTTCACTCATTTCGGATATATCGCCATTACAATTTATTTCTAGCTCTAAATGGTATCTATACAAACTGAACACCTTTTTAATTTTAAATTCTTTCAAGCTCATTTAATAATAATCTATTACAAAGTTGAGTAACCTATAGCTCGCTCACATACTTCCATCAGGGCTATGCAAGAAAATACAACTTGAAAAAAAAATGAGGTTCAAAACAATATTCATTAATCTTAAAAAGAGATACATTTCGTTCATCTTCTAAATAAACATCATCCAGGTAAAACCGTTCAAACCATTCAAGCTTAGGATATTTCTCTTTTACAACATAAACTAGCTTATTACCAAATGAAATACATTTATCAGTGGCTAAGTCCATAACTTTATCTTCTAGCTCCGAACGTCTCTTCTCAAGCTCCACCTTTTCTTCTCTAAGCTTTTCTAGCTCAACATTGACAACTCTAGTTCCCTACCTTTCCTGAGTGAGAGATGCCTTTGCCTTTAAAGCCTTCTACTTGGCTTTAGTCATTTTCTTTTTAGCCTCTGTAGACTTTTTTCAGTGGCAATG